>OV884003.1:12533139-13151152 GCA_930367185.1 Myathropa florea | reverse complement strand
ACCTACAACCCCACATCATTACTTTTTACCTGGCTGGCTGGCTGGCTGGCTGGCTGGCTGGCTGGCTGGCTGGCTGGCTGGCTGGCTGGCTGGCTGGCTGGCTGGGGCTGGCTGGCTGGCTGGCTGGCTGGCTGGCTGGCTGGCTGGCTGGGCTGGCTGGCTGGCTGGCTGGCTGGCTGGCTGGCTGGCTGGCTGGCTGGCTGGCTGGCTGGCTGGGCTGGCTGGCTGGCTGGCTGGCTGGCTGGCTGGCTGGCTGGCTGGCTGGCTGGCTGGCTGGCTGGCTGGCTGGCTGGCTGGCTGGCTGGCTGGCTGGCTGGCTGGCTGGCTGGCTGGCTGGCTGGCTGGCTGGCTGGCTGGCTGGCTGGCTGGCTGGCTGGCTGGCTGGCTGGCTGGCTGGCTGGCTGGCTGGCTGGCTGGCTGGCTGGCTGGCTGGCTGGCTGGCTGGCTGGCTGGCTGGCTGGCTGGCTGGCTGGCTGGCTGGCTGGCTGCTGGCTGGCTGGCTGGCTGGCTGGCTGGCTGGCTGGCTGGCTGGCTGGCTGGCTGGCTGGCTGGCTGGCTGGCTGGCTGGCTGGCTGGCTGGCTGGCTGGCTGGCTGGCTGGGCTGGCTGGCTGGCTGGCTGGCTGGCTGGCTGGCTGGCTGGCTGGCTGGCTGGCTGGCTTGGCTGGCTGGCTGGCTGGCTGGCTGGCTGGCTGGCTGGCTGGCTGGCTGGCTGGCTGGCTGGCTGGCTGGCTGGCTGGCTGGCTGGCTGGCTGGCTGGCTGGGCTGGCTGGCTGGCTGCTGCTGGCTGGCTGGCTGGCTGGCTGGCTGGCTGGCTGGCTGGCTGGCTGGCTGGCTGGCTGGCTGGCTGGCTGGCTGGCTGGCTGGCTGCTGGCTGGCTGGCTGGCTGGCTGGCTGGCTGGCTGGCTGGCTGGCTGGCTGGCTGGCTGGCTGGCTGGCTGGCTGGTGGCTGGCTGGCTGGCTGGCTGGCTGGCTGGCTGGCTGGCTGGCTGGCGGGCTGGCTGGCTGGCTGGCTGGCTGGCTGGCTGGCTGGCTGGCTGGCTGGCTGGCTGGCTGGCTGGCTGGCTGGCTGGCTGGCTGGCTGGCTGCTGGCTGGCTGGCTGGCTGGCTGGCTGGCTGGCTGGCTCGCTGGCTGGCTGGCTGGCGGGCTGGCTGGCTGGCTGGCTGGCTGGCTGGCTGGCTGGCTGGCTGGCTGGCTGGCTGGCTGGCTGGCTGGCTGGCTGGCTGGCTGGCTGCTGGCTGGCTGGCTGGCTGGCTGGCTGGCTGGCTGGCTGGTGGCTGGCTGGCTGGCTGGCTGGCTGGCTGGCTGGCTGGCTGGCTGGCTGGCTGGCTGGCTGGCTGGCTGGCTGGCTGGCTGGCTGGCTGGCTGGCTGGCTGGCTGGCTGGCTGGCTGGCTGGCTGGCTGGCTGGCTGGCTGGCTGGCTGGCTGGCTGGCTGGCTGGCTGGCTGGCTGGCTGGCTGGCTGGCTGGCTGGCTGGCTGGCTGGCTGGCTGGCTGGCTGGCTGGCTGGCTGGCTGGCTGGCTGGGCTGGCTGGCTGGCTGGCTGGCTGGCTGGCTGGCTGGCTGGCTGGCTGGCTGGCTGGCTGGCTGCTGGCTGGCTGGCTGGCGGGCTGGCCTGGCTGGCTGGCTGGCTGGCTGGCTGGCTGGCTGGCTGGCTGGCTGGCTGGCTGGCTGGCTGGCTGGCTGGCTGGCTGGCTGGCTGGCTGGCTGGCTGGCTGGCTGGCTGGCTGGCTGGCTGGCTGGCTGGCTGGCCTGGCTGGCTGGCTGGCTGGCTGGCTGGCTGGCTGGCTGGCTGGCTGGCTGGGCTGGCTGGCTGGCTGGCTGGCTGGCTGGCTGGCTGGGCTGGCTGGCTGGCTGGCTGGCTGGCTGGCTGGCTGGCTGGCTGGCTGGCTGGCTGGCTGGCTGGCTGCTGGCTGGCTGGCTGGCTGGCTGGCTGGCTGGCTGGCTGGCTGGCTGGCTGGCTGGCTGGCTGGCTGGCTGGCTGGCTGGCTGGCTGGCTGGCTGGCTGGCTGGCTGGCTGGCTGGCTGGCTGGCTGGCTGGCTGGCTGGCTGGCTGGCTGGCTGGCTGGCTGGGCTGGCTGGCTGGCTGGCTGGCTGGCTGGCTGGCTGGCTGGCTGGCTGGCTGGCTGGCTGGCTGGCTGGCTGGCTGGCTGGCTGGCTGGCTGGCTGGCTGGCTGGCTGGCTGGCTGGCTGGCTGGCTGGCTGGCTGGCTGGCTGGCTGGCTGGCTGGCTGGCTGGCTGGCTGGCTGGCTGGCTGGCTGGCTGGCTGGCTGGCTGGCTGGCTGGCTGGCTGGCTGGCTGGCTGGCTGGCTGGCTGGCTGGCTGGCTGGCTGGCTGGCTGGCTGGCTGGCTGCTGGCTGGCTGGCTGGCTGGCTGGCTGGCTGGCTGGCTGGCTGGCTGGCTGGCTGGCTGGCTGGCTGGCTGCTGGCTGGCTGGCTGGCTGGCTGGCTGCTGGCTGGCTGGCTGGCTGGCTGGCTGGCTGGCTGGCTGGCTGGCTGGCTGGCTGGCTGGCTGGCTGCTGGCTGGCTGGCTGGCTGGCTGGCTGGCTGGCTGGCTGGCTGGCTGGCTGGCTGGCTGGCTGGCTGGCTTGGCTGGCTGGCTGGCTGGCTGGCTGGCTGGCTGGCTGGCTGGCTGCTGGCTGGCTGGCTGGCTGGCTGGCTGGCTGGCTGGCTGGCTGGCTGGCTGGCTGGCTGGCTGGCTGGCTGGCTGGCTGGCTGGCTGGCTGGCTGGCTGGCTGGCTGGCTGGCTGGCTGGCTGGCTGGCTGGCTGGCTGCTGGCTGGCTGGCTGGCTGGCTGGCTGGCTGGCTGGCTGGCTGGCTGGCTGGCTGGCTGGCTGGCTGGCTGGCTGGCTGGCTGGCTGGCTGGCTGGCTGGCTGGCTGGCTGGCTGGCTGGCTGGCTGGCTGGCTGGCTGGCTGGCTGGCTGGCTGGCTGGCTGGCTGGCTGGCTGGCTGGCTGGCTGGCTGGCTGGCTGGCTGGCTGGCTGGCTGGCTGGCTGGCTGGCTGGCTGGCTGGCTGGCTGGCTGGCTGGCTGCTGGCTGGCTGGCTGGCTGGCTGGCTGGCTGGCTGGCTGGCTGGCTGGCTGGCTGCTGGCTGGCCTGGCTGGCTGGCTGGCTGGCTGGCTGGCTGGCTGCTGGCTGGCTGGCTGGCTGGCTGGCTGGCTGGCTGGCTGGCTGGCTGGCTGGCTGGCTGGCTGGCTGGCTGGCTGGCTGGCTGGCTGGCTGGCTGGCTGGCTGGCTGGCTGGCTGGCTGGCTGGCTGGCTGGCTGGCTGGCTGGCTGGCTGGCTGGCTGGCTGGCTGGCTGGCTGGCTGGCTGGCTGGCTGGCTGGCTGGCTGGCTGGCTGGCTGGCTGGCTGGCTGGCTGGCTGGCTGGCTGGCTGGCTGGCTGGCTGGCTGGCTGGCTGGCTGGCTGGCTGGCTGGCTGGCTGGCTGGCTGGCTGGCTGGCTGGCTGGCTGGCTGGCTGGCTGGCTGGCTGGCTGGCTGGCTGGCTGGCTGGCTGGCTGGCTGGCTGGCTGGCTGGCTGGCTGGCTGGCTGGCTGGCTGGCTGGCTGGCTGGCTGGCTGGCTGGCTGGCTGGCTGGCTGGCTGGCTGGCTGGCTGGCTGGCTGGCTGGCTGGCTGGCTGGCTGGCTGGCTGGCTGGCTGGCTGGCTGGCTGGCTGGCTGGCTGGCTGGCTGGCTGGCTGGCTGGCTGGCTGGCTGGCTGGCTGGCTGGCTGGCTGGCTGGCTGGCTGGCTGGCTGGCTGGCTGGCTGGCTGGCTGGCTGGCTGGCTGGCTGGCTGGCTGGCTGGCTGGCTGGCTGGCTGGCTGGCTGGCTGGCTGGCTGGCTGGCTGGCTGGCTGGCTGGCTGGCTGGCTGGCTGGCTGGCTGGCTGGCTGGCTGGCTGGCTGGCTGGCTGGCTGGCTGGCTGGCTGGCTGGCTGGCTGGCTGGCTGGCTGGCTGGCTGGCTGGCTGGCTGGCTGGCTGGCTGGCTGGCTGGCTGGCTGGCTGGCTGGCTGGCTGGCTGGCTGGCTGGCTGGCTGGCTGGCTGGCTGGCTGGCTGGCTGGCTGGCTGGCTGGCTGGCTGGCTGGCTGGCTGGCTGGCTGGCTGGCTGGCTGGCTGGCTGGCTGGCTGGCTGGCTGGCTGGCTGGCTGGCTGGCTGGCTGGCTGGCTGGCTGGCTGGCTGGCTGGCTGGCTGGCTGGCTGGCTGGCTGGCTGGCTGGCTGGCTGGCTGGCTGGCTGGCTGGCTGGCTGGCTGGCTGGCTGGCTGGCTGGCTGGCTGGCTGGCTGGCTGGCTGGCTGGCTGGCTGGCTGGCTGGCTGGCTGGCTGGCTGGCTGGCTGGCTGGCTGGCTGGCTGGCTGGCTGGCTGGCTGGCTGGCTGGCTGGCTGGCTGGCTGGCTGGCTGGCTGGCTGGCTGGCTGGCTGGCTGGCTGGCTGGCTGGCTGGCTGGCTGGCTGGCTGGCTGGCTGGCTGGCTGGCTGGCTGGCTGGCTGGCTGGCTGGCTGGCTGGCTGGCTGGCTGGCTGGCTGGCTGGCTGGCTGGCTGGCTGGCTGGCTGGCTGGCTGGCTGGCTGGCTGGCTGGCTGGCTGGCTGGCTGGCTGGCTGGCTGGCTGGCTGGCTGGCTGGCTGGCTGGCTGGCTGGCTGGCTGGCTGGCTGGCTGGCTGGCTGGCTGGCTGGCTGGCTGGCTGGCTGGCTGGCTGGCTGGCTGGCTGGCTGGCTGGCTGGCTGGCTGGCTGGCTGGCTGGCTGGCTGGCTGGCTGGCTGGCTGGCTGGCTGGCTGGCTGGCTGGCTGGCTGGCTGGCTGGCTGGCTGGCTGGCTGGCTGGCTGGCTGGCTGGCTGGCTGGCTGGCTGGCTGGCTGGCTGGCTGGCTGGCTGGCTGGCTGGCTGGCTGGCTGGCTGGCTGGCTGGCTGGCTGGCTGGCTGGCTGGCTGGCTGGCTGGCTGGCTGGCTGGCTGGCTGGCTGGCTGGCTGGCTGGCTGGCTGGCTGGCTGGCTGGCTGGCTGGCTGGCTGGCTGGCTGGCTGGCTGGCTGGCTGGCTGGCTGGCTGGCTGGCTGGCTGGCTGGCTGGCTGGCTGGCTGGCTGGCTGGCTGGCTGGCTGGCTGGCTGGCTGGCTGGCTGGCTGGCTGGCTGGCTGGCTGGCTGGCTGGCTGGCTGGCTGGCTGGCTGGCTGGCTGGCTGGCTGGCTGGCTGGCTGGCTGGCTGGCTGGCTGGCTGGCTGGCTGGCTGGCTGGCTGGCTGGCTGGCTGGCTGGCTGGCTGGCTGGCTGGCTGGCTGGCTGGCTGGCTGGCTGGCTGGCTGGCTGGCTGGCTGGCTGGCTGGCTGGCTGGCTGGCTGGCTGGCTGGCTGGCTGGCTGGCTGGCTGGCTGGCTGGCTGGCTGGCTGGCTGGCTGGCTGGCTGGCTGGCTGGCTGGCTGGCTGGCTGGCTGGCTGGCTGGCTGGCTGGCTGGCTGGCTGGCTGGCTGGCTGGCTGGCTGGCTGGCTGGCTGGCTGGCTGGCTGGCTGGCTGGCTGGCTGGCTGGCTGGCTGGCTGGCTGGCTGGCTGGCTGGCTGGCTGGCTGGCTGGCTGGCTGGCTGGCTGGCTGGCTGGCTGGCTGGCTGGCTGGCTGGCTGGCTGGCTGGCTGGCTGGCTGGCTGGCTGGCTGGCTGGCTGGCTGGCTGGCTGGCTGGCTGGCTGGCTGGCTGGCTGGCTGGCTGGCTGGCTGGCTGGCTGGCTGGCTGGCTGGCTGGCTGGCTGGCTGGCTGGCTGGCTGGCTGGCTGGCTGGCTGGCTGGCTGGCTGGCTGGCTGGCTGGCTGGCTGGCTGGCTGGCTGGCTGGCTGGCTGGCTGGCTGGCTGGCTGGCTGGCTGGCTGGCTGGCTGGCTGGCTGGCTGGCTGGCTGGCTGGCTGGCTGGCTGGCTGGCTGGCTGGCTGGCTGGCTGGCTGGCTGGCTGGCTGGCTGGCTGGCTGGCTGGCTGGCTGGCTGGCTGGCTGGCTGGCTGGCTGGCTGGCTGGCTGGCTGGCTGGCTGGCTGGCTGGCTGGCTGGCTGGCTGGCTGGCTGGCTGGCTGGCTGGCTGGCTGGCTGGCTGGCTGGCTGGCTGGCTGGCTGGCTGGCTGGCTGGCTGGCTGGCTGGCTGGCTGGCTGGCTGGCTGGCTGGCTGGCTGGCTGGCTGGCTGGCTGGCTGGCTGGCTGGCTGGCTGGCTGGCTGGCTGGCTGGCTGGCTGGCTGGCTGGCTGGCTGGCTGGCTGGCTGGCTGGCTGGCTGGCTGGCTGGCTGGCTGGCTGGCTGGCTGGCTGGCTGGCTGGCTGGCTGGCTGGCTGGCTGGCTGGCTGGCTGGCTGGCTGGCTGGCTGGCTGGCTGGCTGGCTGGCTGGCTGGCTGGCTGGCTGGCTGGCTGGCTGGCTGGCTGGCTGGCTGGCTGGCTGGCTGGCTGGCTGGCTGGCTGGCTGGCTGGCTGGCTGGCTGGCTGGCTGGCTGGCTGGCTGGCTGGCTGGCTGGCTGGCTGGCTGGCTGGCTGGCTGGCTGGCTGGCTGGCTGGCTGGCTGGCTGGCTGGCTGGCTGGCTGGCTGGCTGGCTGGCTGGCTGGCTGGCTGGCTGGCTGGCTGGCTGGCTGGCTGGCTGGCTGGCTGGCTGGCTGGCTGGCTGGCTGGCTGGCTGGCTGGCTGGCTGGCTGGCTGGCTGGCTGGCTGGCTGGCTGGCTGGCTGGCTGGCTGGCTGGCTGGCTGGCTGGCTGGCTGGCTGGCTGGCTGGCTGGCTGGCTGGCTGGCTGGCTGGCTGGCTGGCTGGCTGGCTGGCTGGCTGGCTGGCTGGCTGGCTGGCTGGCTGGCTGGCTGGCTGGCTGGCTGGCTGGCTGGCTGGCTGGCTGGCTGGCTGGCTGGCTGGCTGGCTGGCTGGCTGGCTGGCTGGCTGGCTGGCTGGCTGGCTGGCTGGCTGGCTGGCTGGCTGGCTGGCTGGCTGGCTGGCTGGCTGGCTGGCTGGCTGGCTGGCTGGCTGGCTGGCTGGCTGGCTGGCTGGCTGGCTGGCTGGCTGGCTGGCTGGCTGGCTGGCTGGCTGGCTGGCTGGCTGGCTGGCTGGCTGGCTGGCTGGCTGGCTGGCTGGCTGGCTGGCTGGCTGGCTGGCTGGCTGGCTGGCTGGCTGGCTGGCTGGCTGGCTGGCTGGCTGGCTGGCTGGCTGGCTGGCTGGCTGGCTGGCTGGCTGGCTGGCTGGCTGGCTGGCTGGCTGGCTGGCTGGCTGGCTGGCTGGCTGGCTGGCTGGCTGGCTGGCTGGCTGGCTGGCTGGCTGGCTGGCTGGCTGGCTGGCTGGCTGGCTGGCTGGCTGGCTGGCTGGCTGGCTGGCTGGCTGGCTGGCTGGCTGGCTGGCTGGCTGGCTGGCTGGCTGGCTGGCTGGCTGGCTGGCTGGCTGGCTGGCTGGCTGGCTGGCTGGCTGGCTGGCTGGCTGGCTGGCTGGCTGGCTGGCTGGCTGGCTGGCTGGCTGGCTGGCTGGCTGGCTGGCTGGCTGGCTGGCTGGCTGGCTGGCTGGCTGGCTGGCTGGCTGGCTGGCTGGCTGGCTGGCTGGCTGGCTGGCTGGCTGGCTGGCTGGCTGGCTGGCTGGCTGGCTGGCTGGCTGGCTGGCTGGCTGGCTGGCTGGCTGGCTGGCTGGCTGGCTGGCTGGCTGGCTGGCTGGCTGGCTGGCTGGCTGGCTGGCTGGCTGGCTGGCTGGCTGGCTGGCTGGCTGGCTGGCTGGCTGGCTGGCTGGCTGGCTGGCTGGCTGGCTGGCTGGCTGGCTGGCTGGCTGGCTGGCTGGCTGGCTGGCTGGCTGGCTGGCTGGCTGGCTGGCTGGCTGGCTGGCTGGCTGGCTGGCTGGCTGGCTGGCTGGCTGGCTGGCTGGCTGGCTGGCTGGCTGGCTGGCTGGCTGGCTGGCTGGCTGGCTGGCTGGTATATTCTATAGTATAGCAATAGCAAAAATTAGCCATCAGACAACATGCATAACATTCATATACACATACATGCATACACACATACATGCATATGAGTCAGGGGAAACTCTGGTCCCTTCCTTCATAAATAAATCGAAGTGTGTCGGAATGTTTTCGAGTGAATCTGAATTTAAATCGAAAATTAAGGAAATAAACTGGCAATCGCATGGGGATGGTTCCGTTGGATAAATATTTTTATAAATATTGTATGGATAAATATTTTTTGTATATAGAGGGAACCTACAGTTTAATGCCGACTCCCAACGGGGATATTGCTTTTTTTTTAGACAGTTATACAGCCGTGTGGGTTCGTGCGTCGACCGCAGCTAGGCCCAGGATCGGAGGATCGAGCGTCCCCCCGTTCCCGAAATATTCAAAGTCAAATTATGCACCTCCAGAGCCTTGCAAAAAGAGTTGTTTTTTTGCACTTATTTTTGACCAAAAGACGGGTTCTATAATAGCTAGAGCCGTGATTTTTGGCTTAAAAGTTGTGCCATCCGGTCGTGTATGTTTGAAAAAAAAACTTAACTAAAAGGCAAAATTGCGATCCGACGCACCGTTTCCGAGATATGGCGTTTTTTCCAAAAACTAAAGTCTTTTTCCCAGAAATTCGACACAAATTAAGCGATTTCCGATTTCTAACTGCATGCCTTAAAGACGAAATAATTACCTACAACCCCACATCATTACTTTTTTCCTGCGTCCCTCTGTTCCCGAGATATTCACAGTCAAAGAGCCTTGCAAAAAAGGGTTGGTTTTTTGATCGATCCTATTTTTGACCATAATACGGGTTCTATAATAGCTAGAGCCGTGATTTTTGGCTTAAAAGTTGTGCCATCCGGTCGTGTATGTTTGAAAAAAAAACTTAACCAAAAGGCAAAATTGCGATCCGACGCACCGTTTCCGAGATATGGCGTTTTCTCCAAAAACTAAAGTCATTTTCCCAGAAATTCGACACAAATTAAGCGATTTCCGATTTCTAACTTTGCATGCCTTAAAGACGAAATAATTACCTACAACCCCACATCATTACTTTTTTCCTGCGTCCCTCTGTTCCCGAGATATTCACAGTCAAAGAGCCTTGCAAAAAAGGGTTGGTTTTTTGATCGATCCTATTTTTGACCATAATACGGGTTCTATAATAGCTAGAGCCGTGATTTTTGGCTTAAAAGTTGTGCCATCCGGTCGTGTATGTTTGAAAAAAAAACTTAACCAAAACGCAAAATTGCGATCTGACGCACCGTTTCCGAGATATGGCGTTTTTTCCAAAAACTAAAGTCATTTTCCCAGAAATTCGACACAAATTAAGCGATTTCCGATTTCTAACTTTGCATGCCTTAAAGACGAAATAATTACCTACAACCCCACATCATTACTTTTTTCCTGCGTCCCTCTGTTCCCGAGATATTCACAGTCAAAGAGCCTTGCAAAACAGGGTTGGTTTTTTGATCGATCCTATTTTTGACCATAATACGGGTTCTATAATAGCTAGAGCCGTGATTTTTGGCTTAAAAGTTGTGCCATCCGGTCGTGTATGTTTGAAAAAAAAACTTAACCAAAACGCAAAATTGCGATCCGACGCACCGTTTCCGAGATATGGCGTTTTTTCCAAAAACTAAAGTCATTTTCCCAGAAATTCGACACAAATTAAGCGATTTCCGATTTCTAACTTTGCATGCCTTAAAGACGAAATAATTACCTACAACCCCACATCATTACTGGCTGGCTGGCTGGCTGGCTGGCTGGCTGGCTGGCTGGCTGGCTGGCTGGCTGGCTGGCTGGCTGGCTGGCTGGCTGGCTGGCTGGCTGGCTGGCTGGCTGGCTGGCTGGCTGGCTGGCTGGCTGGCTGGCTGGCTGGCTGGCTGGCTGGCTGGCTGGCTGGCTGGCTGGCTGGCTGGCTGGCTGGCTGGCTGGCTGGCTGGCTGGCTGGCTGGCTGGCTGGCTGGCTGGCTGGCTGGCTGGCTGGCTGGCTGGCTGGCTGGCTGGCTGGCTGGCTGGCTGGCTGGCTGGCTGGCTGGCTGGCTGGCTGGCTGGCTGGCTGGCTGGCTGGCTGGCTGGCTGGCTGGCTGGCTGGCTGGCTGGCTGGCTGGCTGGCTGGCTGGCTGGCTGGCTGGCTGGCTGGCTGGCTGGCTGGCTGGCTGGCTGGCTGGCTGGCTGGCTGGCTGGCTGGCTGGCTGGCTGGCTGGCTGGCTGGCTGGCTGGCTGGCTGGCTGGCTGGCTGGCTGGCTGGCTGGCTGGCTGGCTGGCTGGCTGGCTGGCTGGCTGGCTGGCTGGCTGGCTGGCTGGCTGGCTGGCTGGCTGGCTGGCTGGCTGGCTGGCTGGCTGGCTGGCTGGCTGGCTGGCTGGCTGGCTGGCTGGCTGGCTGGCTGGCTGGCTGGCTGGCTGGCTGGCTGGCTGGCTGGCTGGCTGGCTGGCTGGCTGGCTGGCTGGCTGGCTGGCTGGCTGGCTGGCTGGCTGGCTGGCTGGCTGGCTGGCTGGCTGGCTGGCTGGCTGGCTGGCTGGCTGGCTGGCTGGCTGGCTGGCTGGCTGGCTGGCTGGCTGGCTGGCTGGCTGGCTGGCTGGCTGGCTGGCTGGCTGGCTGGCTGGCTGGCTGGCTGGCTGGCTGGCTGGCTGGCTGGCTGGCTGGCTGGCTGGCTGGCTGGCTGGCTGGCTGGCTGGCTGGCTGGCTGGCTGGCTGGCTGGCTGGCTGGCTGGCTGGCTGGCTGGCTGGCTGGCTGGCTGGCTGGCTGGCTGGCTGGCTGGCTGGCTGGCTGGCTGGCTGGCTGGCTGGCTGGCTGGCTGGCTGGCTGGCTGGCTGGCTGGCTGGCTGGCTGGCTGGCTGGCTGGCTGGCTGGCTGGCTGGCTGGCTGGCTGGCTGGCTGGCTGGCTGGCTGGCTGGCTGGCTGGCTGGCTGGCTGGCTGGCTGGCTGGCTGGCTGGCTGGCTGGCTGGCTGGCTGGCTGGCTGGCTGGCTGGCTGGCTGGCTGGCTGGCTGGCTGGCTGGCTGGCTGGCTGGCTGGCTGGCTGGCTGGCTGGCTGGCTGGCTGGCTGGCTGGCTGGCTGGCTGGCTGGCTGGCTGGCTGGCTGGCTGGCTGGCTGGCTGGCTGGCTGGCTGGCTGGCTGGCTGGCTGGCTGGCTGGCTGGCTGGCTGGCTGGCTGGCTGGCTGGCTGGCTGGCTGGCTGGCTGGCTGGCTGGCTGGCTGGCTGGCTGGCTGGCTGGCTGGCTGGCTGGCTGGCTGGCTGGCTGGCTGGCTGGCTGGCTGGCTGGCTGGCTGGCTGGCTGGCTGGCTGGCTGGCTGGCTGGCTGGCTGGCTGGCTGGCTGGCTGGCTGGCTGGCTGGCTGGCTGGCTGGCTGGCTGGCTGGCTGGCTGGCTGGCTGGCTGGCTGGCTGGCTGGCTGGCTGGCTGGCTGGCTGGCTGGCTGGCTGGCTGGCTGGCTGGCTGGCTGGCTGGCTGGCTGGCTGGCTGGCTGGCTGGCTGGCTGGCTGGCTGGCTGGCTGGCTGGCTGGCTGGCTGGCTGGCTGGCTGGCTGGCTGGCTGGCTGGCTGGCTGGCTGGCTGGCTGGCTGGCTGGCTGGCTGGCTGGCTGGCTGGCTGGCTGGCTGGCTGGCTGGCTGGCTGGCTGGCTGGCTGGCTGGCTGGCTGGCTGGCTGGCTGGCTGGCTGGCTGGCTGGCTGGCTGGCTGGCTGGCTGGCTGGCTGGCTGGCTGGCTGGCTGGCTGGCTGGCTGGCTGGCTGGCTGGCTGGCTGGCTGGCTGGCTGGCTGGCTGGCTGGCTGGCTGGCTGGCTGGCTGGCTGGCTGGCTGGCTGGCTGGCTGGCTGGCTGGCTGGCTGGCTGGCTGGCTGGCTGGCTGGCTGGCTGGCTGGCTGGCTGGCTGGCTGGCTGGCTGGCTGGCTGGCTGGCTGGCTGGCTGGCTGGCTGGCTGGCTGGCTGGCTGGCTGGCTGGCTGGCTGGCTGGCTGGCTGGCTGGCTGGCTGGCTGGCTGGCTGGCTGGCTGGCTGGCTGGCTGGCTGGCTGGCTGGCTGGCTGGCTGGCTGGCTGGCTGGCTGGCTGGCTGGCTGGCTGGCTGGCTGGCTGGCTGGCTGGCTGGCTGGCTGGCTGGCTGGCTGGCTGGCTGGCTGGCTGGCTGGCTGGCTGGCTGGCTGGCTGGCTGGCTGGCTGGCTGGCTGGCTGGCTGGCTGGCTGGCTGGCTGGCTGGTATATTCTATAGTATAGCAATAGCAAAAACTAGCCATTAGACAACATGCATAACATTCATATACACATACATGCATACACACATACATGCATATGAGTCAGGGGAAACTCTGGTCCCTTCCTTCATAAATAAATCGAAGTGTGTCGGAATGTTTTCGAGTGAATCTGAATTTAAATCGAAAATTAAGGAAATAAACTGGCAATCGCATGGGGATGGTTCCGTTGGATAAATATTTTTATAAATATTGTATGGATAAATATTTTTTGTATATAGAGGGAACCTACAGTTTAATGCCGACTCCCAACGGCGATATTGCTTTTTTTTTAGACAGTTATACAGCCGTGTGGGTTCGTGCGTCGACCGCAGCTAGGCCCAGGATCGGAGGATCGAGCGTCCCCCCGTTCCCGAAATATTCAAAGTCAAATTATGCACCTCCAGAGCCTTGCAAAAAGAGTTGTTTTTTTGCACTTATTTTTGACCAAAAGACGGGTTCTATAATAGCTAGAGCCGTGATTTTTGGCTTAAAAGTTGTGCCATCCGGTCGTGTATGTTTGAAAAAAAAACTTAACTAAAAGGCAAAATTGCGATCCGACGCACCGTTTCCGAGATATGGCGTTTTTTCCAAAAACTAAAGTCTTTTTCCCAGAAATTCGACACAAATTAAGCGATTTCCGATTTCTAACTGCATGCCTTAAAGACGAAATAATTACCTACAACCCCACATCATTACTTTTTTCCTGCGTCCCTCTGTTCCCGAGATATTCACAGTCAAAGAGCCTTGCAAAAAAGGGTTGGTTTTTTGATCGATCCTATTTTTGACCATAATACGGGTTCTATAATAGCTAGAGCCGTGATTTTTGGCTTAAAAGTTGTGCCATCCGGTCGTGTATGTTTGAAAAAAAAACTTAACCAAAAGGCAAAATTGCGATCCGACGCACCGTTTCCGAGATATGGCGTTTTCTCCAAAAACTAAAGTCATTTTCCCAGAAATTCGACACAAATTAAGCGATTTCCGATTTCTAACTTTGCATGCCTTAAAGACGAAATAATTACCTACAACCCCACATCATTACTTTTTTCCTGCGTCCCTCTGTTCCCGAGATATTCACAGTCAAAGAGCCTTGCAAAACAGGGTTGGTTTTTTGATCGATCCTATTTTTGACCATAATACGGGTTCTATAATAGCTAGAGCCGTGATTTTTGGCTTAAAAGTTGTGCCATCCGGTCGTGTATGTTTGAAAAAAAAACTTAACCAAAAGGCAAAATTGCGATCCGACGCACCGTTTCCGAGATATGGCGTTTTTTCCAAAAACTAAAGTCATTTTCCCAGAAATTCGACACAAATTAAGCGATTTCCGATTTCTAACTTTGCATGCCTTAAAGACGAAATAATTACCTACAACCCCACATCATTACTTTTTTCCTGGCTGGCTGGCTGGCTGGCTGGCTGGCTGGCTGGCTGGCTGGCTGGCTGGCTGGCTGGCTGGCTGGCTGGCTGGCTGGCTGGCTGGCTGGCTGGCTGGCTGGCTGGCTGGCTGGCTGGCTGGCTGGCTGGCTGGCTGGCTGGCTGGCTGGCTGGCTGGCTGGCTGGCTGGCTGGCTGGCTGGCTGGCTGGCTGGCTGGCTGGCTGGCTGGCTGGCTGGCTGGCTGGCTGGCTGGCTGGCTGGCTGGCTGGCTGGCTGGCTGGCTGGCTGGCTGGCTGGCTGGCTGGCTGGCTGGCTGGCTGGCTGGCTGGCTGGCTGGCTGGCTGGCTGGCTGGCTGGCTGGCTGGCTGGCTGGCTGGCTGGCTGGCTGGCTGGCTGGCTGGCTGGCTGGCTGGCTGGCTGGCTGGCTGGCTGGCTGGCTGGCTGGCTGGCTGGCTGGCTGGCTGGCTGGCTGGCTGGCTGGCTGGCTGGCTGGCTGGCTGGCTGGCTGGCTGGCTGGCTGGCTGGCTGGCTGGCTGGCTGGCTGGCTGGCTGGCTGGCTGGCTGGCTGGCTGGCTGGCTGGCTGGCTGGCTGGCTGGCTGGCTGGCTGGCTGGCTGGCTGGCTGGCTGGCTGGCTGGCTGGCTGGCTGGCTGGCTGGCTGGCTGGCTGGCTGGCTGGCTGGCTGGCTGGCTGGCTGGCTGGCTGGCTGGCTGGCTGGCTGGCTGGCTGGCTGGCTGGCTGGCTGGCTGGCTGGCTGGCTGGCTGGCTGGCTGGCTGGCTGGCTGGCTGGCTGGCTGGCTGGCTGGCTGGCTGGCTGGCTGGCTGGCTGGCTGGCTGGCTGGCTGGCTGGCTGGCTGGCTGGCTGGCTGGCTGGCTGGCTGGCTGGCTGGCTGGCTGGCTGGCTGGCTGGCTGGCTGGCTGGCTGGCTGGCTGGCTGGCTGGCTGGCTGGCTGGCTGGCTGGCTGGCTGGCTGGCTGGCTGGCTGGCTGGCTGGCTGGCTGGCTGGCTGGCTGGCTGGCTGGCTGGCTGGCTGGCTGGCTGGCTGGCTGGCTGGCTGGCTGGCTGGCTGGCTGGCTGGCTGGCTGGCTGGCTGGCTGGCTGGCTGGCTGGCTGGCTGGCTGGCTGGCTGGCTGGCTGGCTGGCTGGCTGGCTGGCTGGCTGGCTGGCTGGCTGGCTGGCTGGCTGGCTGGCTGGCTGGCTGGCTGGCTGGCTGGCTGGCTGGCTGGCTGGCTGGCTGGCTGGCTGGCTGGCTGGCTGGCTGGCTGGCTGGCTGGCTGGCTGGCTGGCTGGCTGGCTGGCTGGCTGGCTGGCTGGCTGGCTGGCTGGCTGGCTGGCTGGCTGGCTGGCTGGCTGGCTGGCTGGCTGGCTGGCTGGCTGGCTGGCTGGCTGGCTGGCTGGCTGGCTGGCTGGCTGGCTGGCTGGCTGGCTGGCTGGCTGGCTGGCTGGCTGGCTGGCTGGCTGGCTGGCTGGCTGGCTGGCTGGCTGGCTGGCTGGCTGGCTGGCTGGCTGGCTGGCTGGCTGGCTGGCTGGCTGGCTGGCTGGCTGGCTGGCTGGCTGGCTGGCTGGCTGGCTGGCTGGCTGGCTGGCTGGCTGGCTGGCTGGCTGGCTGGCTGGCTGGCTGGCTGGCTGGCTGGCTGGCTGGCTGGCTGGCTGGCTGGCTGGCTGGCTGGCTGGCTGGCTGGCTGGCTGGCTGGCTGGCTGGCTGGCTGGCTGGCTGGCTGGCTGGCTGGCTGGCTGGCTGGCTGGCTGGCTGGCTGGCTGGCTGGCTGGCTGGCTGGCTGGCTGGCTGGCTGGCTGGCTGGCTGGCTGGCTGGCTGGCTGGCTGGCTGGCTGGCTGGCTGGCTGGCTGGCTGGCTGGCTGGCTGGCTGGCTGGCTGGCTGGCTGGCTGGCTGGCTGGCTGGCTGGCTGGCTGGCTGGCTGGCTGGCTGGCTGGCTGGCTGGCTGGCTGGCTGGCTGGCTGGCTGGCTGGCTGGCTGGCTGGCTGGCTGGCTGGCTGGCTGGCTGGCTGGCTGGCTGGCTGGCTGGCTGGCTGGCTGGCTGGCTGGCTGGCTGGCTGGCTGGCTGGCTGGCTGGCTGGCTGGCTGGCTGGCTGGCTGGCTGGCTGGCTGGCTGGCTGGCTGGCTGGCTGGCTGGCTGGCTGGCTGGCTGGCTGGCTGGCTGGCTGGCTGGCTGGCTGGCTGGCTGGCTGGCTGGCTGGCTGGCTGGCTGGCTGGCTGGCTGGCTGGCTGGCTGGCTGGCTGGCTGGCTGGCTGGCTGGCTGGCTGGCTGGCTGGCTGGCTGGCTGGCTGGCTGGCTGGCTGGCTGGCTGGCTGGCTGGCTGGCTGGCTGGCTGGCTGGCTGGCTGGCTGGCTGGCTGGCTGGCTGGCTGGCTGGCTGGCTGGCTGGCTGGCTGGCTGGCTGGCTGGCTGGCTGGCTGGCTGGCTGGCTGGCTGGCTGGCTGGCTGGCTGGCTGGCTGGCTGGCTGGCTGGCTGGCTGGCTGGCTGGCTGGCTGGCTGGCTGGCTGGCTGGCTGGCTGGCTGGCTGGCTGGCTGGCTGGCTGGCTGGCTGGCTGGCTGGCTGGCTGGCTGGCTGGCTGGCTGGCTGGCTGGCTGGCTGGCTGGCTGGCTGGCTGGCTGGCTGGCTGGCTGGCTGGCTGGCTGGCTGGCTGGCTGGCTGGCTGGCTGGCTGGCTGGCTGGCTGGCTGGCTGGCTGGCTGGCTGGCTGGCTGGCTGGCTGGCTGGCTGGCTGGCTGGCTGGCTGGCTGGCTGGCTGGTATATTCTATAGTATAGCAATAGCAAAAACTAGCCATTAGACAACATGCATAACATTCATATACACATACATGCATACACACATACATGCATATGAGTCAGGGGAAACTCTGGTCCCTTCCTTCATAAATAAATCGAAGTGTGTCGGAATGTTTTCGAGTGAATCTGAATTTAAATCGAAAATTAAGGAAATAAACTGGCAATCGCATGGGGATGGTTCCGTTGGATAAATATTTTTATAAATATTGTATGGATAAATATTTTTTGTATATAGAGGGAACCTACAGTTTAATGCCGACTCCCAACGGCGATATTGCTTTTTTTTTAGACAGTTATACAGCCGTGTGGGTTCGTGCGTCGACCGCAGCTAGGCCCAGGATCGGAGGATCGAGCGTCCCCCCGTTCCCGAAATATTCAAAGTCAAATTATGCACCTCCAGAGCCTTGCAAAAAGAGTTGTTTTTTTGCACTTATTTTTGACCAAAAGACGGGTTCTATAATAGCTAGAGCCGTGATTTTTGGCTTAAAAGTTGTGCCATCCGGTCGTGTATGTTTGAAAAAAAAACTTAACTAAAAGGCAAAATTGCGATCCGACGCACCGTTTCCGAGATATGGCGTTTTTTCCAAAAACTAAAGTCTTTTTCCCAGAAATTCGACACAAATTAAGCGATTTCCGATTTCTAACTGCATGCCTTAAAGACGAAATAATTACCTACAACCCCACATCATTACTTTTTTCCTGCGTCCCTCTGTTCCCGAGATATTCACAGTCAAAGAGCCTTGCAAAAAAGGGTTGGTTTTTTGATCGATCCTATTTTTGACCATAATACGGGTTCTATAATAGCTAGAGCCGTGATTTTTGGCTTAAAAGTTGTGCCATCCGGTCGTGTATGTTTGAAAAAAAAACTTAACCAAAAGGCAAAATTGCGATCCGACGCACCGTTTCCGAGATATGGCGTTTTCTCCAAAAACTAAAGTCATTTTCCCAGAAATTCGACACAAATTAAGCGATTTCCGATTTCTAACTTTGCATGCCTTAAAGACGAAATAATTACCTACAACCCCACATCATTACTTTTTTCCTGCGTCCCTCTGTTCCCGAGATATTCACAGTCAAAGAGCCTTGCAAAACAGGGTTGGTTTTTTGATCGATCCTATTTTTGACCATAATACGGGTTCTATAATAGCTAGAGCCGTGATTTTTGGCTTAAAAGTTGTGCCATCCGGTCGTGTATGTTTGAAAAAAAAACTTAACCAAAAGGCAAAATTGCGATCCGACGCACCGTTTCCGAGATATGGCGTTTTTTCCAAAAACTAAAGTCATTTTCCCAGAAATTCGACACAAATTAAGCGATTTCCGATTTCTAACTTTGCATGCCTTAAAGACGAAATAATTACCTACAACCCCACATCATTACTTTTTTCCTGGCTGGCTGGCTGGCTGGCTGGCTGGCTGGCTGGCTGGCTGGCTGGCTGGCTGGCTGGCTGGCTGGCTGGCTGGCTGGCTGGCTGGCTGGCTGGCTGGCTGGCTGGCTGGCTGGCTGGCTGGCTGGCTGGCTGGCTGGCTGGCTGGCTGGCTGGCTGGCTGGCTGGCTGGCTGGCTGGCTGGCTGGCTGGCTGGCTGGCTGGCTGGCTGGCTGGCTGGCTGGCTGGCTGGCTGGCTGGCTGGCTGGCTGGCTGGCTGGCTGGCTGGCTGGCTGGCTGGCTGGCTGGCTGGCTGGCTGGCTGGCTGGCTGGCTGGCTGGCTGGCTGGCTGGCTGGCTGGCTGGCTGGCTGGCTGGCTGGCTGGCTGGCTGGCTGGCTGGCTGGCTGGCTGGCTGGCTGGCTGGCTGGCTGGCTGGCTGGCTGGCTGGCTGGCTGGCTGGCTGGCTGGCTGGCTGGCTGGCTGGCTGGCTGGCTGGCTGGCTGGCTGGCTGGCTGGCTGGCTGGCTGGTATATTCTATAGTATAGCAATAGCAAAAACTAGCCATTAGACAACATGCATAACATTCATATACACATACATGCATACACACATACATGCATATGAGTCAGGGGAAACTCTGGTCCCTTCCTTCATAAATAAATCGAAGTGTGTCGGAATGTTTTCGAGTGAATCTGAATTTAAATCGAAAATTAAGGAAATAAACTGGCAATCGCATGGGGATGGTTCCGTTGGATAAATATTTTTATAAATATTGTATGGATAAATATTTTTTGTATATAGAGGGAACCTACAGTTTAATGCCGACTCCCAACGGCGATATTGCTTTTTTTTTAGACAGTTATACAGCCGTGTGGGTTCGTGCGTCGACCGCAGCTAGGCCCAGGATCGGAGGATCGAGCGTCCCCCCGTTCCCGAAATATTCAAAGTCAAATTATGCACCTCCAGAGCCTTGCAAAAAGAGTTGTTTTTTTGCACTTATTTTTGACCAAAAGACGGGTTCTATAATAGCTAGAGCCGTGATTTTTGGCTTAAAAGTTGTGCCATCCGGTCGTGTATGTTTGAAAAAAAAACTTAACTAAAAGGCAAAATTGCGATCCGACGCACCGTTTCCGAGATATGGCGTTTTTTCCAAAAACTAAAGTCTTTTTCCCAGAAATTCGACACAAATTAAGCGATTTCCGATTTCTAACTGCATGCCTTAAAGACGAAATAATTACCTACAACCCCACATCATTACTTTTTTCCTGCGTCCCTCTGTTCCCGAGATATTCACAGTCAAAGAGCCTTGCAAAAAAGGGTTGGTTTTTTGATCGATCCTATTTTTGACCATAATACGGGTTCTATAATAGCTAGAGCCGTGATTTTTGGCTTAAAAGTTGTGCCATCCGGTCGTGTATGTTTGAAAAAAAAACTTAACCAAAAGGCAAAATTGCGATCCGACGCACCGTTTCCGAGATATGGCGTTTTCTCCAAAAACTAAAGTCATTTTCCCAGAAATTCGACACAAATTAAGCGATTTCCGATTTCTAACTTTGCATGCCTTAAAGACGAAATAATTACCTACAACCCCACATCATTACTTTTTTCCTGCGTCCCTCTGTTCCCGAGATATTCACAGTCAAAGAGCCTTGCAAAACAGGGTTGGTTTTTTGATCGATCCTATTTTTGACCATAATACGGGTTCTATAATAGCTAGAGCCGTGATTTTTGGCTTAAAAGTTGTGCCATCCGGTCGTGTATGTTTGAAAAAAAAACTTAACCAAAACGCAAAATTGCGATCCGACGCACCGTTTCCGAGATATGGCGTTTTTTCCAAAAACTAAAGTCATTTTCCCAGAAATTCGACACAAATTAAGCGATTTCAACCATACTATAGTATCAAAGGTTGGTATCATACATATATATACCATATATGGGGTGGCTGGTTCATACAAATATACTATAGCTGGCTGGTACCCGTTGAGGCATATAAATTTCATCTATATTATAGCTGGCTGGCTGGCTGGCTGGCTGGCTGGCTGGCTGGCTGGCTGGCTGGCTGGCTGGCTGGCTGGCTGGCTGGCTGGCTGGCTGGCTGGCTGGCTGGCTGGCTGGCTGGCTGGTATATTCTATAGTATAGCAATAGCAAAAACTAGCCATTAGACAACATGCATAACATTCATATACACATACATGCATACACTCATACATGCATATGAGTCAGGGGAAACTCTGGTCCCTTCCTTCATAAATAAATCGAAGTGTGTCGGAATGTTTTCGAGTGAATCTGAATTTAAATCGAAAATTAAGGAAATAAACTGGCAATCGCATGGGGATGGTTCCGTTGGATAAATATTTTTATAAATATTGTATGGATAAATATTTTTTGTATATAGAGGGAACCTACAGTTTAATGCCGACTCCCAACGGCGATATTGCTTTTTTTTTAGACAGTTATACAGCCGTGTGGGTTCGTGCGTCGACCGCAGCTAGGCCCAGGATCGGAGGATCGAGCGTCCCCCCGTTCCCGAAATATTCAAAGTCAAATTATGCACCTCCAGAGCCTTGCAAAAAGAGTTGTTTTTTTGCACTTATTTTTGACCAAAAGACGGGTTCTATAATAGCTAGAGCCGTGATTTTTGGCTTAAAAGTTGTGCCATCCGGTCGTGTATGTTTGAAAAAAAAACTTAACTAAAAGGCAAAATTGCGATCCGACGCACCGTTTCCGAGATATGGCGTTTTTTCCAAAAACTAAAGTCTTTTTCCCAGAAATTCGACACAAATTAAGCGATTTCCGATTTCTAACTGCATGCCTTAAAGACGAAATAATTACCTACAACCCCACATCATTACTTTTTTCCTGCGTCCCTCTGTTCCCGAGAAAGAGCCTTGCAAAAAAGGGTTGGTTTTTTGATCGATCCTATTTTTGACCATAATACGGGTTCTATAATAGCTAGAGCCGTGATTTTTGGCTTAAAAGTTGTGCCATCCGGTCGTGTATGTTTGAAAAAAAAACTTAACCAAAAGGCAAAATTGCGATCCGACGCACCGTTTCCGAGATATGGCGTTTTCTCCAAAAACTAAAGTCATTTTCCCAGAAATTCGACACAAATTAAGCGATTTCCGATTTCTAACTTTGCATGCCTTAAAGACGAAATAATTACCTACAACCCCACATCATTACTTTTTTCCTGCGTCCCTCTGTTCCCGAGATATTCACAGTCAAAGAGCCTTGCAAAAAAGGGTTGGTTTTTTGATCGATCCTATTTTTGACCATAATACGGGTTCTATAATAGCTAGAGCCGTGATTTTTGGCTTAAAAGTTGTGCCATCCGGTCGTGTATGTTTGAAAAAAAAACTTAACCAAAACGCAAAATTGCGATCTGACGCACCGTTTCCGAGATATGGCGTTTTTTCCAAGAACTAAAGTCATTTTCCCAGAAATTCGACACAAATTAAGCGATTTCCGATTTCTAACTTTGCATGCCTTAAAGACGAAATAATTACCTACAACCCCACATCATTACTTTTTTCCTGCGTCCCTCTGTTCCCGAGATATTCACAGTCAAAGAGCCTTGCAAAACAGGGTTGGTTTTTTGATCGATCCTATTTTTGACCATAATACGGGTTCTATAATAGCTAGAGCCGTGATTTTTGGCTTAAAAGTTGTGCCATCCGGTCGTGTATGTTTGAAAAAAAAACTTAACCAAAACGCAAAATTGCGATCCGACGCACCGTTTCCGAGATATGGCGTTTTTTCCAAAAACTAAAGTCATTTTCCCAGAAATTCGACACAAATTAAGCGATTTCCGATTTCTAACTTTGCATGCCTTAAAGACGAAATAATTACCTACAACCCCACATCATTACTTTTTTCCTGGCTGGCTGGCTGGCTGGCTGGCTGGCTGGCTGGCTGGCTGGCTGGCTGGCTGGCTGGCTGGCTGGCTGGCTGGCTGGCTGGCTGGCTGGCTGGCTGGCTGGCTGGCTGGCTGGCTGGCTGGCTGGCTGGCTGGCTGGCTGGCTGGCTGGCTGGCTGGCTGGCTGGCTGGCTGGCTGGCTGGCTGGCTGGCTGGCTGGCTGGCTGGCTGGCTGGCTGGCTGGCTGGCTGGCTGGCTGGCTGGCTGGCTGGCTGGCTGGCTGGCTGGCTGGCTGGCTGGCTGGCTGGCTGGCTGGCTGGCTGGCTGGCTGGCTGGCTGGCTGGCTGGCTGGCTGGCTGGCTGGCTGGCTGGCTGGCTGGCTGGCTGGCTGGCTGGCTGGCTGGCTGGCTGGCTGGCTGGCTGGCTGGCTGGCTGGCTGGCTGGCTGGCTGGCTGGCTGGCTGGCTGGCTGGCTGGCTGGCTGGCTGGCTGGCTGGCTGGCTGGCTGGCTGGCTGGCTGGCTGGCTGGCTGGCTGGCTGGCTGGCTGGCTGGCTGGCTGGCTGGCTGGCTGGCTGGCTGGCTGGCTGGCTGGCTGGCTGGCTGGCTGGTATATTCTATAGTATAGCAATAGCAAAAACTAGCCATTAGACAACATGCATAACATTCATATACACATACATGCATACACACATACATGCATATGAGTCAGGGGAAACTCTGGTCCCTTCCTTCATAAATAAATCGAAGTGTGTCGGAATGTTTTCGAGTGAATCTGAATTTAAATCGAAAATTAAGGAAATAAACTGGCAATCGCATGGGGATGGTTCCGTTGGATAAATATTTTTATAAATATTGTATGGATAAATATTTTTTGTATATAGAGGGAACCTACAGTTTAATGCCGACTCCCAACGGCGATATTGCTTTTTTTTTAGACAGTTATACAGCCGTGTGGGTTCGTGCGTCGACCGCAGCTAGGCCCAGGATCGGAGGATCGAGCGTCCCCCCGTTCCCGAAATATTCAAAGTCAAATTATGCACCTCCAGAGCCTTGCAAAAAGAGTTGTTTTTTTGCACTTATTTTTGACCAAAAGACGGGTTCTATAATAGCTAGAGCCGTGATTTTTGGCTTAAAAGTTGTGCCATCCGGTCGTGTATGTTTGAAAAAAAAACTTAACTAAAAGGCAAAATTGCGATCCGACGCACCGTTTCCGAGATATGGCGTTTTTTCCAAAAACTAAAGTCTTTTTCCCAGAAATTCGACACAAATTAAGCGATTTCCGATTTCTAACTGCATGCCTTAAAGACGAAATAATTACCTACAACCCCACATCATTACTTTTTTCCTGCGTCCCTCTGTTCCCGAGATATTCACAGTCAAAGAGCCTTGCAAAAAAGGGTTGGTTTTTTGATCGATCCTATTTTTGACCATAATACGGGTTCTATAATAGCTAGAGCCGTGATTTTTGGCTTAAAAGTTGTGCCATCCGGTCGTGTATGTTTGAAAAAAAAACTTAACCAAAAGGCAAAATTGCGATCCGACGCACCGTTTCCGAGATATGGCGTTTTCTCCAAAAACTAAAGTCATTTTCCCAGAAATTCGACACAAATTAAGCGATTTCCGATTTCTAACTTTGCATGCCTTAAAGACGAAATAATTACCTACAACCCCACATCATTACTTTTTTCCTGCGTCCCTCTGTTCCCGAGATATTCACAGTCAAAGAGCCTTGCAAAACAGGGTTGGTTTTTTGATCGATCCTATTTTTGACCATAATACGGGTTCTATAATAGCTAGAGCCGTGATTTTTGGCTTAAAAGTTGTGCCATCCGGTCGTGTATGTTTGAAAAAAAAACTTAACCAAAACGCAAAATTGCGATCCGACGCACCGTTTCCGAGATATGGCGTTTTTTCTAAAAACTAAAGTCATTTTCCCAGAAATTCGACACAAATTAAGCGATTTCAACCATACTATAGTATCAAAGGTTGGTATCATACATATATATACCATATATGGGGTGGCTGGTTCATACAAATATACTATAGCTGGCTGGTACCCGTTGAGGCATATAAATTTCATCTATATTATAGCTGGCTGGCTGGCTGGCTGGCTGGCTGGCTGGCTGGCTGGCTGGCTGGCTGGCTGGCTGGCTGGTATATTCTATAGTATAGCAATAGCAAAAACTAGCCATTAGACAACATGCATAACATTCATATACACATACATGCATACACTCATACATGCATATGAGTCAGGGGAAACTCTGGTCCCTTCCTTCATAAATAAATCGAAGTGTGTCGGAATGTTTTCGAGTGAATCTGAATTTAAATCGAAAATTAAGGAAATAAACTGGCAATCGCATGGGGATGGTTCCGTTGGATAAATATTTTTATAAATATTGTATGGATAAATATTTTTTGTATATAGAGGGAACCTACAGTTTAATGCCGGCTCCCAACGGCGATATTGCTTTTTTTTTAGACAGTTATACAGCCGTGTGGGTTCGTGCGTCGACCGCAGCTAGGCCCAGGATCGGAGGATCGAGCGTCCCCCCGTTCCCGAAATATTCAAAGTCAAATTATGCACCTCCAGAGCCTTGCAAAAAGAGTTGTTTTTTTGCACTTATTTTTGACCAAAAGACGGGTTCTATAATAGCTAGAGCCGTGATTTTTGGCTTAAAAGTTGTGCCATCCGGTCGTGTATGTTTGAAAAAAAAACTTAACTAAAAGGCAAAATTGCGATCCGACGCACCGTTTCCGAGATATGGCGTTTTTTCCAAAAACTAAAGTCTTTTTCCCAGAAATTCGACACAAATTAAGCGATTTCCGATTTCTAACTGCATGCCTTAAAGACGAAATAATTACCTACAACCCCACATCATTACTTTTTTCCTGCGTCCCTCTGTTCCCGAGATATTCACAGTCAAAGAGCCTTGCAAAAAAGGGTTGGTTTTTTGATCGATCCTATTTTTGACCATAATACGGGTTCTATAATAGCTAGAGCCGTGATTTTTGGCTTAAAAGTTGTGCCATCCGGTCGTGTATGTTTGAAAAAAAAACTTAACCAAAAGGCAAAATTGCGATCCGACGCACCGTTTCCGAGATATGGCGTTTTCTCCAAAAACTAAAGTCATTTTCCCAGAAATTCGACACAAATTAAGCGATTTCCGATTTCTAACTTTGCATGCCTTAAAGACGAAATAATTACCTACAACCCCACATCATTACTTTTTTCCTGCGTCCCTCTGTTCCCGAGATATTCACAGTCAAAGAGCCTTGCAAAACAGGGTTGGTTTTTTGATCGATCCTATTTTTGACCATAATACGGGTTCTATAATAGCTAGAGCCGTGATTTTTGGCTTAAAAGTTGTGCCATCCGGTCGTGTATGTTTGAAAAAAAAACTTAACCAAAACGCAAAATTGCGATCTGACGCACCGTTTCCGAGATATGGCGTTTTTTCCAAGAACTAAAGTCATTTTCCCAGAAATTCGACACAAATTAAGCGATTTCCGATTTCTAACTTTGCATGCCTTAAAGACGAAATAATTACCTACAACCCCACATCATTACTTTTTTCCTGCGTCCCTCTGTTCCCGAGATATTCACAGTCAAAGAGCCTTGCAAAACAGGGTTGGTTTTTTGATCGATCCTATTTTTGACCATAATACGGGTTCTATAATAGCTAGAGCCGTGATTTTTGGCTTAAAAGTTGTGCCATCCGGTCGTGTATGTTTGAAAAAAAAACTTAACCAAAACGCAAAATTGCGATCCGACGCACCGTTTCCGAGATATGGCGTTTTTTCCAAAAACTAAAGTCATTTTCCCAGAAATTCGACACAAATTAAGCGATTTCCGATTTCTAACTTTGCATGCCTTAAAGACGAAATAATTACCTACAACCCCACATCATTACTTTTTTCCTGGCTGGCTGGCTGGCTGGCTGGCTGGCTGGCTGGCTGGCTGGCTGGCTGGCTGGCTGGCTGGCTGGCTGGCTGGCTGGCTGGCTGGCTGGCTGGCTGGCTGGCTGGCTGGCTGGCTGGCTGGTATATTCTATAGTATAGCAATAGCAAAAACTAGCCATTAGACAACATGCATAACATTCATATACACATACATGCATACACACATACATGCATATGAGTCAGGGGAAACTCTGGTCCCTTCCTTCATAAATAAATCGAAGTGTGTCGGAATGTTTTCGAGTGAATCTGAATTTAAATCGAAAATTAAGGAAATAAACTGGCAATCGCATGGGGATGGTTCCGTTGGATAAATATTTTTATAAATATTGTATGGATAAATATTTTTTGTATATAGAGGGAACCTACAGTTTAATGCCGACTCCCAACGGCGATATTGCTTTTTTTTTAGACAGTTATACAGCCGTGTGGGTTCGTGCGTCGACCGCAGCTAGGCCCAGGATCGGAGGATCGAGCGTCCCCCCGTTCCCGAAATATTCAAAGTCAAATTATGCACCTCCAGAGCCTTGCAAAAAGAGTTGTTTTTTTGCACTTATTTTTGACCAAAAGACGGGTTCTATAATAGCTAGAGCCGTGATTTTTGGCTTAAAAGTTGTGCCATCCGGTCGTGTATGTTTGAAAAAAAAACTTAACTAAAAGGCAAAATTGCGATCCGACGCACCGTTTCCGAGATATGGCGTTTTTTCCAAAAACTAAAGTCTTTTTCCCAGAAATTCGACACAAATTAAGCGATTTCCGATTTCTAACTGCATGCCTTAAAGACGAAATAATTACCTACAACCCCACATCATTACTTTTTTCCTGCGTCCCTCTGTTCCCGAGATATTCACAGTCAAAGAGCCTTGCAAAAAAGGGTTGGTTTTTTGATCGATCCTATTTTTGACCATAATACGGGTTCTATAATAGCTAGAGCCGTGATTTTTGGCTTAAAAGTTGTGCCATCCGGTCGTGTATGTTTGAAAAAAAAACTTAACCAAAAGGCAAAATTGCGATCCGACGCACCGTTTCCGAGATATGGCGTTTTCTCCAAAAACTAAAGTCATTTTCCCAGAAATTCGACACAAATTAAGCGATTTCCGATTTCTAACTTTGCATGCCTTAAAGACGAAATAATTACCTACAACCCCACATCATTACTTTTTTCCTGCGTCCCTCTGTTCCCGAGATATTCACAGTCAAAGAGCCTTGCAAAACAGGGTTGGTTTTTTGATCGATCCTATTTTTGACCATAATACGGGTTCTATAATAGCTAGAGCCGTGATTTTTGGCTTAAAAGTTGTGCCATCCGGTCGTGTATGTTTGAAAAAAAAACTTAACCAAAACGCAAAATTGCGATCCGACGCACCGTTTCCGAGATATGGCGTTTTTTCTAAAAACTAAAGTCATTTTCCCAGAAATTCGACACAAATTAAGCGATTTCAACCATACTATAGTATCAAAGGTTGGTATCATACATATATATACCATATATGGGGTGGCTGGTTCATACAAATATACTATAGCTGGCTGGTACCCGTTGAGGCATATAAATTTCATCTATATTATAGCTGGCTGGCTGGCTGGCTGGCTGGCTGGCTGGCTGGCTGGCTGGCTGGCTGGCTGGCTGGCTGGCTGGTATATTCTATAGTATAGCAATAGCAAAAACTAGCCATTAGACAACATGCATAACATTCATATACACATACATGCATACACTCATACATGCATATGAGTCAGGGGAAACTCTGGTCCCTTCCTTCATAAATAAATCGAAGTGTGTCGGAATGTTTTCGAGTGAATCTGAATTTAAATCGAAAATTAAGGAAATAAACTGGCAATCGCATGGGGATGGTTCCGTTGGATAAATATTTTTATAAATATTGTATGGATAAATATTTTTTGTATATAGAGGGAACCTACAGTTTAATGCCGACTCCCAACGGCGATATTGCTTTTTTTTTAGACAGTTATACAGCCGTGTGGGTTCGTGCGTCGACCGCAGCTAGGCCCAGGATCGGAGGATCGAGCGTCCCCCCGTTCCCGAAATATTCAAAGTCAAATTATGCACCTCCAGAGCCTTGCAAAAAGAGTTGTTTTTTTGCACTTATTTTTGACCAAAAGACGGGTTCTATAATAGCTAGAGCCGTGATTTTTGGCTTAAAAGTTGTGCCATCCGGTCGTGTATGTTTGAAAAAAAAACTTAACTAAAAGGCAAAATTGCGATCCGACGCACCGTTTCCGAGATATGGCGTTTTTTCCAAAAACTAAAGTCTTTTTCCCAGAAATTCGACACAAATTAAGCGATTTCCGATTTCTAACTGCATGCCTTAAAGACGAAATAATTACCTACAACCCCACATCATTACTTTTTTCCTGCGTCCCTCTGTTCCCGAGATATTCACAGTCAAAGAGCCTTGCAAAAAAGGGTTGGTTTTTTGATCGATCCTATTTTTGACCATAATACGGGTTCTATAATAGCTAGAGCCGTGATTTTTGGCTTAAAAGTTGTGCCATCCGGTCGTGTATGTTTGAAAAAAAAACTTAACCAAAAGGCAAAATTGCGATCCGACGCACCGTTTCCGAGATATGGCGTTTTCTCCAAAAACTAAAGTCATTTTCCCAGAAATTCGACACAAATTAAGCGATTTCCGATTTCTAACTTTGCATGCCTTAAAGACGA
Source organism: Myathropa florea (assembly GCA_930367185.1). Classification (NCBI taxonomy): domain Eukaryota; kingdom Metazoa; phylum Arthropoda; class Insecta; order Diptera; family Syrphidae; genus Myathropa; species Myathropa florea. The sequence continues at coordinate 13,123,010 of OV884003.1, read as the reverse complement.
AATAATTACCTACAACCCCACATCATTACTTTTTTCCTGCGTCCCTCTGTTCCCGAGATATTCACAGTCAAAGAGCCTTGCAAAACAGGGTTGGTTTTTTGATCGATCCTATTTTTGACCATAATACGGGTTCTATAATAGCTAGAGCCGTGATTTTTGGCTTAAAAGTTGTGCCATCCGGTCGTGTATGTTTGAAAAAAAAACTTAACCAAAACGCAAAATTGCGATCTGACGCACCGTTTCCGAGATATGGCGTTTTTTCCAAGAACTAAAGTCATTTTCCCAGAAATTCGACACAAATTAAGCGATTTCCGATTTCTAACTTTGCATGCCTTAAAGACGAAATAATTACCTACAACCCCACATCATTACTTTTTTCCTGCGTCCCTCTGTTCCCGAGATATTCACAGTCAAAGAGCCTTGCAAAACAGGGTTGGTTTTTTGATCGATCCTATTTTTGACCATAATACGGGTTCTATAATAGCTAGAGCCGTGATTTTTGGCTTAAAAGTTGTGCCATCCGGTCGTGTATGTTTGAAAAAAAAACTTAACCAAAACGCAAAATTGCGATCCGACGCACCGTTTCCGAGATATGGCGTTTTTTCCAAAAACTAAAGTCATTTTCCCAGAAATTCGACACAAATTAAGCGATTTCCGATTTCTAACTTTGCATGCCTTAAAGACGAAATAATTACCTACAACCCCACATCATTACTTTTTTCCTGGCTGGCTGGCTGGCTGGCTGGCTGGCTGGCTGGCTGGCTGGCTGGCTGGCTGGCTGGCTGGCTGGCTGGCTGGCTGGCTGGCTGGCTGGCTGGCTGGCTGGCTGGCTGGCTGGCTGGCTGGCTGGCTGGCTGGCTGGCTGGCTGGCTGGCTGGCTGGCTGGCTGGCTGGCTGGCTGGCTGGCTGGCTGGCTGGCTGGCTGGCTGGCTGGCTGGCTGGCTGGCTGGCTGGCTGGCTGGCTGGCTGGCTGGCTGGTATATTCTATAGTATAGCAATAGCAAAAACTAGCCATTAGACAACATGCATAACATTCATATACACATACATGCATACACACATACATGCATATGAGTCAGGGGAAACTCTGGTCCCTTCCTTCATAAATAAATCGAAGTGTGTCGGAATGTTTTCGAGTGAATCTGAATTTAAATCGAAAATTAAGGAAATAAACTGGCAATCGCATGGGGATGGTTCCGTTGGATAAATATTTTTATAAATATTGTATGGATAAATATTTTTTGTATATAGAGGGAACCTACAGTTTAATGCCGACTCCCAACGGCGATATTGCTTTTTTTTTAGACAGTTATACAGCCGTGTGGGTTCGTGCGTCGACCGCAGCTAGGCCCAGGATCGGAGGATCGAGCGTCCCCCCGTTCCCGAAATATTCAAAGTCAAATTATGCACCTCCAGAGCCTTGCAAAAAGAGTTGTTTTTTTGCACTTATTTTTGACCAAAAGACGGGTTCTATAATAGCTAGAGCCGTGATTTTTGGCTTAAAAGTTGTGCCATCCGGTCGTGTATGTTTGAAAAAAAAACTTAACTAAAAGGCAAAATTGCGATCCGACGCACCGTTTCCGAGATATGGCGTTTTTTCCAAAAACTAAAGTCTTTTTCCCAGAAATTCGACACAAATTAAGCGATTTCCGATTTCTAACTGCATGCCTTAAAGACGAAATAATTACCTACAACCCCACATCATTACTTTTTTCCTGCGTCCCTCTGTTCCCGAGATATTCACAGTCAAAGAGCCTTGCAAAAAAGGGTTGGTTTTTTGATCGATCCTATTTTTGACCATAATACGGGTTCTATAATAACTAGAGCCGTGATTTTTGGCTTAAAAGTTGTGCCATCCGGTCGTGTATGTTTGAAAAAAAAACTTAACCAAAAGGCAAAATTGCGATCCGACGCACCGTTTCCGAGATATGGCGTTTTCTCCAAAAACTAAAGTCATTTTCCCAGAAATTCGACACAAATTAAGCGATTTCCGATTTCTAACTTTGCATGCCTTAAAGACGAAATAATTACCTACAACCCCACATCATTACTTTTTTCCTGCGTCCCTCTGTTCCCGAGATATTCACAGTCAAAGAGCCTTGCAAAACAGGGTTGGTTTTTTGATCGATCCTATTTTTGACCATAATACGGGTTCTATAATAGCTAGAGCCGTGATTTTTGGCTTAAAAGTTGTGCCATCCGGTCGTGTATGTTTGAAAAAAAAACTTAACCAAAACGCAAAATTGCGATCTGACGCACCGTTTCCGAGATATGGCGTTTTTTCCAAAAACTAAAGTCATTTTCCCAGAAATTCGACACAAATTAAGCGATTTCCGATTTCTAACTTTGCATGCCTTAAAGACGAAATAATTACCTACAACCCCACATCATTACTTTTTTCCTGCGTCCCTTTGTTCCCGAGATATTCACAGTCAAAGAGCCTTGCAAAACAGGGTTGGTTTTTTGATCGATCCTATTTTTGACCATAATACGGGTTCTATAATAGCTAGAGCCGTGATTTTTGGCTTAAAAGTTGTGCCATCCGGTCGTGTATGTTTGAAAAAAAAACTTAACCAAAACGCAAAATTGCGATCCGACGCACCGTTTCCGAGATATGGCGTTTTTTCCAAAAACTAAAGTCATTTTCCCAGAAATTCGACACAAATTAAGCGATTTCCGATTTCTAACTTTGCATGCCTTAAAGACGAAATAATTACCTACAACCCCACATCATTACTTTTTTCCTGGCTGGCTGGCTGGCTGGCTGGCTGGCTGGCTGGCTGGCTGGCTGGCTGGCTGGCTGGCTGGCTGGCTGGCTGGCTGGCTGGCTGGCTGGCTGGCTGGCTGGCTGGCTGGCTGGCTGGCTGGCTGGCTGGCTGGCTGGCTGGCTGGCTGGCTGGCTGGCTGGCTGGCTGGCTGGCTGGCTGGCTGGCTGGCTGGCTGGCTGGCTGGCTGGCTGGCTGGCTGGCTGGCTGGCTGGCTGGCTGGCTGGCTGGCTGGCTGGCTGGCTGGCTGGCTGGCTGGCTGGCTGGCTGGCTGGCTGGCTGGCTGGCTGGCTGGCTGGCTGGCTGGCTGGCTGGCTGGCTGGCTGGCTGGCTGGCTGGCTGGCTGGCTGGCTGGCTGGCTGGCTGGCTGGCTGGCTGGCTGGCTGGCTGGCTGGCTGGCTGGCTGGCTGGCTGGCTGGCTGGCTGGCTGGCTGGCTGGCTGGCTGGCTGGCTGGCTGGCTGGCTGGCTGGCTGGCTGGCTGGCTGGCTGGCTGGCTGGCTGGCTGGCTGGCTGGCTGGCTGGCTGGCTGGCTGGCTGGCTGGCTGGCTGGCTGGCTGGCTGGCTGGCTGGCTGGCTGGCTGGCTGGCTGGCTGGCTGGCTGGCTGGCTGGCTGGCTGGCTGGCTGGCTGGCTGGCTGGCTGGCTGGCTGGCTGGCTGGCTGGCTGGCTGGCTGGCTGGCTGGCTGGCTGGCTGGCTGGCTGGCTGGCTGGCTGGCTGGCTGGCTGGCTGGCTGGCTGGCTGGCTGGCTGGCTGGCTGGCTGGCTGGCTGGCTGGCTGGCTGGCTGGCTGGCTGGCTGGCTGGCTGGCTGGCTGGCTGGCTGGCTGGCTGGCTGGCTGGCTGGCTGGCTGGCTGGCTGGCTGGCTGGCTGGCTGGCTGGCTGGCTGGCTGGCTGGCTGGCTGGCTGGCTGGCTGGCTGGCTGGCTGGCTGGCTGGCTGGCTGGCTGGCTGGCTGGCTGGCTGGCTGGCTGGCTGGCTGGCTGGCTGGCTGGCTGGCTGGCTGGCTGGCTGGCTGGCTGGCTGGCTGGCTGGCTGGCTGGCTGGCTGGCTGGCTGGCTGGCTGGCTGGCTGGCTGGCTGGCTGGCTGGCTGGCTGGCTGGCTGGCTGGCTGGCTGGCTGGCTGGCTGGCTGGCTGGCTGGCTGGCTGGCTGGCTGGCTGGCTGGCTGGCTGGCTGGCTGGCTGGCTGGCTGGCTGGCTGGCTGGCTGGCTGGCTGGCTGGCTGGCTGGCTGGCTGGCTGGCTGGCTGGCTGGCTGGCTGGCTGGCTGGCTGGCTGGCTGGCTGGCTGGCTGGCTGGCTGGCTGGCTGGCTGGCTGGCTGGCTGGCTGGCTGGCTGGCTGGCTGGCTGGCTGGCTGGCTGGCTGGCTGGCTGGCTGGCTGGCTGGCTGGCTGGCTGGCTGGCTGGCTGGCTGGCTGGCTGGCTGGCTGGCTGGCTGGCTGGCTGGCTGGCTGGCTGGCTGGCTGGCTGGCTGGCTGGCTGGCTGGCTGGCTGGCTGGCTGGCTGGCTGGCTGGCTGGCTGGCTGGCTGGCTGGCTGGCTGGCTGGCTGGCTGGCTGGCTGGCTGGCTGGCTGGCTGGCTGGCTGGCTGGCTGGCTGGCTGGCTGGCTGGCTGGCTGGCTGGCTGGCTGGCTGGCTGGCTGGCTGGCTGGCTGGCTGGCTGGCTGGCTGGCTGGCTGGCTGGCTGGCTGGCTGGCTGGCTGGCTGGCTGGCTGGCTGGCTGGCTGGCTGGCTGGCTGGCTGGCTGGCTGGCTGGCTGGCTGGCTGGCTGGCTGGCTGGCTGGCTGGCTGGCTGGCTGGCTGGCTGGCTGGCTGGCTGGCTGGCTGGCTGGCTGGCTGGCTGGCTGGCTGGCTGGCTGGCTGGCTGGCTGGCTGGCTGGCTGGCTGGCTGGCTGGCTGGCTGGCTGGCTGGCTGGCTGGCTGGCTGGCTGGCTGGCTGGCTGGCTGGCTGGCTGGCTGGCTGGCTGGCTGGCTGGCTGGCTGGCTGGCTGGCTGGCTGGCTGGCTGGCTGGCTGGCTGGCTGGCTGGCTGGCTGGCTGGCTGGCTGGCTGGCTGGCTGGCTGGCTGGCTGGCTGGCTGGCTGGCTGGCTGGCTGGCTGGCTGGCTGGCTGGCTGGCTGGCTGGCTGGCTGGCTGGCTGGCTGGCTGGCTGGCTGGCTGGCTGGCTGGCTGGCTGGCTGGCTGGCTGGCTGGCTGGCTGGCTGGCTGGCTGGCTGGCTGGCTGGCTGGCTGGCTGGCTGGCTGGCTGGCTGGCTGGCTGGCTGGCTGGCTGGCTGGCTGGCTGGCTGGCTGGCTGGCTGGCTGGCTGGCTGGCTGGCTGGCTGGCTGGCTGGCTGGCTGGCTGGCTGGCTGGCTGGCTGGCTGGCTGGCTGGCTGGCTGGCTGGCTGGCTGGCTGGCTGGCTGGCTGGCTGGCTGGCTGGCTGGCTGGCTGGCTGGCTGGCTGGCTGGCTGGCTGGCTGGCTGGCTGGCTGGCTGGCTGGCTGGCTGGCTGGCTGGCTGGCTGGCTGGCTGGCTGGCTGGCTGGCTGGCTGGCTGGCTGGCTGGCTGGCTGGCTGGCTGGCTGGCTGGCTGGCTGGCTGGCTGGCTGGCTGGCTGGCTGGCTGGCTGGCTGGCTGGCTGGCTGGCTGGCTGGCTGGCTGGCTGGCTGGCTGGCTGGCTGGCTGGCTGGCTGGCTGGCTGGCTGGCTGGCTGGCTGGCTGGCTGGCTGGCTGGCTGGCTGGCTGGCTGGCTGGCTGGCTGGCTGGCTGGCTGGCTGGCTGGCTGGCTGGCTGGCTGGCTGGCTGGCTGGCTGGCTGGCTGGCTGGCTGGCTGGCTGGCTGGCTGGCTGGCTGGCTGGCTGGCTGGCTGGCTGGCTGGCTGGCTGGCTGGCTGGCTGGCTGGCTGGCTGGCTGGCTGGCTGGCTGGCTGGCTGGCTGGCTGGCTGGCTGGCTGGCTGGCTGGCTGGCTGGCTGGCTGGCTGGCTGGCTGGCTGGCTGGCTGGCTGGCTGGCTGGCTGGCTGGCTGGCTGGCTGGCTGGCTGGCTGGCTGGCTGGCTGGCTGGCTGGCTGGCTGGCTGGCTGGCTGGCTGGCTGGCTGGCTGGCTGGCTGGCTGGCTGGCTGGCTGGCTGGCTGGCTGGCTGGCTGGCTGGCTGGCTGGCTGGCTGGCTGGCTGGCTGGCTGGCTGGCTGGCTGGCTGGCTGGCTGGCTGGCTGGCTGGCTGGCTGGCTGGCTGGCTGGCTGGCTGGCTGGCTGGCTGGCTGGCTGGCTGGCTGGCTGGCTGGCTGGCTGGCTGGCTGGCTGGCTGGCTGGCTGGCTGGCTGGCTGGCTGGCTGGCTGGCTGGCTGGCTGGCTGGCTGGCTGGCTGGCTGGCTGGCTGGCTGGCTGGCTGGCTGGCTGGCTGGCTGGCTGGCTGGCTGGCTGGCTGGCTGGCTGGCTGGCTGGCTGGCTGGCTGGCTGGCTGGCTGGCTGGCTGGCTGGCTGGCTGGCTGGCTGGCTGGCTGGCTGGCTGGCTGGCTGGCTGGCTGGCTGGCTGGCTGGCTGGCTGGCTGGCTGGCTGGCTGGCTGGCTGGCTGGCTGGCTGGCTGGCTGGCTGGCTGGCTGGCTGGCTGGCTGGCTGGCTGGCTGGCTGGCTGGCTGGCTGGCTGGCTGGCTGGCTGGCTGGCTGGCTGGCTGGCTGGCTGGCTGGCTGGCTGGCTGGCTGGCTGGCTGGCTGGCTGGCTGGCTGGCTGGCTGGCTGGCTGGCTGGCTGGCTGGCTGGCTGGCTGGCTGGCTGGCTGGCTGGCTGGCTGGCTGGCTGGCTGGCTGGCTGGCTGGCTGGCTGGCTGGCTGGCTGGCTGGCTGGCTGGCTGGCTGGCTGGCTGGCTGGCTGGCTGGCTGGCTGGCTGGCTGGCTGGCTGGCTGGCTGGCTGGCTGGCTGGCTGGCTGGCTGGCTGGCTGGCTGGCTGGCTGGCTGGCTGGCTGGCTGGCTGGCTGGCTGGCTGGCTGGCTGGCTGGCTGGCTGGCTGGCTGGCTGGCTGGCTGGCTGGCTGGCTGGCTGGCTGGCTGGCTGGCTGGCTGGCTGGCTGGCTGGCTGGCTGGCTGGCTGGCTGGCTGGCTGGCTGGCTGGCTGGCTGGCTGGCTGGCTGGCTGGCTGGCTGGCTGGCTGGCTGGCTGGCTGGCTGGCTGGCTGGCTGGCTGGCTGGCTGGCTGGCTGGCTGGCTGGCTGGCTGGCTGGCTGGCTGGCTGGCTGGCTGGCTGGCTGGCTGGCTGGCTGGCTGGCTGGCTGGCTGGCTGGCTGGCTGGCTGGCTGGCTGGCTGGCTGGCTGGCTGGCTGGCTGGCTGGCTGGCTGGCTGGCTGGCTGGCTGGCTGGCTGGCTGGCTGGCTGGCTGGCTGGCTGGCTGGCTGGCTGGCTGGCTGGCTGGCTGGCTGGCTGGCTGGCTGGCTGGCTGGCTGGCTGGCTGGCTGGCTGGCTGGCTGGCTGGCTGGCTGGCTGGCTGGCTGGCTGGCTGGCTGGCTGGCTGGCTGGCTGGCTGGCTGGCTGGCTGGCTGGCTGGCTGGCTGGCTGGCTGGCTGGCTGGCTGGCTGGCTGGCTGGCTGGCTGGCTGGCTGGCTGGCTGGCTGGCTGGCTGGCTGGCTGGCTGGCTGGCTGGCTGGCTGGCTGGCTGGCTGGCTGGCTGGCTGGCTGGCTGGCTGGCTGGCTGGCTGGCTGGCTGGCTGGCTGGCTGGCTGGCTGGCTGGCTGGCTGGCTGGCTGGCTGGCTGGCTGGCTGGCTGGCTGGCTGGCTGGCTGGCTGGCTGGCTGGCTGGCTGGCTGGCTGGCTGGCTGGCTGGCTGGCTGGCTGGCTGGCTGGCTGGCTGGCTGGCTGGCTGGCTGGCTGGCTGGCTGGCTGGCTGGCTGGCTGGCTGGCTGGCTGGCTGGCTGGCTGGCTGGCTGGCTGGCTGGCTGGCTGGCTGGCTGGCTGGCTGGCTGGCTGGCTGGCTGGCTGGCTGGCTGGCTGGCTGGCTGGCTGGCTGGCTGGCTGGCTGGCTGGCTGGCTGGCTGGCTGGCTGGCTGGCTGGCTGGCTGGCTGGCTGGCTGGCTGGCTGGCTGGCTGGCTGGCTGGCTGGCTGGCTGGCTGGCTGGCTGGCTGGCTGGCTGGCTGGCTGGCTGGCTGGCTGGCTGGCTGGCTGGCTGGCTGGCTGGCTGGCTGGCTGGCTGGCTGGCTGGCTGGCTGGCTGGCTGGCTGGCTGGCTGGCTGGCTGGCTGGCTGGCTGGCTGGCTGGCTGGCTGGCTGGCTGGCTGGCTGGCTGGCTGGCTGGCTGGCTGGCTGGCTGGCTGGCTGGCTGGCTGGCTGGCTGGCTGGCTGGCTGGCTGGCTGGCTGGCTGGCTGGCTGGCTGGCTGGCTGGCTGGCTGGCTGGCTGGCTGGCTGGCTGGCTGGCTGGCTGGCTGGCTGGCTGGCTGGCTGGCTGGCTGGCTGGCTGGCTGGCTGGCTGGCTGGCTGGCTGGCTGGCTGGCTGGCTGGCTGGCTGGCTGGCTGGCTGGCTGGCTGGCTGGCTGGCTGGCTGGCTGGCTGGCTGGCTGGCTGGCTGGCTGGCTGGCTGGCTGGCTGGCTGGCTGGCTGGCTGGCTGGCTGGCTGGCTGGCTGGCTGGCTGGCTGGCTGGCTGGCTGGCTGGCTGGCTGGCTGGCTGGCTGGCTGGCTGGCTGGCTGGCTGGCTGGCTGGCTGGCTGGCTGGCTGGCTGGCTGGCTGGCTGGCTGGCTGGCTGGCTGGCTGGCTGGCTGGCTGGCTGGCTGGCTGGCTGGCTGGCTGGCTGGCTGGCTGGCTGGCTGGCTGGCTGGCTGGCTGGCTGGCTGGCTGGCTGGCTGGCTGGCTGGCTGGCTGGCTGGCTGGCTGGCTGGCTGGCTGGCTGGCTGGCTGGCTGGCTGGCTGGCTGGCTGGCTGGCTGGCTGGCTGGCTGGCTGGCTGGCTGGCTGGCTGGCTGGCTGGCTGGCTGGCTGGCTGGCTGGCTGGCTGGCTGGCTGGCTGGCTGGCTGGCTGGCTGGCTGGCTGGCTGGCTGGCTGGCTGGCTGGCTGGCTGGCTGGCTGGCTGGCTGGCTGGCTGGCTGGCTGGCTGGCTGGCTGGCTGGCTGGCTGGCTGGCTGGCTGGCTGGCTGGCTGGCTGGCTGGCTGGCTGGCTGGCTGGCTGGCTGGCTGGCTGGCTGGCTGGCTGGCTGGCTGGCTGGCTGGCTGGCTGGCTGGCTGGCTGGCTGGCTGGCTGGCTGGCTGGCTGGCTGGCTGGCTGGCTGGCTGGCTGGCTGGCTGGCTGGCTGGCTGGCTGGCTGGCTGGCTGGCTGGCTGGCTGGCTGGCTGGCTGGCTGGCTGGCTGGCTGGCTGGCTGGCTGGCTGGCTGGCTGGCTGGCTGGCTGGCTGGCTGGCTGGCTGGCTGGCTGGCTGGCTGGCTGGCTGGCTGGCTGGCTGGCTGGCTGGCTGGCTGGCTGGCTGGCTGGCTGGCTGGCTGGCTGGCTGGCTGGCTGGCTGGCTGGCTGGCTGGCTGGCTGGCTGGCTGGCTGGCTGGCTGGCTGGCTGGCTGGCTGGCTGGCTGGCTGGCTGGCTGGCTGGCTGGCTGGCTGGCTGGCTGGCTGGCTGGCTGGCTGGCTGGCTGGCTGGCTGGCTGGCTGGCTGGCTGGCTGGCTGGCTGGCTGGCTGGCTGGCTGGCTGGCTGGCTGGCTGGCTGGCTGGCTGGCTGGCTGGCTGGCTGGCTGGCTGGCTGGCTGGCTGGCTGGCTGGCTGGCTGGCTGGCTGGCTGGCTGGCTGGCTGGCTGGCTGGCTGGCTGGCTGGCTGGCTGGCTGGCTGGCTGGCTGGCTGGCTGGCTGGCTGGCTGGCTGGCTGGCTGGCTGGCTGGCTGGCTGGCTGGCTGGCTGGCTGGCTGGCTGGCTGGCTGGCTGGCTGGCTGGCTGGCTGGCTGGCTGGCTGGCTGGCTGGCTGGCTGGCTGGCTGGCTGGCTGGCTGGCTGGCTGGCTGGCTGGCTGGCTGGCTGGCTGGCTGGCTGGCTGGCTGGCTGGCTGGCTGGCTGGCTGGCTGGCTGGCTGGCTGGCTGGCTGGCTGGCTGGCTGGCTGGCTGGCTGGCTGGCTGGCTGGCTGGCTGGCTGGCTGGCTGGCTGGCTGGCTGGCTGGCTGGCTGGCTGGCTGGCTGGCTGGCTGGCTGGCTGGCTGGCTGGCTGGCTGGCTGGCTGGCTGGCTGGCTGGCTGGCTGGCTGGCTGGCTGGCTGGCTGGCTGGCTGGCTGGCTGGCTGGCTGGCTGGCTGGCTGGCTGGCTGGCTGGCTGGCTGGCTGGCTGGCTGGCTGGCTGGCTGGCTGGCTGGCTGGCTGGCTGGCTGGCTGGCTGGCTGGCTGGCTGGCTGGCTGGCTGGCTGGCTGGCTGGCTGGCTGGCTGGCTGGCTGGCTGGCTGGCTGGCTGGCTGGCTGGCTGGCTGGCTGGCTGGCTGGCTGGCTGGCTGGCTGGCTGGCTGGCTGGCTGGCTGGCTGGCTGGCTGGCTGGCTGGCTGGCTGGCTGGCTGGCTGGCTGGCTGGCTGGCTGGCTGGCTGGCTGGCTGGCTGGCTGGCTGGCTGGCTGGCTGGCTGGCTGGCTGGCTGGCTGGCTGGCTGGCTGGCTGGCTGGCTGGCTGGCTGGCTGGCTGGCTGGCTGGCTGGCTGGCTGGCTGGCTGGCTGGCTGGCTGGCTGGCTGGCTGGCTGGCTGGCTGGCTGGCTGGCTGGCTGGCTGGCTGGCTGGCTGGCTGGCTGGCTGGCTGGCTGGCTGGCTGGCTGGCTGGCTGGCTGGCTGGCTGGCTGGCTGGCTGGCTGGCTGGCTGGCTGGCTGGCTGGCTGGCTGGCTGGCTGGCTGGCTGGCTGGCTGGCTGGCTGGCTGGCTGGCTGGCTGGCTGGCTGGCTGGCTGGCTGGCTGGCTGGCTGGCTGGTATATTCTATAGTATAGCAATAGCAAAAACTAGCCATTAGACAACATGCATAACATTCATATACACATACATGCATACACACATACATGCATATGAGTCAGGGGAAACTCTGGTCCCTTCCTTCATAAATAAATCGAAGTGTGTCGGAATGTTTTCGAGTGAATCTGAATTTAAATCGAAAATTAAGGAAATAAACTGGCAATCGCATGGGGATGGTTCCGTTGGATAAATATTTTTATAAATATTGTATGGATAAATATTTTTTGTATATAGAGGGAACCTACAGTTTAATGCCGACTCCCAACGGCGATATTGCTTTTTTTTTAGACAGTTATACAGCCGTGTGGGTTCGTGCGTCGACCGCAGCTAGGCCCAGGATCGGAGGATCGAGCGTCCCCCCGTTCCCGAAATATTCAAAGTCAAATTATGCACCTCCAGAGCCTTGCAAAAAGAGTTGTTTTTTTGGTTGCACTTATTTTTGACCAAAAGACGGGTTCTATAATAGCTAGAGCCGTGATTTTGGCTTAAAAGTTGTGCCATCCGGTCGTGTATGTTTGAAAAAAAAACTTAACTAAAAGGCAAAATTGCGATCCGACGCACCGTTTCCGAGATATGGCGTTTTTTCCAAAAACTAAAGTCTTTTTCCCAGAAATTCGACACAAATTAAGCGATTTCCGATTTCTAACTGCATGCCTTAAAGACGAAATAATTACCTACAACCCCACATCATTACTTTTTTCCTGCGTCCCTCTGTTCCCGAGATATTCACAGTCAAAGAGCCTTGCAAAAAAGGGTTGGTTTTTTGATCGATCCTATTTTTGACCATAATACGGGTTCTATAATAGCTAGAGCCGTGATTTTTGGCTTAAAAGTTGTGCCATCCGGTCGTGTATGTTTGAAAAAAAAACTTAACCAAAAGGCAAAATTGCGATCCGACGCACCGTTTCCGAGATATGGCGTTTTCTCCAAAAACTAAAGTCTTTTTCCCAGAAATTCGACACAAATTAAGCGATTTCCGATTTCTAACTTTGCATGCCTTAAAGACGAAATAATTACCTACAACCCCACATCATTACTTTTTTCCTGCGTCCCTCTGTTCCCGAGATATTCACAGTCAAAGAGCCTTGCAAAACAGGGTTGGTTTTTTGATCGATCCTATTTTTGACCATAATACGGGTTCTATAATAGCTAGAGCCGTGATTTTTGGCTTAAAAGTTGTGCCATCCGGTCGTGTATGTTTGAAAAAAAAACTTAACCAAAACGCAAAATTGCGATCTGACGCACCGTTTCCGAGATATGGCGTTTTTTCCAAGAACTAAAGTCATTTTCCCAGAAATTCGACACAAATTAAGCGATTTCCGATTTCTAACTTTGCATGCCTTAAAGACGAAATAATTACCTACAACCCCACATCATTACTTTTTTCCTGCGTCCCTCTGTTCCCGAGATATTCACAGTCAAAGAGCCTTGCAAAACAGGGTTGGTTTTTTGATCGATCCTATTTTTGACCATAATACGGGTTCTATAATAGCTAGAGCCGTGATTTTTGGCTTAAAAGTTGTGCCATCCGGTCGTGTATGTTTGAAAAAAAAACTTAACCAAAAGGCAAAATTGCGATCCGACGCACCGTTTCCGAGATATGGCGTTTTTTCCAAAAACTAAAGTCATTTTCCCAGAAATTCGACACAAATTAAGCGATTTCCGATTTCTAACTTTGCATGCCTTAAAGACGAAATAATTACCTACAACCCCACATCATTACTTTTTTCCTGCGTCCCTCTGTTCCCGAGATATTCACAGTCAAAGAGCCTTGCAAAAAAGGGTTGGTTTTTTGATCGATCCTATTTTTGACCATAATACGGGTTCTATAATAGCTAGAGCCGTGATTTTTGGCTTAAAAGTTGTGCCATCCGGTCGTGTATGTTTGAAAAAAAAACTTAACCAAAAGGCAAAATTGCGATCCGACGCACCGTTTCCGAGATATGGCGTTTTTTCCAAAAACTAAAGTCATTTTCCCAGAAATTCGACACAAATTAAGCGATTTCCGATTTCTAACTTTGCATGCCTTAAAGACGAAATAATTACCTACAACCCCACATCATTACTTTTTTCCTGCGTCCCTCTGTTCCCGAGATATTCACAGTCAAAGAGCCTTGCAAAACAGGGTTGGTTTTTTGATCGATCCTATTTTTGACCATAATACGGGTTCTATAATAGCTAGAGCCGTGATTTTTGGCTTAAAAGTTGTGCCATCCGGTCGTGTATGTTTGAAAAAAAAACTTAACCAAAACGCAAAATTGCGATCTGACGCACCGTTTCCGAGATATGGCGTTTTTTCCAAAAACTAAAGTCATTTTCCCAGAAATTCGACACAAATTAAGCGATTTCCGATTTCTAACTTTGCATGCCTTAAAGACGAAATAATTACCTACAACCCCACATCATTACTTTTTTCCTGCGTCCCTCTGTTCCCGAGATATTCACAGTCAAAGAGCCTTGCAAAACAGGGTTGGTTTTTTGATCGATCCTATTTTTGACCATAATACGGGTTCTATAATAGCTAGAGCCGTGATTTTTGGCTTAAAAGTTGTGCCATCCGGTCGTGTATGTTTGAAAAAAAAACTTAACCAAAATGCAAAATTGCGATCTGACGCACCGTTTCCGAGATATGGCGTTTTTTCTAAAAACTAAAGTCATTTTCCCAGAAATTCGACACAAATTAAGCGATTTCAACCATACTATAGTATCAAAGGTTGGTATCATACATATATATACCATATATGGGGTGGCTGGTTCATACAAATATACTATAGCTGGCTGGTACCCGTTGAGGCATATAAATTTCATCTATATTATAGCTGGCTGGCTGGCTGGCTGGCTGGCTGGCTGGCTGGCTGGCTGGCTGGCTGGCTGGCTGGCTGGCTGGCTGGCTGGCTGGCTGGCTGGCTGGCTGGCTGGCTGGCTGGCTGGCTGGCTGGCTGGCTGGCTGGCTGGCTGGCTGGCTGGCTGGCTGGCTGGCTGGCTGGCTGGCTGGCTGGCTGGCTGGCTGGCTGGCTGGCTGGCTGGCTGGCTGGCTGGCTGGCTGGCTGGCTGGCTGGCTGGCTGGTATATTCTATAGTATAGCAATAGCAAAAACTAGCCATTAGACAACATGCATAACATTCATATACACATACATGCATACACTCATACATGCATATGAGTCAGGGGAAACTCTGGTCCCTTCCTTCATAAATAAATCGAAGTGTGTCGGAATGTTTTCGAGTGAATCTGAATTTAAATCGAAAATTAAGGAAATAAACTGGCAATCGCATGGGGATGGTTCCGTTGGATAAATATTTTTATAAATATTGTATGGATAAATATTTTTTGTATATAGAGGGAACCTACAGTTTAATGCCGACTCCCAACGACGATATTGCTTTTTTTTTAGACAGTTATACAGCCGTGTGGGTTCGTGCGTCGACCGCAGCTAGGCCCAGGATCGGAGGATCGAGCGTCCCCCCGTTCCCGAAATATTCAAAGTCAAATTATGCACCTCCAGAGCCTTGCAAAAAGAGTTGTTTTTTTGGTTGCACTTATTTTTGACCAAAAGACGGGTTCTATAATAGCTAGAGCCGTGATTTTTGGCTTAAAAGTTGTGCCATCCGGTCGTGTATGTTTGAAAAAAAAACTTAACTAAAAGGCAAAATTGCGATCCGACGCACCGTTTCCGAGATATGGCGTTTTTTCCAAAAACTAAAGTCTTTTTCCCAGAAATTCGACACAAATTAAGCGATTTCCGATTTCTAACTGCATGCCTTAAAGACGAAATAATTACCTACAACCCCACATCATTACTTTTTTCCTGCGTCCCTCTGTTCCCGAGATATTCACAGTCAAAGAGCCTTGCAAAAAAGGGTTGGTTTTTTGATCGATCCTATTTTTGACCATAATACGGGTTCTATAATAGCTAGAGCCGTGATTTTTGGCTTAAAAGTTGTGCCATCCGGTCGTGTATGTTTGAAAAAAAAACTTAACCAAAAGGCAAAATTGCGATCCGACGCACCGTTTCCGAGATATGGCGTTTTCTCCAAAAACTAAAGTCATTTTCCCAGAAATTCGACACAAATTAAGCGATTTCCGATTTCTAACTTTGCATGCCTTAAAGACGAAATAATTACCTACAACCCCACATCATTACTTTTTTCCTGCGTCCCTCTGTTCCCGAGATATTCACAGTCAAAGAGCCTTGCAAAACAGGGTTGGTTTTTTGATCGATCCTATTTTTGACCATAATACGGGTTCTATAATAGCTAGAGCCGTGATTTTTGGCTTAAAAGTTGTGCCATCCGGTCGTGTATGTTTGAAAAAAAAACTTAACCAAAACGCAAAATTGCGATCTGACGCACCGTTTCCGAGATATGGCGTTTTTTCCAAGAACTAAAGTCATTTTCCCAGAAATTCGACACAAATTAAGCGATTTCCGATTTCTAACTTTGCATGCCTTAAAGACGAAATAATTACCTACAACCCCACATCATTACTTTTTTCCTGCGTCCCTCTGTTCCCGAGATATTCACAGTCAAAGAGCCTTGCAAAACAGGGTTGGTTTTTTGATCGATCCTATTTTTGACCATAAATACGGGTTCTATAATAGCTAGAGCCGTGATTTTTGGCTTAAAAGTTGTGCCATCCGGTCGTGTATGTTTGAAAAAAAAACTTAACCAAAACGCAAAATTGCGATCCGACGCACCGTTTCCGAGATATGGCGTTTTTTCCAAAAACTAAAGTCATTTTCCCAGAAATTCGACACAAATTAAGCGATTTCCGATTTCTAACTTTGCATGCCTTAAAGACGAAATAATTACCTACAACCCCACATCATTACTTTTTTCCTGCGTCCCTCTGTTCCCGAGATATTCACAGTCAAAGAGCCTTGCAAAACAGGGTTGGTTTTTTGATCGATCCTATTTTTGACCATAATACGGGTTCTATAATAGCTAGAGCCGTGATTTTTGGCTTAAAAGTTGTGCCATCCGGTCGTGTATGTTTGAAAAAAAAACTTAACCAAAAGGCAAAATTGCGATCCGACGCACCGTTTCCGAGATATGGCGTTTTTTCCAAAAACTAAAGTCATTTTCCCAGAAATTCGACACAAATTAAGCGATTTCCGATTTCTAACTTTGCATGCCTTAAAGACGAAATAATTACCTACAACCCCACATCATTACTTTTTTCCTGCGTCCCTCTGTTCCCGAGATATTCACAGTCAAAGAGCCTTGCAAAACAGGGTTGGTTTTTTGATCGATCCTATTTTTGACCATAATACGGGTTCTATAATAGCTAGAGCCGTGATTTTTGGCTTAAAAGTTGTGCCATCCGGTCGTGTATGTTTGAAAAAAAAACTTAACCAAAACGCAAAATTGCGATCTGACGCACCGTTTCCGAGACTGACGCACCGTTTCCGAGATATGGCGTTTTTTCCAAAAACTAAAGTCATTTTCCCAGAAATTCGACACAAATTAAGCGATTTCCGATTTCTAACTTTGCATGCCTTAAAGACGAAATAATTACCTACAACCCCACATCATTACTTTTTTCCTGCGTCCCTCTGTTCCCGAGATATTCACAGTCAAAGAGCCTTGCAAAACAGGGTTGGTTTTTTGATCGATCCTATTTTTGACCATAATACGGGTTCTATAATAGCTAGAGCCGTGATTTTTGGCTTAAAAGTTGTGCCATCCGGTCGTGTATGTTTGAAAAAAAAACTTAACCAAAATGCAAAATTGCGATCTGACGCACCGTTTCCGAGATATGGCGTTTTTTCTAAAAACTAAAGTCATTTTCCCAGAAATTCGACACAAATTAAGCGATTTCAACCATACTATAGTATCAAAGGTTGGTATCATACATATATATACCATATATGGGGTGGCTGGTTCATACAAATATACTATAGCTGGCTGGTACCCGTTGAGGCATATAAATTTCATCTATATTATAGCTGGCTGGCTGGCTGGCTGGCTGGCTGGCTGGCTGGCTGGCTGGCTGGCTGGCTGGCTGGCTGGCAGTCACTTCCATCGATGGACACAATTCTCCGGGCCATCTCATACTTTTGTCTTTCAATTGAGGTTGCAAATTGCATGAGTTCAAAACGGTTCCTTCCAATTTTAGGTCTCACTTTCCAAATTGTCAGTAATGACTTAAAGGTCTTTGGTGCGTATCGCTTGTGAACGTCTCCTACAAACATACTTGTCCTAATATCCCAACGCAATTTTCCTCTCAAGTGTCACCACAGCCCCATCAACCGTTTCATAACCATGGCAGCCACGAAAAGTTAAATTTTTCAATTAAGTGAAAACGATCCCCTCCGTTTCACAAAGTTTTCGAAACAACAGAAACTATTCTACTCCACCTGTCCTCCTCTATCCCGGAGTCAATGGTATGCTGTGCAGTGTCAAAAGTTTACGGATACACTTACATGACCAAAAACCTTCAAGATTATGACACAAATCCGTGCAGGGAAAGAGTCCTTTGTTTGGGTTTTTCCGCACCGCACATCCACCAAAAAGCGACACGACAATGTCAACAAGTTTGTTGAAAATTCATGTGTTGAGCAAAAAAAATTGCCAAAGTCCCCAAATCCCTGGATTCCATGACATTCTATGCA
The DNA here is from genome assembly GCA_930367185.1 of Myathropa florea. Lineage (NCBI taxonomy): Eukaryota > Metazoa > Arthropoda > Insecta > Diptera > Syrphidae > Myathropa > Myathropa florea. Next base: position 13,105,726 of record OV884003.1, on the reverse strand, counting down.
TACCGGACTTACACAAAGGACATACATAATTTAAGACCTCTCACAGGGTGTGAACTTTGCGAACAGAAAAAAAGAAACCTCCTCCTCCCCGCTTCAACTGGATTAAACACGTCCTTTTACTAGAAGTAATATCATTAAATCTGCAATTTAGCGCGAACGTTTCGTGCACCGATCGATCGTTCTCCTGCTGGGAAAAAACAGGAATATCCTTTCACAATTTGTCCCTAAAATGCTCTTTGTCCACACACACACACGTAGTCTCATTTCACAAAGGACATATCTCTTTGCGTCTACAGGAAAGGATTCCCTTTTTATGTTTCTTTTCCTTTTCTTTTTTTCTTTAAAATAGTTTCCCTCTTAAAAGGGATGAGTCCTATTGCAGGATTTCGAACATAAATTTCCACTGGACGTTGGGTATTGTAAGCGAGAGCGCATCGCTGATGTTATAACACAGCTGGGATGACAGGAAAGAATAATAATATTCAAGCAAATGGGAGTGGGAATCATTGCAGCAGCCACACAGGCAGAGACGGACGAGAGTTTCCCACGTTGGCTTTTAATTTGTTTCGTTTTCCTAGTGAGTTATTGGATGAATTACGTGGTCTTGCATGATTGGTTCAACGAAGAGTTATTGTGATGAGTGGAACATCACTCAAGTTGTTTATGTTAAATGCAGTGAAGACTGTCATCTAAAGCTTGTTTGCATTTTAGGTTTGCAAACGTTTTTGTATCTTCTTAGGGGCGCTACAGTCCGAGGTGGACCTGGGCCTCATTAAACGCTTTTGTATGGCCTAAAATAATGTAGCTGTACTGTCTGTCGGATCGTGCATAGCGGCTATGTGTTCAAAAGCGCAGGTTGCTCTAGTCGCGATTGACGACTCTGCTTTTGATGCACTGCTGAATCTCCTCCCTCCTCCCACATCATGGGGTGCACTCTCAAGGCCAGCTTCCGCTTATAAGGAAGTTGTCTTTGGTACAACTCGCACTGAAGCTTCAACGACCTTGCGCACCGCATTTCCTTTGACCCCAGTCTTATGGATATGCCGTCTGACGCACAGACACCTGTACTCCAGCTGCAACGAACATACAAAGTCGACTTTCCCTGCACTCAGGACTGCCTAAATCAGAATCTGAGCCAGGAAAGAAATCTTCACGGATGGCTCCAAGCCCAATGAAGGATCTGGTGCTGGTATCTTCGTGGAGAGCGACAAATTTAGAGTGCACACCTCGTTAGGTAAGTTTGCGTGCGTTTTCTAAGCGGAAAACTGTGCGATCCTAATGGCCACGAACTATATTGTGAGGAACAGGGGGAGGGGGGCGAAGTATTTGTGTTTGCTTAAGGCCTTGCTCAACCCATTAATCGCTTTCAGGATAGTTCAGGAACGCAAATCTTCTCTGAATTTGATCGGTAGTCTAAATTTACCTGTCCTCTCCCTTTCTGGTTGCCTTGTTGTGGCGGGAGGGCTTAAGACTCAAAGAACCTCGGTTCCACAGATCCCAGGTGAGACATCGAACCAAAATCCAGAAACTACTTGACTTTGACGATAAACAAGTTAAAAAAAAAATATGACGGACAAACAAAAATTGGAAAATACTCCAGGTGGTACCCGCGACAGCGAAAATCCACCTGTATTCTTCTCTGCGGCTGCGGCTGGGGCAAGAATTCTGCAGGCCCAGACAATAATACTACCTCCTCCCTCTGCCCCCCGTGGCGCTGACCGAGGAATCGCTGGAACCCAATCCGATGATTCCTGCCACTCATTCTACGACGCGTTCGATAGGCTGAGTTGGAAAGTTGGAGAATGTAGCGGAGAGGCTCTGCCTAATACGCTTAATCTCCAACAACATAGTCAAGTGGCTGATCAGAGTGTTGCTTCTGATGGTACGACCCGGAATGCCGCAAAGGTTGAACGGGCTCCAAAAGAGGCAGCTCCTCAAAAGGAGAGGAGAAAACGGCTAGCGACCATCGCACGGCGCAAAGAAACTCCGAAGGAGGTTGAAGGCGCAAGTGCAAAAAGTACAATTGCTGAAAGTTAAAGTACTAAAAAAAGTACTATATACTAAAAGTTATTTGGTGCTGATGAGTTGAGAGTTGATGATGTAGACTCCTCATGCCAGAAGCGCCTGCTGGTCTTTGGAAGACCATGAAATTGCTGCCTGGCAGTACAATGGACCAGTTTTTGAGTCTGAGTGCTTCAGCATAGAGCTTAAAAACCTCCGACAGAAAAAAAAACAAAAAAAATGGTCCATGGGGTATTCATAGGTTAGGTTCGATTAGGAGGGCCAAACGCCTGAAGCATTGCCAGCGAAGTTGAAGCTGCCGTTTCAAAAGTGTGCTATTCCATACATAATGTCATGAATGTAGCTTCAAAACAAGGTCAGAATCAATTCTATATCTCACGCTGTTGTTGTTTTATTTGCATATCTTTTCCTCATATTCTTATCAGGTCACCCTGTGCAACATCCAGAATATTATACTGACGGATATTTTGCCATCAAATTTGAAGAATGCTTCAAGTCATCCAGCCGTACCCACGAAAGAAAGACAATTCAGACTCTGACTGCCACGTTGTATCCGGTAAGGAATACCAGAGCAAATAAAGAAAGATCGCACCAAAGAAATATTGCCCTTTGCAATCTCTGACCTCCACCTTGGACGCTGTTTACATAGGCTGATGGTGACAGCTCACTGGTGACGCCCGTTGTAACAAATTTCTTTCTCAAGAAACCATAAATCATTCGCACAGAAAGAAATTTAATTCTCCTCCAATGTTAGCTTGTAAAACCTATACAAAGTGAATCACCTTTTTCCACCGCGCGCCCAGCATACGGTTAAAACATTTCAGATCCACTGAAGGCCAAAAAGCTAAGACCATCCGAATTTCTGTTTCGCAATAAATTGCCTTCGCAAAGCCCTGGGATGAAATGATCCCAACAAATGCATTCCGACCCATCCTGATGGGACCTCGCACAAATGCTCCTCTGTCTCACTAAATGCCACCGCAAAGGACCTTTTTACCCAAAGCCCAACCAAAGGCCTTTGACAACAGAACAGAAAAAAAAGGAAAACGAGCAGGGGCTTGATACCCCAAGGAACCTAGGGCAATTCACAATCCGTTGATCCCATAAATCAGAATAATTTAAAACCCAAATCCAAATCTGCCCCCAAAAAGGAGCGAATCTCTTGTTTACTCAGCATTTCTCGCACTCCCCTTGAATGTGTTTCGTAAACACCAACAATGAGCGTAGAAATCGAAAGCCGCCCAGACCACACCACTCTGGGCGGGGCATTAAATTCTCATTTGTAGCGCAGGGAATGTCGTGCACATCCCCACCGTCGGTGTACAAGTATGCTCCAGGACCGCACACTCACTTGGTAAGGATTGTCCTTCCATTTGCGGTGGTCTGTGAAAAATATTTTAAGATTCAATTGGGATTGGGATTAACCCCCACCGTGACTGGGCCCTGGTCGGATGGAGTGAAGTGAAAATATCCTTGATAAGGATGTGCGGTGGGGTTCAGAGGGGCTAACCTCGCCGCAGAAATCCGATGAACCACCCATTTGCATTGCTATCGCATTGCTTATAAATTACAAGGGTTGAGACAAAGGATGCATTAAAGGCCACATGAAAATCATGACCCACATCCAGGTCCGTTGGTGGTTTTCTGTTTAGTGAAATCTGTGGGCAAAGCTCAAAGCGAATTTGCACTGGGTGCTTGCAGGATACCTAGGTGTTGGTCGATTTGGGGAGATGGTGAAAGCAAAAAGGATGTGTTAATGCACGAAGTCGGAATTAACGTCCGCAATTCACAGGAAGCCGTGGGAATTGCTGCAGACACTTGAATGGGTTAAATTAGGCGTCTGTGCTATTCACATTCAATTTGACAGTGGACCAAGATTCTTTGCAAGTGGGGGTGCGACGCTCTTTGGTGTTTCAAGGTTCGTATAGAAGGCACGACTTTTGACACAAGGAGAAGGTGTTTTTTTTTTTTCAGCTTGGAGACTTTAGCTGAGCCCACTGATTCTGATGAAGTAATTTATCTTTTTTTTAATATTTTTCACTCCCAAAAGAGGTTTTGAATACTATTAAGTAGTCTGAATCAAGACACAGCACGGGCTGAAAATATGGTGGGAGTAAGCCAGAGGAGGTGGCAGTGCATATTGCAAATGCCTAGGGATAGTAGTAAGGAGTGACATCGAAAAAATTTACCCACCGAAATTTAACAAAAATACAGTGAAAATATAACATAAAAAATTTAAAAAAAATTAAAAGTATTTACTGTCAAACTCCGACAAGTTGAACCTCGATAACTCGAATGAAATTGGTTCAATAGCAATAGCGCCAAGACTGAAATTTACATGTAATTTGTTCTTGATAACTCGAACTGTGGGCGCCGTAGCGTAGTGGGTAGGTGCGTCGACTCCTACACTTGAGATCTAAGGTTCGAATCACAAAAAAAAACATCTGGATTGTTACTGGTGATGAGAAATGGATCCATTACGACAATCCCAAGCGCAAATAAACTTATGTGAAACCCGGCCAACCAGCCAAATCAACGGCAAAGCCGAATATCCATGGCGCGAAGGTAATGCTCTTTATTTGGTGGGATCAGAAGGGGTGCTGTATTATGAGCTGCGCAAAACCGGGTGAAACCATCAATGGAGAATGCTACCGAACACAATTAATCCGTTTGAAGAGAGAACTAGCCGAAAAACGCCCGGAATATGCGACCAGACACGAGGATATAATTTTCCATCATGACAACGCTCGGCCCCACGTTGTTATTCCGGTTAAGAACTATTTGGAAAACAGTGGATGGGAAGTTTTACCCCACCCGCCTTATGGCCCAGACCTTGCCCCTTCTGACTACCATTTGTTCCGGTTGATGCAGAACGCCCTCACTGAAATGCGGTTCACATCAGAGCAGAATATCAAAACTTGGCTTGTTTCATTCTTGGCTGCCAAACCGGCGCAGTTCTTTTGAGAAGACCCAAGAAATGCTAACCACCTACTTGTCGATTTCAAGGCCGCATATGACAGCGCGGGCACCGTGGCGTAGTGGGTAGGTGCGTCGACTTCTACGCTCGAGGTCGTCAGTTCGAATCTCGAAAAAAAAATCAAACATTTTTTCACGGCTCCACCTCTTTCGAGTCACTGACAATGCTCAAAGAGTATAACTGTCTAGAAAAAAAGCTTCTCAATCTCGCCGTTCGGAGTCGGCATTAAACTGTAGGTCCCCTCCACTCGTGAGAGAACAATAGCACGCACAACACGAGAGGTTGCTGAGAAGCTAGGCCCAGGTCCACCTCGGACTGTAGCGCCGCCATTATTATTATTATTATTATTATATGACAGCGTACATAGAGACGAGCTATATAACGCCATGTCTAGTTTTGACATTCCTGCCAAACTCGTCAGACTGAGCAGGATGACGATGGAGAACTCTCGCTGCTTCATCAAACCAAGCTGACTCTATACAAGACCTTGATCATCCCAGTCCTGCTGTACCACGCAGAGGCATGAGTAAGTAAGTGAGTAAGTGAGTAAGTGCGTCGACGACTGGATGGAGCAGTTGGTTAACACGTTGGATTTTTTTAATGACACTTCGAATACACTCTGGTCTCACGTGGCACAGCAAGCCCAAATTCGTGTAAGACCAAAGTGGTTTCATGTGGTACTCAATGTGTTAAGTGTGTGCCTCAAGTTTGAGGGGTCCCAGATTCGAATCCCAGTGAAAGTGAATTTGGCCCAGTCACCATTGGGATCAAATTAACGGCACTGGAGTAGGTTGCTACCTAACAGTACAATGAACCAGTTTTGAATCTGAGTACTCCAGTAGTGTTTCAAAAATCCTCCGAAAAAAAAGGAGAACCTGAACAAAATAGGGCTGAAGTGTCTCCTGAGATGTAAACTAAAATTTTATTTATTCAGTTTCTTTAAAAAAATGTTTTTTTTTTCTGACTATTTGAGCAGAGTCACCCCTTACAATTTCAAACTTAGACTAAATCACAATTTTCTTAAGACTACCTTAAATACTATCTTGCATCGTAGAGGCGTGCAATGTTTCCCACTGGTGTCTTCGGATTACCGCGCTGGACGTGATGGAATGCACTGGTGTCGTATGGGCCAGACGTTGTGTCAGCGATTGTGTCTGCTGGGAACGGATGAGGTGTCATTTGAACCCGTTGTTTGTTCATCTTTTGAATTCTGGAGTGAAAACATTCGTGGTGCTAACTGGTATACAACAATCTAAAACCCATACCCAGGGCACAATGGACCTAACTGTTGGTCTAAGTGAGCCGGGATACTAATCGCAAAGACAACTTCCTACGATTACACATGTTCACATTCATCTGTGTGAGTTGATTCAATGTCCTTTATGCCCAAATGAGGACTTACGAGTAGTTATATAGGTGATCGTTTGCTGAGAAACCGTCTAATGGATATCATTGTACACATTCTACGAGTAACACGTTCTAGCACAAATACGCATCTCAATCTGGAGTGATATAATGTGGAGATAAATCCACATTTTTTTTCGCCAGTGTAATGATTCCGTCCGCGAGGCAAAGGACCAATTAAAAGTGTTTCGTATTAACGCAAGGACACGAATCCCTCCAAAAGAATCTGCTTCAAATTGACAAAAATACAACTCCAAAGCGGCAGCCTGTGACTCACAGTTCGCTGAAGCCGATCATGAAATCCATTCAGTGGATTTAACTCTCATAATTTTCGGTTAAACACATACAGGCGTGTGTCATTACGGTTGAAAAAATTCATCAAACAGGGACATAAATCCTATGAGAGAAAAAATCGATTACTTTCGTTTGCAGATACACCCTCGCAGTCGAGTGGGAAAGTGCGGATGGTATCATTGGCAGAAGCTCGCTTTTTTATCGCAGCAAACACATGCAATTGAGGAGTCATTTATGAAGTGATGATGTTTTTATGACCAATTATCCATCTGACTGCGATATCCGTTCTGCTGGCCATAATCAAAGGCGATTTTAACTTTGATTTACCGAGTCAACTGTGAAAATGAATGCATTGCGTTCGAATTGAATTTCGCCCCCCCTCAAGTGAAACCCCAGTGATGCTGGAATTTACTGACTCTTCGAAGTCACTCCCATTTTGAGGTAGAATTTGTTGAATGCAGCCACTTTAACTGGGCTTTAATTTGACTCCAGGTCAACGCAAAAGGACACACAATCATCACTCAACTGATAACGATTGAGTCTGCCGTCCTCCTTGGCGTGCCGTGGCCTTTTCTCTTTGTCCTCCGATGGGGCCCACTTTATGGTTTACAGGGTCTGCACTCAGAGTGGGTGGCAAAAGAACTACTTAATACACTTGCAGACCCTTGTGCTCGTCACATTACACTTTAATGAAGAGGGTAGAGTGACCCGCAACTGTCCTTGCATCATACTTTTGAGTATTATCTTTTGCCCATTTGCATACGAGGGGAAAGGATGACAAGATAGTGTATCTCAGTGTTTCAGTCCCTTCCAATTTAAAAAATGGACTACTTACTCGGTACGTGGACACATCAGAGGGTGTGCTTTTTACTCATTGTTAGTCGCACAATGGCGTTGGACAATATTGATAATGATAATGAATATTGAACGCAGGAGATGGTTGGTCGGGCGGAGATGGTTGCTTGTTGGACGGGGGTTGCGACTGTCCTGTGATAAAGCAATTTGTTCTGGTTACTTTGCACTGAGAATGGCACTTTGTATGATAATGGAAAATTACAAGTTTATAAGCGTGTAATGAGGGCAGGAGTGTGCGGCATGACGGTGTTGCGTTGCGAGTGGAGGACACCGAATAAATATATTTATAGTTTGGCATCATTGTCATCGATGTTACGTTCGTTCGAAAGAGGTAAAGAGAGATGCTTTTATTAAAAGTCTTTTCTGATTTGTGGTAAGTGCCATCCTGTGGAGACGACTGGATGGCGCAGTTGGTTAACTGCCTGCCCCAAGTTCGAGGGGTACCAGGTTCGAATCCCAGTGAAATCGAATCTGGTTCAGTCAGCATTTGCCGTCGGGATCAAATTAACGGCACTGGAGTAGTTTTGAGTCTGAGTGCTCCAGTAGTGTTTCAAACATACTCCGAAAAAAAAAATACGGGCTGCACAGCGACGGGCTTTACAGCAACTCAGCCATGTAGCGCACATGGGAAACGAGCTCCGACCGAGACTGTGAGGCAATGTATCAGACGACGTCCAGGTTTATTCTGGCGCACACAAGTAGAAGAGAGGGCTGGACTGTATTTTTGGTTGAGCCCCGGGGCTACCTAGGATTGCAGCGCCATACAAAGAAGACGATCAAATTATCGTAAATACAGATATAATTGGAAATACTGTCTAGAAAATTAATTCCTTTGCGGGTGAACTAATCCGCAGTTTCCTACCCGCCTACCCCACCACAGAGCAGTAGCACACCTCAATCAACAGATAATTGCCCGAGAAATCGTACAATTGTGGATATTCCCAGCGCTGACAAGTCTGGCTAATTAAGGTGGCCGCCATTGTGAATGCAAACGCATTAAGCAAACACAGTCCTGTTTCCAATTAAATCAAGAATTCACTCATTATTGGCTTATCCAGGAGTCCCACTGCCCATCGGCAAACGTCTAGTCTCCCATGCCGAGGTGTGCAAATATGTGCACTAACGGGGCACATGCTGCAGGGGCAATCTCTCTCTCTGACTTTTGTGCTTGCTCCTTCAGCTGGCGAGCGAGAAGTGCACCCACACATTGTTCGTATTTTTTCTGTCATGAATTATTGCTTTCCAACCGCCTGCTGGGCGGGCATCCTGTTACTCGGTGGCCTAGAGACCCACAAATTTGCCTACGCCACCCTTTCACGCTCTATGTGACGTAATTATGCCGTTAGGCTTTCAATGCAGACCAAACAACAGCCGGTGTGCATCTGTGCCGGCGTGCCCTGAATGAAGCATAATCCAATGCTATATGCTTCTCAGCCAAACCAACCGGAGATCATTTCAAACACTTTAGCTTGTGAACGGATCCACGACTATGCATGCATAGAAACCGTGCACAGCGAGTGCGAGCAGTAAGTGGAATAGGAAGGGAGTAATGCCATTCACGTGCCTTCATCTGCAAATCCTGTTGACAAACACACACATACACACGCGACGAGGGCATACGCAAAAGTTTAAACACTTCAGCTTCCGTTTTTGCTGGGCTCAATTATGATGTAGGTTTGCGCACGTAAAGAGCCCCGTGAATGCATACGGAATGTGGTTAAAGTGCGAAACAGTTTTCCTGCCAAGGCAATACGCTGACGGAGGAGGGGTGGTCTTTGTTTTGATTACAGAATGCGGGGTTTAGTTGGGAGCCACTTCGGGAAATAATAGGTGCTGTGACTTGTCGGGAGCCTAGTTCGCAAGGTTTCCGTTTCGTGAGAAGTAACTTGTGAATGTCAGAAACGTCTTTTTTCAACACGCACAAATGTTCTTTTGAAAAAAAAAATGCTGTTGCTTTTGAAAGCTTTAGCTTGGCTTTAGTTCAGTTGTGGCCTTAGTGTTCTTAAAGGAGAACCCGCTTTAATGTCTTTTCACTGTTTTCAGGTTCACCTGAATACACATCGGAATGATGATGGAATTTTTAAGAACCGAATCTTGATTTGAGTCATCTTTGCCACCCCCCGACTAGAAGTTGAAAATCAATTTTTACAAACGAGGGATCATTCGTTTCAGAAAACCGATCTCTGTCACGACGTAGTGAGTAGGTTAGGCTAGGTCTAAAAAGGGGGTGTGATGTTGAAACATCCCTTCCGCTCGGAGGCCGTAGGGCCCATTGTGAATCCCTTCATTTGTGGAGCACACATTCCGTTTCAAGGCGAACAAATGCCTCATTGACGGCTCGCTTTGTTCGCCAAGTCACGTCAATGTCATCCACTTAAGCTAGCAGTTGAACAGACTTTTGGAAGATGTAGGAGAAGGTTCAGCCACAAACTGTATAGGCTGTACAGCGACATGAGTCTAGCCAGGCGTCTACGGATCCAACGCCTAAGATGGCTAGGCCATGTAGAGCGTATGGACAACAAGCTCCGGCCCGAAGAGTCTTCGACTCTGAGCCTGTGGGACAACGCAACAGAGGAAGTTCACGTCCAAGGTGGCACACACAAGTCGAGGGGGACCTCGGCCGGCTTGGTGTGCGAAACTGGAGATAGCTGGCGAAAGATCGTGCTGGCTGGGGAGGCATGTTGAATGAGGCCCAGGTCCACCTAGGACTGTAGCTGTTAATGTTATATACATTCGTAAAACGACGGCCCAGAATGCCCCCACTTTGGCGATTGAGTCTTCGTTTCGACATCATATTCGTAAAATCATGTTTCGTCACCTGTTATAACACGAAATAGGATCTTACTGTAGCCTCATGATGATTTTATCTCTGTTCCTTTGTTTTTTTCTTGTTCATTGCCCACTTTTGTGTTGTATTCGAACATAATTTATGCCTTCTGTAAGGTGGCAACCAACTAAATTATTTTCCTTTAATGACCTCTTTCCAGGCTATTCATATTCGCTTCAAATGACCACATCCAAGCACTCAAGACTTCATCACTACATCTGGTGCCATGTTAACCATCGACAGTCTCTCGTAAATCCAACCAAGAGAACAACCTTAACGAGCAATAAATCACTACGCCTTTCTGATTCCGGTATGAATTTCAATAAACGCCAACATCAGAAGCACAAAACCCCCTCAACCACGCCGACACATCCGAGTCTGTCAAGCAAAGGAAAATGAAAAAGAAAACAACTCCAATCAACAAGATATCCATATCACCCCCTGCAGGGTGTCAAACATATCTGCCCCAGACCACCAATCCCCCAAACCAATTAATGGTCATTTTCTATCCTCGCACTGACAACAGACATCTCCCACACCCGACCCGCTGTCAGAGAATGCGCAACAATGACAGCTCAGATCCGGCATCTATCGCACCGCCACCCTTTCAACCCCACTCGGCTGAAATTGAGAATTCTCCTCGTCTGTAGCCCGCAGAGAAACCAGAGAAACATAAACCAAACTTCAAAATCATAAACAATACAATGACCCAAATTGTACCCCCAACACATTTACTCGAATTCGGATTCAGATTTCGATTCGATTCGATTCGCATGATCCTCGTTTGTCCGCCCGTTCGATGGTGGCATGCATTTGGCATTTGCAGCCACAAATCCGTTTTGCAAATCTTTCAATCGGTCCTGTTTATCCTGCCCGGGGTCAATCACCACTACATGTCGGTGATTCTGCCCAAAAAAATCGATTTCTCCACCAGAAATATGGTTATTTGAGAGGACAAAGTGATGCGATACTCTCGCATATGTGTGCACGGGGTCGAAAGACATTGAAGGCGACAGTGTGCATGCGGGTACACATCCAATCCATTTGAGGTTTTCCGTCGTCTGCTGCAGTTCGACTTACACATCCCATTCGAATACACAACCGATTCTGGGCTCGAATCGAAAATTGAATTTAATTGATAATCCGGCACTGTGCCCTCTCGTGGAATTCTTTTTTCCTCCGAATGACAGCGTTTGGTTGGCCTCGATTGCGGATTAAAGTGGGATATTTACTATCGGAATTTAGCAGCCGATCGATAGTCGGATGGTGGCGGAAGTCCTTTCAAAAGGACGACGCTAAGATTTTACGACTACCAGCGTAATCGAAAATTGGCAATAAGCGGTCATGCCGCAGGGGGAAACGTTTGCGAATAAATTTTGTCTGACCTTGTTTCTGGCCAAATGGTTATTGGACGCAAGGATTTCTGCTCTGAATTCGGTCATGGACTCGAATTAAATTTCTTGACAATCCCTTGCAGGTAATCCTCTCCCATTTCCTTTCAAATTCCGCAAACGTCCGTTGCATCCAGCGCACCCATTCGCCTGAAATAATTTAATTTTTGAATAGAAACTCGATTTGGAGTACGTGAGCGTCTCTATTTATGGATGTGCATTCATAAATTATTGACGCCTTGCTGTTTGCAGTAGCCCAGCGAAATGAGTAGCATCCCTTCGAAGCAGTGGAATGATATGGTCATAAATCGACCGAAATACACAATTCATTGGCAATTATATCCGTGTGAAGGTTGTGCTGTAATTAAAACGTTCACCGCAAGGATTTTTAGTTATTACCATAATTAAGTTCGCAGAGGAAATCATTTCATTAATGAAACATTCATTAGCATAACGCACGAGGTGAAAAGCAATTAGATTAGGCGTATATTGCAGTGGCACAGTGAGTCAGTCAGTTTGCTTTAATGAATGTGCTTATTTCAGTCATATTTCGATGTAAAGTGTTAAAGTGTCGACATGGCGAGGTAAAGTTATTGGTTGAATTTTAAACTGAGTTCGAATTACACAGGGTGCGTCAAAAATGATGTCTGTATGTAAACATTGAATAGCTTTGACATTTGTCAACTAATCTGTCAGCTTGACACTTGTCAACAATTTTAACCAGAATCGCTTACACCGAAACAAGGCGCTGAAATTGTGACGTCGTACATTAAAAATATTCGTTCAATTGTCGTAGAAAATAACGTGGCCAACAATCATCGTCTGACAACACTATTCGGTGTAGAATTTTGTTAAGCACGAGAGAGTGGGAGATCGTCGACATGCCATTCATCAACGTTCAAGACGTTCCAATGAACTGGTTAAAGCGGTAAGAGAGAGTGTTCCCGAAAACCTACATGTGTCGAATTGTCACCGCGGTCAGCATTTTGGCGTCAGCGGGACCACCTTGCGGCACATTTTAAAGAATACGATGCCTTTCAAAAAATATTACCAACAGTCCGCCCACGTCACTTGGAATACGTCTAAACTGTTGACGAAATAAAAGATGGTGCACCCTGTACAAAGTCGCGTCTTCTACTTATTAGGTTTCTTCCTCTGAGGGCGAGGTGGACCTAGGCCTCACTCAACATGCCTCTCCAGCCAGCACGATCTCTCGCCAGCTGTCTCCAGTTTCGCACACCAAGCCGGCCGAGGTCCCCCTCGACTTGTGTGCGCCACCTTGTTCGTGGACGTCCTCTGTTGCGTTGTCCCACAGGCTCAGAGTCGAAGACTCTTCGGGCCGGTGCTAAGTTGTCCATACGCAATACATGGTCTAGCCATCTTAGGCGTTGGATCCGGAGACGCCCGGTCAGACTCATGTCGCTGTACAGCCCATACAGTTCGTGGTTGAACCTTCTCCTCCAAATGCCCTCAACGCAAACAGGACCAAAGACCGTGCGCAGAACTTTTCTCTCGAAAAGGCCAAGAGACTGTTCATCCGCTTGGGATATTGTCCATGCCTCTGCGCCGTATAGCAGGACTGGGATGATCAAGGTCTTGTATAGAGTCAGCTTGGTGTTCCGAGAGAGGGCTCTACTACTCAATTGCCTTTTGAGCCCAAAAAAACAGCTGTTGGCAAGAGTTATTCTGCGTTTGATCTCTGTACTGATGTTTGTACTGTTTACTGCGGAGTCAAGGTAGACGAAGTCGTTAACTACCTCAAAGTTATAGCTGCCTATGGTGACGTTCTGGCGAAGTCGTCGAAGTTGTGCTATGAAGTCTCGATGACAGCATATACTTGGTTTCGCCCTCGTTTACCGCCAGACCCATTTTAACCGCTTCCGTTTCAATGCCAGCAACAGCAAAAGCATCATTGACGGCTCGCTATTTTCGCCCAATCACGTCAATTTTATCCGCGTAAGCTAGCAGTTGAACGGAGTTTTGGAAGATCGTGCCTCTTGTGTTAGCCAGTGGGTTTTGCACGATCTTCTCAAGAACGATGTTAAAGAAATCACATGACACCGCGTCACCTTGTCTAAAACCTTTTTTGACATTGAAGGTCTCGGTGAGTTCGTTAACGACCTTGATGGAACAACGAGAGTTCTCCATCGTCATCCTGCTCAGTCTGATGAGATTGGCAGGAATGTCAAAACTAGACATGGGGTTATATAGTTCGTCTCTATACACGCTGTCATATGCGGCCTTGAAACCGACGAATAGGTGGTGTGTGTCGATCTGCATTTCATGGGTCTTCTCCAGGATCTGCCGCAGTGTTAAGATTTGATCGATGGTGGACTAACCCGGCCTGAAACCACACTGATAGGAATCTATCTAATGGAGACTATATTGAAGACGAAAGCTTTAACGTAGACGAATGAATATTTTTTTTTTCAAAAAATTTAAATTCTCTTTGTTTCCTGAACACATTTCGTACATACATACATACATATTTGCGTTCCGTTTTGGTGGTTGAATTGTTAAAAAATTTGTATTTTAATGGGGCCAAAGAAGAAGTTAAATTTAATATCGACAAAAGCTATAATTTCGAGAAAGCATAGGAGTTTATCTACCTCGAAGCAAATATCAAGCAACATTTACTTAATTCTTCAGGCAACTGTGAGTAAACTCCGAAATCGTTGAAGAATTACAAAATGCCTTTCTTACATGTCGTACTGTATGCTGACAGGCTGATTCTGAATTCTTCAAAACTACCATGCAGGGAAGGCGAATAAAGAAGCAGACAAAACTGCGAGCGCACGCACTGCATAGGGATGTGGACATTTTGTGAAAGTCAAAAATGCGTTTATTTAACTGTATCGGCCAAATTTAGCGCATTGACAACAAAATTCTGGTTTAGAACATTTTCGAATCCTAGCCTTCTTATTCTAAAAGATTCTAGATTGAATATCCGATTGAGCACCCTCATTCGAAGTCGTTGTTCTCTTCAAAAAAAAAAAGCAGAAAAATTACTCTTAAATCAGATTTATCAGAATCGCAGCCCACTTCTGACCACCAGAACAAATCCCTTGCAATGTAAGTGCCCCCATTAGGTCGCACTTAAAATGATATACCAGCGCAAAGACCAATTAATTCAGCTTTGATTTCGCTCGCATTCATATCACATTTAAATCGGAAACGGCCACGCATTACAGCCGACTTCACACAGTTTCCACCAGTTCGCACAGTCATAATCCCATGAATCTCGGCTCCCATTTTCGCATTAAATCCTCTATTAACCAGTAAAAGAAATGCCTCCGCCCGCCACCGCGGATTCACTGATCCTGCCTTTTCGCATTATGCACAGAATTTATCAACCATAACCACACAGAACTAAATCCTCGCATAATACGAGTCGGGGATATAAATATTTAAATTCCTGTTTGCAGATAATCGACTTCAAGCTTCATTAAGATCCTTTCTGGTTCTATTTTCCAGTTTATTCCGTTTGACATTCGGCACCGAAACAACCGGGACAGCAGAAGTACTTGCCTCACGACGAATCAATGGCAGACCTTGCAGACGAAGGATATTATTTCCGCAACAGCCTCTTCAGTCGTGTCCCCGCCGGGGGTGGGTGTGCTTGTCATCCCTGCATGTTTGGAGAACAATAAAATGTAAAAGTGTCATTTTGCAGTCAGTTAAGCAATTTTAAAACGAACATATCCAAATAAAGGAATCATAATCGTAAAAGGATACGACTCATCAATCGGGCATACGCGCCCAGAAAGCGAAAGCAAGTCGCGAAGGCGTCCAATGAGAGTAATTTCGTCGTGAGCACAAGGAGCCGCAGTCAAGGCCAATGATAAAAGGAGACTGTTTCGCTGCTGTGCAGGTTTTATTTACAACAATAAATGTCGTATCGCGGAGACGCAGTCTGCCGCTTGCAAGTGCCATTTGGTGCTACATTTATGAAGCACTTTTTTCGTCTGAAATTGCTCAATTTGAGTGCTGTTTTGATTTTGAATGCAGGCAAAGATACATTCGGAGGTTGAAGTAGGGAAGCTATGACGGCGTTATGACATTATTTGTGCAAATGGGAAGCATGAGATGGACGACTGGCAGTCGTGCATCAGGATTATGATGTCAAAGTGTTTTTATTGATTCACTTAATTTCATTGGAGAATATCTAAGGATGGCACTATAAAGGCCCCTTCAGACATTCTTTATTCGACTTCTTGCAGCGCTAAGCGGCTTACCTCAAGGGATTCATTTTGGTCCTCTCATTTTTATTTTGTCTTTTATCGGCAACGGCTGCTTCAGTGAAAGTTGTCCGTCTACGCTGATGGCATGACAGACTCTTTCCAAGTTCAAGTTGCTCTGAACAATTTTTCAACCTCCTGGTAAAAGCTCCCCCTTTTTCAAGTCAATAAATGCCAGGCTTAGTGGCGTAGTGGGTAAGTGCGTCGACTCCTACGCTCGAGGTCGTCGGTTCGAATCTCGAAAAAAATGTCAAACATTTTTTCATGGCTCCACCTCTTTCGAGTCACTGACAATGCTCAAAGAGTATAACTGTCTACAAAAAGCTTCTTAATCTCGCCGTTCTAAGTCGGTATTGAACTGTAGGTTCCCTCCGCTTGTGAGAGAACAATTGCACGCACAACACGAGTGGTTGCTGAGAAGCTAAGCCCAGTTCCACGTCGGACTGTAGCGCCGCCATTATTATTATTATAAGGAGCATGGGAAGTGTGGCATTTCCTTCCAAGAACATCCTCTTTGTTTGATTAGGAACATGATCCTGATCCCTTTCACTTACCACCAACTTTAAGTCCTCTTTAAAAAGGAAAAGAAAAGCAAAAAACTTTTTCAATTTGTATAATCATAACCAAATCACTTTAATCCATCAAATACTTCAGCGTAGATGAGATGTATAAATGCACACTAGACAGATGGTATAACCGGCAAATCTATCTCATCTCGTTCGCATAAAAATTCAATCGAATCAATTTG
This sequence comes from Myathropa florea, assembly GCA_930367185.1. Taxonomy (NCBI): domain Eukaryota; kingdom Metazoa; phylum Arthropoda; class Insecta; order Diptera; family Syrphidae; genus Myathropa; species Myathropa florea. The sequence continues at coordinate 13,088,970 of OV884003.1, read as the reverse complement.
CATTTCTATAATTGAATCCTTGACGTTGCGATTCGCATGCGGGTGTCATAATTCCGCCGACACCCCCCGGCGGCGATATTACCACTTAAATCTCGAAATTAGATTTCTCCGTAAAAAGGGGGAAAACATGAAAACGCAGCTGCAAATGCGAGACCGCAATGAGAAATCATATTCAAATAAAAAATTGAATTTTGCAATTTTCAGCTTTGAACGCGAACAACTTCAACCGGGGTAGCAATTTTGTTTTTATTTTATTTTTTACTTAACGTTTATGCGTAACATGTTTGGGGTGTGGAATTTTTTTTAAATTTAAACTGTTTATCATTTTTTAAGGTTCCGTCTACAAAAACGGAACCTTTATAATTTCGGTGTGTCCGTCCGTCCGTCCGTCCGTCCGTCGTGTCTGTCACACTTTTTTATCTCCGAAGTTTATGAAGATATCGGCATGAAATTTTGGAATTAGGTACTTCAGACCTAGATGTCAATTCCTATGCAGCGATTTTAAAAAGTGGGGCCATTTGGGGGTGTCTCTAGTACAGGTGAAGTTGACATTAATTTTGAAAAATTGTCGCACCCCATCGAAATACATATCAATCGACAGGTCTTTCGAAATGAGGTGGAGGTTTCGTTCAACACTTTTTTATCCAAAATACCGCTTGGAAAATATGGAGCTCCAAAGTTTTAAATGCGTCCCCCCCTGCCATTTCTAAACCAAAGTGTTTAAAAATCTGAAAAAATCACAAAAACTTGGCTTCATTGAGTACTTTCATTTAAAACCATTGCGAGCATTCTGGCCCTAATGGTTTTGGAGATATTGGCCAAAAACGGTCAATCATCGACATGCGAATTTTAAAGATCTGAAAACGCAGTTTTGAAGACATCAATGTAAGCATTAAGAACTGATACATTTCAAAATATCGATTTATGTAGAAATTTTGAGATATCTAAGATTTAAAATGAAAACAATTTCATTTTCACACATAATTTCATGCTGTGTTCGGCCACTCTATTCGTTGCTGAGCGTTATCTTTTCGATCTCACCCCTAAATGCCCAACAGAAATGAATACACACACACCGCAGGCATGAGCAGTGATTGGGTATGTGTATGATGGAAGGGATTTTCTGTGTTGGATAAACTTGGATAGAGATATAGATATATGTAGGGATGAACGTTTGATTTTTTCGGATGTATAAATGTATGAATGAATAGTTGATTTGAGTTGAAGTTAGAAGAAAATTCAACTGAAATAGTTTCGAAACGTCGTTTGATCTTCAGAAATCATCCATCAATATTATGCGACGGAACCTTACCCGTGGGAGTACAACTCGCACTTCCCCAGTTTATTTTCTTTTGAGGTTTACTTTATTTTTATCGTTCACAGAACTCAAAGAGCAAGGAACTCTTTTGTGTCTGAAAAGTGGATGTTGAAAAATCGGAATTTATTATTTTTCATTTGGACGTCATTAAATTCGGCATTCATCGGTCACAGCAACAATCATTCAATTTCACGATTGTACTCCGGTGTCACTAACTTTGTGGGTCTGGGAATTTATCCACATTTTAATTAACCTGCGCTAAATCCCCATTTGTGTCCGAAAATACAAACTTTTGGCATCAAGAACATTTAAACCCAACTCTGCTCAACTCATTCAATTGCATTTGGACATCGTTGAAATGTATTTTGACGAGTCATCAGTTCTGTGAATTGAGCTAATCCTGATGGAAATTGATAGTTGCGTGAACATTTCTCTGTATTGTCGGTTTAAATGTACCAAAAAAGTTTCTGGCAGAAGCATTGAATGAGAATGGTGTAAGGCAAGAGGACTTTATTCCGTTATTAAACTTTTTTTTTTATCATTCTTAAGGGTCTTGTGGACGCCGTGGCGTAGTGAGTAGGTGCGTCTCGGTTCACTTCTCGAAAAAACACCAAACATTTTTTCACGGCTCCACCTCTTTCGAGTCACTGACAATGCTCAAAGAGTATAATTGTCTAGAAAAAGCTTCTCAATCTCGCCGTTCGGAATCGGGATTAAACTGTAGGTCCGCTCCGCTCGTGACAGAACAATAGCACGCACAAAACGAGTGGTTGCTGAGAAGCTAGGCCCAGGTCCACCTCGGACTGTAGCGCCGCCATTAATATTATTATAAGGGGTCTTCCAATAGAGACTTCTGAACTTTGACAGTTGACAGCGGCCATATTGTTGAAGCTACATCTGTTAAATTGGCTGTCATTTATTCAGCCTGTTTTGCCAAATCACCGTGGGCGGCGACAGAGTTCAACAACACCTGCAAATGATGAAATTGTTTCATCAAAAAATTTGGTGTCGTGCGGGCTATTTTCCGTGCTCATTTTACGGTCGCCATAATCGTCCTACCGAGAGGACTGTTCGCAGTAAGGTGGATAAATTTGGTTACACTGATTTAGGAAACGATAAACCAACAACCGTACGTCGACAAAACACAAGATCTGCCGAAAACATCGCCGCTGTCAATGAGAGTGCGCAGGAGAGTCCGAGACTGACGATTTCGCATCGCACACAAGAACTCGACATTTCGCAGACCACAACTTGGCGAACTTTGCGTCGTGACTTAGGCCTGCACCCGTACAAAATTCAACTGACCAAGGAGCTGAAGGTAAACGACCATAGACAACAACGTGTGTTCGGTGAATGGGCTCTGGAGCAGTTGGAAACTGAACCTAATCATCTTCAGCGATAAGGCCCATTTCTGGATGAATGGGTACGTCAACAAACAAAGTTGTCGAGACGATACCAATCCACATGAGATCGAAGAGCGTCCAATGCATCCCGAAAAAATCACTGTTTGGTGTGGATTTTAGGCTGGCGGCGTTATCGTATATTTCTTTCAGACCGATATTGGCCATCACCGTCAACAGCGAGTGCTATAGGTCGATGATTACCAACTTCTTTTGGCCTGAATTAGATGATATGGACACCAACAACATGAGGTTTCAATAGGACGGCGCGGCGCTACGTGCCACACAGCTCACGCCACATTGGAAATACTGTACGAGCACAAGCGATTCGATGACATGTTCATCTCACGTGGAGATGAGGTGAACTGGTCACCGAGATCATGCGATTTGACTCCGTTAGACTTTTTCTTGTGGGGTTTTCTGAAGTCACAGGTCTATGCGAAGAAGCCACGAACCACAACTTCCCTCAAAGGCAACATAGCCCATGCCACCGGTCAAAATGAGCCTGATTTATGGGCCAGAGTCATAGACATTTCGAATGCGCGCCACTCAGAAAAACTGCGGCGTATATATGAACGATATTATATTCCATACGTAATGGCATCGATAGGCCTTTTAAACGAATAAATATGTTTAATGAGATCTACACACACTTTGTTTTATTTGAATTTGAAGATTGGAAGCGCTTAATGAAAGACCCTTTACTATCGTCCCCTGAAGACAATTTAATCGAACAATCTTTTTTCTTCGAAATCTAAGGGTTCATAGGTGGTGGTGGAGATTGTAATTGTGTCATTTCTGATACCTAGTCTGTGTTCATAGATGAAATCATTCGGAGTTTCCACGGAAACAGTGAAGGGTTCTCCATCAGCACTGCCGACAGAATTCACTTAAGCACAGACCAACGTGAGAGAAGATATTTCCTCCACTACTCAAGTGATGCTATTGACTGACGTTTCCATGATGAATCTGGCAGAAATATTGATTGACCTATTTATCTCCATACACCCGACACTATGCGAGGGGAAATTGTGTCTACCGATAATGTGAAAGTTATTCGCCCTTCGGAGAAGAAAATATTAATGAATCACGTGAATGGGACAGGTCCCATCAACGTTATTTAACCGAAGCCTCCTTTCGCTCACATGCTACCCACAAAGCACCATCCACCGCCGTCATAAAGGAAATATGTTCTTCGTTCGCATTCGCATTAGTATCCATACACAAAGAATCCATCATCATAACGTTTGCATATGATTACGGCTCCCGGCGAGCGCCAGATCGATGGGGTGGTAAAAGAAAGGAAAAAAAAAAGTAAAATATTATTATTACCCCAACCCAGCCAGGGCGAACAACAAACGCGTTCGTTCGCCGCTTGCGTGTGTATATTCCTTAAGGAGTCAGGCAAGGTCAGGTGGGGGGCCGGGGAAGGACCTTCTCTTTCGTTTACGATGTAATTCACATGCAAATTCAATGTCACTTGCAAATACGATGATAAAAAGGTGCGCTCCTCCACCGCGAACGCCACCCACCCCCCCGACAAAATTTCAGGATAACAATTTTCATCTTCATTATCAGCGTATTTATTCAGCTTTATTGCGCCGTAGATGCGGATGTGTATTCTGTGTGGACATTAAAATATGAAGTACGGCGCCCCCACGAACCGGGGGAGGCGAATGCGGAAATTGTTTAACCCCGAACGAGGCACTAGGAAGGGTCTTCCTGGTGCGTGTGTGCTGTGGGGGTGTGGGCGGCTGGAGCTGGTCGTAATTGAAATTAAGTGCACGCAAGAACATGGGTAGTAAATTTGTTTTTTGTTCAAGAATTATGAATTGGATTCTATTTGGTTGAAAGAGAATATCCCGGAGCATCATCTGCTGCGTCGTAGGAAAATTCAAATGTCCCTGGTGGGGGTGGGGTCAGACCCGAACCCTGAGGCGTTTAATGTTTTCTATTAACTTTCCCTGCAATAAAAACGAGGACGATGCGAGGTGAGGACCGAATGAAATGGAAGGTTTGACTCACAGGGGATGAGTCAAAAGGGATCGTTAAAAGGCCAGAGTTGATTTAAGGTCGTCGGTTTTGACTATTTGATGCACTTTTTAAGATTTAAGGTTAATTTTTGAATGTATTATGACTTCAGTTTTAGGGCGGTCGTGGTTAGTGAGTCACTTTAAATCCGTTTTGTTAAAAGTATTGGATTTAAAAAAACGTTGGTAAATAGAACTTATAACGTTTTTTTTCAAATCCAATGTTTTTGATTCAAATAGAACCTCGCGGGCGCCGTGGCGTAGTGGTTAGGTGCGTCGACTCCTACGCTCGATGTTCTCGGTTCGATTCCAGAAAAAACACCTAACATCTTTCACGGCTCATGGCTCCACCTCTTTCGAGTCACTGACAATGCTCAAAGTGTGTAACTGTCTAGAAAAAGCTTCTCAATCTCGCCGTTCGGAGTCGGCATTAAACTGTAGGTCCCCTCCGCTCGTGAGAGAACACGCACAACACGAGAGGTTGCTGAGAAGTTTGGCCCAGGTGCCATCATTATTATTATTATGCACTGATGGTGTTTGGTGGAGGAGTTTGAACAAACAAAACTTTACAGGCTGTACAGTGACATCGATTTGGTCAAACGAGTTCGAGTCTCCCTCCGCAGATGGTTAAGTAATGTAGGGCGAATGGACATCAACGCTCCGGCCCGAAAAATCTTCAACTCCAAACCGAGGGAGCACGCCGACGGTGGCGTACACAGCTGAAAAGGAACCTACGTAGCTGAAAACTAGTTCAGGACCGCGATAGATGAAAAGGATTGTTGCCTGGGGTCTAGCAATGTTGACAGGTCCACCCCGGATTGTAGCGCCATCTATAGAAGAGAAGAAGCCATCTCAACTTTCGGTATTTCTACAAAGTGGGCCATCTAGTGGTTATTTTTCAATCATATGTACGTTATTTTGACTAACAGTTGTTTCTCGCTCAAAATCAGACAGAAAGTGAGTGTCATACCTCCGCGGAACGAAATGAGCCGTTTTGCCCTTGAACAACGTTGGGAAATATTGAAAACTTATTTCCAAAGTAAGTGCTGTGTAGCCCAAACAGTGCGTTTTTTGAAAAGACGTTTTGGCCGAAATGAAGCACCCACCGCGACTGCTGTACGCAAGTTTGTGCAAAAAGTTCGCGAGACTTGTATGCTAGTGGACAGCACTCATGGTCCCCGTCGTCGTACGGTGCGCACAGATGAGAATGTGGCTGCTGTGGCCGAGAGTGTGAGACTCAATTCACGAACATTAACGCGCCATCGATCTCAACAGTTCAACATATCACGCCTGATTGCTAGCCTGAGGATAATTCTGCACAAAGATCTCGGATTATTCGCTTATAAGGCTCAATTGACTCAGCAATTGAAGACGCGAGTTATAAAATCAAAGATTAGTTGTTTTCTTTAATTTATTCTTATTATTCTGATTTACTTTACGACTTACACTCCCGGTTGCAGTTCTAAGACTGCGAGGAGTCATATTCAATCAAATATGCACACTTGTCCAAAATCACCGAAGTCATCAATTTCTTGCTTCCGTTCTTACCTTCGGCGTTATCGCTGACGTTGCGAACGGAAGTTCGGTCATGACCTTTTGGTCTGTTCAAAATATTTTTGATGACCATCGGTTTTTCGGCACAGGTATTCGATTACATATAACTCGCGCGACCATTCGCTTCGTTATCGCTTCGCAGCGCAGGTTGGGCCTTAGAGCAACACAGAGCTTGAATTGGACAACGATTTTGGACGAAAAATCATCTTTTCTGACGAGGCACATTTTCACCTTGGCGGCTACGTTAACAAAACAAAATTGCCGCATCTGGAGCTCGGAAAACTCGCACGTGATTGTCGAGAAGTCAATACATCCACAGAGAGTGACAGTTTAGTGCGGACTGTGGAGTGTTGGCATCATTCTACCAATTTTCTTCAAAAATGAGGCTGGGAACAACGTTTCAGTCAACGGTGGGCGTTTTTTTTTTTTTTTTGAGGATTTTTTTGAACCTCTACACTGGAGCATTCAGACTCAAAACTGGTCCATTGTACTGGTCAACGGTGGGCGTTACAGAGCCGTGTTAACCGACTTTTTCTTTTACTGAAATTGAAGACATGGATGTGGACGACCTCTGGTTCATGCAGGATGGCGCGCCATGCCACACAGCCCATGCAACAATCGATCTTTTGTGCACCACATTCTCAAATCGTGTTATCAGCCGTCTTGGCGATGTCAATTGGCCGTCTCGGAGCTGCGATTTGACTCATGTGGTCATATTTTGTGGGGAACCGTGAAGGAGCGATGTTATGCTAACAATTCGAAAACGATTCAAGCGCTTAAGGCCAATGTCACCCAAGCAATTTGTGAGCTACAGCCCGAAAACATCAACACGGTCTTGGAAAATTGGGGTTACAGAATGAGCTGCGAAGCCAGCCGAGGCAGCCACTTGAACGACGTTGTATTTCATAATTAATGGAAGTGTTTGTTCTTACTAATAAAGCCATAATATATGGAACAAATTTAATTTTGTTCATTTTATTGGATTTTTAAAAAGAATCTTGTATTTGGCCCACCCTGTACTTCAGAACATTGTGGTTACCATGGCGTGAGTACGCCGACTCCTAGGCAGAAGGTTAATCTTCCAATTCTGGGATAACCACATCAACTCTCATTCTGACTGCAGTGAGTCACAGAGAGATGAGAGTCCCTCCAAATCTGATTTTTCGCCCAAAATCGTTGTCCAATTCAAGCTGCTCTAAGCCCAAACTGCGAAGCGATTAGGAAGCGGATGGTCATTGCTAAGTCAATTAGGCAGAATTCTCCTCAGGCTAGCGTGTATTGGGCACGCAACATGAGCGGTTGCTGAAGAAGCTTAGCAACGGCCTCTCATCATCTGCGATGGCCATATTTTTATAGGTATAAATCCTTCCCATTAAAACGCAGACTAGCTGATATACCCGACGACAAATTCCCTATGCAAATAGACGGTGGTCACTTCTGAGAAGCCAAATGCCTTGAAAATGACCGGATAGTCGGTGCTTTATCGGCTGGCGAAGAGGCTTGTAGTGGATTGGTTTCTATGGAGAATAATTTCTTGGTGAACTGAATCCTTTTCCAGCTTGTCACAACAGAAGATCCCTTAGGACACTCTGTACTATTTAAATTGATTCCGAAGAGAAACCAGAATTGTTACCTCCATGTTTATCCATCCGCGGTACATCTCCCCATAAGACTGCGTCCCTACACAAGAACTACCCAAGTCACTTCTTATCCCTCAACGCAAGGTCCCAGTGTTTATTTTTTCTTGTTATCTCTCCATTTCTCTCTATACTCACACCAGAAGCTCAGGAAGTGTTTTCGCTCCCACTCCTGTCGTCGCTGAGAAGAGTACTCCACAGGGGGATGCCGAAGTCATTCCGATTAATGTCACTTTTGTCCTTCGTAATCGCTTCCCCTGCAACGTTTTCGGAAGTAAATTAATTAATCAAGCCAACTTCGTCATTTCAGAAAAAAGAAAGACGAACACTCTCTAACCACAAGCGTTCCTATGTGTCGCTCGATCGTTTGTTGTTAACTTTGTGGCGATGTACGGAACAATATCCCATTGAAGCACTTCCCCTAACCCTTCATAAAATATTAGAGAACTTTTAAGGATTGTTTTAACACAGTTTGGCCGTACCCACTTCCCACTTCATTTGACTCTTTGGCGCTCTCCGAAAACCCCATTAGCGGCGGAGCTTAATGGCATTTGAAAGTTTTGACGTATGCAGTAGTAATTACCGGCGAACAATGTGTCCACATGGATTCCTAGACAACAGCGCCATAGACTCCATATCATCCGGTCCATGGCTGGGGCTATTAGTGTCGACCTCAAGTTGTCCTGCGCGCAAAACACACATCACAGTGGATTTCCTTTGCGGTCGCCTCAGTATGGCCAAATCGCATGCATCATTCCATCGCAGTTGCCATGCAAAGTACGGACTATTACCCATGAGCGAATTATCCGCATTACTCACATATCGCGTCGCTTGAAACACGAACACGCCCGATCTTTGAACAGGGCCTTCAATGACTCGGAACTAGCCCACTAATGACTTGCAATTTGCATAAGTAGTGGGCGGCGGATATGCAAAGCACTCCGGCCCGGCGCCGTTCCAGGATGCGAGCGCAAAACAAAATGAAATTCACACTTCCACCCTCCGCGCCACCACCTTCCGTCGACCACCTTTCGCCTTCCGGGTAACAAGCACTGTGTCACCAACGAGCATAAAACTTTCGACTTTGGCAGCACTACACTGCAACCACGGTGGATATGGTTTTCCGCATGGGATAAGTGCAGGATAAGTGCATGTGTGTGCTGCTGACGGGAAAACTTTTATTTTATGCAAGCGCAATTTTTTGCATGTTCCTCTGCGCAACGCTGCCATCAGCATTCAAGGAAGCCTGATAAAAAGAAGGCGAAAACTGATTCTTTTCTGTTGTCGTCCTTGCTTCCTTTTCAGATGAATGCATAAGTCATAAATCTCTGGTGTCTCCCCGTTTGTGGATACACCCGTATACACATGCACAACAAAAGCCAGTCGCCAAGGACACGTGTGTGTGGGAAGTGGCGAGTGCAGCCACCCGCTGGAAACAAAAAAACGGGTAAAGGCGGAAACGTGCTGGAAGTTTCCTGTTTCAGAATCTGTAAGTAGTGCAGGACTAGCATTGTGGGCTATGATTAATTGTCTTTTTTTGCGTTCGCTTGGGTTTCTTTTAATGAAACCCGAGGGAAGGAGTTAATTTTTGCTTTCGTTGTGTTTTAGAGTTTGTTCTGTGGGCTTTCGGAAGCTCTCGGAATTAAAAAACCATTATGGTAGCCGTGATCCTGCTTTTCGTAAGCAGCGATTGCGGGTGACATGAACGAGTGTCGACAGAGCCGGGGAAATCTCTCACGCAAGGACATCCTTGAGCAATGAACATGTGCGAACTGTTGATGAATGGAGTTGTATAGTAAAGCAACTTGAGCGCGTGTTAACAGGGCCCATTCATTTAGACGACCTCTAGTCTCGCCTTTGATTTGTGGCGATGCAGAAAGGAGTGTCATCTGTACAATCTCTGCATGCTGAAGTTTTTTCGTTCGCTGGTGCTAGGCGATTAATGCTTTCAATGTCAGAAGTGTGAGGCCACAACCGTAAGCCGATTATGGGTAACTGTAGGAAGCTGGTAGTTCCAAGCAGTAATGGGTCGAAAACTTGTTATTCAGATTTCGACGCTGAAGGGGAATATCTTAGCAGAGTCGACGGAAGAATAATGTTTTTCTGACAGGCAGACTGGCCAGTAAAGTCTAAAAATGTCACTTTCGTTTAAAGTGTTCATCGGGGGGGTTTCATTTGTGGATAACTCAGCCCCTTTCTTTTTAAAGTGTTCATCGGGGGGGTTTCATTTGTGGATAACTTTTTGTAAACTGAAACCGAAATTGTTTGACGTCGACAATAAGTTCACGAAATGTTTGTAATAACGTCTTGAATAAAATTCCGTTGAGTGTTTTCCTCTGTTAGCGTTTCCTCTTACAGTGGTAAGACTCAGAACACTGCGTCTGTGGAATAGCCCCCATACAGGTCATTCCACCATTCTAGACAACCTCGAGTTTCTACCGCACGAGACCGACCTCCTACTGCATCATCTAGTCTTTGAGAAAAACTTCTCTACCAGCATACCCTCCAGGTCCGACTGGAAGTCTGATACTCTGATACTCAGACTCTGAACGGTCCTCTGCGTATTTTCACAGATGGATCCAAGACGGACGAGGGAGTAGGATTAGGTGTTTACTCCAAGGATCTCAATTTTAGTATGTCCCTCCACCTTCCAGAACATTGTAGCGTATTCCAGGCTGAGACGATGTCAGTAAAAGAAGCTCTGTCTTGGCTCAAGAACAACGTGATATTCAAGAAGGACATCACCATCTGTTCAGACAGCCAGGCAGCAATCAAATCCGCGAACTCGGTCACCTTCCTCTCTAAGACCTCCCTAAATTGCCGCCTATATCTTAAAGAGATGGGTGAGCATTTTAATATTCACCTCATGTGGGTGCTGGGACACAGTGACATTCCAGAGAATTTTGAAGCCGATGATTGTACAGCGATACTTGAAACAAATAAATGAAATGAAATGAAATCTCGCCAGGAGCGATACGATCTCCACAAACCTTCCTAGTGGAGATCCGAGCGTAAAACGTTCACTCTGTCTTCTTAGAATGAACAGGTCATCCCTAAGGACTCTCATTGGCGTTATCACAGGACACTGTGCCATTGGCACTCATGCCTTAAGAATGGGACTCCCTCACAATTATTTCTGCAGAAGCTGCAGAGACGAAGAAGAAGAGGAAAGCATAACGCATCTCCTCTGCACTTGTAGCGCTCTCTCCTCTCGCAGGATGAAACACGTTGGAGGCTACTTCTTTAACGACTTGAGCGAATTGCACAACGTCGTCATTAATCAACTAAAGAGCTTCGTTGAAAGCACCAAATGGTTTTTTGGATAGGTAACATCAGATCAGTGGGCGCCGTGGCGTAGTGGGTAGGTGTGTCGACTCCTACGAATCTCGAAAAAAAAAAACATCAAACATTTTTTCACGGATCCACCTCACTGACAATGATCAAAGAGTATAACTGTCTAGAAAAAGCTTCTCAATCTCGCCGTTCAGAGTCGGCATTAAACTGTAGGTCCCTCCACTCGTGAGAGAACAATTTCACGCACAACACGAGTGGTTGCTGAGAAGCTAGGCCCAGGTCCACCTCGGACTGTAGCGCCGCGATTATTATTATTATATTAACATCAGATCCACGTGGTATCACAATGGGCCAAAATTAGCCTAAGTGTGACTGCTATATATAGGCAGCCACTTCAACCTAACCTAACCTTTCCCCTGTTAGTCTCGCAAATGTGGGCTCTGGCGTTTTTTTTGCGACATTTTGGACTGAAATTTCGTTAGAATTGATTACACATTCTGTTTTGTTTCAATTTGAGGTCTAACGAGAGGAAGTCCAGGGCTGTTGAATGAGACGGCATCCCCTTTCCTAATTGACTTTGATGGTTAATGGCATTTCATCAAGCGCTTCCTATCTTTAAATTTAAATAAAACAATGTGTGTGTAAAGTATTACAGACATTTTTTATTCGTTGGAGAGGCTTATCGATGCCATTATGCAGGGAATATAAAATCGTTCAAATGCCTACTGCGGCTTCTCTGACGTTATATGACAGAGTGACTCTCGAAGGACTAAACTCACTTTCTAAACGCTAATTCATTAAGCACTTCCTATCTTTAAATTTAAATAAAACAATGTGTGTGTAAGGCATCACCGAAATTTTTTATTTGTTGAAAGGCCTGTCGATGCCATTATGTATAGAATATAAAATCATTCAAATGTTTACGGCGGATTCTCTAGGTAGCGCACATCGGAAATGTCAAATTTTTCATGATCTGAGGCACAAATCAAGCTGAATTTGACCAATGGCATAGGTTATGTTGGCTTTGAGGGCCGCTGTGGTTTGTGGCTTATTCGCATAAACCTGCCACTTCAGAAAAGTCCACAAGAAAAAGTCTAACGGGGTCAAATAGCACGATCTCGGTGGCCAGTTCGCATCATCTCCACGTGGGATGACCATGCCCTCGAATCGCTTGTGCTCGTACAGAGTTTCCAATGTGGCGTGAGCTGTGAGGCACGTAGCGCCGCGCCGTCCTGTTGAAACCGCATGTCGGTGGTGTCCATATCATCCACTTCGGGCCAATAGAAGTTGGTAATCATCGACCTATAGCGCTCGGCGTTGACGGTGATGGCCAATATCGGTCTGAAAGAAATATACGATAACGCCGCCAGCCTAAAATCCACACCAAACAGTGATTTTTTCGGGATGCATTGGACGCTCTTCGATCTGATGTGGATTGGTATCGTCTCGACAACTTTGTTTGTTGACGTACCCATTCATCCAGAAATGGGCCTTATCGCTGAAGATGATTAGGTTCAGTTTCTAACTGCTCCAGAGCCCATTCACCGAACACACGTTGTTGTCTATGGTCGTTTACCTTTAGCTCCTTGGTCAGTTGAATTTTGTACGGGTGCAGGCCTAAGTCCCGACGCAAAGTTCGCCAAGTTGTGGTCTGCGAAATGTCGAGTTCTTGTGTGCGATGCGAAATCGACTGCATCGGACTCTCATGCACACTGTCACGAACTGCGGTGATGTTTTGAGCAGATCTAGCGTTTTGTCGACGTGCGGGTATTGGTTTATCGTTTCCTGAATCAGTGGACTTAAATTTATCCACCACACTGGGAACAGTCCTCTCAGGAGGACGATTATGGCGACCGTAAAATGGCACGACACCAAATTTTTTGATGAAACAATTTCATCATTTGCAGGTGTTGTTGAACTCTGTCGCCGCTCATGGTGATTTGGCAAAACAGACTGAATAAGTGACAGCCCATTTGACAGATGTAGCTTCAACAATTTGGCCGCTATCAACTGTCAAAGTTCGGAAGCCTATGTTGGAAGGCCCTTTATCTTTCATATGGATTAACTCCAACCCTTCGGATCTTCAATAGATGCCTTTAGCTTGCAGTAATGCTGCCGTAACGGCAAGAGGAAAAAAAATATCAGAAATGTCGCAATTACAATCTCCACCCCAACGCTCAGATTTCGAAGAAAAAGATTGTTCGATTAAATTGTCCTCAGGGGATGATGCTACTTCCTTGACAGTCCCATCCAAATGGCGTTCACTTCGAAGGACGATAACCAACATAAGCGCCGAGAAGATTTGCAGTTATTTTCCTTCTGCGATGTTCGAAGCCAACTTGGGGGTCATTAGTTGAATGTTTATATCTCAATTCCCCATCCCCCGGCAGCAGTTGCAACAGAATTTGCAAATTTCCTCTTCGATCTGCTGAATGAAAGTAAACTCACAATGAGCCATCTACGTCGTTCCTGTTTTTGTCTTCATCCATCTGGAAGTAATTACAGTACGCTTCCTTGCCAGTCATCAGAATAAAGCACCCCTAAGAACATGTTCTCTACTAATTAACTGAAATAAAACTTCACCTACACCAGAGAGTGATTTTACAGCGCCACCCCCACGGCACCGAAGCAAGGAACTTCCTTCTTTTTTCTTCGTTCTTTCGATTAGTTTCCCAGCGTCGGAGGCGAACGGCAAAGTCTCTCTAAATGCAATGAAGCAGCAAGTAATGAATTCAATTAGGTTAATGATAACCTGCTGCCCTCTTTGGACTGAGGGATGAGGTGGGGGACTGCCGGCTGCCGTGAGGCGCATGCAAATTTTGCATATTCAATATCAGCTCATTAACTGGCGCGGATTTGACATTCTAACCCAATTTCGTAGCTTGATTCACAAACGCAGCACAGGTTGCATGTCCTTTGAAGCGCCTGCATACGTTTGCATAAGCGAGAGACGCTAAATGGCACTGCATGCGAGCCAATTGACGCCAGGAGTCTACCTAGGGTACGTGTAACTTCTTCTGCCACAGCAGCATGGATCCCTGAGAGCGTTTCACTTTGAATGCAAACGTGTCGGAGCCGGGGCCGGTAGCGCAGCAGGGACATGTGAACGAGCAATAACGTTAATAATCTAAAAAGCTGATGCTGGTGAAAAGTTTCCAGAGAAAGGACTGCATGAGTCTGTGTTTTAAATTGCATTGAAATTGGGGAAGTTCAAGGGCCACGACTACCCATGCAAATGATGAGATGACGTTCTAAGCTGCAGCCAGAGTTGAGAGCGGAATGAATTCTTTATGATGTGTGTTGCCAAGTTGTGACTGGGGATGCATGCCCGAAATGGCAAAAGGGAAGTGGGTCAAATTGGGAGAGATGGCACATAAACAGAATTCCTGTTAGGGGAATATCATGCAAATCAATTAATCCAGCCTGTCAAGCGTTTGAGGATGTGATTTCAAAAGTGCATGCATTTGAACCGGCAGCACTTGAGGAAGTCGTTTGTGGTAATTATTCCCACTAGATGATGCATTAAGTATGACATCGGCTTAGGTGGAAGGGAGGAAGTGACTAACTCTGTGAGAATGTTTAATGCTTCTTCTTCTAATCCAATACGTAGTTTGTTGGTATCGTGGCAACTTATTCGAGTAAATGGAGTACTTTGCAGTCAAAAAATGCGAATCTCATAGCGAATGGAGTTGAAAATATAATTACTACCGAAGGTAATGGGGACTTTTCAGTGCAAGACTCGAAGTTATGAGTTCGGTTAAATATTTGGTATTCTTATAGTAAAAGATATAAATTGAAGAAAGTGGTGGACACAAGTGCGGCAGATCTTTGAAAAGACCCAAGAAATGCAGATCGACACACACCACCTATTTGTCGATTTCAAGGCCGCATATGACAGCGTGTATAGAGAGGAGCTATACAGCGCCATGTCTAGTCTTGAGATCCCTACCAAACTCGTCAGACTGAGCAGGATGACGATGGAGAACTCTCGCTGCTCCATCAAGGTGGGTAACGAACTCACCGGGACCTTCAATGTCAAAAAAGGTTTTAGACAAGGCGACGCGCTGTCATGTGATTTCTTTAACATCGTTCTGGAGAAGATCGTGCAAAACTCACTGGCCAACACAAGAGGCACAATCTTCCAAAAGTCTATTCAACTGCTAGCTTACGCGGATGACATTGACGTGATTGGGCGAACACAGCGAGCCGTCAATGATGCGTTTGCTGGCATTGAAACGGAAGCGGCTAAAATGGGTCTGGCGGTAAACGAGGGCAAAGCAAAGTATATGCTGTCATCGAGGAGATGCGTAATCGAGGAGATGGAGAGGTCCTGTGGCAGGAATGATGTCCAGAAGTTTTACCAGAAGGTGAAGCTATTTTCGAATGAATATTAAGTTCGGACAGAACCCTGTCGGGACGAAGATGGTGGACAGGCAGTATCTAAAAAAGACGCACAACATCGACGACTTGGACAGAATTTCAGAAAAGGCAGCTATAACTTCGAGACAGTGAAAGACTTCATCTTCTTCGCGTAAGTTGTAAATCTTTTTTTTGGGAGTATTTTTTGAAACTCTATTATTGATCCCAACGCCAAACGGTGACTGGACCAGATACGATTTCACTGGGATTCGAAACTGGGACCCCTCTAACTTAGGGTAGGCACTTAACCAACTGCGCCACCCAATCGCTTAAAAGCCAATCTTTGTGGATAATTTAATATTTAGTCGAATACAAGTGAATTGCGTACGCTCGGAACGCTTGTTCGGAAATTTTGCTTGTTGATATACCTGCTGAGCCAAAAATTTTTCTCGTCCGAGAAGATAATTTTTTGGCCAAAATTCGGATCTCCGTTTAACATTTCCAGCGCCGAACTAGCGAACTCACGGCGTCTGGCTTCAATTCTAGCGTCAGAACAATTTTATATGGATGCAGGCCCAAATCCGACTACAAAATAGTCGGGTTGACTCACTGGCGATACCCAATTTACCTGATCGTCACCGCATCGGTATTTCGGCGACTTCTTCGATACTGGCCGCTACGGTGGCTATGTTTTCCTCATTTCACACCAATCTCTGTCCGGTTGGTGGCGTCTTAAGGTCCAAAAGAGTGTACTTAGGCTCAAAGTTTTCGACAGTGTGACGAATGGCCTGCACGCTGAAGCCATGATGACGACCGACCTCAATTCACGTTGCTTACTTACGACTGAACCGGAATTTCGATAATATTTTTGAACAATTTCCGCACGTTTGGCAATCACGAAACCATGCGTGATAAAATGGCTAACCTTACTAAATATTTTTGGAACGATGAAATTCACGTTCACGTTGCGTTTTTACAACTGAGCTGGAATTTCGAGAATATTTTTTAATAATTTTTACACGTTTGGCAGACATAAAATGATGCAGAATAAAATGTTAAGCCTTAGAGAATATTTTGACAGGTGGATGTCCTTGGTACCTTTGACAGATGCTGAAACAAAACAATTGGAAAAGCTATCATTGTTACTTAGTCACTCTTTACAACGAACGGTTTGAACAAATATTTCGCATTTGAAGGAGACTAACTGTAGAACAATTTTCTTGATTCCTTATAAAGTAGACTCATAAATTTCTCTGACCCCCACCTTAAATCTGCTGAGCTAAGTTTTAAGGCTGTTTTCCAACAACAATTTGATGAATTCAGCTGGTCCCAGTCAAAGTTTTAATACGATCTACCCAAACAAACCTATACAAGACCGATACCTCTGAAGCATTATTATGCAACACCTTGAAAACAAACCGTGCACACTCTGAAATATAGACCAGGAAACACGTGGATTGAATTTCTTGCGCCCCTGTGTTCATCGCACTTGAGTGAGTTACCCAGCGCAAGCGATATCTCAAAATTCAAATGTCACCTCCGTCTTATTCTCGCCTGCTCGTCATTTTTTCCATATGAGGACATGAATCCACCCAATCATTCATTCAAAACGTGCTGCTTAAACATAAGAGAGCATGGCAATGTCTGTCACCAGGGAATACAATGTCAAACGCTGAAGTCAGCCTCGTGCATGGCAAACATCGCCCGACACCCAACTGTCGGCCTTGATTGACTTCTCCTGCTAATTTGTCAAAGTTCGTTCCGGCTCCGCAGCGCAGAGATCGCAAGCGAAACGGAGTCTTGAAAGAAGAACACACCCCTGCAATCGAATTTGTCTTCCAGCCATCGATTGACTAATGTTATTCCGACTCGCATACGCTCGTGCCACCCCGCACCCAGCATCCGGCATTGCAGAGCCGGCAAACTTTCAATGTGTTGATAAAATGAAATTTCCTAGGTTAGTGGAGCGTTCCGGGACACCAATTTGTACGCGTATTTATTTCTCAAGGCGCGAGGATGGGCGTCGCACTTGTTGTGGGAAATTCATTTTCCGAGGGAGAATCAGTGATGCGATGCCGCTAAATGATTTCCAACTAATCTGTCAATGTCAACGGAACCCTCATTTGACAAGGAAACTCCAAGTTTGAGGACTTTTTCGCCCCTCGGTTTGGATTATAAATCGAATTTCCTCCCGACTCATTGATATGGAGAAGTTTTCGCAGATTTCCTTGGAGTTTTCTTCGGGAAGTAAGACGTTTTTTTTTCAACTATTGAAGGGAACTTTCACCGCAGCTCCAGAATGGTGATGGTAAGTCAATTTGTGCTGGTGATGGGTATACGGTTTTTTTGCTCTGATTGAATTTGCGTTGGCTACGATGATAATTGAGTGAATCAATTATCTGGCGGGGGTGGGAAACGGCAACGGCAACGGAAAGGAAAAGGATAAACTTTGAGATGTGATTAGATAAATTACAAATTGAATGGGCGGTTCGTTAGTAAGTGACGGGGAATTCAGAGAATACTTTTCAGGGAACACATCGCGCCTTCGCAATGAGTTTGACTAATTGGCTTTGTGCGGGGAGTGCATTTTTTCGATTTAAAGACACTTTTCTTCAGAGTTTAAAACTTCCTTAATTCTGTAAGTGGTCACCCTTGTGTTTTCGACTTTACCAATGGAACATCACTTAAGCATCTCAGATTACATCTCGACTTTGGCAAAGGTCAAGCTCTGACAGCCAAGCGGTATTTACAACCGTAGCGTCCGATATTCTGACATCGAGGTTGGTCAAATCGTGCAAACAGAAATCGGGAAGTATCAAAAAGGAAAGATGCCCTATATCAAGCTTTTGCCTAATGTCATCGACAACACCAAGAAGTTATGTTTAGGGCGAAAACCGAACTGCTTAGAAGTTAAAAGCTTGTGTTGGTGAAGAAAACCTATTTATTTGTTTTTGCATGATTCTTTCGAAAACATTCGAGAGAAAAGAAAGAATTGCAATGGGGCGAAATTCTGTACTTGAGGGATTCTTTGGCACTGGTATTATCTTTGACATCTTCCAGACTGAAGGAACAACGCTTGTTGTGAGGATTTGATTGTGAGTAACGTAAGTCAGGAGGTTTCCGAAATAAGAACCATTCCACGACATCAGCATCAGCAGATACCTATGTGTTCGAATACTTTCTAGATGACAAAAAAGTAGTACCCCACAAGAATCACCTGATGCCAAATTCACTAGGGGAGACATCAGTCTATCACAGAACACCACCTAATCGGTGAAGGAGTCCTTTAAAACACCCCCCGCACAAGGAAAAATGAGTGCATTCTGAGACTATACGAGTAATTGTTTTGTTTCAACAAATGGCTTCCGGCCTGACGTCCAAATGCACACTCAGTGCGCAAAGTTTCTCTATCACACTCAACAAACGGAATCCCGGCACCTGTTTTCTGATGTTTTCTTGTTCCTTTTTTTTTTTTTGCCCCAACTTCACGGACTGCCATGGGCATGTACCAGAGAACTTTTATAGCAAATATCCAAGTTGAGTGCTGCACGTGTACACCTGAAGCATTCGCATAATTTATTCCCCATCCCGTCCTGGTGGATGAAAACGTGCATTTAACCAAGTGGCGTATTGTTCTGCCGCGGATATTTGAAAGTTTTGTCTTTTCACAGATTCTGCTAGATAAAAATAAACGCCCTAACACCGTTGTCAGAGGCCTGAAAAATTAAAAAAACGATATTCTTTGAAGTAAATGTATTAATCAGACTGAAAGCGAAAAGTTGCGCATTGCAGTGGTTGCATTCAGAGAGAGGGATGTACTTTCTCACCCTCAGTGAGTAACATTCCGCTGCTAACTAGGGTAACCGCATTCACTGTTCAGCTTTTTTTTTTGCATAAAGTAAACAACAAGAAGGAAAAAATCACCAAACTCAGATGTTCTCAAAAAGGGGGACTGAACCACCGAACACAGGGAAAGTTATGGGGCTGGGCCTGTAACATGTGGGCGGTTCGCCGGCAAGCCCAACGACGGATGTAATGAAGGGAATAATCATTAATTTTTGTCACGTGGAGGGGATCATTCGAACAAATGATCCACTTAATGGAGCAATTAATATTGATATGATTTTTGGCAGGAAAAATACCCCCGAGAGATAAAACTGCCACCGAACTCGAGTTGTTTGTGAAAATTGATTACATTGAGACCTTAGCCTCTTTTGGCATTACAGGCATGTACACAGTCTTTTTTAACAAGGGAGGGTATTTGTTTTTTTTTGGAGGAGACAGTTGGCCAGAGTCGTTGTTTGAAAAGGACCAAGATAGAGCGTTCCATCAATCAAAATGTAAAGAGTTATGGTGATGCATTTATCAAATTCAGCCCAGATGCTGGGTAGTTCGGAGTAAGTAGACGGCATGATGAATATCAAACATGCAAGGACAACGTGAATTGATATGCGTGAGATGCAAAGTGACAGCGTGGGGCACAGTGACACCAGGCTGAAGGATTGTGTCTAAGGAGGGTTAACCAATTAATTGCCTGCTTTTGAATACTGAAGGTGAACAATTACGATCATCACTCCTTCGACAAAAAATGTATCTCCGTTCTTCAGGTCTTGCAATGAGTGATGGTCGCAGAATTAGCGAAAAAATGTTTGCTTGAATGATAACCTTTAATGAATATTTTGTATTTTGTTGGGTATCTTTTTGGCAAACTTTACACCAATCTTTCACATTTTTAGATTGGAAAGGAATTACATCATTCCCTAGTGAGCTGCCAAGTCTTCTTCAAATTTTTGACCATTTTAATCCATTTCTGAATTCCAAGTCGGTGCAGAGATTATCGAGGTGAGGACTTTGCATAGGCCATTTTTTTCGCCAACAATTCAACTCTTTAGTGGCCCAGAAGTTGTCGCCTGTAAACGGTTCCATATGGTGTTCCAATATTCTCTTACACTGGCTCAGATCCATGCTGGCGTCTATATCAATAATGGGCCGTACGCCATCCCACGAAAGGTCAGCATACCACAATACACTCGCCACCATTTTCTGTCCGTTTTATCGTATGGTGTCTCATGGATTCTCTCGCAAAAGAATCCACACAGCAACCTGGCGATCACCGGACGGCCGAACCGCCAACCAAATCGACCATGTGCTCATTGATGCAAGGCATGCGTCAAATATCCCGGATGTGCAAACATTCGGGGGGGTAAACGTCGACTCTGACCATTTCCTCGTAGCAGCAAGATTCAGAGCTCGACTGTCCAATGTCAGAAAGCTGCACCAGCCAACAAAGAGGAATTTTAACATTGGACGCCTTAGCACACCGGAGACTGCCAGAGCCTACGAAGAGCAATTAAGTGAGAGACTCTCCGGTATGCCTACGTCGAACATAAACGCCAACGATATGTGGTTGCACTGCAGCTCGGCCATCAAAGTGGTGAAACCACTTTGGGCTACCTACCACCCCTGACAACAAATCCGTGGTATGATGCCGAGTGTGAGCAAAAGAAACGTGCAACCGACGAGGCATACCAAAAGACGCTGCAACGAAAAACTAGGGCAGCGCATGAGGAGTATCGGGCTAGAAGGCAGGAGGAGGAAAAACTTCTACGCCTAAAGAAAAGGTCTCGCGCAACCTCCCAGCTCAAGGATATCGAAGAGTCTAGGGACAAACAAAAAATACGGGCCTTTTATAAAAAAGCCAAAAGCCTGGCCAAAGGCTTTAGGAAAGGCACCCAGGCTCTTCGAAATTGTGAGGGTAATCCAGTTACTGACCCGCAGGGAATAGTGGATGTGTTTAAGCAGCACTTCCAACAGCTGCTTAGCGGTCCGGAACAGGAGAGAGTGATAGGGAATGAAGAAATCCCAACTTCAGTCGATGAAGTAGTCATCCTACCGAGCTTTGAAGAAGTCGGTACAGCCATTAAAAAGGTCGCCTCCACTCGTGAGAGAACAATAGCTCAAATAACACGAATGGTTGCTGAGAAGCTAGGCCCAGGTCCACCTCGGACTGCAGCGCCGACATAACTTACTTACTTACTTAGCAGGCCTACGACCCATGTAGGGTCTGAGCCTGAGCTATCGCTGCCTTCCATCGTTGACGGTCCTAGGCACAATGCTTCCAGTCATCAAGACCAAGCTGTCTTGCGTCTGCGATGACTTGGTATTTGCACCGAAGGTTCGGTCTTCCTCTCCTTCTCGAACCAGGAGGCTCGGATTCGAAGACCCTCTTAGCTGTAGCGTTTTTGTCCATGCGCTCGATGTGACCGAGCCAGTGCAGTCGACGGATTTTTGTCTTCCGGACTACATCCACATCCTATTACAGCTCATAGGGTTCGCGGTTGTGTCTTCTCCTCCATTCGCCTTCCTCGCAGACGGGACCATATATCCGACGTAGAATTTTTCTTTCGAAGGCACCAAGAATCAGTTCCGCAGTTCTGCTTAGTGTCCAGCTTTCCGCTCCATATAGCAGGACTGGCAGAATAAGAGTTTTGTAGAGCATGATTTTGGTCCTTCGAGTCCGGAGTTGTTTTGACAAACCGAAGTAGCATCGGTTGCCAAGGGCGATTCTACGTCGGATCTCCACTGTGATGTCGTTCGTGGAGTTCACCGAGGTAAACAAACTCCTTCACTACCTCAAAATTGTGGCTGTCGATTGTAATGTTTTGCCCTAGATGGTGTGCGGCGGACTGTTTCTTGCTCGACAGCATTTATTTTGTCTTATCCTCATTGACCTTAAGACCAGCTCGTTTCGCCTCTTCTTCAATCGCCGTGAAAGCTTCTACTACGCTTATATTCAATTGACCAGTATTCCCATGCAAATATTTGACGTCCTCCTAAAATTGCAGTTACAATTTGCTGGTGGGTGTAATAGGGAAACAGTGACCGCCATGGCGTAGCCGGTTGACTCCTACGATGGAAGTTCTTGTTATACGGCTAATACACATACCAAACGTGCAATCTTGAGCTCCATTTGATTATGTTCCCTTTGACTAGACTAATGAAACCCCTGCCCCATTCATAAGAAGCACATCCTCTTAACGGTTCAAAAACTCACTCAAAAGATTTACGAAAACTTCACTAAAATCATTCACAGCCTTTGTTCACACTCTGCTTGACTTTTCATCCCTAAAATGGTACCTGAACACCAGTTCACATCTGATACTTAAGTTAACATACATCTTTGTGTCTCAAAAGGACTCCCTCTCCATTCATTCACATCCTTGTGAGCGATGCAAATCGCATTAAGACTTAACTTCTTCACGGCGCGCCCTCCTAGTTGCTGGCGAAACTTCTCGCAAAATAGAAAATCCCAAAATTTAGTTTTTCGATTAACTTTCTCGCCCTCCTGCACACCAAAGAAGATGAAGAAGTGGAAGAAGTAACTCAATCTCAACTTCCAGATGCTAATTTGTTTCATTCTTGCTAATGTATGCGATGATTCGTCCTTCCCTGCAAAGCTTTGCATTGAAAATCAGTCACAGTCTGAAAAGTTTCTCCGGGATGAGAGTTTAAGTTTCTTTTCTGCGTTTGCACCCATAGGTGCGCTTGACTGTGATCCCCTCAGAGGGCGGAAGTAATGTCACATCGAGCTGGGATGCTGAGGATTTAACTTGCCTAACCGTACGGCGCTTTAAATTGAAACTGTGATTGTCGCTCTGCACACTTGACTATGCCGGGTAATTTGTGCGGCGCAAAGAGAATTTAAGCTCATTAAAGGAATAATTGCCGAAATAGGTCAGTTGAGTCCTTTAATCGGCTGGATATTTAATATTTATTAAGCGTCACTTTGGCTTAAATTATATCGCCTATCGTCCGGGATAACCGAAAAAGTTTTCCAATTGATGATTATCTCCGCGGGGAGTATCTTTTATGTTTATCTACGAAAACGTCCGTTTAACGACTGGTCGGGCTATAAAAATCATTCGCCCCCCCACCCACCGATGGGTGGCTGTTTAATTTGCCAATTAATTTTCATCTGCGATGCGAGAAGGACGGATTGAAGAAAACCGAGAGAGAGTGGGGGCGAGGGCGGAGTTAAATTAAGCGATTAATCCAAGGATGGAGTCACCCCAACGATAAAACTGCTCGAAATCGTCCTGGTGGCCATCAAAGTGTTTTGTTGGGGATTTTATTGATTTGAATTCGCAATTGAATTTTATTGTTATTGATTGGAATTAAGTTTCTTCGAGCGATAATGATCGACTGGGAATGATTTTAATAGTTGAATTGAATCCTTCTTTGGTTTCATGGAATTAGGAGTAATTTATCAGGCGAGTTAGAGGTTTTGCGATGTGGGAGAGTGGAAATGGATTTTTTTGCGGATATTCACATTTTATGGTGTTTTTTTGCGAGGAGGAAGATAGAGATTCTGAGTTTAAAACTATCCGAGATGCTTTATTGTAGCTCAAAACTTTTAAAATCTAACTTATAAAACACTTGAAATGTTTACTAATTTAAACTTTCTAGACAATATGTCTTTTCGCAGTCGAAACTGAGAATTTGGACAAGTCATTTCTGCTGACTGTTGAACGACGATGAGGACACAAATAACGCTGTCAGGCAGAATGTTCCACTCAACACAACGGACGATGATAGAAGAGAATACCCCCCGACCTAGACGAAGTCAAGATAGCGATATCGAGACTGAAGTCGAATAAAGCTGCTGAAGCGGACGGACTTCCCACGGAACTGTTTAAAGCAGCTGGAGGTGATCTGGTAGGGCGCA
Source organism: Myathropa florea (assembly GCA_930367185.1). Taxonomy (NCBI): domain Eukaryota; kingdom Metazoa; phylum Arthropoda; class Insecta; order Diptera; family Syrphidae; genus Myathropa; species Myathropa florea. The sequence goes on along the minus strand of OV884003.1, from coordinate 13,064,653 downwards.
TGCACCAGCTCATCTGTAAGATATGGTCGGAGGAAAGCATGCCCGATGAGTGGAATCTCAGTATAGTTTGCCCGATCCACAAGAAAGGAGACTCTTTGACTGCGCCAACTATCGGGGGATAAGTCTCTTTAACATCGCCTATAAGATCTTTTCTGTCATTCTGTGTGAATGCCTGAAACCTTTCGTCACTAAACTGATCACCTTATCAGTGTGGTTTCAGGCCCGGGAAATCCACCATCGATCAAATCTATACACTGCCGCATATCCTGGAGAAGACCCAAGAAATGCAGATCGACACACACCACCTATTTGTCGATTTCAAGGCCGCATATGACAGCGTGCATAGAGACGAGCTATATAACGCCATGTCTAGTTTTGAAATTCCTGTCAAACTCGTCAGACTGAGCAGGATGACGATGGAGAACTCTCGCTGCTCCATCAAGGCCGGTAACGAACTCACCGAGACCTTCAAGGTGAAGGAGGATTTTAGACAAAGCGACGTCATGTCATGTGATTTTTTTAACATCGTTCTTGAGAAGATCGTGCAAAACTCACTGGCCAACACAAGAGGCACGATCTTCCAAAAGTCTGTTCAACTGCTAGTTTACGCGGATGACATTGACGTGATTGGGCGAACACAGTGACCCGTCAATGATGCGTTTGCTGGCATTGAAACGGAAGCGGCTAAAATGGGTCTAGCGGTGAACGCGGTAAACAAAGTATATGCTGTCATCGAGAAAGGACGCACAACATCGACGACTTGGTCAGAACGTCACCATAGGCAGCTATAACTTTGAGGTAGTTAAGGACTTCGTCTACCTTGACTCCGCAGTAAACAGTACAAACAACATCAGTACCTAGATCAAGCGCAGAATAACTCTTGCCAACCGCTGTTTTTTTTGGGCCCAAAAGGCAATTGAGTCGTAGAGCCCTCTCTCGAAAGATCAAGCTGACTCTTTACAAGACCTTGATCATCTCAGTCCTGCAGTACGGCGCAGAGGCATGGACAATATCCCAAGCGGATGAACAGTCTCTTGGTCTTTTCGAGAGAAAAGTTCTGCACGCGATCCTTGGTCCTGTTTGCGTTGATGGCATTTGGAGGAGAAGGTTCAACCACGAATTGTATGGTCTGTACAGCGACATGAGTCTAGCCAGGCGTCTACGGATCCAACGCCTGAGATGGTTAGACCATGTAGAGCGTATGGACAAATTAGCTCCAGCCCGAAGAGTCTTTGACTCTGAGCCTGTAGGACAACGCAACAGAGGACGTCCACGTACAAAGTGGCGTACACAAGTCGAGGGGGACCTCGGCCGGCTTGGTGTGCGAAACTGGAGGCATCTGGCGAAAGATCGTGCTGGCTGGAGAGGCATATTGAGTGAGGCCCAGGTCTCCCTCGGACTGTAGCGCCCCAAGAAGAAGTAGAAGAATAAACCTTCAGCAGATGACTGAATGTTCACTCATTTTTGACGCTGACTGTGCGTTCATAACAATCAAAGAAAAGGATAAAAAACTTGAAAGAAGCGTCCCAAGACGAGAATTGATGAATAAATGCTCCTGCTTAAAATTTGTTTACAAGAATTTTCTTGCGAATGCGAAGTATTTTCCACTTTCACTCTTCAGATTCAAACATTTTTCAAATAACAAATTCAATTGAATATTTCATCTTTCCACTCATCGAGCACATTCCATTTAAAAACAAGAACCTTCATCAAAACCAATTTCATTTTACCCAACAAAATTAATCAGCTGCAATGGATTAAGGAATGACAATGAAATACTTTCACAAAGACGACGTATTTTAAATGCTGCAAAACTTTATCGTCAACGGAACGAGAATAGCCCTTTGATCCTCGTAATATATCGTGCATTTCATTCCGTTTGAAGTGAAATTTTCGTGTATGAACACCGTCCATCCACAGCAAAGCACTTCCACTCCGTCTAATGCATAAAGACAAGTGAAGGGCATTAAGGGACGACAATGGCAACAATGATAATGACAAAGAGTGGGATGACGACTCTGAAGATAGCATCATCCAATGTGATGGGTAAATACAATTCTCGTGCATTTACGTCAAAACGATGTACAAGCAATACGGATCCGTTCTACAGATGTTGTCACTTTGTTGTGCATTTTCAGAAAATTAAGGATAAAGAAGAGGGAAAAGTGTACTCACTGCGACACAAAAGAAAGTCTTTACATAAGTGTGGAGCTGACCTGGAATAAAATTTATCACACACTCTAGCTGCCGACATCGTTTTGTAGTTAACAGACAATGACTTCGTGCACGAGTCACACGCACCGGTGACGGGACTACGAATTTAAGTGCAATTTTTGTGAAACAGTGATCTCCTTTTGCAGTTTTATGAGTGTTTTATTACCAATCCTTTCTAGGAAGGAATGGAATTCCGTTTACCTTGTCGTGCAATAGGAAGCCCTTCAAGGATATCCTGTTTAGTGTCGATATGGTTAAGTCAGAGAAAATCATATGACACGAGCTAGACTTTCGTATCCTTAACTAACTCATTTTAGTTGTAAGGGGGTATTTTTACAAAAAAGCGAAAGCAATTAATCCGAGAATATGTAGAGTAGACTAAGGACTTGAGGTTGCCGCAAAAATATTCAAGTGACGTCAAGTCGCATGATAGCCGAAGTCATTTGATCAAAGTTTGCCGTGGGATGACATAACCGCAAATTACTTTCACGACTTCGAAGGTTGCGTCACTTACATGTATGACATGTATCAGCGTCTTATTATTAGTTCATCTCACAACGGTTTATGTTAAAGGCCATTCAGGGAGCGTCGCGAGGAGCCTGTATGTCAACTTGACTTTACACAGATCGTTGCTGGTATTCTACCAAGTTAGGTACGATCAACAACTTTACTCTGGATGCACATGCCCATGCCTACCCGAGTGTTTACAGTCCAGTCGTCGCTTAATTTGCTCTTCTGTCGTGGAATGAACAACATTTAATAGAACTCATTAAGTGTTCGGACAAAAATGTCACAACCCTCCACCGTAATGAACCGTAAAATAAGCTCACAAAATAGTCCTGCACTTCTTGAAAATAATGAATTTAATTATTTAACATAATCGAAAAACAGAAACCGTGAACATTTTCGTCTGAAATTATGAATTTCCATGTGAAAATAGATTCACTGCGAACGCAATTAAATCGCTCACCAATTCCATCATAGTGCACAAATGCAATTCATAAACTTATTGCCATTCATTAGCTTTGTTTGCGTCGGGTATTGTGGGCTTGACAGTTTATGAAGTGCCGAAGAGCACCATGCATACGAATTGCAGCGTTTTCAGGGCAATCAAGTTTCAATGGATGCGAGTAAATGCCAGTACGTTTTCAACGTTCACTCGTATTGACAGAGCAGATTGAAGTCTATTTTAATTATGCTCCAATGCGTTGTAATATTGTCATGCACACAAGTTTGCTTTGTTGTTTGAGGTTAATTTGAACTGGATTCTGAAACAATCGATAATCTGTCTCGAACTGCGTATGAATATGAGGTTTCTAGCTCTAAATTGCAATCAGTGCCGAAAAGGCATATTGGAACTTTAAATGAACACGGAAACCATGAGTTTGACAGAGGGTTTATGTGCCCATCAAATGCGGGTTAAGTTAAGAAATTTCATGGGCATTCTGCTGTCTTTCCGTCGTAAGAGACCATCAATAGGTTTCTTTTTGAAATTTGACGTCAATCTGTTGATTATCAAGAAACTCTTTTTCTTTTTAAACAATCGACTCACTTTTTGGATTTCGTTTGGAAAGGACTCTACGCGACATACCGACAACAAGTTCAGAAGAAACAAGCTGTCTACCATAAAAATTAAAGATGGTGGGGATAGGGAGTGAATAGGGAGTGAATAATGTCAAATCTGCAGAAGAGGGCTGTAGTTTAAGGTCGTATGACTAGATATGGTTGACTCTTGGGTTTGGAAAATATCCCTATTGCTGTTATATAAAATCTAGAAGGTGAGCCATCTTTTATGTCCATATACGATTGTTTGGTCGCATTTCAAGCGAGAAGGACGGTCTGTCAGCAATATCCCTTCAGTCAATTGCATTTTATATGGAAACAAATGCGAATCATCTTTCAAAATGCGCCGCAAAGTAGTTTCACTGACCACAAAATGCGGAGCACGGGGGACGATAGGACACATGTAGGTTCTCGGCAACACTTCCTCTTACTCCCCCTTATGCTTCAACGGGTTCATTGGAACATCTTGGTCGTTGATAAACTGCATGTCGACGGTCTCCCACTGTCCCGTGTTCAACAAAATTTGGCACTAAATGACGAACAGTGTTGTCAGACTGTTTTTGTTGACCACGGTATTATCGGCGATTGAGTTAACACAACTGAACAACCACTTTGAATGTACAGTGCCACTATTTCGGCGGGTTGTTTGAGTGTAAAACGATTCATTCACGAATTGTACTCACTGGAAGTTTCAAAAACATGTCTATTCCAGTCAATCGGTTGAAAAATATCAAAGTTATTCAATGCTTACATACCGACATAAATGACGGCGCACCCTGTATATATACCAGTTACTCTGTTTGGCGGACGAGGAGATGGGCACAAGAGCTGTGCAGATGATTCTCTAGTAGTTAATTCCAGGAGCGAAAACCTCCAAAAAACTCTCTCTTAACAAGCAGTAATAACCCTCAATCCGACGCAGTGTTAATCCATAGGTGCCCGTTGATCAAACAGATGGTATCTGCCAAACTGCTTTTGAATTAAACTGCATGTCTGGTTTGCATCTTCTTGTTCAGGTCCTGTTTCGCAAAAACCTTTAAAAAAAAGAAAGCATACGACTCAAAGGTTTCTATCTGACGTGAAAAAGTTGGCTGGCACGATGAAAGAAATCTGCTTTTGGCAGGCATCTCGAACCACTTCTGCAAAAAAGAATTTTATCCTCAAAAAAACTGCGCTCCTGTCCTTGTATAGTGGTTGTTATCGCCATCAACTCCGTCTGCCCAGATAAAGACGTCATGTCATCAAAAGCGTCGCTGCTGCACACCAGCTCACTTTCGAATGATGGATATTTCCCTTAAGGGCATCATGCGGGCAATGATGTACAAATGACAGTCGACGTGCTGAATAAGAATCGCATTTCAATAAGATTGTCTGAAGGATGCTTCACCTTCCCGCTTGGAGGTGCTTTATGAAGACAAAATCAAGCAAATATGCTACTCTCGACTCTTTATGTTCCCCGTCTGACTGTATGAACGCGGTTACTTAGCTATTTACTTAGCCATCAGCATCAACATAATCGCTTCGGTTAGGATGTGTCAGAGGGACATCCAATCGCATGTGTGTGCTGGATGGTGTGGCAGGAATTTAAATGGCAGCAACGAATGAAATTGTTTGCATATAAATTGGAAAATTGTTTTACATTTGCATTCGCCGTCATTGATGGTGTCCTCGTGGTGTCTGCGCTCTCAAGTGTCATACTCAAAGGCGAATTTATTTCCCCCGTTTTTTCGGTGTAATATTTTGACGGAAGTCCTGTTTGGCGGCGCTTGGGTTAGTGGTTATTATCGTATAATTTGCGATACTTTTTAATGGTGGCCCGTTCAAATGAATTCAAATTTATTCCAGAATTGCATTTGAGGTTGTGTTTTTTTATCCTGTCGTCTCCTGAAGCCGACACAATTGAATTTTGATAAGTAGCAGGTGGCGGCGAACGTCTGCGGAGGATTTTGATAAGTTCTTCCGTGCTCGGATGTAAATTATTCCAATGGTTGATTACAAAACTTTCTGCAGTGGAGAGACAGGAGGGCACATCTGCTGACTGGCATAGACACTGATACAAGTTCATTTAACTTTATTTTAACAGCTTTACCTTCTGTGCGGGGGTAGGAGATACAGATCCTAATGATTTATTGGAAATTAAGTCCAAAGGGCTTCATATTTTTGAGCTGTTTTGAGTTGTTCGGGAAAATTAAGGATCCGTTGGCGTGAACTTTTTGAATTTTATTGTTGAAATTGACATTGTTTGCTTGTGGCTCATAAACACATTAGGCTGGTGCCCGTTGATCAAACACTCAACAGACGTTATCTCTCCGTTGTTGTGGAGAAAACTGCTTTTGAATTAAACTGCATGTCTGGTTCGCATCGCTCCCCAGCGAAAGCACACACCGGTGTATACATGTCAAAATTAGTTGACCTGATTCTTTGGAATCGCCGCATAAGACTTGTTCCGTATGAACATTTTTGATCAATATTTTTCCAGAATCCTTGCAGACGAGGGCGTAGTTTGCAAGTGAACCTTGTTGCTTTGTGTTAATTCCAGAAGGAGGTTTCTTGGAAAACAGTAGTATACACTTCTTACTGCTCGAATAAATCCAAAATCCGGGAGGGAATGGGTTGTGGAGTGTTTCTTCCTATGAACTAAATATTAGTCTCTGCTTTTACCTCTCTCATCTCAAGGACTTTCAGGCAGATTATAGCAATTCATGGGGTACCTACTGTTGTGATTCAAGTGAAACTATCAGCAGGTGATATTTATACATCCGCAGACAATCAGGCGTCCCTAAAATCCGTGGAACTAGTCTTCATCAATTTTCAAGTGGAACTTAATTGTAGTTCATCTCTTGACAAGATGACTGAAGAGCTTAACATATGCTAGAAGAGGGTTTCGAGCCATAAAGGCATTCAGCAGACAAACTTAACAGGCATGCCTCTATCAGTAAAATACATTGACATGGGAATAACCTTAGCTACTTAATACACAGTATGTAGGATCCTTTTCCCTACTTTAAAAAAAAACACTTTGACTCTTTAATGTTATTAATTCTTTTATTAATTAGATTTACACAATACGTGGCGCGTTTGTTGACGACTGTTGCCACTTCGGATGACTATGATTGACTGTCCATTGTTCGTTCGTTTTGGCTGTCATGTCCCTGGTTTGTCCCTTCGTTCGTTCGTTAGTGAGTGTGTGTGAGTGTATGTACGTCCGATCGCCTGTTCTGCCGCGCGATCTATGCGGTACTGGTGCATGTGTGTTTTATGTACTTCTCTGTTCTCTATATTGCCTACTGTTTGGTTTATCATTCGGTGGGTTTTGGTTCATTATAGGAATGTACTTTCTTGCAGCGTCGGTTATGCTGTTGCCTGGTGGCCTGAGTAAACAGTTATCCTGGCGCGTGTTTCGTGTGTACTGTTCTGTAGTTCGTAGGGTATATGTCTGTCTGTATGTCCGTCTGGCCCCAATCCCCCACGTATGACACCGATGCTCTAGAGTTTCCCCGACAGAACTTATGCCCCATTAAGAGTCATAAGGCTATCTAACCTTCACCTGCAGTGGATTGTTTCTGCAAGAAAAATTTTAAATAAAAGCGAAATCGATTTACAATATTTGCCTGTTTTGTGAAAATACTCAATACTCCTGTGAAAGATTGTCTAGTGTTTGGTTTTCACAGTTACAAGGTAAATATTTGCTCCATTTCTGGTAACACTTCAAAGTGAGATAAATAAATAAGAAAACCCAACTATCAACCCTTCCGCAGACAAAGGAGAAAAAAAAGCGAAGGGAATGAGAACAGACCCCAACAACTGCTCCTGGCACATGACAGTATATTTAATATTTACTTGGGAAACAGGATAACAGGTGTATTCTTTCTTTTATTCTTCTTTTAAGTTCTTTCGTCTATTGATCCGAATATCCTTTTCCTCCTCCTTCTTTCGCTGTATCCGCACACACACATAAAAACGTATTTTAACATCCTCCCCAAGGGCAGACTGCATTAAGTCGATTCACACATCGGACGAACGGTGGTTGGCTGGCAGAAACAATTTTCCATTATTCACTCAAAGGATCTTAAAGGGATATACATTTTAAGTATAGTGCTTTGCAAACAACATTCATGGATCGATAGGTTCTCTTCGGTATTTCCCATTCAAGTTCAAGTGGCTAAAGATGGTCCTTCAATCATCTTTTCACAACAGAACCCATCGCTACACCTAAGGTATCGGACGACTGTGTTTGGTTGGATATTTTTTCTACGATGATGGCCATCAGATAAGCTAAATTTCGTCTAGGTGAATTCTCCTTCTTTTTTGGGGCATTATAGAAGATTCAGAATTAATTCGAAGGATTTTCATCTCTCTCTCTGTAGCATCAGAAATGTAAAATCGTGTGCGACAAAAGCACAGAGGCGGTCGCTTACGGTTAGGGTACAAACAGCCGAATGGGGCGCTTACATTCTTCTGTTTGCAATAAAGTTTTCGTGGGCGCCGTGGCATAGTGAGTAGGTGGGTCGACGCGTGCGTTCGAGGTCTAAGGTTCGAATCTCGAAAAAACACTTAACATTTTTTCACGGTTCCACCTCTTTCGAGTCACGGACATGCTCAAAGAGTATAACTGTCTAGAAAAAGCTTCTCAATCTAGCCGTTCGGAGTTGGCATTAAACTGTAGGTCCCCTCCACTCGTGACAGAACAATAGCACGCACAACACGAGTGGTTGGCTGAGAAGCTAGGCCCAGGTCCACCTCGGACTGTAGCGCCGCCATTATCCTGAAATTCCTGCATTCCATCAGCAAGAAATAAAGAAACGCCCCACTTATTCCTTCTATCACCTTCGGTCCGCCCCTGACTGTCGTTTCATTAAAGAAAAAATCCATATGAAAGACACCAAAGGGCTGAAAATCTTAAAAAAAATGAAATTTCCTTTTTTTTACAACCGAATGATTTAATTCGCACTTCATTTCTGAAATGAGCGACGCGATACGACCAAACGTTCTTGGGGCAGAGCAGCAAACAAAACATGAAAAATAAAAAATAATTGGCGGCCTTCCTGAAGTTGTTACATGAAAGTCCCATTAGCAGGGCGGCAGGGCTGCTCCGGCACTCATCTTTTGATGGCCACAGCGTCCCCTTCTGTCGGGTCAGTGGTTAACCATGAAATATGTTTTTGTTTAATAACATTTCTTTTTATAATCCTTCAAAGGTTAAGAGTGTGGGTGCACGCACCACGAGAGGCATTACCATGAGCAGAAGCACCGCTCTCAGGTCATCTCTGCGCCCAGTAGATGAGTTACATTCAACGTCATTAGGATGTAAAAGGATCGCCATCGCACCTACTTGGATCTCTCTCTCCCCTTCTCAGCGAAATCGTGTTGGTGTGGGCATGGGGAGCTCGAATTTATGTACAATGTCGGACAAAGTGTTGGTGTACCGTTAGGTAAGTTATTTAGTCGGCTCGTTAAAATGAAAAAGGTACTTCGGTTGGTCACTTTCATTAGGCGATGTCTTCCTTGAGTGCTGGGGGTTGCCTTGTGCAGAAGTGGAGGCGCATAAGTTCATTTCGTTTTGTCCTTTCCCTGATGAGGTTTGCGTGTTTTCAGGAGAAAATAACGGTTGTTTTAAGTATTTTTCCTTAATTTTTTTTCTGTTTGTTCATTGCCTGCGAAACAAGGGTAATTTTGTATTTTATCACTGAGTTGTTGCCGGTGATGTTAATTAAATTTGTTATTTTGCCGTGTCAGGAGTGTGCTCCTAAAAAAGGATAAAGCACTGTTTCCCAGTTAAGCAGTGCCATTCGGGGGGGAAGTTGTTGGATTTTATGTCGAACTTTTGGCTGTTTTATATGCGAGATTAAATGAATCATTGACAGTTGTAATTACTATGTATTGAGAGTATTACTTTGGAAGGATGGGATTTTTTTTTGGGTCGGGAATGGGTGTGGAAATGAGAATACGATTCTTGAAGATAAGTTTGTAGGCTGGAAAAACAGCTCACACATTTCCTGTTGTGATTTTTACTGCGACTGATTTGAAAACTTAAAGATAAGGTTCGACCCTTCGTTAATGAATCATTTCAGAATTTATTCGAAAACATAAAAAAACACTTTTCAAAACTTATCGGTGAGCTAATTGGTGCTCCTTTTTGTTAAACAGTTAAAAAGAACGCTTTTCTGTCGGATTATGTTATGTTGCGACGTTTTTCTCTCGAGAATTTATGAACTCAAGCCGTTTATGGAATCCTTTCGGACAAGCTATCGTCTTGCAATTTATCTAAATTATTAAGTATCTCACAGTTAGCTTGTTCTTGATGAGTGGAAGCAGCGTGCCCAGGACCGTCAACGATGGAAGGCAGCCATATATCAGGCCAGACCCTACATGGGTCGTAGGCCTGCTAAGTAAGTAAGTATTAAGTATCTCTGGAAAAACAAAAAATTATCGTGCCAATAAAATACTCAGCTAAATCTTGTTTTCTTACCACAAGCTTACCGATAAAAGACCAGCAGAAGAAGGCAAACAGAGGCTTTGAAATCCCATGGTTGAAGCAAATCTTTTGTTTCTCTGCCATATGGGTTGGTTGATTATTTATCGAACCGGTTGACTCGAATTTTGTCACCAGACGTCGAATAGTCGACTCAACAGGATAAAAATCATGTAATACGCGGAATTTTTGTCTAGCAGAGCATTATTTTGGGAAATTAAATTTGATTATTCGCAAACGTCGTTCATAGCTAAAGGGTGGACAAAATAAAACCAACATTGACGTTAAACATTGACGCCGTGGACGTATGGGTTTGTGCGTCGACCCATACGCTCTAGACTTTCACAGTCTAGTTTCAAATCACAATTCAGACAAACAATGTTTCAGAAACATTATTGTTTCCGTTGCCATCTCTTTCGAGTCACTGACAACTGTCTGGAAAAAGCTTCTCAAATTATAATTATTATTATTATTATTATTATATTAATTTGATAGATGTAGCTTCAAAAATATGGCCGCTGTCAACTGTCAAAGTTCGGAAGTCCCTATTAGAAGACCCTTTACCTCCACGCACATAATAGTCTAAATTTTAATTTAAAAAAGATCAGAGAATAAACTATGCGCCTTCGTACATACAGACGAAATTTCTCCCAAGAATTTGACATTTTTCCCAGGAGTACATACAACTTCTCTAATCTAAAAGTCAAATTTTGTGAATTCTCTCACGACGACCTTATAATTTACATTCACTGACACATCATCGTTTTGTCAATCAATGAGCAAAATTCCATTCACAAATTTCAATTTTAATTCCCCCTTGACCGCAACTTTCAACGAGGGCTTCGCATCGACCAACATTTCTCCCTCAGCGAATCACCCTTGCAAATCTCGTATCGAGAATCCCATATTCAAATTGAAATCATTATTATTCTGGTCAATATTTCAGCAAAAACTTGTTATATCATTATTTTGATACTTCCCTTCAGAATACCTCCAGAAAATTTGAATCTTTAATCAATCCTCTTCGGGGAGCAACTTTTACTTAAAAAAATCCAAATAAAGGAACCCCCAAACTCCAATGAATAACTTTTAGTTGAGTTGTCCAACAGGCCAGCCACAGCGAATGAAACACGATGCAGAGTGTATGTTTCGCCCCATCTGTTTGTATTATCACAAAAGTTCAAATTCGTATATAGACACAACCAAACCACTGGGTTGTTCAAGGACCTTATTGATTCTTTTTTTTCTCAAAAAAAGAAGAATCAAATGGATCAGAAAAAAACAACCAACATAATTCCATAAGGCAAGCCGCATATTTGCATGACACCCGTCCACCATCCAAAAAGAATAACAGCTGAGAAAAAAAAGAGTAAAAGTATCCCAAGAATTCGTACACATTTGGCCAAAAGAAAACTTAAACTTTGCCCTTCCGGAGAACACATTTTTTTAAAAGAACAACTTCAGTGAACATGAAAAAGAAATTCGAAGTTTGGATTTTTGTTCCTTTTCGAAGGGGAAAAAACTGCCACCAAGTTCTGAGATGTATCTACAACATTTCAAGCATATTAATGCTGCAGCAGATGAAGGATGAGAATAAAACAAAATCGACCCTCGAATAATTTTATTCCCGTACGAGCATGTACGCTGATCTATGTATTACATTCATGCTCGTATCTGGATACAAGTTTTTGTGTAAACGCACCGCAAGTATTGCGAAAAGTTTTTTGAAACTTTTTTAACATGTTTTTATCATTTTGTCGTTATGATAACGAAACGTTATCTCATGGGTGACGTGCAAGGGGGTGTTGGATGGTGGGTATTTTGAACAAAATTCCCGAAAATCCGAAAGACGGTTTGTGCTGATGAACATCTGACGTTCTAAAAGCAGACGCTTTTTTGGTATTTTCTTGTTATTTTCATCTGCATGTTTTAGAGTCGGAAATGTTGTGCAAAAGGGAACAGAATGACACTTGTTTTTGTTTTAACTGTCAAAAATGTGTAAAGAGAATTGGTCCCTTTTCTCTTTCAGTTTAAGCTAAATCAGCATTTAAAAATTTAGTGTTAAAACGAAGATCCAGTTCGCTTTCTAAGTTCCTCTCTTATTAGACTGATGTCACATAGAGGGTCTGACCCGTCTGAGCCAAGCTGTGGCTGCATTTCAGTTTTGAATGACGTCTGCTTCCATTTTGCTGTCAACTCCTTGTGGTGACCACAGTGATTCGGTCATCTTCATCTTTTCATGCTAGGATCCGATACCATTCTTGGCCGAAACAGTGTCTCTTATACGCTCGACTTGGCCAACACAATGTTGTTGATGAAACTCTTTCCGGAATATGTTTACGACTCTTCATGCCTCATAGAGTTTGCGCTTTTGTAAAAATCTGTATCTCCTTTACACGAAGTCGGCAAAGACTTTGACTCCATGCAGCAGAACTTGTACAAAAAGAGCAGAGATTTCAGTTTACCCTCTGGTAATAACCAAGATGCATGTCTGTTAAAACCTTTCTCGGTAACATTCCATCCAGCAAAATGACCTTATATTGATCTAAGTGCACTGTACGCCTACTATAACACCCTGTCGTGTATTGTATTGCTTAATATATATTTCTTAGCAACCACTCGTGTTGTGCCTGCGATTGTTCTCTCATGAGTGCAGGGGACCTACAGTTTTAATGCCGACTCCTACAGTTTTTCTAGACAGTTTACAGTGACTCGAAAGAGATGGCTCACGTCGGCTCTTAGAACTTACACATTCATGACTTCAGGTGACTGTGTGTCGTCTACTTTCGCTTAAGCATGATGATGAATATGAAACTCTGAATAATATCATAGGTTACATACCTTGAATTCTTATAGGCCGAAAATGCATAAAAACGCAACGGTTCATTGAAATCGGTCCAGGCGTTTTGGAGATTAGCCCGAACAATCAGACAGACAGATACTAAGATTTTATTTATATAGATTTCCATATAATAATAATAATAATAATAATGGCGGCGCTACAGTCCGAGGTGGACGTGGGCCTAGCTTTTCAGCAACCTCTCGTGTTGTGCCTGCGATTGTTCTCGCACGAGTGGAGGGGACCTACAGTTTAATGCCGACTCCGAATGGCGATATTGAGAAGCTTTTTTTTTGACAGTTATACAGTGGACGTCCAGTATAACAAATTATATAATGCACAGCCTTTCGTTAAGTGAATCGTTCTTTTTTTATATCACACAAACGATCACTGGGAAAAATTCACTAAATGAAATGCAAGATGACAAATGTACATAAGAATAAATAATAATTTTTCGTTTTTTTTAACTTTGAACTTTTTATCAGTTAATTAAATATATTTGAGCAGCTTCGTTATGACGAAAAAAGCAGAATTATGAATGAGAGTTATGAATGAGAATTATGAATGAGAGAGAGCTTCAGTCATATTCATCCGCGGCAACTAGTATCCTAATGGTACATCTTTTAGTGTTCCTCTATGTTTCTTGATTACATGTGAAATTGTTCATTTTCTGAACAGAACCATGTCTTTCATTTTGGTTTTTTGAGTATTCTTCTAGGCTTCTAGATGACAGTGTTTGCCCTGCGTTCCTTTTCTAGTTCTTACAAGAGTTGGACAGGTGCCGATACCGAGGTAGTTTTGTATTGTCTCTGAGGATTCTTCATCCCTGCAGCTTCTTCAGAAGTCAATGTTAGGGGCTCTCATCCTTATTATGATTATGATTATGATTATGATAGCAACTTTTCTGATTTCCTTTCTATTTATGGTTAGAAGTGTATTTGTTATCTTTGGAATTTGTTGTTGGTGTTATCTGTTTGCACCAACAGTTTACGCAAATTCAAAATATTTTGAAATGTTCTTGTTTGCGCATATACGTGTTCTGCGTGTGGTGAAATTAGCATATACCGACAAGAAGCATGTTGTATCCGTCATTTTTCCACTGCATCCTTTAGGATGTGATTCAATTTGAAAACGATACAAAGTGAAGAGTTTGGGCAGTGTATGGCAAAGGCAAAATTTGCAGCGACGTGTTGGCTTAGTGTATGGCCACATAGAAAAGTGATCGAACACTTTGATCGCAGAGCATCATTTATTTAAAAATTCTTCACATCTAAAATCACCCTTAATCGGATCTTTTTGTGGAGCAAAAAGCTAGTTCGTAAGGCCAATTTATGAAAATTTGTTGAAAACAAAATCTGTGTCAGAAATCTGATAGAAGAAACAAATTGTATCCGTAAAACAAGAACTTTGTCGTTCACTAAGCCGGCTCTGTTCAATATATAGGTTCCACCCTGTATGTTTTCATTGTTGCTATTCGCAGTCATAATTTAACTGAATTTTCCTCTCCAAAATCTCATTTGGAACGTCCAACTGATTCACATTCCTCGGTACCTGTTGAAAAACTAGAGCAGCCGAGAAAACCCGATCACAAATCCCTAGAGTATGCAATGCATTGAATAGTCGACTGGTTTCTGTCTTAGCTGACAGAGTATACCACACACCCACCACTCCACTGTCAAGTGGTCAAACTTGATTTGCTTCTTCAGTTTCTCTTCGCCAAATCTGTACTAGCCTCGCATCTGCTCCAAGAGTAATTAGCAATAATTAACATATTTCTGTGTCACCCGAGCAACTGAATTACTCACTAGATGCCATCAAACCAAATTCATGAAATATGACCGTTAAATTTAAGTGAATCCGGTTATTCGCCAACCGACAGCATGGAAACTGAAGCAAGAAGCAAAAATATGAAAGCAACAATGTCAAAGCTGTACGCGAAAGCTCTCTCTCTCTTCGAAATAGAACTACCCACATGGTTGGCAGTCACTAGTGGGGGGGATCTACAAACCAAACAAACCACTCTCTGATCTGTGGTGGACTGGTGTAGGTTGTCTCCTCAACTGCACATTCACTCGGTCACCCTTAATGGGTGAAACGATCATCGGCCTAGTAGAGGAGATTGTAGAGAATCAACCGCTTACCAGTATCTATTCTGATCGTGCGCGTTTGTGTCGTCTGAGATAAAAGATAACAGCATTTTGTGCCGGCTGTGAGATTGAATTTTACAAAAGCACTGATTATTCTGCAGATGCCACTCGGATTGGGCCACACAGGTGAGTCGAATTTAAAGTACCGCTGATGAGGATTACGCGCTGAATTCATAATTCATCGAGTGCAGTGGCTGAATTTCATACGCGAGACAACGTGAGTGCAACGACATTGTGAGTAACTCCGAATTGTCCAACTCAACGCTGGTTGAATTCCAACAATCACTTGTGGTTAGAGCAAAAAGAAATGCATTCGCCTCGCCGTGCGCAGTAATAGATGCAGCTCTTGAGGTATCCGGTAGTACAACACATTTGCTCGTACGCTCGTGCTGTGCTGTGAGTATCTGCGATCGGACATTCCACCGAGTTCGGCGAGATCATTAAAAAAGCGGGAAAATATTTCAAAAGTCGGGTGTCGTGGACGTGGTTAAGTGAAGCAACGAGTGTGTAGAGAACAAGAATCGTTTAATGAAACTCGGCATCAATTTTTCATCGATTAAATTCCACTTTGGTAAGTAGCGACTGGTAGTGAATAGTGAATGTGTGCTTTGCGCTCATAAATGCATTTTTAATTGAAAACATTGCGTGTTCCCCAGAATTTGTAGTTCCCCCCGGCCCGGGGCATGCTCAATCTGGGGCATAGGCCTGTGTAAACACCGCTTATGTCTCTAAGTGAAATCTATCTTTCTCCTACGCGGCAGAACAATAGGTGTACGAGTATACCCCTTGAGACGTTCTACAATCCGTACGTAAGTTGATACTAAAATGTTCAGCGGTGAACAAACAGAGCGGTACACACGTACGTTCGTATGTTCATCATGGAACAAGACTTGTTGTCTTCGTTTGATGCCTCGGCGCAAAGTCATTAGTGAAAGTAAATAAATGGGTGGCCCAGAACGGAAAAAAAAATGATGATAACACCGTCGAGCCACCGAGCGAGTGATTATTTTATCGTCTCGCTAATTAAGATACGATGACAAGAGTGATATTAACTCCTTTGTTGTAAACACAGTCTAAAGTGGCAAAGAAACCAATTTGTGCCGTGACAGCGTCATAAAGAACCCCGGACGGATGTGTACACAATTGAGATGAATTGCAACATTTTTGTTTTTGTTTTTCGTGGGACCTTAAGTAAAACATTTTGGGGAGTGCACACACATGTGTAAACAGCTCATTTCTGATTGAATAAGTTGAACGTGAACTACCTGTGCTTCATGAGGTGTCTTGAGTCAGTCATCTTGGCATATTTGAGAGATTTATTTATTCCGCCCTGTGAAATCCGTCAGCAGTTCAAAAACCAGACTGAAGCAGCTGTCAAAATATTTTCCGTTTTTCTTCTGATCTTCTGTTTGCGTCGGCGGAATATTTTGAAATGGCAGGTTAATCTGGTGAAGGGTTTATCTGCTTAACCGATTGCGACACAGCATAGATTTGATATGATCTTTCGGCATTTTTGAGGTGTTTACGACGTACACAAATTCTCCTGTTCATTCAACTTGGAGTGGTTTGTTATTTGTGTTCTCAACAGACTGGGGATTTTCAGTCGATTCGGAGTGGTGTACACCTTTGCGAGGACAGTGTTACGACAACTTTTCCATCGTCGACTCTCAAATTCGACACATTTCTTATTCCTTTAAGGCATTCACTTTCATTCATTCATTCACATTTATTCAAACTTATTCTTGCTTCGAAATTGAGAATGACATTCTATTTGATGACAAAGTTCTGAACAGGCGTCATTTAAAACATCAACGACAGTCTAATTGAACCCAGTTAGAACGCAGAGAACAGTTTGATTAATTCCCCATAGGAATAAGTTCACTTTTCAAAATGTGGACCTGGTGAGTGTATTCAATGAAAATCAATGTTGGTTCTTTGGCGTTCTATTTTCTTGATATGCGATTGAATATTTCTCACTCAATTAACAGGTTCCAAGGCGACTTGAGTCGCTTGAAACTCATACACTTCCTAACAGTGGCAATCCCAACCATATTCCGTTCAAAACCGAGTGGATGGCGCAGTTGGTTAAGTGCCTGCCCTAAGTTAGAGGGGTCCCAGGTTCGAATCCCAGTGAAATCGAATCTGGTCCAGTCACCATTTGCAGTTGGGATCAAATTAACGCCACTGGAGTAGGTTGCTAGCTGGTAGTACAATGGAACAGTGTAGCGTTTCAAAAGATCCGAACAAATTCAAAATGGCGCACAGCGCAGAAAACCCTAAGTCAATTTGAAGTGTTCTCTTCATCCTATTTGTACTTATTACTACATAAAGGGTCCTTCATTAAGCGCTTCCTATCTTTAAATTTAAATAAAACAAAAGATATCATCGAAATTTGAAAGTTTGAAAGGTCTATCGATGCCATTATGTTCATCGTTCAAATGTCCACCGCGACTTCTCTGGGTGGCGGGCATCCAAAATGTCAAATTTTCTATGATTCTGGCGCATAAATCAGGCTGAATTTGACCGATGGCATGGATTATGTCGGCTTTGAGGACCGCTGTGATTTACCTGTGACTTCAGAAAACCCTAGAAGAAAAATTTGTACGGGGTCAAATCGCACGATCTCACATCACCTTCACTTTGAGATGACCATGCCCTTGAATCACTCGTGCTGAATTTTCAATGTGGCGTGAGCTATGTGGCACGTAGCGCCGTCCTGTTGAAACCGCATGTCGTTGGTGTCCATATCATCCAATTCTGGCCAAATTCGCCGTCGACGTTAATGGCCTGGTCAACGCCGTTCTCAAAGAAATAGGACCGCCATCCCAAAATTCACACCAAATAGTGGTTTTTTAGGGATGCAGTGGCCGCTCTTGGATCTCATGTGGATTGGTACTTACTTACTTACTTACTTAGCAGGCCTACGACCCATGCAGGATCTGAGCCTGATATATCGCTGCCTTCCATCGTTGACAGTCCTGGGCACAATGCTTCCAGTCATCAAGACCAAGCTGTCTTACGTCCGCGATGACTTGGTCTTTGAACCGGAGGTTCGGACTTCCTCTTCTTCTCGAACCAGGAGGCTTGGATTCGAAGACCCTCTTAGCTGGAGCGTTGTTGCCCATGCGCTCGATGTGGCCGAGCCAGTGCAGTCGACGGATTTTTGCCTTCCGGACTACATCCACATCCTGGTACAGCTCATAGGGTTCGCGGTATCTTCTCCTCCAGCCCGCCGCAGTATCTTCTCCAGTAATAAATTGAAGAAATCACACTATAGCGCATCTCCTTGCCAAATTCCGGTGCAGGTTTCAAACGGCTCGGAGGTCCTCGAGCCGAACTGCACGGTGCATCGGGTATGTGTTAGCGTGGTCCGATACAACCGGATCAGTTTTCCCGGGAACCCGAATTCGGCCATCGCTTTGAATAGTTCCTTGCTGCCGTATGCGGCTTTAAAATCGATAAAAAGA
This sequence comes from Myathropa florea, assembly GCA_930367185.1. Lineage (NCBI taxonomy): Eukaryota > Metazoa > Arthropoda > Insecta > Diptera > Syrphidae > Myathropa > Myathropa florea. The sequence goes on along the minus strand of OV884003.1, from coordinate 13,045,951 downwards.
TGGTGCGTATCGATTTGGAAGTCGCTGGTCTTCTCCAGGATTTGCCATAGTGTGAAGATCTGGTCTATAGTCGATTTGCCGGGCCGGAAGGTGGACGTACAGGTCCACCTCGGACTGGAGCGCCGCCATTATTATTATTATTAAGAGCGAGATAACTCCTCCTTGCGGCATACCCAGTTTCGCACTACAGTCGACTGCCCCTAATTCGAATTTTCATGGGATATCAAAATTAGTTCGATTTAGAGGGGGTAGACTGTAATTATTTTTTTTTACTGAGTAGGCTTACAATGGTTGTTGTTATGGACTGCACTAGAGGAACGCACTGAAGTCAACCGGTGAAGATTCAATTCCCTCTTCTATTTTCTTCGCAGTTGATAACAGCATCCCGCAGGGTTTGCCCTCATTTTCTGCTGAAGTTTCACCTCGTTAAGTCTTCCTTCAAAGACTGATGCTATGTACCGAAACTAACGACAATATGGTCCAAAAGTCAAGTCCATTGAACAATTAAGAAAAATGACTTTATAAATAAATTGCCTTGTCATCGGTTGGCAACAATAGTAAATATTCTTAACTCCAAACACCTCAAATTTTTACACTCGTATACATTAATCTATTTTTGAAGTTAAATAAAAACCGCAATTACTACCACTTCATCTACACCGGATGAATTCGTATTGAAGCTATAATCCTAAGCCGATTTTTTCCAACTCATCATAATACTTAAGCCATCTTCAATTAAAATCAGCGTCATTCACCGGCCCCTCAAGTCTGTGAGTGGATTCATGTCACGAATATACGATCAAGTTAATTGTCGCATGTGAAACTTATTACAAGCCTTCTTGCGTCGTACGGTGACGCTTTGGGATGTAAACTAGATTCATCTCAACAATTTTCAGAGTTGAGCTTGTTGTCACACAGCTTTGTCCAGGCAATCGACGATTTTGTCTGATGGCTTAGGTTGAATTCAATTAAATTGTTCTTTTACGTGACAAATGGCATGTATTTCATCGGCTAAGTACTTCGATGCAAAAAAATGTATACCACGAGTAACCTTGAGACTATCAAATCACACATGTGAGTGAGGAGTTTTCGAAAAAACACAAAAAAATACCATTAAAGTGCGAAAGTATTTCGGAAGAGCATGTGCCTGAAGCCTGCTGAGCTTATGAATTTCAGTATATTACAATATTTAATTGATGATAAAATCGGGCTTTGTTTAGTTATGTGGCTCAAGTAGGCACCACCCAGTTCAATGGCCTGATTATGTTTTGTCGACATCGTAAAAATGAGGCGCTAGGTAAAATGATGCAGAAAAAGAGATCTAGTCGATGACTAACGTTCGAAATACTGTTTCTTTCTGTAAATTAAACTAAACTGTTCTCAGAATGTTTATTCTTATAAGATTCGAATAAAAATAGTTTGAAACAAGATATCCTTTGTAGGTGCTCTTTAAGTTAAAAAGTGATGTTCGACAGGGTTCTGTTTTGGCACCAGTAGTATTTAATGACTTATGGCACATTTGCAAGTTTTTGTTTTCTTTTGTTTCATTTAAACTCATCAATCATAGCAATCTATTAACAAATCCAATGTGTTTTAAAAATACTTGCAAATGTTTTGCTTACATGTATGTACATATAGTACTGCTTTGAACATATTCATTTCAGCAAGGAAAAATAATTAACTGGTCTCGTGACTCTATGACATAGTAAAATAAAGGGACTTTTTAAAAACTGATGACATTTTTTTCAATTTTCTGTGCTAAGATGCAGTGGTTTGTCTATGAATTAAGTTTCTTAATAAAAAAAGTTATTACACTTGGTATGAGAAGAGTGCGGTCGCTCATTTGCTCAATACCGTTAAGTTTAGTAATTGTTGTTAGAAACAAAGAACTTGCTTACGAATATTAGTTTTTGCTTTTTTCATTGATCAAGAAACTCGATTTATAAAAACACTTACATTTACATTTTTTTCATTCAGTACTTTATTATATATTAATTTTCGATAATGAATTTTTTAGTTAGTTTTTAAAGTGAGCGAGTTTAGTTTGGAGCGTCTGAACGTGTACTGACAAAAATCCGTTGGCCATGGATGTATGAGTTTCTATTAGCGTCGAACTACAACTTTTTCTCTTAAATTAGCGAAGTGCACAAATATTAATTATGTCGTATCCACATATACCTGAAGCAATATACGATTTCATTCCTCTTCCTCTTCCTCTTATATCTACACACTCTATCTACAGACCCGATTCAAAAACTGCAAATCAACGTCAAAATTCAAACTACGTCAGTGAACCTATAACTTTAACAAAAGAGTTATATGGCAATATAATTTGAACTACTCTATTTTCTCTCACTAATTCGCTTGCAATTGTTTCCGTCTTTATATAGTCATTATACTTATATCTTTTCACGAGCTATTCAAAATATGTACTGTGGGTAATCAAATGCAACAGGGTCATTAAGTGATTTAACAATACACCTGAATGCTCTTTGGAATCGATGTTAATCTGCTTTTTCATTTAATTTTCTTAAGACGAATATTCAAATTCGTTATAATTGTGCAATTAAATCGATGTACATGACAAGTATTGACATCTTCTGTGAGCAACTATCTACAGGGTGTTCATTAGCAAGATTGATGTCTTTGTTTTTGTAAAATTGTATGGAAATGAAAACAATATAATTAAGTGGATAGAACTTCGATTTGTGAGATATCAGAGGTCATGTCAATTTATACGGAGGGTGGAAGGTAGACTTGTAACAACAACGCCAGGCACCGTTGTGTTCTTGACGATTCTTGAGCGCCAATCGACACTGGAAGAGCGTGACATCCTAATAGGGATACAGTAAAGGATCTTCCAATAGGGACCTCTCAAATTTGACAGTTGAGAGTGGCCATATTGTTGAAGCTACATCTGTCAAATCGATTGTAATTTTTTCAGTTTTGCATCCGTCCACGCTGTCCCGTCCTGATTTGTGCAGATATGTACATTCTCTACAAAAAGTTTGAAGAATTTTGTCCAGAAAAAATTTGCATCATGGAGGAATGTCTTATTCTCTCACGAACGCTCTTTTTTACGAGAAACTACGAAGTGTTTGTATTAGCGAATGGAATTAAGCGGGTTTTAGTAAGAAAAATGTATTCCTCAGATTATTCGAACAGACATCGTGTATCAATTTTATCTGAAGATCTTGTCTTGGGGCTTAAAAGTTTCGAGCAGATGAACTGAAGCTAATTGAATAACTACTTCAGTGTAGAGATTCATAATAATCAACCTCATTGCAACATTCCTTCCTGGTATACTATTTTCCTTCCTGAAAATTTAATTAGGCACCTTAGTCACTTATCCAATAGACTCTCGTACCACAATGACCACGATTTTGAGTAAGACAGTAGTAAAGAAAGGCGATGACAATAAGGACTTACATTACTTTAAGTTTTTGCATTGGGCAGAGTAAAACTGGTATGTCATAGTTTCTTAAAAAACGAATGATTTCATCATTAATTTTAAATCAAAGTTTTTTAATTTATACACATAATAGCTTGTACTTCAGGCCATTCCCAAGTCACGATTGTTGCGAATGCTGAATTACAAGTTAAAGTACTACATGTATTACATCCACCTATGGAAACACATGCTTAGTCATTGTCCGTTCGATAAGTGTTCAACTTGAGTGGGATTTTTTGAAGATCTTTGTAAAAAAATTCCCTCATCTAAGTACTTTTCATCTTTTTATTTATGTAAGTCCCCAACACGTCTCTGTTCACCTTTGTTCTTCAAAAATATTTAAATGAACACCTGTACAGCCTGCCCAAATGTGGCGCCATTCAGTTAAATGCTAACTTTATTCCAACTGTCACACTCTTCTTTTTGTCACTTGTCAACTTAATTATCACACAACTATACGGACATCAAGTTCCAATAATAGGATTTTTGGCAACTTGAAATTAACTCCAGTTTCGTTGGCAACTTAATCAATCACCTTCTCATCGCGATTAAAAGGGTGCAAATTAATTTCACGATGCCAGGTGAGTTAAAGACGTCTTAAGCTGCTGACAAGGTATACGAATTTGCAACCGTCACGAGTATCATTGGGAAATATAATTGAGAATATCTTTGAGAAGAATGACCCCGGATCGTTATTCTAATTAAATAATCCCATTGACGACAGTTTCGAACTAACTAAAACCACAAGCACGAACCGACTCATGACGCGAAAGACTTGATTAAGGACAATCTGTTAATCTGTCTGTCATTTGTCACCTTTGAGATCTCATGATTTCTTTCCGTTTTTTTTTTATTGTCTTTTGATCGTGTCGAATAAGCATGAAGAGTTTGAAGGATGGAAAGTTTTGTTTCAGTAAAGGTTAACAATTTCCTTTCCTTCATTAAGTGTATTCATTTAACATCGAAAGACACTGAAGAACTTTCACACATAAACTGAATTTTATTTATTTTCATGGATACAAATCGTAATCGAAAAGAAATCGATTTTTTAACGTCACTTGTATGTCCCTTCTCTTTTTCTTGCAAAGGAATGAAACAGTGTCCAGTCTTCGATCTACAGCCGTTTTAGAGTTTAAATGCAGAAGTTCTTGATTGTCCACAATTGATAGCTCGTAGGAGAGATTTGTCACGAAGGCATTATTCAGATATAATTCATTTTTCTGCACAAGCACAAACATTCCCGACCACAGATTAGCAACAGGAAATATCACCAGAACGTCACCATAGGCAGCTATAACTTTGAGGTAGTTAAGGACTTCGTCTACCTTGGCTCCGCAGTAAACAGTACAAACAACATCGGGAACCGAGATCAAACGCAGAATAACTCTTGCCAACCTCTGTTTTTTGGGGTCAAAAGGCAATTGAGTAGTAGAGCCCTCTCTCGGACAAGACCTTGATCATCCCAGTTCTGCTGTACGGCGCAGAGGCATAGACAATATCCAAAACGGATGAACAGTCTCTTGGTCTTTTCGAGAGAAAAGTTCTGCGCGCGGTCTTTGGTCCTGTTCGCGTTGATTCATTAATTCGAACAGACGAGGAATCTCTGCGCGAATTTTGGTACAGAATTTTTTAAGTTTTAGAACATGTCAAAATGTGTGCCGGGTTATTTTGTACATATTTTTGAAACGTATATATCTAATGCACTAAAGTTTACTTTCTACGATAAGCATGTTAAGCAATTATACAAATCTTTTCAGATAGCCAGGCAGCACTTAAGGCCTTATCGTCTAGTCGAATAGACTCCAAAACCGTCAAATGTTGCCACGATGCTCTGCAATCCCTAGCCAAACACAACAAAGTGAAACTTGGCTGGGTCCCTGGACACAAAGGGATTGCAGGTAACGAATCCGCAGATGAACTCGCTAGAGCGGGATCAAGTACTGCGTTCATAGGCCCTAAACCATACTGCAGTGTCAATTGGGCGACGGCTGCAGCGCTGATTAATGAATGGGAAAACAAACTTCGCCTAGATCATTGGACCAATGGGTCAGGTCTCAGGCAATCCAAACGATTAATCAGACCCTATTCCTACAAGGAAATCCTTAGCTTAGATAAGGAGAGCATAAGAAAGCTAACGGGCTTTCTTACTGGCCACTGCGGCTTGTATTACCACCTTAACAAAATGAACTTGTGTCAAAACACGGAATGTATGTTCTGTCTTGAAGAAGACGAAACATCCCAGCACATTTTATGTGAATGTCCAGCACTACATTGGTTAAGGAAACGTATTCTCCACAGGGAAATACTGACTTCAGTGGAATTGAAAAACTCCACTACAAAAGATATACTATCTTTCACAAGGAAAGTGGTAAATCTTTTGGATTAACTCCAACCCGTCGATATAATAGATCTTTTTAGGTCGCAGTGTCGCTGCCTTTACGGCAGGGTTGTACAAGAGGGAAAAAAAAATGCACTATAGTTTGCAAGGCTTAACCCTTGTGAATATCTCAATATTACACCTCCTTGTGAAATCGAACATAAAATCCGAGCTAAATCACGATTTTTCTACTGAAACTAGGCAGATTCGAATACTTTTTATGGTGAACGAACGTCTTGTTTTTTGTTAATGGACGATTTTGAATCCGTTATACAATAAAGACCGCATTAAATGATCATAATTTTCATTTTCTTACTTTGTTCCTCATTCGAGTCACTGCCAAAGTCCAGAGCAGTGCTGCCAGTTTGTGGTAAATTTACCTTTTCGTGGGAAATTCCGAATCCCATTCCACACATTTGGTAAAAAGGTATTTTCATACAAAAAGAGATAAATTTCTTCTGAAACCAATATCCTTCCGTTTGTTTGTGTTCTCTAAGAAATCTATGATTGCAATATCCTAAATTCAAGGGATCCCTGAAACCTGTACCACAAAAAAGCGAGCTGCAGAGCTAAGAAGCAGAAATAATAAAGCACGGTGGAGGAAGCAAACATTAAAGGAATACAAATGCAGTCCAAAATTTGTGAAAAAAAGGTATAGCTCACATTTTTTGGAAGTAGTAAATTTTGAGTGGTATGGTAATTTTTCTTCTCCACTGTGGTAAAATTTACTTAAAAATACTGGCAGCACTGGTCCAGAGAGAAACTATCGAGAAAGGCTTCTCAATGTTTCCTCATTTTGGTCGACATATGAGGTATGTTCAGAAAGCAACGGGGATTTTTAAATTTCGTGGGTTTGGAGAGTTCGATTGTCAAAAATCGTAAATCTGAAGGTTCCCATCTACTTGTGAGTAGGCATTAAACGAGTGATTGCTGAAGACGGTAGAACCAAGTCAACATCAGCACCCAGAAGCAACCCAGAAAAAATGTTTGTTTTAATAATGTAGACCCCTTCATTACAAATCACAAGAAAAATCATAATCCGACGTCGATTTGAAATCAAATTAGAAGAATTCCTGACCCATTAAGTCGAAAAATTGAAGTTCACTGTTCCTAAAACATGAACATTTATCAACCGAATTTTAAATTATTTAGTGGCCTTGAAGTACTTGAACCAGACTTTACATTAAAAAAACTCAATAATGCAAATTTAATTCAGTCTAGACGACTTCATTTGTTTTAAATTCAAAGAGTACGCAAAAAAAGTATTTCAAATGTAATCAAAACTTTTCAAGAACTCACTTTCCAACCATAATAACAAGGAATGCAAATTTTCCTGATAACTTGCACACTCAAATATCATCTCCAGGCTATGGATCTCATTTCTGCTGCAGTCTGTTAACTGCAGTAAGGTGGTAAAGCGCAAATAAAGTGCTTGTTTTTCAAGCATTAATTAATAATTCGTTAACTTGTACTTGACTTATGCAAATTAAAATCTATGAATAATGTGGTTATGAAAGACAACGTGTTCCTAATAACATAGTACCGTGCAAGATTATGTCAGCCAGAAAATATCTATCATTTTTATAAGTAGGTATTTTTTAATTTATTAATTTTTAATTATATGTTGCCTTATTTATTTATATTTTATTTTACATCCAATGATATTCTTAGAATACAAAATTTTAACTAAATTTCAAAGTCATCTTATCACTTGTCGTGTATTTGAGAAGATATTTTTCATTACACAGAGTATTTTCCACATAATGCCCTGGTCATCTTACGAGTAGTCTAGCTTTATTAAACAAAACTGTGGTGTGGCGCTGTAAATATTTTAAGAGGAAAACATCGGTCGAGTCATGAGAAAATATCCATCTGGTTTAATGACAATTAATGTTTAAGTTTTCATCACGAAATGTACGAACGAATTATAAAAAGAAATAATTAAGTTCCTACGGATCTATAGCCATTGCCAAGCCATGAAGAACGTATTTATGCTTGAGCTCTAACCCAATCACGTAGGCACAGAAGACGACCACGATTAAGATGGTCTAGGCAAGTGAAATATAACTTCAACAAATTTTGCAGCAGCTAGCTGTACGGCAGCCAGCTGTACTCAACACAACGGACGATGATAGAAGAGAATACCGTCCCCCCGATCTAGACAAAGTCAAGATAGCGATATCGAGACTGAAATGTAATAAAGCTGCTGGTGAAGATAGTCCGCCCTATGAAATGTTTAAAGCAGCTGGTAGGTGATCTGGTAGGGCGCATACACCAGCTCACCTGTAAGATATGGTCGGAGGAAAGCATGCCCGATGAGTGGAATCTCAGTATCGTTTGCCCGATCCACAAGAAAGGAGACCTCTTTGACTGCGCCAACTATCGAGGGATAAGTCTCTTTAACATCACCTATAAGATCTTCTCTGCCGATTTGTGTGAACGCCTGAAACCATTTGTGAAAAAACTGATAGGTCCTTATCAGTGTGGTTTCAGGTCCGGGAAGTCCACCATTGATCAAATCTACACACTGCGGCAGATCCTGGAGAAGACCCAAGAAATTCAAATCGACACACACCACCTACTTGTCGATTTCAAGGCCGAATATGACAGCGTGTATAGAGATGAGCTGTACAGCGCCATGTCTAGTTTTGACATTCCTGCCAAACTCCTCAGACTGAGCAGTATGACGATGGTGCTCCATCAAGGTCGGTAACGAACTCACCGAGACCTTCAATGTCAAGAAAGGTTTTAGACAAGCGAGCCGTTAATGATGCGTTTGCTGGCATTGAAACGGAAGCGGCTAAAATGGGTCTGGCGGTAAACGAGGGCAAAACCAAGTATATGCTGTCATCGAGAAAGGACACACAACATCAACGACTTGGCCAGAACGTCACCATAGGCAGCTATAACTTTGAGGTAGTTAAGGACTTCGTCTACCTTGGCTCCGCAGTAAACAGTACAAACAACATCAGTACCAAGATCAAACGCAGAATAACTCTTGCCAAAAGGCAATTGAGTAGTAGAGCCCTCTCTCGGAGGACCAAGCTGCCTCTATACAAGACCTTGATTATCCCAGTCCTGCTGTACGGCGCAGAGGCATGGATAATATCCCAAGCGGATGAACAGTCTCTTGGCCTTTTCGAGAGAAAAGTTCTGCGCACGGTCTTTGGTCCTGTTTGCGTTGATGGCACTTGGAGGAGAAAGTTCAACCACGAACTGTATGGGCTGTACAGCGACATGAGTCTAACCAGGCGTCTGCGGATCCAACGCCTAAGATAGCTAGGCCATGTAGAGCGTATGAACAACTTAGCTCCGGCCCGAAGAGTCTTCGACTCTGAGCCTGTGGGACAACGCAACAGAGGACGTCCACGTACAAGGTGGCGCACACAAGTCGAGGGGGACCTCGGCCGGCTTGGTGTGCGAAACTGGAGACAGCTGGCGAAAGATCGTGCTGGCTGGAGAAGTATGTTGAGTGAGGCCCAGATCCACCTCGGACTGTAGCGCCCTAAGAATAAGAAGAAACATTTCCAAAATATCTAAATTTAATTAACGACCCATGTCATCTCCGCCATGGTATCGTTTGTGAAGTTCACGTTTGCCCCATTTTCAAATGCAAATAACTTCACCGCCACCGCAGAATTAAGGCATACGGCCGCTCTAATTAGCTGCCTATTTAGTTATTTTAATTTAACACCATTTATTCCGAAAAACCATTCAAACATTTTCCATAAAACTCACATTTTAAATCCAGATACATACATGCCATGAATGTTGAATGGAAATGATAGGATACATTTAACACGAAGAGAATCATATCATAATTATCGCAATTAGCTCTTGACCGCACATAGGAATATGCCAACAGAACTAACTCCGTTAGCACCAAACCAACTGCAGATCATGTGTCGATTAGAGCAGATTGCCCTTAATGATTCATTCATTTTGCACCAGACGGAGTTGTTAAACAATCATTTGTCGACTTTTTTACACACAAATCAAAACCAATTAGAGCTAATGTCCGCATATATGAATTCATTTTACGCGAACAAAGAAGTGGAAGTGTGTAAGCAAAGGTCAAGCAGCGGAGCAAAGTCCCGCTGAAGTTGGCCTTAGAAATATTGAAATGAAATTGTGATTGTTTACTCTCCAGCTCGCCAACACTACCCCCTCGTGAAATGTCACTTAAAATCGATTCAAAGAAATATCACAGCTGTCTATCGAGACGAACACCCGTGTGAAGAGTTATTAAAGCAAAGAATGCAGACGAAAATACTTCAACCAGCTTGCTGTTGAACGTTGAATTGGATATTCTATCTTTAACCGATGGTTCTCACCTTTCATCGGAAATTAACTCGTTTTTAAGTGAAGTGTGCTGCTAGCCAAAAATAAATACATATGTGCGTTGCCTTGCAATTCGCTTTGTGGGTAAATCCCAATAAATTTTTGGCAATAAAGACCGCACGCTTGAGCTATTGATGAGATAGTCGCACACGATACAATCTTCTCTTAGATACAGTTGATCTGATCTCGCATCGATCGATCTAAACCGGTCTGTATTCCAGCGTCTGGCAAATTCGTCCATAAGAGAGCGGAATAAGCGCTCACTCTTGATCGACAGCAAACACAATTGCCCAACCCCCAATGACAGTCCATTCTTATTTGTTTCTCCATTCCTCTCTTCAATTGTTATCTGTATTCGCGCTTGAATATGGATTTTCAGCTGAGATTGTCCGACAACAGCTGGCAAATGCCACAATCACCACCAGTGCCTGTCTCCCGAAGCTTTCTTCGATTAATTAGGTCTCATAAACCCATGAACGTGGATCAGGAGTTACCAACCTGATGTTGACGGTCAGAAACGAGGAACATGTCAGATTGAGTTAGAAGAAAGACGGGAAACGTTTAAGAGATGGAAAACGTCTAACGATGAGTGGAAATATTATGAAAACGGAACACGGAAAATGTCAGAATGGGTTAGAAAAAAGACTAAACATGTTTAGGCCGCTGTGTATGCCTTTTTGTGGGCTCCACTGTTTTAAAACGAATGGAGGTCCTAACAGTCTGCTGCGTATATTTTGAGAATTTTGGAAAAAAGATGGAAAACGTTTAGGCCGCTATATACATATTTTTTGTGGATGTTTAGCTACGTCAGAGTTAATATTATTGTCAATGAATCGCACGGTTTACATATTAGACTAAATGTCAACTGATTTTATTGACAGGTATTGATTGAATGGAAAGATAATAGATGCACAATGAAAGTAAACCGCACAGTATGAATGACGGAACGCGACTGCCAATGAATGCGTTGCATTTTGCAGCGATCTTGACTTTTGGTGGCTTGGATTGTCCGTGGCGTCATCTGTGCTCCACATACAGGAAATCTTACTTCCGTTGATGGAATTCGCTGTATGAGGACGCCACCGTACTTTTGTCAGGAGTCGTTGAGAGATGTCGCCACAGATGCTACTATTCTTAAACTAATAGATGGCCCTACAATCTTGTGTGTCTAATTTGAGAAGCTTCTTGCATTCATTATACCCTCAAATCGTTGTTTTGTTCGCATTTGTGACTGCGATTTTTTCAAGAAGTCTTAAGGGCCAACCATAAAGGCCGTACGGGAACTTAAGAGAACTGAAGCAATCAAGCGAATACACAAAAATTATACAATGCATAGTAACCACTTCGCTCAGTTTCGTTTCAGTTCAGTTTCAGTTCAGTTTTAGTTCAGTTTCAGTTCAGTTTCAGTTCAGTTTCAGTTCAGTTTCAGTTCAGTTTCAGTTCAGTTTCAGTTCAGTTTTAGTTCAGTTTCAGTTCAGTTTCAGTTCAGTTTCAGTTCAGTTTCAGTTCAGTTTCAGTTCAGTTTCAGTTTCAGTTTCAGTTCAGTTTCAGTTCAGTTTCAGTTCAGTTTCAGTTCAGTTTCAGTTCAATTTCAGTTCAGTTTCAGTTCAGTTTCAGTTTCAGTTCATTGACTTTCCATAAGCTTGTTGACTTTCGGCAGTACGTTCACTTTCGATGAGTTCGTTCACTTTCGCCAAGTTCGTTCACTTTCGTTAAGTTCGTTAACTTTCGATAAGTTCGTTCACTTCGATAACTTTGTTCGCTTTCAATGAGTTCGTTCACTTTCGATAAGCTCGTTCACTTTCACTCATGCGGTAGCTCTCTACGTATGCAAATTTCATTTGACAGCTGAATTCTCCTTAAATTTCTATGAGCAATTATGGATGCTTTGTAATTTCTAGTTACTTTTCGTTTGGTTACGATATAAGCTTAATTTTTTGTACCGCTATTATGGTCGGCCCTTTAAATTTGACAGTTGTGATCTTGACATTTCAACAAAAACTACCGTATGTTTTAAATCGAAAGGCAGGTATCTGAAAACCTCACAACAAACATTTTAGATGGCCACCATTATTCATTCAATTACAAGTAAAGTTGCTCAAGAAAAAGCGATAAACTTCCGTGTCGCAACCGTAGCAAAAAAAACACAAAAAAAAGGTTGCCTACCCCCATCCTCTTGTCTATTTGAATACGAAAACCCCAGCGCCTACCAATATCTGAATGCTGCACCTACACGAGTATACATACATTCTTAAGCTTCCACTTCTACTCTTTGCAGTTGAATCGTCGCGACAACACACTAGCCAGCCACACTACCAACGTTTCCTCTCTCCCGATCTGTGACGTGAGCTTCTCCGGACTTGTGGTGGCTTCACCCAGAAGGTCGACAACGAGATACACAACACATTAGCGCGACAGCTTGCAGCTTGCTTAAGCTTTGTCAGTCTCTCCGCTTTGTGTGTAGTCTCGACAACCGGAGAGCGAGACAAACAGTCAACTCACCACGGCTGGCCAGTCAGCTTAGTAGCCCAGTTGTGGCGCAACCACAATCTACAATCCCGATCGTCGGCTCGAGTATGTAGTGCAAAGTGATTACAGTCGATTTTTGAATAACTCAGTTTGAATGTGATATCGCCGAAACCATCCGTGAAATAAAATTGAAAAAAATACTTAACACATGTGATTATAATGTCAGGGGATAAAGAAGTTTCAAGAAAAGTGTTAACAACGCACCAGTTGCTGCTGGCGAAGTTATCGTTGCGAAGGCGAAAGAAAAGGAACGCGAACGCGCGAAAAAGCTCGAATTAAAGCCCCTACATAGCTTATACCACATAGATACAATAACAACAACGCTGGCCCCGCGATCGACACTTACTTACATACACACAAAACTGTGTTAAATAACAACCAACAAAACAAACAAAACTTGATCTTGAAAAACACACGATCGCAACAACAACAACAAGACCAAACAAAAAAAAAACAAAAGCCAGGAGAAAAAAAAAACTGTGTGAGCCACTTCGGCGGAAAGACATTACCTTTCGGGGGACTTACTCGGTCGGGTCTTAAAAATCGGTGAAACATTTGTGTTGTCATTTTTTGCGTCTCGCTCCCTCTCGGAAAGTGTTAATCCGCGAAACAAAACAAACCAACAGCAAGTATGTACGAGTACAACATAATGGAACGATCGCGAAGCTATACGAATGTGATCAGTGACCCCCGTGGGGTGAATTCGCCCAACGCCTCCGACAGTATACCGCTCTCGATCGACATAATGCGTCCGAACATGGACAGCACCCATTGCGGCAGTGAACATAATGTCAGCAGCTGCAGCTTGCCAAATTTCATGCCAATCAGTCCGATAGTGAAGTGCGGTCCAACGGTGACGGGGATTCCAAGCCCGCGAACGCGACGCAAGGGCTTCCTCATTCGGGACAGTTCAATTCACTCGGACTCCAGCCATTACTCCAGTGTGGACAGCCTGCTGGAGTCGAGAAAACCCGATCCCGAGGCGATACTCATCAACCTTGGCTTTGGTCCAGTCGAATCGGACGACATTCTATCGCGCATACCAAAGAGATTCCTGAAGCCATCCCAAGTGCGAGGTGTCGACACGGAAGCGTTTGTCAGGCGGCTGCAGTTAGCCAGCCAACTGCACGATCACAGCGTATTAGGGTACCGAGGACTCACCGGGAACCCGGACATCCCACCGTCGACAATTGTTGCCAAAATAATGGAGCGCTTCGAGGTGAACGAGCGCAAAAAGTCGCTCACTTCCATCGATCACCAGTTCTGCTGACTGAAGCGTCTGTTTGTTTTACTGTTTCTCCTCTGTTTGTTACTTAACTTCACTTCACCTTGTCTCTCATATGTGTACTTAGATAATTGTAATTATTATTTGATTGTTTTTATCAGTAAGTGACTTATTAAAATGAATCGTACTTAAGTTTTAAATGTTACTGAAGTGGTTTTATTTTGGTTTGTTTACTGTGCGCTCGTTCGTACGGCAGATAGTTGCGAAGCGTGCCTGTTGATAGAAAGAAGCCTCACGTGACGTAGGAGAGCGAATTGTTTGCCAGCACATACAAACATGACCGTACAATACAATCGAAAATTGCGCGTCTCTCGAGTCGACTAGGAGGAAGTGTGCGTAACGTGACATAAACTAATATTTGAGGTCAACAACTGTGTTCGAGCGCTTTTGCACTGCATTTCTGATGAGCTGAGGTCTGTGGAATGGTTGCCTTTCATTTGCCCCACTGTTTCATAAATCAATTCACGGCCTGTTGTAATCTTTGAAGCGCATCTGCTCTGCCGCTCGAAAGGCGAATTGTTTTGTTAATTAAAGCAGATAAGTACCAGGTTATCATTTCTATATTTTAATAGGCTCATACGTCTACACACGCTTACATAAAAGTGCCGCAGTCGTAAACAATTTTGATCTCATGTGTGTGTAAGTACTTTTCAGTTAAGCTCCGGGGGGATTTATGAAGATGAACATCAATTAATTGTCTCATCTGTGAGAAGGCAGTAGATATTTGCCTCACAAAAGTCGCACATCAATTGAGGATCTCTTTGAATATGTTCCCGGAGATGATAGTGTGCTTGTGTGTGTGTGCAGAGGATGAACCTTGGGGTCGTTATTTCTTTGGCCTAGATAGACAATTGAGAGTCAAAGCTCCTCTGTCAACAACCGAGACAACATTTATCTCGTCGGCGACATCTCAACGTCAACGACACTTCAGTTCAATGTGAACGAAGGATATCGGTCTGCTTTGTTGTCAGTTGAAGCTTGCAGCTTGCAAGAGCCTGCCGTGGTAGGTTTCTTTACCACACAGATAGTCTTGATTGAGCGAGTTTTGTGGGACCTAAATAAAAGACCCGTTCCCACTGTACTGTCAGTCGACGACTTTGCTTGATGACCCAAATTAGGTCGATGTCGTACAATGTGACAATGTGATCCTACGACAAACTGTTCAGATCGGTCGGATGGATCCACTTCTTCAACTATTTCTCTTGGTCGGAAGACTTATCGGTGCGTGTGATCAAAACATATGACGTTAAGTTATCTGAATAATAATAATATCAGTAATGGCGGCGCTACAGTCCGAGGTGGACTTGAGACTAGCTTCTCAGCAACCACTGGTATTTAGCGGCTATTGTTCCCTTACGAGTGGAAGGGACCTACAGTTTAATGCCGACTCCGAACGGCGAGATTGAGAAGCTTTTTCAAGACGGTAATACTCTTTGAACAATGTGAGTGACTCGAAAGAGGTGGAGCCGAGAAAAAATGTTAGGTGTTTTTTTTCAAAATTCGAACCGACGACCTCGAGCGTAGGAGTCGACGCATCTATCCACTACGCCACGGCGCACTTACAGAGCTTAGAAGCAAATTTTTTACAACACAGGTGGTCTTGATTGAGTGCGTTTTGTTGGACCTAAGGCCCCGTTCCCACTGTACTACCAACCAGTCGACGACTTTGCTTGATGATAAAGCCAATTGGCCTTATGTCGCTTTATTAAAGTGACATAAGACCAAATTTTTGTTTTGGTCTTATGTCACTTTCACAAGTTTTAAAATTTGGCCTTATGTCGCTTGGCGTTATGTCATGGCAGCATCGAGCATGTACAATGTGAATATGGCTAAAGGCTAGAAAAGGGACTGAATAGATGCAAATGTCTCTCAATATCCAAGCAAAGTGTGTCCCAAAATTCAAACAAGAAGAATTTTGATCAAGTTTTTGATCAAAAATTCTAGATTTTGTAATGATTCGTAGAGTAAACAGTAGAGGGTTATGCATGGAATAGCATACTGGGTAAATGGCCTCCACGGTTTTGCTGGCACATATGCACTCAACGAAATTACCATTTTGTATAAATGTAACTGAATTTCATTGATATTGCAATCAAACGGTTTCTTCAAGGCAACAGGACGCAGGGGCGGCCATGGACTTTCTGACACAAGCCTAAACGACCTACAATAATGGCCATACGGAAATTTAAGAGATCTGAAGCAACCAAACGAATAACAAAAAATGATTCAAAGTGGACCGCTTCGTTTAGTTTCGGTAAGTTCGTTCACTTTCGCCTACTAAGGAGTCTTCCCGTACGGACTTCCGAATATTGACAGATAGCGGCCATATTGTTGAAGCTACATCTGTCAAATTGGCTGTCATTTATTCAGTCTGTTTTGCCAAATCACCGTGGACGGACATAGCGTTCGATAACACGTGCAAATGATAAAATTGTTTTACCAAAATGGATGTTCTGTTCGGACAACGTTCAGCGCGCTTTGCTCATTTTACGGTCGCCATAATCGTCCCACCGAGAGAATTACGAGTATTCGGAGTGTGGTGGACAAATTTTAGTCCACTCGTTCTGTAAACGATAAACAAACACTAGTACGTCGACAAAACGCAAGATTTGCCGAAAAATGTCCACTGTCTGTGTGAGTCTGCAGGAGAATCCGAAGCAGTCAATTTCACGTCAAAAATTCGGCCTTTCGCAGACCACAACTTGGCGAATTTTGCGTCGTGACATGGGATATGGTACGGAAAGGGCTGTACTTCGATGGTTTGGTCACGTGGCACGAATGTCCCCATCATCACGACTTCCGAGGCGTGCCTTGAATGCGATTCCATCAGGTAGGCGACCGGAGACCTCTCGTACATGCATTACCCCTGCGACCCCTTTAGTGGAACATGCGGGTCATTGAAAATGATGATGATGATGATGATAACATGGGCCTGCACCCATACAAAATTCAACTGACTTAGGAGCTGAAGGTAAACGACCATAGACCATAGACAACGTGTGTTGGAAACTGGCCCTAATTTTCATCGAAAAATCATCTTCAGCTATGAGACCCATTTCTAGATGAATGACTGCGTCAACTAACAAATTTGTAGAATTTGGGACGTTACCAATCCACGTGACATCCAAGAGCGTCCAATGCATCCCGAAAAAATCACTATTTGCTGTGGATTTTGGGCTGCCGGCGTCATCGATAATAACGCCGAGTGAAATAATGCCGAATTTTGGATTTCGTCAAATTCAGCCTGATTTATGCACCAGAGTCATGAACATTTAAGATGTGAGCCACCTAGAAAAGTTGCGGCGGATATTTGAACGATTTTATATTCCGTACATAATGGCATCGATATGCCTTTCAAAAGAATAAACAATTTCGATGATACCTCACACACACTTTATTTTATTCAAATTTAAAGTTAGGAAGCGATTAATGAAAGACTCTTTCCATTTGTTAAATGATTCCAAAATCAAATATTTCGCAAAGAGTCTGTTCTTTTCGGCTTGAAAAGTAGTCAAATCATTTTCAAGTTTTTATTTTCTTTCCACTTTTGCTGAATTCTCATCAATAGTTTCAAAAATGCATGCAATTTGTGTGAATTTTATTCCAGCTCACAACCTATGGAACTGGCACGCTTAACAATACATTGAACTACAGTGTTTTGAAATTATTCATACTTCTACGTGGTTCTCATGCCAATAAGTCTAGACTGTTGCAACTCATTACGGGCGCGATGCAGACAAGATTAATTAATTTACATTTAAAACGCATTTGTTCGCGTCCGTATAAAAAGAGATGGCACCCGATCGAGGAACTAATTCGTTTTATCGCTTGTCAAAAAAAAGTAAGTCAATTGGGAATCTCCTGGGCATTCATCTTTTCGCGTTCCCTCTCTCACTACGAATTATAATAAATAACTACTTCTTAATCATTCAGAAAAAGCTCTCTGTCAAGGTATTACCATAATTGACGATCCCAGCGAGAGGTGAACCGTGCATTCATTTATTTTGAGTCTGAAAATAAAAAAGGGGTTTAAGCCAAGACGAAAAAATAGGTCCGGTGACAGTATTTGCATTCGGCTCTCCATTTTTATCGACGTCGTTAAAGAAAACAATTGAGGAAAGAACTTATTTTTGGCAGGCAAGAAAAGTGAAGCACATTTCATTTGAAAATTAAGAATGCAAGTCATTCTTTTGATGATAAATGTAGATTGCCTGATATTTTGAAATTATGCAATATTGTGTGTTTGAAATATTTTGAATAGGAACACATTAGTACATATACAGTGGTGTGCAGAATAATTGGTGCGAAACCTTAATTTTACAACTATTATTTTTTTCTCTAAAAGTTTACAAACAAATTCGCGAAATACACTTCTGTTCTTCTGTTTGACTGTTTCCTTCCGGCATTTAAAGCATTCATTTTTTTGGCTTATCGGGCTGACACCCTTACCCATCTTCGTTAGGAAGATAGCTGCCACTTATGCCATTAAACTGCAGCTAGAATATTAGTTCAAACTAGGAGACCTAGTGGGTCACCTTAGGATACTCAACTCAATCCCTAATAGAGACATGTTTTGTACAATGTCAGACACTATTGTCAGGCAGAATTGTTTCGGCAGGTTATTTGATGTTAAATTATTGGACCGGGAAGACTGGTCCAATGGTGTTACAACACTAGACCCCAGGAGTCTAGTTTGGTACACAGAAGGATTAAAAATTGATTCTGGAGTCGGAGCTGTTGTCTATGGAACCAACACTGGGATCTCTGTACGTATGGGTTCTAGTCCTACTGTGTTTCAAGCCGAAATCCATGCCATTGAGATCTGCGCTAAACATAATCGTGGTAAAAGTATCAAGGGCGCAATTATACAAATCTTTTCAGGTAGCCAGGCAGCACTTAAGGCCTTATCGTCCAGCCAAATAGACTCCAAAGCCGTCAAATGTTGCCACGATGCTCTGCAATCCCTAGCCAAACACATCAAAGTGAAACTTGGCTGGGTCCCTGGACCAGGTAACGAATCCGCAGACGAACTCGCTAGAGCAGATTCAGGTACTGCGTTCATAGGTCCTGAACCGTACTGCAGTGTCAATTGGTCAACGGCTGCAGCGCTGATTAACGAATGGGAAAACAAACTTCGCCTAGATCATTGGACCAATGGGTCAGGTCTCAGGCAATCCAAGCGATTAATCAGACCCTATTCCTATAAGGAAATACTCAGCTTTTGACATTTTTGTATCTCGTATTGAAGACACTTTTCCGAAACGAATTTGATAGAAACGAGAAGTTGTTCTTTGGCATATTTCTGTAGTATTCACCACGAATTTTTGAACCAAACATTTTTATTTTATTTTTTCGGAGGATTTTTTTTAACTCTACTGGAGCATTCGGACTCAAAACTGGTCCATTGTACTGCCAGGTAGCAACCTACTCTAGTGCCGTTAATTTGATCCCAACGGCAAATAGTGACTGGACCAGATTCGATTTCACTGGGATTCGAACCTGGGACACCTCGAACTTGGGGCAGGCACTTAACCAACTGCGCCATCCAGTCCAAAACTTAATATAAATCTAAAAAAATTTGGAAAACTGACGGCATCATCCAACTTGGTTGGTTGGGAAACACTCTTTACCAAGCATATTCGGACACAACAATCAGCAGGTCACTGTCAACAGCTCTGCGCAAGTAATCCTGATAAATTTGCACAGACTGCTCGATCCTCGTTTGGCAATGGAAAATTTTCAAAACGATTGACGGTGTTATTTGTGCGTTATCTAATCACAAATTTTGACGATTCAAAAGACAATAACAATCATTCCTTTCGCATGAATCTGTTTATGTCGAAATAAAAATACTTAGCGTTTCGCATCGCAATGCTGTCTATGAATTTCAGTTTTATCATGTTGCAGGAAATGGCTTTAATCACTTTATTGATATCCTCCGCGAAGTATTGCACAATCGTTTATTTTAATTTCACCTCCCTGATGTTCGTCTCTAACAAATCATCGTTATACGGCTCCACGTACACAATTCTATCTCAAATTGTATCTTTCTATAATCTGAAAACAATAAAAACACAATCTTCTTGCGCCATAAATACCATAACTTCAACGAGCAATTGAGTTTATGGTTTATAAAGTTGTGGCCATTAAAAGCGACAATGCGACCGAGTCAAGCGTCAACCATCCGACCGGCAGTCCGCCGTGTCACACAAAGCACTTGCCTTCAATTGAAATTAATTTACATGCGACTGGCGCCGTTCGCTCTGTGTTCCATACAATGACTCTCATCAAATACAAACTCGAAAAGATACAGATACTCAAAAAATAAACACGAAGACCGCCTCAGATTTTGTGTTTTTTTGCTTCTCCGCGAAATTAACATAAAATGATGCGGCAGTGAATGAAATATGAGGCTAATTTAGGTACATAATTCGTTTAGGGAAATTCCGATGTACACGGGCAATTTGCATACCGGCCTGCAGTTTTCCAAGCGATTACGTCGCGCAAATGCATTGTGCATCCGCAGATAATGAAATTCCGCCCGATGACATGTTTGTTCGCTAGGAACGCAAATCGCAATCAAAACGAGTCAAGAATGCAGCTTGATAAAGTTGCCTCCGTCTGCTCGGATGTACCCACACAGAGACCGCTTAGAATTTCCCAGCTCTTACAGCAAAATATGAATTTTAATAATTACAAGGCAGGCGAATAACAAATCACGCCTGCATTAGCTTCAGAACACAGTAATTAAACTTTTCCACTGAACCTACGTGATAAGCCGCAGTCGAGATGGGTTTAGTCACGGCAAATTAAGATGGAATGGTGATTAGGAAGACAAAGAGCAGGAATTTGTCTGTTGCAGGGCTAGTCATCGAACACACACATGAAGTTGTTGGCACAGTTTAGTGTGAATTCAAGAGAGATTTATTGACTGCACAAGAATGCACAAATAAATGATGAATTCTCTCCGGAAACTAGTTGTTTTTTCAAGAATTTGATGAAAAAATCACTCGGGTCAAAAGTCCAACCGATGAGATAGGTGCTATGTAATTAGAAATAAATTTGTTTTGAAATTATCGTTAGATTAACTAGATGAGTGTGTCTATGACTCAATTTCTGGTTTGAATCAGAGAGATGATAGCTTCTGTGGAACTCTAAACTGGAGTAATGCGAGTGAAATTAATTTACTGTCTCTCGTTTAGTTATCCCCGAGCATTTCTGGAACTTGAAGGTGGTCAGAAGCAACAGCGGTGTCATTTTTGTCGATGCACAACCAGCAAACTTTTGTTTCTATCAAAATTGAACATCGATCGGAGACCAAGTTCTGAAAAATTGTAAAGGCAATACGCCTTCGCAAATTGAAATAGCGATGGACACTGTTTACCGAAACAATGTCCGAAAACTTGCCGCCGTGAAAAGCTGAGCAACTAAAGTAAACTATAGTCACAGCAGCTTGGTTGATAATGACGGACAAAAAATCCTAACACCAGCGATGACATAGAACTTGTTCACCAAATGGTTTTGGAAGGCCAGCAAATCATGGTTCGTTGCAGAGACTGTGGGTATATAAAGGGTCTTTCATTAGTCGCTTCCTATCTTCAAATTTAAATAAAAGAAAGTGTGTGTGAGGTCTCACCGACATTTTTTATTCGTTTGAATGGTCTATCGATGCCATTATATACAGTATTCAACATCGTTTAAATGTCCTTCGCGGCATCTCTGGGTAGCGAGCATTCGAAATGTTCAATTTTCTATGACTCTGACACATAAATCAGACTGAATTTTACCGATGGCATAGGTTATGTTGGCTTTGAGGGTCGCTGTGGTTGTGTGGCTTATTCGCATAGACCTGCGACTTCAGAAAACCTCACCCCAAAAACCTCAAAAAAGTCTAACGGGGTCAAATCGATCTCGGTGGCCAGTACACATCACCTCCACGTGAGATGAGCATGTCCTCGAATCGCTCGTGCGGAATTTCCAGTGTGGCGTGAGCTGTGTAGCGTATTGTAGAGCTGTGTACGTAGCATCGTTCTGTTGAAACCACATGTCATTGGTGTCCATATCATCCAATTCAGGCCAAAACATGTTGGTGTTGTTGTAATCATCGACCGTTGACGGTGATGGCCTGGCCAACGTCGTTCTCAAAGGAATATGGACCGATGACGCCGCCTACCCAAAATCCGCACCAACCAGTGATTCTTCCGAGATGCATTGGACGCTCTTGGATCACATGTAGATTGGTATCGTCCCAAATTCGACAATTTTGTTGGTAATTACTGAAGATGATGTTTCGATGAAAATTAGTGCCAGTTTCCAATTGCTCCACAGCCCATTCTGCGAACACGCGTCGTTGTCTATGGTCGTTTATCTTCAGCTCCCGGGTTAGATAAATTCATTACGGGTACAGGCCCGAGGCACGACACAAAATTCGCCAAGTTGTAGTCTGCGAAAGGCCGAGTTCTTGTGAACGATGCAAAATCGACTGCCTCGGATTCTCTTGCAAACTCTCACGGGCAGCAGCGATGTTTGTGGCAAATCTTGCGTTTCGTCAACGTATGGGAGTTTTTTTATCGTTTGCTGAACCAGTGACTCAAATTTATCCATCAGACTGCGAATGGTCTTCTGGGTAGGACGATTATGGTGAAATGGGCGTTGAGTGAGGCCCAGATCCACCTTGGGACTGCAGCGCCCTAAGAAAAAGAAGAAGAAGAAAATGGACGAATGCGCGGAACGTTGTCCGAACAGAACACCCATTTTGATAAAACAATTTTATCATTTGCACGTATTGTTGAATGCCATTTCCATCCATGGTAATTTGGTAAAACAGACTGAGTAAATTATGGCCAATTTGATAGATGTAGCTCTAATAATATGGCCGCTTTCAATTGTCAAAGTACCGAAGTCCTTATTGGAAGACCCTTTAAAGACCCTGGAAATTCATTGAAAAAACTAAAGCAACATCTGGTAAAAAAAGAAAATCAGAATTAAATGCATATTTGGGTACCATTAGGTCATATTAAACAACGGTAGGTAAACACATTTTTTTGAAGAGCGAACAGCTTTTTGCAGAGGCATTCTCGGGAAAAGTGTTTCAACTTGAGGCTGTGTTCAAAAATAAAACTTCACGAGAACAAAAAACGTTTTTGGAATACTCATATAAACTAAATAAGAATGTGGTCTTTTCCGTGAATTCATTCATGATAACTTTTTTAAAGTTTGATCCAACAGACACCCTGGAGCCAACCTTAATTTATATTTTAACTGCTAACCGCTCCATCATGCTATTTATACACAATCAACAAAAATACATTCCGATCTTCCGCCGTTGCTTACGTTTCTGGTTGTCGCAGGCAAAGTTTGCGACTTATTTTTATTTATTTTGGAACGCGATCATGACATAAAACAAATTGTTTAAAATGGATCCCATTTGATTCCAGAGTTGGGATATAATTCCGTGCAATAAATTCCTTTTAAATGCAAATTCTTTCCTTATACTTTACACACGCTTGATTTTTTGTATATATGTACATATGAGAGAAATACGTCACTGTATTAACAAAAATATGTACGAGTTCATAATATGAAGGTTTGCTTTGTTTATATTTCGTTTGATTTTTATTTTTCATTCAGAAACACTTTGAAATATCACAACTCAAAACAGTCGCGAAAATAAATGCACCTTATTTATGAACAACGATTGAAAGTTCAGTACATACATTTTTTTAACTTTCTTGGCATTCATTTTCCGCAAATTAATTTCTTTAACGTTCAATTGTTTGACCAGAATATTTTCTGATTTGACATCTCAGAAATTAAAACAGCTGACGGAATATTTTTTATTTGGTATTTGAGAGAGAGAGGGAACAGCTGATTAATGCGTGCGTTAACGCACACCCTACGTAACATGAAGTCGGCTACCGCAATGCACTGTTGTGTTTGAGCCATTGACCACTATGCATTGTAGCCACATTAAATTTGCAAAAAGTTTTTCCAAATTAGTAACTTAGCTTTGTGGTTCCACTGTATGTGGTTTATTAGATGTTGTTTATTAATAATCAATGATCGTTAAGGCAGCTTAGATCTATAATTGATTTCTTCAGCTAAAGTAGGTATGGCGCTTAGTATTCGTAGCGCATGGTGATAGCTACACATGTTTCGATCGTTTTTGGCAGCAATTAATCAATCGTAATCGCGTTTATGATTTGTTTCTCAAATTTGTTTAAGCCAGCAATGAGGTAAGACCATTCAATTTTAAAACATCTCGAAGTAGGATATGTGTATGAGTATACAAGATCATTGAGTTAAAACTGGAGGAGGTTTATAATGACATAATGACATGGAATCAGGACGGGACAGGATATAATATAATTATGGTGGCACTATCAGCGTTCCAGGCACTACTATCGTGCTATTATGGCACATTTTCATTGAAATGGCACTGTGGCGCTGGTAAAAATTTGAAAAATGCACATATTTACGTCAACGTTAATAAAACAATCGCTGCATCCACCTTCCGAAATAGTTGAACGCATTCATTCTCAACAACATTTACCACACCTCATAAAAACTATCACCTGTTATCTGTCATAATTTATTTGCTTTGAAGTTTGAATTATGAGCAAGAATAGCCTAGTCATATAAAATGTTATAATTGGAAAAGAATGCTATATATTATGGTAACTTATAGCAGTTTTTATACAAACCAAAAATACAAAAAGTGGGCGCCGTGGCGTAGTGGCATTTTTTTACGGCTCCACCTTTTTCGAGTCACTGACTGAAGCTTCTCAATCTCGCCGTTCGGAGTCGGCATTAAACTGTAGGTCTTCTCCGCTGGTGACAGAACAATAGCACGCACAACACGAGTGGTTGCTGAGAAGCTAGGCCCAGGTCCACCTCGGATTGTAGCGCCGCCATTATTATTATTATAAATAAACAAAAATATAATTTTTGATATATTCCCGTTTGTGGCACCCCGTTTGTGGCACTTGGGCCTAGTTTCTACATCAACCACTCGTTATGTGTGCTATTTTTCTCTCAAGAGTAAAGGGGAACTGAGCTGAGAGTCGCACCACCTTGGTGGTGATGGCAAAAAGAAACAGGTCGGCAGAGGTAACTTCAAACGAAACCGATCAGTTTATTGGAGCTAACGCTACTTCCTCTTCTGCTGATTCGAACAGGATCAAGAGGAAGAAGGTTTCAAGCGTTCCTGATCCCTCTGCTGATGGCTCTCCCCGCGCACAACGTCCGGATGAAACTAGTGCTGCAACCCTCAAAGGACGCAGTTCTGGTGGACGGAGGTTGAATGACGCGGGGAGATCCACCAACAGAATCCAACCTCAACCCCTGTTGCCGACTCCTCCTGCGCGCAAGATTCAAATGAAACAGGTGCTACAACCAGCAAAGGCTGTAGCTCCAGTGGATGGAAATTGGCCGATGCAGGAGAAACCGCCAAGAGGAAGAAGAAAAAAACCGAGCGCAGGGAGCGAGAACTGCGGCCCTACAAAAGAGCTGCTATCTCCTCTTTGACGCTCCGAATTGGGAAAGCTGGCAATGATGACAGAATGACCGACACTGAGTGCAAACACTGTGAAGATCAACTGTGGGAGCTAGCAACGGCGGAGAATGATCCTCATCAGCACCGAATAACTGCCACCTGACCCGAGCAAAGGCGGGACAATGGCAGAGGAAGTGCTCTGCAGTGTCATCGTCTTCTCCACAGGCGTCGCAGAGGGTTTCATCTCTTAGGCCAAGCACACTTAAGTGTTTGGCGAAGGTGTAGTGCCCCGATAGTACGCCAATAAGTTGTCTGCAATCTTTTTGGTTAAGAGATAACAAGAAAGCCGCGGATTTCTTACAGACGTTGGGGAGCATGCACTTGGTCTGTCCACTTCCTGGTGAGTCATGCAACCTCCGGTTGTGCTCTCGAGAGGTCCAACCGTCGATGGAAGCGCTAACCAAGGAAGCAGCCAGTCCCGGCCCAGGTTCAGGTCCTAAGAGTACTTCCTCTGATCCTTGCCTAGCAAGTTCATAGTCGATCTCATTTTTCGCGATCCAGTGGTGGCCCGGGACCCAGACCAATCTTAGCGAATTTAGACTACCGATCAAATTCAGAGAAAACTTGACTTCCTGAACTATCCTGGAAATGGTTACAGGGCAAGGCCTTAAGCACAGCTTGGCTGACGCTACAGACAAAAATACTTCGCTCCTTCTACCTGGACCATACCTAACTCTTTCAACAAGATAACAGAAACAGTTAAGTCATGATAGATCTTAGCCCAATCGATCATTTATGGTAATGAAAATGTTGACTATTTTTGACTCATGAAATTGAAAGTTATTTTTGAATTCGCTCAAGAAAATGTTTGCACACATTTTAAGAAGCAATTTTCAATTAGGAATGAAGAATGGAACACTGTAATCAAAAAACAAACATGGACACAATGACTGTTCAACTTTGACGCTCGCTGTGTGTAATCTGTCCTCCTGACCATTAATCCAAGTTACATACAAGACACACATAAACCACATACAACGTGTATTTGCATTCTCGCGCAAATATACTTCATACACACTTTCCTTTTCCTTGTAAATAAGTTTACTGAGCAGCTTAAGTACACACTCTTTAAACAAGATGCATTCGTCTGGCGACGATGAGTTCATCAGGTAAAGTGAATCCGGTTAATCAATTGTTGTTATTCAACAATTTGCCCGGTGATGACGCTGAAAGCCGCAACGTTTTGAACAACCACAAGTAATAGCTTAAGTACCCACTAGACGAGACAGTATTTCAATCGTACCTATGTTTGTGTGTATTTTCGGCTTCTTTCGACTCTCTGAGGTACAGCCGAAGAGAAAAGTTAAATCATAATGTTCAAATAAAACTTAATTGCACTCTTCGGTGTGACATTTATTTAAAACAATGCGCGGGCTTGCAGCCATTCCGTGTGCAGTGACAGCAAAATGACTCTCATTTTGCAAGCGAGTGTTGTCTCCGTATGGAGATTGTGTAATTTGATAACTTTTTTGTTGCGTTTTTCGATTTCGTCACAACGACTAGTCGGACTTCAATTACGAATCGCAGTTAATCATATGCCGAACTGGCATGCCTATTGCCAACCGACAATGCACCTCATGGCGGAGCTGTAATTGTAATTCTCTCCTTCTTTTTTTCAGTAAATTGTATACTACGTTGTAAATTATGAAATTGGCAATCAGTGTAAATTGTTGGGCATTACATCTTCGGTCGATATGATCGTGCAGTTTTTTGTACTATGCCCCAAAGTGACATAACCTTGGGGCTAATTATAAGCAATATGGGCTTCACTGTACGATCGGTAGTGAAGTTGTTGACCTTCCGAAGATGAGAAGTGTGTCTAGATAAGACGGAAACAAGATGCTTCATCATTGATGGAAATTATACATCAAGCTTTGTCTTGTGGAGAGGTGCTTTGTACACAATTCGTGGTCGGTCGTTGAAGTGTCTGCCAAGATGACTTCTAATTAGAAAATGTATAAAAAAATAATTCGCTTATCGTTTATTTTCAAATTGTATTTTTTTACTGGTTTTTGCTGACGCAAGATATGCATTGTCGACTAAATCTAATGCCGGCTGTGTGTTTTTCTGTTGAAGAGTCAGACGTCCTAAATGATGATGAAATGCTTTCAATCAGGGACCAAGGGCTGTAGTTCGGATTATTTATCACGTCAATTGTGTAGCGATTCCAACAACATTTATGTTTTTGTAATGGCAACTAAAGAGTACTTCATTAAGGGCTTAATAATTATAATAATAATGGCGGCGCTACAGTCCGAGGTGAACCTGGGTCTAGCTTCTCAGCAACCACTCGTGTTGTGCGTGCTATAGTTCTCTCACGAGTGTAGGGGACCGACAGTTTAATGCCGACTCCGAACGGCGAGATTGAGAAGCTTTTCTAGACAGTTACACTCCTTGAGCATTGTCAGTGACTCGAAAGAGGTGGAGCCGTGAAAAAATGTTTCGTGTTTTTTTCGGGAATCGAACCGACAACATCGAGCGTAAAAGTCGACGCACCAACCCACTGCGCCACGGCACCCACTTAAGGCCTTGCTCAACCTTTTAACCACTTCCAGGATAGTTCAGGAATACAAGTCTTGTCTGAATTTGATCGGTAGCTTGAATTCGCTAAGACTTGTCTGGGTCCCGGGCCACCACGGGATCACGGGAAATGAGATCGCTGATGAACTTGCTAGGCGAGGATCAGATGAGGCATTCTCAGGACCTGAACCTACGCTGGGACTGCCCGCGTCCTTGGTTAGGGCTTCAATCGATGGTTGAACCTCTCGAGAGCACAATCGGAGGTGGCATGACTCTCTAGGAAGTGGACAGACCAATCGCATGCTCCCCAACGTCTGTAAGAAATCCGTGGCTTTCTTGTTATCTCTTAACAGAAAAGATTTGCAGACAACTTATTGGCGTACTAACGGGGCACTACACCTTCGCCAAACACCTAAGTGATGAAACCCTCTGCGACGCCTGTGGAGAAGACGATGACACTGCAGAGCACTTCCTCTGCTATTGTCCCGCCTTTGTTCGGATCAGGTGGCAGTTATTCGGTGCTGATGAGGTGAGAACTGATGATGTAGGCTTCTCATCACAGAAGCGCCTGCTGGTCTGCTGTACGGAAGACCATGAAATTTAAGCAAAAGTAGGTTGCTGCCTGGTAGTACAATGGACCAGTTTTTGAGTCTGAGTGCTCCAGTGTAGTGTTACAAAAACCTCCGACAAAAAAAAAAAGCAATGCGTCCTCGTCCTACCCGTAACGTCGGCCATGAATACGGAGAACCGTGATGGCAGATCCTTGGCAGATAGTCTTTTTTAACAGAATATTGTATCCAAATAAAATTTACCCTTTCTCTTTCTTTAACCCATTCGACCCCCTGAGAGCAATTCCTGTTGCTTTACGGCTAAAGGTAAGCGTTCCTTTTGCTTTTGTCTGCTGATTCTTAATGATAACAGTAATTTTAGGTATCTACTCGAAATTTGAGCAAAAACAAAAGCACATTTGAACGACAAAATAGATCATTGGGTAGTATTTGGTGAAAAAGGACGTTGCAGATTGTGCAAGACAGGAACACCAATGTCCAAATGCCTTAAATGTAAAGTCCATCTTTGCTGTAACTTACAATTTACCACATCGGCTTTAGTGAGCCGCGACTTCGGATAGATATTCGATTTCGAGAATGCTAAGAACGTGCGTAAGATCATCATCATTTTTGAGGTTAGGTAGGCTTCTGCCGAAAAAACAATTGCGCTCTTCGCTGCAAAACATTTGGCGTAAAGTTATTGGCCTCAAGGTTTAAGAAATTCAATCGGTGCAAAACTTGTTGCCAAACCACAACCAAGTACATCGAGATTTCAACTGCCGACCTTGAATCATCTAAAAGTTAATTATTTTCTTCGTCGTTAAATTTTCATGTCTTTCCTTATTTATTTCGTTATCAGGATGATACATAACCTTTTGATGGTAAAAAATGTAGAGTTAATTACCGGACGGATTGTCGATCTGGCAAAATTTACAACAAGTTGCCTTGGTTCAAGTCCACAAAGAGACCGTGGAAATATGTCTGTGGTTTATGTCAAAATAATCTTGAGACAATTGACACATTAAAAGTTGTATTTATCAGCCATTTTTCTGATTTTCTGCACCAAATGAGGCAGAAATTTTAACTCCTTTCCAATTAAAGAAAACTTCACCCCAAGTCGCCTTTAAAATGTTAATGCCATGCAGTAAAATCTTCAACACAAAACAAAAATGTTTGTCATTTCCTAACGTAAATGTCTTCATATGTGTCTTGATTTCAAAAAAAAGGTTCAATGGCCTTGTAAAAAAATACCATTTACATATGTGCAAACGTTCGTATGTCCAAGTTTAATCGAGTAATTTGTAAAATTGTCAATGGGATAAAGAAGAAGAAACTGAAGAAACAATCACGTGCCAAGAATTAAACAAAGCGGTCATTGCCAACATGCTATCGACCACATTTTAAGTTCCCGCAATAAAACGTTCACCTCATTCGCGCAACCAGATGCACTTGCAGTCGTGTCAACGTAAATCACTGACCGCAGCAGCGAACTATTGTACATAAACCATCAGACACTTGGGAAATCTTATTTTTAGAACGAATGTATCGATTTATAGAACACAATTGGCAGGAGAGCGATAAGCACTGACGAAATCAACAACTATAACTTACGTACGTATGCAGACATAAGTTGTTGCGACACTTGCAGAAATTCAATTGTCTTATTATCTAATTTATAAGCCCCAGAAATTGGCATAACTATAAAAGAAAGTGAGGGATTAGCTGGTAGTGGAACAAAAAGAGCTAAAATGGGTCTGACGGTAATCGAAGGTGGGACAAAATTGATGCATCAGTAAAAGACTTTCACCCCACCGTCTACTTAAGAAGTACGTGTCAATGGGCAGTTAAAATTTTTAGTTGGTAAAATACACCATCTTCCTCGCCACAGTGATAAACAGCAAGGACAACGTTATAGTACGTTTACACCGCACCCAAATTCAACACTTCAAGAAAAAATTTCGAAATCCAATTTTGCGTTCCCACTGCAACGTCAGCATTTCAAATGACAGCTAGTGTCAGAATTGCTTATTGGATATTTTTTCCTGATTGGAAATCGGAAGTGGTTGAAGCATTTAGCATGTTATATTAATTTAATGATGAATTTAAGTGCTAATTCGGACAAATTAAATATTTTGCTTTCTCAATATAGAGTTATGGATATCGCGTTGAAACTCGAAGCTCTCAACTAATGGGAAAACAGCTGTTGTTTATGTCAGCGGGTTGAAATGTCATTGTATGACGTGCTGAATTTGTAAAGAGGATTTGACGAACTTACAAATGCAGCGACGAAATTCTGCATTTCGCTGGAATGCAACATTTCTGAATGCAGGAAATGTATGGTGAAATGCAATGTATTTGGGCTGAAATGCAGAAACTAGCCGAAATGTTGAATTTGGGTGCGGTGTAAACGTACTATCTAGACATCAAGCGCAGAATTAGGATGAGATCGTAATCGCAGTATTAGCGCAGTACTGCAACGTCTTAATTGCAAACATGTGGCAATGATACTTTGCATCCCATTGCAACACGAAAGCAACCGCTACGCAAACAAAAGCAATCAGCGCGTCATTCATTACCGTGATGCGATGAATTGTTTTTTTATTTTCCGACTCAATTGTATCATTTTCATGTCTAAAATTTATTTAAGTACGCTGGCATTGTAATTGTCGTCATTATTAACCAAATTTTTTTTAAAAATTGTCCCCAATTTTTTGTCATTTTTACAAAAAAAAAAAAAACAATTGGAACACAAAACAACAAGCCGTTCAGAAATGCCAACAAAATGCAAACAAAATAAAAGCATCGTGATGCATCGCAACATCAAAAACTCATTGCGTCGCATCACAAGGCAGTGATGCTTACGCGATGCGTATTTCGTTAACGTTTACGAACTCAGCCTAAAGGGCCCAATGCCTGCCCCAAGTTCGAATCCCAGTGAAATCGAATCTGGTCCAGTCACCATTGGCCAACATAAAAATTTCCGAGCTGTGATTCCAACAAAATGCCACCGCAATACATGCCCTACAGGTGACGGAACACTCGAAGTTGTGAAGATAGAATTTTTTGACTAGACTGAATGACACTTAACCAACTGCGCCATTCAGTCGATTTGAGGATTTTGCTTGCTTCGGATTTAAAATTGTGCTCTAGATACATGATATATGTAACTAGTATTTGCACTAGTGAACTCAGAAATGTTTCTCCCTGAGTAATCAACAACAAATAATACAAATGATTCACCGAGAAATAGTTAAAAAAAATGTTAAATGAATTTCTTACTCATCGCAACAGAATTCTTCTCCTTTCTAAAGTTATAATAAAGTGAATTTGCTAATAATGCATTTTTTTCCCTCTAATGACCCCACTGAACTAAAACTTTAGAAATCCAAAAGCATTAAAGCTTTTTGTTCAATGTCACCACCTTACCGACATCACTGCCACCTGTCGAACGACAAGAGAATTCCAACAATTTACACCCAATCATATGTCAATTGTGACGTTTCTCCAGTTGAACAAGTGCCTTACGAAAGTGTATTACGGGCGAATCTTTTTTAACTCACCGGCTATTTTCTCCGCTTTATTTTACGTTCATTACATCAATTCGTTGTGTTGTCATTATAATTCGTTTGCTAAATAGTCCACTAAAATAATTCTATCAAAATGGCTTTCCTCAGAATTCCTGTAATTTCGCAATGTCAGTTTGGACGACTACAACATCTGGTATAGAGACCGCCCTTGGAGCATTAGCATCTCCAATTAATGGAAAATCTTCAAGTTGTCAACAGCTTAATGGTTCAGCACTGATTCCACCATCATCGCCAAATAATCAAAACCTACAAACCGCTCAATCACATAATCAATTTAGTGGCGCTATCACTGCACCATTGCCGTCACAGATTTCAGTTCTCGCAAATTGGAAGCGAAACAGTCAGTCCCAATCGCAGCAGCAACTTCACCAACAACAGCAGCAATATAATCATAAGGTAAGCAAATAACTGGTTAATTTAATGAAAATAGAGAAAACAAAACAAAAGATCGTTTGCGTTCGCTCTCAACTTTGTCGGCGAGGTTCACATGTATGACGTTGGGGCACTGATGCTTTGTTTACACATTCGCTTTTGAACATTTTTAATTGGTTTTCGTGAGCTAGACTCTATGATCCAGAACCCAACAAGGGCGACCATGATATCATATTGATATTCACTGTTTGTGCCGCAGTCTTTCTCTATATGCGAGCGGTTTCATTGGAATCACTTGGAAATTTATTCGGTATGAGACAGTAGATTCATTTTTTTTTCATTTTCCTTTCAGTCACTTCCTGCTGACCTTTCTATTGGTTCTGAATATAGAAATAAATGTGAGAAATTATAAGTGCACTGATGTTTGTATTTTGTTTCTGTTGACCTTGTACCGGCTATTCACTGTTTTCCAATCGCATTTGAAACAACAAACTGCGGAGGGTATCACGCGAATTTTTGAAACGGGTTTAAGAAATTCAGACATAAATTTGAACATTAAATATTTCACCCAAAGTAAATGTATTTCTTAATACCGGTATATTTTGAGAATGACAAGCAACTGAGGGTATTCACTTTGAAATAAGATAGTTACCAACTGGAACCTGACCTGATTAAACACAGAACACAGAAAGGAGACAAATTTGAAACGATTGAATCATTTCAGAGGTTATTCGCCGAAATTCAGTCTTCTGCCTGCAAGCAAAGCGACTGCTTCTTGGTTTTTGCATTCGGAAGTAACCTTCTTTTTCGTACAAGTTTTCGTGTATCTGAGAAAGGTAGACACTTGTGTTTGGTTAACAGTTAGGTGTCCTCCTTTTGTAAGTTTAAATTCATTTTTTGACTAAACATCGTTCAGTTAAGGTCTCGTTGTGTTTTCTTAGCTCCGAATGGGAGAGTTTGACTGTCCACCACCTCATTAAGCTTGAAATTGCCCTCATGGGTGACAAACAGACTCACTATAAATTGGTTAAAACCGCGGATACCCTTGTAAGTACTTGTTGAAGTGATGTAGTTTTAGTTTCCATTGATTAAATATTGAACATATAAGACTTCCTTGAATGGGAGAATCAGGTAGGCATCAGATATACTGGGTTTTGCCAAACCATCTAGAAAAAACCCCAGGGACATGCAGCGAAGCAAAGAGCTTAGAAGGTAACGCTGCATTGAACTACGAAAACTGTTCGTGAGCTCTACGAACAGAAATTAAGTGAAGAACCCGGTTTCAGGAATGCCGAGCTTGGTGTCAAAGCCAAGTTAGCGGTTTTTAACGCAGTACTTGTTCCAACTCTCACCTATGGTCATGAAATTTGAGTAATGACCGAAAGAAAAAGATCGCGAATACAAGCAGTCGAAGTGAGATTTCTTCGTGCAGTGGTGGGATTACTCTCCGGGATAGGGTGAGAAACACGGCAATGCGCGAGGAACTCAAAGTTGGGCAGCTGCTTCTTCGTACGGAAAGGGCTGTACTTCGATGATTTAGCTTCCGAGATGTGCCTTGAATGCGATTCCATCAGGCAGATCCAGGACGATATGGTTGGGCCAAGTCCAAAAACTCGCCTGGTTGCGCTTAGACATAGCTCCTGATGAGTTAGAGTCGATAGCGGAGGATCGTGTTGCCTGAAGATCCCGCGTGATGATGATGATGACTTCTGTGTTCGAACTGTAAGAACTGGTCCTAAGTACGTCGACTGCTACGAACAGAGTTCCAGAGTCAATCCTTAACGGAGAGAAACTTACTTACTTATCAAGCCTGCGACTCATGGAGGATCAGATTCCGTGCAATTGCCGCCTTTCATCGCTAACGGTCCCGAGCACGCTGCTTCCAATCATCAAGACCAAGTTGTCCTGCATCTGCGACCACTGAGTCTTTATACCCGAAGTTCTGTCTTCCTTCCAAAAGGCTCGGTCTTCATTTCAGGAGGCTTGGATTCGAAGACTCTCTTGGTCAGATTATTGGTGTTCATTAGCTCGATGTGACCGAGCCAGTTTAGTCGATGTATTTTTATCTTCCGGTCTATGTCCACATCTTTGAATAGCTCATAGAGTTCGCGGTTGTGTCTTCTCCTCCATTCGCTCTCCTAACAGACAGGACCTTTCTTTCAAAGGCACCAAGAATCAGCTCTGCGGTCGTGCTTATCGTCCAACTTTCGGCTCCATATAGCAAGACTGGCCGATTAGGGTTTTTTTTTTCGGAGGATTTCTGAACCACTACTGGAGCACTCAGACTCAAAACTGGTCCATTGTACTGCCAGGTAGCAACCTACTCCAGTGCCGTTAATTTGATCCCAACGGCAAATGGTGACTGGGCCAGATTCGATTTCACTGGGATTCGAACCTGGGACCCCTCTAACTTGGGGCAAGCACTTAACCAACTGCCAACCAACTCCAGCCAAATTAGTGTTTTGTAGAGCATGATTTTGGTCCTTGGAGTCAGGAGTTTTGACCCAAGTTGCTTGTACAAACTGAAGAAGCAGCGGTTCGGTAGAGCGGTTCTTCGTCGGATCTCCACCAAGATGTCGTTCGTGGAGTTCACGGTTGTCCCGAGATAGACAAACTCCTTAGTCTTTTTGAGGCCCTACAGTCCGGGATGGACCTGGGCCTCAACCAAACCTTTCCAGTTAGGTAGGTAGGTAGGTACCTTACCTACCTTCCAGTTAGCACTCCTTCTTCTTCTTAGGGCGCAACAGTCCGAGGTGGACCTGGGCCTCACCCAGCATGCTTCTCCAAACCGACACGATCTCTCACCAGCTTTCTCCAGTTTCGCACACCAAGGCGGTCAAGATCCCCTTTGACTTGTGTGCGTCACCTTGGAGGTGGACGTTCTCTGTGGCGCCGAGTCGAAGACTCTTCGGGCCGGAGCTAAATTTTCCATACGCTCTACATGGCCTAGCCATCTTAGTCGTCGGAACCGTAAAGGACTGGCTAGACTCATGTCGATCTAGTGCCCAGACAATTCGTGGTTAAACCTTCTTCTCCAAATGCCATTAACGCAAACAGGACTAAAGATCACGCACAGGACTTTTTTCTCGAAAAGATCAAGGGCCTCTTCCGCTAACGCTTTGGATATTGTCCAGGCCTCTGCGACGTAAAGCAGATTATCAAGGTCTTATACAGAATCAACTTGGTCTTCCGAGAGAGACAAACTCTTTAACTACCTCAAAATTGTAACTGTCGACGGTTTGTCCTAGATGATGTTTGACGTATAGATTTTTTCTC
The DNA here is from genome assembly GCA_930367185.1 of Myathropa florea. Classification (NCBI taxonomy): domain Eukaryota; kingdom Metazoa; phylum Arthropoda; class Insecta; order Diptera; family Syrphidae; genus Myathropa; species Myathropa florea. Next base: position 13,010,111 of record OV884003.1, on the reverse strand, counting down.
GACAGCATATATTTCGTGTTCTCCTCATTCACCCTAAGACCAGCTTGTTTCGGATTTTCTTCAATCGCTGTGAATGCTTCTACTACGGCTTGCTGGGACGCGCGACAATGTCAATATCCTCTTCGTAACCCAGCAGCCGCACCGATTTGTAGAAGATAGTGCCTTCCGTGTTTACATTTACTTGCCGCGCTATCTTTTCCAGAACCAGATTGAAGTAATCACACGATAGCGCATCTTGCCGCAATCCGGTGCAGGTTTCAAACAGTTCAAAAAGGCAGAACAAAAAAGACGCCGGACAGGATCTTGTAGCCTACATTATGTAAGGATATACCTCTATAGTCCTCACATGAGGTAGGATCCCCCTTTTTGTGAATAGGGCATATGGAGCTGACGGAAGGAAACGCTGACTACTATTTTACACCACCACCTTCTCCGAACCACTTATTCTACTTCGAGATTTTAATTCTCAAGGAAAGACCTCAGACTTCTTTCTGATTTGACTTTTGAGATTGATGGATTCCCTTGCGACTAGTATCGCAGCTCACTTAGACCAATAGTTTGGGTCCATTGTGCCCTGGATATCGGTTTTAGATTGTTGTATACATCTCAGGAGGCACTTCAGCCCTATTTTGTTCAGGTCCTCCATTTTTTTTCGGAGGATTTTTGAAACACTATTGGAGCACTCAGACTGTCCCGTGAGACCTACATTACCACTGCTGATTAGAACCAACCAGACTGTTGTATGTATCTCCGAAGGCACCTCAGCTCTATTTTATTCAGATCCTTCAACTCATCGAAGAAGTTACTGCCCAGTATTGGTAGTCTCCTCCCACATAGAGCTGGACAATGGCAGAGTAGGAGATGGACGGAATCTATTTACTCCTCGTCCCCACAATTTCTACAATAGTCGCTGTGGGTGATACCTAGCCTCCTGGCATGGAGGCCTATCGGACAATGTCCGGTGAGGACTCCCATCACCATTCGAACATCCTTGCGACTGATGCTAATCATTGATAATGATTTATTCCTGTTGAGCACCGGCCATAGGGCTCTATCGTTGACCCAATGTCCAGATTGAGCCATTGCTCATTTGCCTCCTTTATGGCGTCGTCCTCTATTTTCTTCTCTATGAAACTTTACGGCGTGCTGACATATGATAGTGCCAGAGATTTATCCAGTTTTCTTCCTTCCTTCCTTGCCCAGCACGTCTGCCCTTTCGTTTCTTTGGCCTGCTGTATGTTCCGGTACCCAACAGAGAGTCACCGTGTTTCAACAGGAGATATCGTTAACAATTTGTCTACAAAGCCTGAATATTTGCGACTTTATAATGTACGACGCAATGGCTCTTATTGCCGCTTGGCTGTCGGAATATATAGTAATCGTTTTCCCGCCTGATTTGTCATAGAAATGTATGTAACCCTACAGAAATACAGAAAGAAAGTGAATTTTCAGTATCGATTAAAACAAAATTGGAAACCATATTCCCGCTCTCTAAACGTTCTTTCAGAACAAAAAAAAAAGTTTTTGGCAACCCCTCTCGCATTAATGAAACGAGCTTTTTTGTGTGGGAATAAAAGCTCTGGCCTATCTATCAATCGAAATGAAAATTATTTGAAAGCATAATGTGGGAAAATCGCCACCGTATTATCACGAGACGATGGCACTTATTTGTATTTGTAAACACTTAGAGTTCGCCATTGGTGAATTGTATTTAGCCGGTCGTTGTTGCTCTCGTTTGTCGTGTGCTCCTGTTTGTCTCCTTTGCCGCCGCCGTTGCAATCTTCTAAACCAATTATAAAAATAATCGCCTTTATCGTCGGTGTGTAGTTATTTTTTCTCTTCATTCGCTTCTGTGTGGTTTCCTTATGCGAAACGGATACCGATTGTAGTTGTTTCAATCAATCAAACTAAAATCAAACAGCGCATTTGTTTTTTTATTGTCGCAGCGATAGCTTCCTGCCCGTATTTGCCTTGTTTACGCAGCCTGATATGGCAAAGTATTGATGGTGATTGCAAGAACTGGAAAAAGTTTGATGAATCCGATATGGAAAAACCGCAAGTGAACCTAAGCGAAGTCGAATGATATAATGTGGCGTCCGTTCTGAAATAAACAGAAATACACATATTTTTCCCCCGCGTGTCACCACGATCATGTCCGAGACAACTACCCCTGCAGTGTGTGTTGAATACTAACCCAACCACGGCGCGCTAGACTCTTGAGAATCGTGAAAAAAAAACAAAAAAATATACTTAATTATTTTTAAATACCTGTGCATTGTTTTCGTTGTTCTAGGCCTTTGTGTGTCCCAGTGTTGTCGGTCTGTGTCTCTGCGTGTTTTCCTTTCGTAAATATTTAATTAGAACCAAATTGTGCACGGTTTAAGGGAAGGCATTATTTTGAGTAAAGTTGAGTGATTGAGCCAAATTGCTAGCCAACCAGTTAGACAATTCCCGAATGAGATTTATCTAAACCCATGTGCCTGTGCCCACCACCACCTTTTCCCACATTTTCTGAGAATATCTCAAGTGCTCTTGAGACAAACTACAAACTGCACGCTGAAGAAATCAAATCCCATGCACAAAATGTATTCGAGTCTCAGTTGTTCGCGATCGAATTTGAGTTGCAACACACGGTCGGAGAGTACACCCTTAAATAATTTGGTTCATAATTTACCACACGATTATAATTTTTGTGATTGCTGTCGTCCCCTACGTTATACGCCAACGCATAACGTGAACGCAAATTTTCCTCCAGCGTCTGCACGTTTAAATAATCCATACAGACTACAGCCGTATCCATTTCGTTTCCAGCCAAGACGTACAACCAGCAGCAGTATGTCACAATCGGGAGAGGATTTACATTCGCCCAGCTATCTATCATGGAGGAAGCTGCAACTGAGCCGGGCCAAGCTCAAAGCTTCTAGCAAGACATCAGCTCTACTCTCCGGATTCGCAATGGTGAGTAATTTGAACATATAACATTCTGCTCTTATACATAGCCATGTGTAGGGTGATAGAATTACAGATTTACATACACGTTTATGTAGAGTATCGTTTACGGTTCCTGAATGGCTAATTGCTGAGTGTTTGGCATAGAATTTGAATGAGTTAACTTGAGAACTTTTTCAATTTCAATAGTTTCGCAACAGTTTTTTTTTGTTCATTTCAATAACTTCCTCTCAATCTGTACATATTCCGTGTATGTTTTCCATTCAAAGAAATATGTGATATTTTTGAATGAATTAAGAAGTCAAAATTGCTAATCGAACTTGCTTATAATCTCAGCAAACACGAGTTCGATTGCTATACGGGTATAAGTATTCATAAGTTCACATGAAATTCAAGTACACAATGAACACTTGCTTAAACGAGAGTACAATAATTTGATAACTTTGTGAAATAACACCGATGAAATCGAGTGAAGTAGGGGACATTAAAACTGGGACATTAAAATTTTCCTTATTTGAGTTATATCTAAAACTGTTGGAATTAACTGGTACAATGTATTTATAAATATTTCGACAATCGCACTATTTGCTGAAGAAAATAAAATAAAACAATTTTTTTTAATGTTTTCCTTAAATATAGCAGACTTTTCTCGTGTTTGGAAATAGTATAAAAATGAGTACAAATAGTAAATTGAAAATTTAGTTTTTGTTAATTTTAATTTTATTAAGTGATTTACTTGCGAGCTGAGCAATAATAGCTCAGTGAAAACCTTTGTCTAGCTTTTTTAGTATCCACTTGTGTTCCGCGTGCTATTGGCTTGACACAAATGGAGTAACATTCAGCCTTAAGGCAAAATCGCAACGGTGTATTTGCGCGCTCCCACTTTCACCGAGATTGGTATATCTTAAGTTGAGTTTATAAGAATTTTATATCTAAACGCGGCAAACACGGTTTCAAACAGAAATAAGCAACTCATGCGTTTATAATTGTTTAAAAATGTTGAAATTCTTGCTTTGCAAACATCGATGTTTCGTTCATAAATATCGATGTTTTGATAATCGATATATCGCCAATACATCGAAGACAAAAATGTCAAACATCGACATCGTTCATTCATATCGTTAAACTTTGCCAGAATGATGATCATAGCCTCTCCTAATCCAGCATCCTGCTTCGAACCTCCAAGTGGTACACCCTGGGCATCGAGCAACCCTCAAGAAGATTCCTCCTCCAACTCCTGCGAAACTGTGGGTCGGCGGCTAATCAGAGAGGGTTCATGTTTCAGCATGTATTGGCTGGAGGCATAAGCATAGCAGACCTTGTGTCAACAGCCAATTTAGCGTCTGTTCACTTGGAGCAAGCGACGAACGTGTATGGAGGACCCGCTCAGGAATCCTAATCCTAAATCGTAGGATCCTCCAACGGCACTTTGGGTTTTTCGTTGGCCCGATAAACCGCAAAGTAAAAATTCAATCATCAACAAAACGGAGGACAGAAGGTTTTTGGGTTGAAACTCGTAAAGCAACTATATATATTGTGGTTTAGGTAAAGAACGTCGTAAATATAGCCAACAATTTGTGTGATGAAGAAGATAAAGAAAACATCGGAAAACCATCGAAGTATCGTTGTTAATACCTATGTTTTTTAACATCATCTATGTTTTCGAACATCGATGTTTTTAAGAACGATGTTGCATCCCTAACTACAACCGAGAATGACTTACTTGATGTATACACCAAACGTCAGACCAGTACAAGTATACGGAATTCTCGTGTGTTGGCCAGCACTGAAAAACAAAGATAACCCTAATAAAATAGGTAGAATCCAAAGGTCTGCATGCATGTGCATCATGGGGGCTATTAGATCCACTCCGTCAGCCTTCATGGAAATCATGTTGCATTTATTTCCCATCCATATATTCGTGAGGCTAACAGCTGCCAAGACTGCCAAAATTTCAACATAAATCGATATTTTGAAATTTATCGTTTCTTAATGCTTACGCTGAGGTCTTCAAAACTGCGTTTTCAGATCTTCAAAATTCGCATGTCGATGATTAACCGTTTTTGGCCAATATCTCGAAAACTATTGAGGCCAGAATGCCCGAAATGATGTTAAATGAAAGTACTCAATGAAGCCAAGTTTTTGTGATATTTTCAGATTTTTAAACACTTTGGTTTAGAAAAGGCAGGGAGGGACGCACTAAAAAAAACTTTGGAGCTCCATATTTTCAAAACGGTACTTTGGATCAAAAACTGTTGAAGCAAACCTCTACCTCATTTCAAAAGATCTGTCGATTGATATATAAGTCGATGGGGTGCGACAATGTTTTAAAATCAATGGCAACTTCACCTGTACTGAACCCACCCCCAAATGACTCCACTTTTTAAATTTGGGTGCATGGGCAATGACATCTAGGCCTGAAGTACCTAATTCCAAAATTTCATGCCGATATCTTTATAAGCTTAGGAGATAAAAAAGTGTGACAGACACGACGGACGGACACACCGAAATTATAAAGGTTCCGTTATTGTTGACGGAACCTTAAAAACGAAGGAAGCATTTATGATATTCGTGATTATTTCCGTGCATTACCGCCAATACGTAATTTCACATTTTCTATACTTATTAACTTACAAACATCAAAAACGAAAGGTCTCCGGTATCGCTTTTTGATCTCCACAACACTTCTTTTTTGCCCCTGCGATGTGTTGATATTTAATCTTATTACGCACACACAAATACAAAAAACGGGCCATTGTCCTGCGATAACGAAGTTCTACATACATATGTAGGTGCACAGTTCTTCAAAGTTTTCAGTCCACCGCCCCCGATTATAATTTTAGGCATAGAATAGTGTTCTGGAAACTAGTTTCGTTTTTGTTTTAATTCACCATGACTCTTTCCTTAGTGCAAATCTAGAAAATAATATCATATTTCCGCTTACATCCTACATTACTTTCGCCTAATTATCTGCTCCATTTAATAACTACAATAAATGTCACTTTAGATGTGACCGCTTTGGAAATAAACAATCTCAAACGGAAGTTTCCTGAGTGGTAATGTAAGCTCTGCAGATAAAACAAACTTACGCATAGAGTAAGTACACACATATGTGTGTATGTACAACGTCCGACTTTTTGTATGCGAATTTATTTGTCAACCGTAGTAAAAACATCACCTTTGGCATCGATTTCTATTTTGTTCATTAATAGGTTTGTTTACTTGTGCTTTCGGGATGGTCTTGTATGTATCTCAAACATTATATACTCCAAAATAAATTTCACTTGTTGATGCACAATAATGAGCACGTTATCTTTACAGAGCAAGTATATAACAGAATTTGGCGAAGTAATAAAATGAGGATTTATTTTTTTATTGTGTTCACATTTTTATTGTTCTGTGAGCTGATTTGGTTGGATGTATGTTTTATTACTTGTAATAAGAATATCCCAGCTCTGTTATCTGTTGGTAACTTACGTTGATTGAAATTGAATTGAAATTCAAAGAATTGAACAAAATTGAATTGCAAAGAATCTAAATGTCAAACATCAAATTAAGACCGCCCACACAAATTTGAGGAAGACCACATCAGAGCGCAGTTCATGTGAACTCACTTAAAATTTGAAATAAAAAAACTACAAGAATAGTTCCAAACAATGACATGAATAATTGAAAATATTCCTATCGTGTATTCATTTTCGAAATCAAAAACTTTCCTCTCTCAAACAAATGTGGCTATGTGGCGTTAGAAACAAAAAAAAGTAATTTATAATGCGGACAACGAACGGTTTGTATTTATAGAATGTTTTGCTAAACATCACACAACCGACTTAATGATTCAATTTTATTAATTCCTCAACAAAATCATTTAGATGGCATTTAAGAAGAAGCATAAATTCGTTTGTCGTATCGCTATAACGTATGACCGCAGTCGTCATACGTGGTGCAACGGTATTGGCGTAACGTTCACGACGACGCGTCGGGGTGTATTATACGGTCACAAGCAGGAAGGGATTTGGAATTTCCCACGAAAAGGTAAATTTACCATAAACTGGCAGCACTGGTACTGTTCAGGGATTCTAGGCATTATAATAATAATAATTATAATGGCGGCACTACAGTCCGAGGAGGATCTGGGCCTAGTTATACTAGCCTAGACAGTTATACTCTTTGAGAATTGTCAGTGATTCGAAAGAGGTGGAGCCGTGAACATTTTTTTTTTTGAAAAATTGTTTGTCTGAACTTGGATTCGAACCTAGACTGTGAAATTCTAATGCGAATTTATCGACGCACGAACCCACACGTCCATAGCGCCCTAGGCATTGCTTCATAATATCTAGCATAAACTTAATGCAGTAACCGTAACAACTGATATAAACCCTCGCCAGCTGTTACCAGTTTCGCACACCAAGCCGGCTGAGGTACCTCTCGACTTGTGTGCGCCACCTTGTCCCATCCTAACAGCTCGCGTTCGAAGACTCTTCAAGCCGGAGTTGTGTTTATACGATCTACTTGGCCTAGCCATCTTAAGCGTGTTACCCGTAGACGCTTGACTGGGCCCATCCGACCTTCCTGGAGCAGCGAGAGTTCTCAATCGTCATGCTACACAACCTGACGAGATTAGTAGATATGTTAAAACTAGACATGGCACTGTATAGCTCGTCTCTATACATGCTGTCGCAGCTTTGAAATCGACGGATAGACGGTGGGTGTCGATTTGCATTTCTTGGTTGTTTTCCAGGATCTGCGCAGTGTGTAAATTTGATCTATTTTGGACTTCCCTGGCCTGAAACCACACTGATAAGGAACTATCAGATTGCTCACAAATAGTTTTAGGCGTTCAAAACAACAGACAAGATATTATATGATATTATATGTTCGATAGCTCAGTTGGTAGAGCGGTGGAGTTTAAGTTGCGTAGAAATCCATAGGCCGCTGGTTCATCCGGCTCGAAGGACCAAAAATGTTCATTAACTGAAGAAAAGAGAACAAAAAACTGTTTTTAAAAACTTTATGCAACTGTGTAGCGAAAATTGTCTGTAAATTTTAATTACTGCAATATGCGAACTGTAGAAATAAAAACAACTTGTTCTGTGTTACAACAGAAAAATTATAAGTTCCTTTATTTTATGTTTTGCCTTTTATGTAATTAAGTTTAAACAAATCATGACATTTGTGGGGCGTTGTTGTATTGTTTTAGAACTGTTTGTTTTGTGCTAAATGTTTTAGCATCGAACAGAAACTGATCCTTCGATAGTTGGCACAGTCAAAGTAATCTTCTTTTTTGTGGATCGGGCAAATGACACTGAGATTCCACTCATCGGGCATGTTTTCATGCGACCAAGCCTTACAAATGAGCTGCTACATGCACCTAACCAAATCATCATCAGTTGATTTAGAGATTTCAGCATGTTCAGTGTAGGTTAGGTTAGGCTGGGAGGGCTTTATGCTGTTACCAGCAATTACACCCAGATGCCGTGAAGGTCCATTGTGTATGCCCTGTAAGGATTGCATGCTTACCGAGAATTGACGCAGGGTCAGTATGCAATTACCAAAACAACCCCGTTCTAATTCGAAATTTCCTTAGGTCAGAGATCTGTACCTTCGCCACATCGCTGAGCTCGCGACAGAACCTTGATTTCAAGTGAATGAGCCGTCGTTCTTGTAGAGCAGGGCAATGGCAAAGAAGATGCTCCACTGATTCAATTTCTTCTTCATCCCTACAGCTCCTACAGAAATCGTTCGCCGGGAGGTTTAGTCTTTTAGCTCTCTCTTATATTCAGTGTATATACACCAGACAAATCAGTTAGACTTCTACCGATATTCACTCCAAATAAATTATTATCCATAAACTGTATAATGAGCAATTGGAACCTAACTTTGTAACATGTGAAACCACAGTGGAGTTTTCAACTGAGCACATTCCGTAAGCAACCACAAGTAACAACTACGCATATGTACGAGTACACTTATTTCAATTGTATGCCTGTATTCAATTTCCCCAAATTGGTTTTATGTTCTGGCTATTTAATTTCAAATGTCAAGACACATGTGATGATGTGAGGAGCTTCATTTCTGTACACACCCACACACTATGTTCTACAAGTTTGAAGTCAATAGCACCATAAAGACAGGATTTTTTGGGTTGCGTTTGTAGTGTTTTTAAACTATTCATTATTTATTTTTAAATGCATGATAGGTCACAGACCACGAATTAATTCAATGTTCGCATATTTGCTGACGAATAGGATATTTCAGGATGCACAGTTTTCGGCATAATTTAAGCAATTTTCCTATGACTTTTTGGTGTGAGCAGTTCTTTCGTATGAAGTAATAATTATTTAACACCAAAAAGCATTTTTGAATTCATTCGAATTTAACAAGAACGTGATCTTTTGCTAAAAATATTCAAAACGATTAGATTAAGAAGCATAAACTGGTTCCATCTAAACCGCACCAATTAATTGTGTACATTTATACAATTGACGCACCAATGTCTTCTTCGCAAAACCTCTTCACCCGTGACACCAGTTTCCTGACAAAATGGAAAAGTTCTATGTTTCGCAACACATTTGATTATATTTTGGAAACGTTTCCATCAACAGCGTACATCTACTTGTCAACACAAAACAAACATTAACGTCACAATCCATATTCTTGATTTTAGGTAGTTGACCTGTATAAGTAAACTGAACTCTATAATAATTGGTTAGTGTTTTAATTTAAGCTCGAAGATACTGTTCCCATTGAGAAATTATATGTTTTTTTGATTGAATCAACCTTGAAATTATTTTTTGTAAAATACCGACAGTCATTCGTTTGCGGGTTTGTAAGAACTTTGTAAACATTGTAAGAGGTTCTTAATAAATGTGCAAAAATCATTATCATCATAAGAATTAATTTACTGCCGTTTGTTCGTACCGACCCTTCAAATAAACAAACGGAGATAGCTGCAGATATTTTGATAACGTTGATTGATAGATTTGACAAGTAACTGTGCGTATACGAGTATGTATTGTGTACATGTCATTGCAAACAGTGTCATTGATTTTTGAACTTCTCGCCGAATAAGATTATTTTCAATTTTCGCTAAATTTAAATTGAATTAGAATCACTCATTAATTTCGTTATCGTGTTCAAACTGACATCTAACATTTTGAAAGTATGTACGTGTGTGTCCACAAAACATGCATGCATATGTTTCAACACTCTCCGGCAAAAGTTGATGTACCCTTAGTTATAAATATTTTCATTTCCCAGAATTGACTGCAGAAATTCACTTATCATACTGGCCGAAACATGGTTTAGTATTAACTGAAGGGATAATCATATAGATACAGTAGAATCAGACAATGACACCAGCGCTGAAATCAAACGAAGAATAACTCTTGCTAATCGCTGCTTCTTTGGGCTAAGAAAACAATTGATAAACAAAACCTTCTCACGAACAACCAAGGTAACCCTGTACAAGACCCTAATCGTCCCAGTCCTGCCATATGGCGCAGAAGCATGGACTGTGTCAAAAGCGGATGAGGTTGCTATTGGCTGCTTTGAGAGGAAAATTCTTCGGGTGATTTTCGGTCCCGAACGGCAACGAACTGTACGAGCTGTTCAGCGACACTGACTTAGCCAGAAGGGTGAAGATCCAACGATTGAGATGGCTGGGTCATATAGAGTGAATGGAAACCAATGCTCCGGGCCGGAAAGTCTTCGAATCCAACCCCGAGGGACGGCGCAGTAGAGGAAGACCGCGACTCAGGGAGCGCACGCAAGTGGAAAGGGACCTCAACCAACTGTGCGTGCGAAACTGGAGGCAGCTAGCGAAAGATCGAGCTGGCTGGAGACGCTTGTTGGTTGAGGCCCAGGTCCACCTAGGACTGTAGCGCCACATTAAGCAAGCACCGACAATAGGAACATACATAGGTAAACCCAAGCCGGTTTATGAACTCAAAAATATTTCGTCTCGCCGGTTTTCTGATGTAAACATTGAATTAGCCTTAGTTTGTTTACTTCAAAGCAAATCCCACAATGGTGTGATAAATCTGAACGAGCAGTTGATCCTTTTTGTTTACGGTTCCAAGCATTCTCTGTTCCTCTTCTGGAACCAGATGGTCATATCTCTCTAAGCATGCATTGTTTACTGTCAACATCTGATAAAATCACTCTCTGTCAAATTATTCCACGATACTTCTCATCCAATTATTTTGGCGAACTTTTTCAGTTTTATTAAGCTCCACCCCCTCAAAAACTCGTTCAGATACTACAAACAATAAAATAGAACAAGCCAATTGTTTCAAGAAAATGTGGATATACAGCCTTGGCAAAATGTATTAGGCACCCTTTAAGATTTGTTATATCTCCAAAAAAAAAAGCAAAAAAATTAATAAAATGAGGGAAAAAATGAAAATCGTTTCCGACCTCAGATAGTGTCCCCGAAAACCATACAATTCAAACTAATTACTTCCGATAAGTAATTTGGCAGCAAAGACAAAAAGATAAAAGTGCCTAATACATCTGGCAAAGACTGTAGATATAAATGTTTCACATACGCCACCGTCTATCCAATCTACACCGAAAAAGTAACGACCTTATTAAAAGCAATGTGTACCAACAAATATTCAATTTATTATAGAAAGTTAATTAATGAATATACATACTTGTTGCAACTAAAAATAAACACTTCAACGAGTCTTGGATCCGCCAACAAGATCGTCGTTTACAATTGATTTCATTTGAGGCTGAATTTATTTTAATAAAAACTTAATTCATTGCCTCAACGTGTGCTGAGAGACAAACAAAATTGAAGCACAATTGACCAAATCGACAGACAAAGCAACAGAAATGTGATTTAAATCTTGTTCTGATAGCCAGCGAAATAAATGTGTCAACAAGACTGCCAAAACCATGTCTCCCATTGTTCAGAAATCAATTCACTTGTACGAGTATTGTGCAGACGGGGATCTGATGAAGAGTTGAAGGATGAACATCAAAATGAACCACTCAAAAGTGAGTGAATTGGAAAAAGAGAAAATTATCTCTGCCAAGAACGAACACACATTTATTCGCACCTGATGATCGCTCAATGCAATGTGTCATAATAACATGATGCGTTGAAGACTGTAGAAGTGAGAAGTAAAAGTAAATGACATCTCGGCGATACATGTTTTTGGCTCTTTGTCAAGTGCGAGGAATTTTAAATAGTCAGCGGGCAGAAGTGAGTCAGTCGAATGAAGTCATATCTGCATACGTAATGGTTTTTCTTGCGTACAAGTGATATGCGGAGTGCTTGAAAAAATTGGGTCATTTAATATATTTGGTTCCGCGTCTTTAAATAAGATTTTCCTAACAGTAATTTTCACAGGCGTGGATATGATATCACAAGGCGACAATGTGTTCTGCTTCCTACTCGATTTCTCTATCACCTAGACCGAGAATCGCACACACACACATGCATGTACACTGTGTGTTTGTAAATAACATTTTTTTCGACAAATCGCTGCCAATTAGAGCTTGCCAATATTGAAAAGAAATTAAAATAAGGAGACAAAACAGTTGTGGACCAATTTGAATGACCTTGCTTCGCGAAAACAAAATACAGCACTGTTTTTTATACACGTTTTGCATTCACTAACCGACCATATGGTTCTCAGGGCAAAAGCTTTTACTGACAATAGTTTTTTTACGCTTCGCTGAGTACCTGTTAGATGAATGGAACTTCTGTGGCAGTCAATGATGGCGAATGCTTTTTTATTTCATTGCCAGTTATACACAGTTTTCTCATAGTAAACCCATGACATAATGGGTAAGTTACACGGTTGCAAATTAAGGCAATAAATTTAACTCACCTTTGGTTACACTACCTTGTACTTCAACTTCAATTTAGTGGTTATTCAAACAACGCCTAGACTAAGCTATGGTTGGGGACTAATTTGTGTAACGGATGTCGTGGTGAACACAAGGCATAAACGCAGCTTGGAAGTAAAATACAGAATTTCTGTTCTGCCGATCGCAATTTCTTCTAGAACAAGGGTAGTAGAGGTACAGTCGTCTCGCTCTAAGTCGAATTTTCACGGAATATCAAAATTAGTTCGAGTTAGAGAAAGTTCGACTTAGAGGATGGTTTTTGTGTGGAAAATGAGGGTAATGCCAAAATAAATATGGCGAAAAAATCCGAGTTAGAGGGGAATTCGACTAAGAGGGAGTTCAACTTAGAGGGAGTCGACTGTATTTAGAAATCAAATCAGTAAAGACCTCGCGGGCAGAGACATGGACACTTTTAAATTCGAATGGAGTAGCCCTTTGTTAATTCGAGAGAGAAAAATATAGCATTCAGATTGTAAAGTCGTACTAGCCAAGTTTCTCTTCGAGCATTGCGTCGCTTAAATGGCATGTAGCTCCGTCTTGTTAGAACCACAACTCGACAGATCGATGTTGTCGAGGTTTGGCCACAGAAAGTCGGTTAACATACCTCTACAGCCTTGGCCAAATGTATTAGACACTCTTATCTTTTTATCTTTGCTGCCAAACCGCTTAACGAAAGTAATTGGTTTGAATTTTATGTTTTTCGGCAACACTATCTGAGGTTGTAAACAATTTTTATTTTTTCCTCTCATTCCATTAAATTTGTTGCTTTTTGAAGATATAACGCATCTTAAAGGGTGCCTAATACATTTGGCCAAGGCTGTATATCTGAGACGACGGTAACGGTGTCTCTTTCCTCATTTCAAAAGAAATAAAGTCCGAAGATGTCGTCATGTCATAAACCGCACCGCTTTCTGAATGCATTTACTCTTGGTTGAACACTTGTGGACCGTGTTTGCTTCGAAAACAGAAATTTGACTTGTTGACATAGCCACTGAGCCAAAAATTGTCTTTTTCCGATTTTTCGGCCAGTAGCTGAGTCTCCGGGTAATTTCCTCCCAATTAGCGAACTCCCGGCGTTGTTTATGGTCGTCCGTCATCAATTCTTGTCAGCACAATCTTATACAGACGTAAGCCCAAATCCTACCACAAAAGAAATAAAATAAATAAAAACAATTCAGCTGATCAGTGCCGAATCGACATTTCTGGGTCATCTTCGGTTCTGACCGTTACGGGGGTTATGTTTTCTTCAATTCGCATCAATCTCTGTCTGGTCCTTAGAAGGGCCAAAGGTCCTCCTGGTCCAAAGGAGACTCCTCACGCTTAAACTTTTGCACGGTGCGATGAATTGCCTGCACCACGATGACGACCGACCTCACGACGAAATTTATGTTTTTGGAAAAGTGCTTTGCTTTGGATATTGTTCATTGACGGAAGGGATCATTCGAAATATTTTCATGTCAACTGTGGATATCGAGATTTCGTTAGACCGCTTTTATTCGAAACAATTCTGAAGTTGCAACTCGCAATGTGTAGACAAACGTGACGAAAAGTATAACCCGCATTCTTAATTGAGAAGGCATCGTGCAAATGCCATTACTCTGTGGTTCTCCAAATCTTAGTCGATTGAGATTGCAAATAGAGGATCGGAAAAGAAAATCGTATTTCGGGTGGCCCTACAGTCCGAGGTGAACCTGGGCCTAGCTTCTTAGCAACCACTCGTGTTGTGCGTGCTATTGTTCTCTCACGAGTGGAGGGGGCCTACAGTTTAATGCCGACTCCGAACGGCGAGATTGAGAAGCTTTTTCTAGACAGTTATACTCTTTGAGCATTGTCAGTGACTCAAAAGAGGTGGAGCCCTAAAAAAATGTTAGGTGTTTTTTCTGGAATCGAACCGCGAACAACGAGCGTAGGCGTCGACGCACCTACCCACTACGCCACGGCGCCCACGTATTTCGGTCTAGGTTTTGTTAAAATTCAGATAAAACGAACATACTTCACATCGCTCACACATAAATTCCTTCTTGGTTGAATTAAATGACAATTTATGTGTGAAACTACTCTTTTCAAATGTTCTCATCCAAAAATCAGTGATAATCCCTTACTGTAAACCTCTAAGCCCCAACCCAGAGTCCGTTGCATTATGTCAAAAATATACAGCTTATAAGCTCGTTTGAGAGAGTGGGAAATAGTAAATGCAATCCACATGTGGAATCTGGTGCATCGGATACGGAAGAACTATTCACTTTTGCGTTTGCAGGTGAATAAGGGCAAAACAACGTATACGCTGTCTTCAAGAAGGACACACAACATCGACGATTGGTCCTGTTTGCGTTGATGGGATTTAGAAAGTGTAGGAGAGTTTTAAGAAAGAAACAACAACTGCGAGCGTGAGAATCCGTTTAATGAGTGCCGCTTATAAGTTGGCAGATCTTTTATACACTTGTTATGTACAAAAATGAGTGAAGAGTTATCAGGTCGTTCACCTAATCGGATGATCGAACATATGTACATTGCCAGTTGCCGCTAGCTAACTGAGTTAGAATATGTTTCTAATATGCAAAATAGTGGTGCACAAACGTGTTTTGTGGTGTTATGGTTCTTTGTTGAGGGTCATTCACTCTCTATACACAAACTGTAGCAGCTGTGTTCGGGTTAACGGTAGTAAATCAACACCTTTCACCGTGGGTTTCATGTCTTTCAGCGAATAATGGTCTTACATTTCTAAGTAAAAACAAACACTTCTTTTCAATATCTTTCATGTATTTCATATTTTTAACACTTATTCTTCTTTTTAATAGTTTAATATACGATTTGATTATAAATTTTGTCATTAATTTCAATTCCAGGTTGCGATGGTTGAAGTTCAATTGAATAGCGACACACAAGTACCCGCGGGGATGCTGGTCGCATTTGCCATATGCACCACCCTACTTGTTGCAGTACACATGCTTGCTTTGATGATCAGTACGTGCATTCTTCCGAATATTGAAACAGTGTGCAATTTGCATAGTATTTCACTGGTTCACGAATCACCACACGAGCGTCTTCATTGGTACATTGAAACGGCGTGGGCCTTCTCAACACTCCTCGGTTTGATTTTGTTTCTCCTCGAAATAGCAATACTTTGCTGGGTGAAGTTCTACGACCTCAGCCAACCTGCAGCATGGTCTGCGTGCATTGTACTTATTCCCGTGCTGATTATTTTCCTTGCGTTCGCCATTCACTTTTATCGGTCCTTGATGACGCACAAATACGAAGTAACTGTATCGGGTATACGTGAGCTGGAGATCCTCAAGGAGCAAATGGAACAAGACCACATGGACCACCACCACCATCGGAACAATGGACTCAACTACGGCGCAAGTGGAGAGATTGTCTAACCGTCGAAGTGTGTTTCTTTATCCAAACGAATCCCGCATACGTATTTTAAATGAAATAAATGATATGTGATATGTGATATTTGAGATGAATATTGAACAGCTGTAGGTATCAATCTTGAAGGTTACTTAAACATGTTGGCCAAAAATTTCCTGAAAATGGCGAAAAACAAAGTCAAATTTTATGAAATAGAACAAAAATTTGATACGAAAACTCTGAAAATAACTAGAAAACAAATCAAAATGTGATAATTATTACGCGATGCTTAATCCAGTATTTAAGCTGAAAATGTGTTGTTATCAAAGTAATTATTTTGTACCGTAGAAATCGATCCGTATTTATCCATTGTGTGAGTGATTTATTTACTTAAAAGTGAAACTTTTCGTTCTAAATCATGGAGTCTTCTTATGATGAAACAATTAAGCGAATATTTATTGAAAGTCTTAATATGCTAAGAAAATCCCTTAAAATTAAAGAAAGCCCTTGTAACTGTATGCAATAAGTTAGTCGCGGCTTAGTTTAAGTACTTATACGTTAAGTAGTTATGTTATGTTACTGACTACACAGATGAAATAAACAAAATTTAACTTACAGTCTAATTTTCATTCGTATCTCATCACAAGTTGTGCTCTGAAAAAGAGAAACAAAGGCATTTTTGAAATGTGCTACGATCGGTAGTTTTATGTTTGATGTACTCTTTCAGATTCTAAATTTCTACGTATTTTTTGTTTTGTCATTACTAAACACTTCTTCGATATCAGATTGAAGGCTGAATCATTCGAAACGCAAGAAAAAAAGGGATGAAAAAAAAACTACAACAGAAAGTCAATTTCGCATCTAGCTGTGAGATTTTACAAATTAACTGAATTATGATGATTCTGGTTATGTCATCGAAACGAAATTAAAAGATTGAATGTTCGTAAGTATGGGATATAAAGGGTGTTTTTTTAGAGGTATACAAATTCAATTTTTTTTTATAATTTGCGCGCGCAAAATACACAGCACGGGCCAGGGGTATAGAGGGAGAAAGGGAGAGGAGGTACCTGTGCACATTGGTCTTAAATGTCTGCGGATTGTACAATAGTGAGTGGGAAATATTGGGCTGGGAAGAGCATTCCATATTCGTATGGTGCGGTTAAAAAACGACTCTCTGAACTTAACTGTACGTCCAAAAGCAGGCTTAAGGGAGAACTGATGAGCATTCCTGGCGAGACGAGTATTCATGGTGGGGAGAAATGCAATTGGCTAGCTCACTTGAGCATCGTTTGTTAAAATAGCGATAAACAATGACAAGGACGAGACATTACGGCGATGTTCGAGTGAGTCTATTGACTTCGCGATATTACTGTCTCCTATAAGTTTTATCGCTTGCTGTTGTATTCTATCGTGGGCGCCGTGGCGTAGTGGGTAGGTGCGTCGACTCCTACGCTCGAGGTCGTCAGTTCGAATCTCGAAAAAAAAATATCAAACATTTTTTCACGGCTCCACCTCTTTCGACTCACTGACAATGCTCAAAGAGTATAACTGTCTAAAAAAAGCTTCTCAATCTCGCCGTTCGGAGTCGGCATTAAACTGTAGGTCCCCTCCACTCGTGAGAGAACAATAGCACGCACAACACGACTGGTTGCTGAGAAACTAGGCCCAGGTCCACCTCGGACTTTAGCGCCGCCATTAGTAGTAGTAGTAGTAGTTGTATTCTATCAAGTAGGTGCAGAGAGGTCTTAGGAGCACCAGACCAGATATGAGCGTTATACTCAAGCTTGGGGCGAATGAAGGCCTTATAAATTGAAGCCAAATCAGAGGAGGTGAAGTATTTCTTGCATCGTTTTAGGAAACCTAGACATTTCGCAGCATTTTTGGCGACCTCGAATATGTGGTCATTCCAACTAAGTGTTGAGTTGAAACACATACTATCTACCGAGGATGGAAAGTTTTTCGGTTTCTTCGATGCAAATGCCATTCAGGGTTAATGGCTGATTATTTTGGGATCGCTTAAGTGACAGTAGACAACATTGAGTTTTGAAAGCATTAAATTCCAATTCTACGGACGAAGGATAGGGTCGTGAGTCTTGGAACGAATATGGAAAGCTGAGAGTACTGTCATCAGCGGAGGAGTGGATTGGATTAGAAGTAGCAGACAGGAGATCATTTATAAAAATGAGAAAGAGAGTCGGAGACAAAACAGAGCCATGGGGAACACCAGCATTAATTTGGTGGATATCAGACTTGAACGCATCCAAAACGACTTGAATTGAACGGTTCGAAAGGTAATTTCTAATCCATAGAAGAAGAGACTCATCGATGCCATAAGCACGCATTTTCGACAAAAGAGCTTGATGCCAAGCTCTGTCAAATGCCTTTGAAATATCAAGCGCAACGATCTTGCTTTCTCCTGCATTGTGCAAGGATTGGTCCCACTTTTCGGTGAGATATGCCATCAAATGCTGCGGAAACCGTACTGCCGGTCATTAAGAAGCTTCCGCGTTCCAAGATATTTCATAAGCTGAGGGTTTATCAGCGTTTCCACGGCATTGGAAAGAAGGGACGTTAGTGCTATGGGTCGGTAGGAGGAGGGTGACGAAGATTTGCCCTTTTTAGGGAAGGGTTGGACAAATGTTGTTTTTCATCTGCGAAATTGGGGTACGATTTGCACGACCATCACTCCGATTCTCCTGATTCTACACTCTCAGACTTCCATCTATACCTTAACTTGAAGAAATTTGTTTCTGGGAAGCAATTCGTATCCAACGAAAAAGTTAGGGGACCGTAGATGAATATTTTCATTTTTTTAGTGAAAATCGCAATCTTTCATTGTCAAACCGAGAACATGTCACCTTACCCTCGCAGTTCTAGTTGGTCGGACGAGTGATTCCCAGATTTATTATGAGCAGAAAGATTAAGCCATACAAATGAAAGAAAACGGCCCGAATTGATTAATGGGGAGGTTGATTTGAGGCAAAAAATAACTTTCAGAAAGAGGCACATTATTATAAATAAAATATGTAACAAATATTTATCGCATATTCACCATTTTATGTTTTGCAATAACTTTTGGAAGGTATTCTTTAAACATTTGCTTCACGACTTCATCTGGTTTATGAAGTTTGTTCTGAAAATAAATAAAAATTCTATAATTTGTTCGCTTTAGTCAAATGTGTGTGTTCAGACCTCAAGAATAGAGTACGGCGTAGGATTTGGCACTTGGTTTCTGAATTCATCAAACATGATGGATGTCTTACAAACATCGTTTGACCACACTCCCTTTTGGACTTGGCCCGTATTGCTATGAATATACAAGCCTTCACCACTTTTCTGTCCATTCTCAAAGCGCCCTTCAAATCTGTTACCGTTTTTGTAGAACATCACTCCTACTCCATGATAAAGTCCTCGCTTCCATTCTCCAATATAAATGTCTCCGTTGTCATACCACATTATCCCTTTGCCTTGATGTTTATTGTTCTCCCAGAAGCCGTAGTACACACCATCGCTGTGAAACATTTTCCCCTCGCCACAACGTTTTCCCTGACTCCAATTTCCGACATAAATTCGTTTGGATGTTCCATCTTCGTCAATCGTTCGCAGTGTACCGATTCCATCTCGTTTTGATGCTTTCCACTGCCCATCGTAGACAAGTTTCTGACGGGAATTCACCTTGACGCCATATCCGTGATTTTCGCTTTTTCGAAAACATCCCCTATAAACTGTTCCTGGACTTTGCACAACATAGGGACGAAATCCATCAATGTATGCCTTTCTGATTGCTATTTCCTTTTCGGTTCTTTTCTTCATTTTGGACGGGATACAAGAAGAAGACCTTAAAACTAAAAAAGAGAGAATAATTTATTTTCATGAATCTAAGGCCAAATACAGAACGGATGATTGCGGGGAATTAGATGTCTCTACGCCGATTGTGTTCGAATGAAACTGAAATGAAAGTAGAAGTGGTTACTGAAGTTTAGGGACCTCCTCCTTTTAACTGATACTGACACGAATCGTTCGCGCGACGAATGAATGTGTTTCATGGCATGTCGGGCTCTTCTTTTTTGGATTAATTCGAAATTGATTTCTGTTCTATTTTTGATTCCCCTACTTTGTGGTTTGTGTTTTAGGGGTTTAACTGTTGAAAGCCACATTTCATGCACAGAATGACTAAATTCGACAACTTTGCATACGTGTGTGCATCTATAATTTTCTTAAGTCCCTCACATGTGTATCTGCGGCATGTAAACGTTGATAGCTTCTCATTTGTACGATCGATTCATCATATCACGCACTTTTTTGCCTATAGAACGTAACTATAGACCACAAACCATAGACCACAGAACAGAAAAAACATATCAAACTGTGAGCATAAACGGCTTATAAAAGAATAATGTTTGTCGCGTGCAAAAGGCTTATTAATGGAACGATTTTGTTTAAGAGTTTGTTTCGGTATTTTTGATACTTTCCCGATAACAATATTTTTGGCAAATGACAAACTGTTGAGGTACAAGGTTTCGTTTTGTTTATTTTCTTAACCGGTTGTAAATTGAAGTGTTCATTGCGATAAAAAAGAAGGGAGGAAAACGCTTCGATTGAATGGTGGGAAAGAGGTTTATTTAATTTGAGTATTCTCACAGTCCACAGACTGTGGCGTACACAGGCATTTCTAAAGGTTCATATTTTCGACGAACGTTACGGGCTATACAGCGAAGTGGACATCAATCTGGTAAAACGAGTTTGAGTTTTTAGTTTCAGACAGTGATCCATGCTCCGGTCCAGAAAGTCTACGACTTCAACCCCGAGGGACATCGAAGTAAACTTCCCTTCCGGTGGCTGGACAAGGACTGTAGTCACCTAAACGTTTGTAACTGGAAGCACCTATCACGAAACCGTGCTGGATAGAGAGGCATGTTGACTGAGGTGCAGGTCCACCACAGATTATGGCGCCAGCCGAAGCACATGTATTTGTAAAGAAAGTTCATATCTTAGCCTTAATCAAATAAATAAACAAACGCCTATCCCAGAAAGTTGAAAGAAAAAAAGAGAACGATTCTGATATTTAAGGAGTCCCGGGTCGAGTAATGAACTGAACGCCGTTTGAATGGTTTCACGCGTTGCTTGACAAACATTTGAAGTTTATTTTACTAAATTTTAATCTAAAATGTTCATTTTTTCTTAAAATAGCGGGAGGAGATGAAAAACACTTTGATGAGAGGAACAAACGTGCTGACCTGGATGATACCTGGCGAATAAATAATGCTAGAAAAAGTTCCTTAAAATAGAATTTACTAGATATACTACACAGCGTTTAACTTTTTATTTCTTTTATTTAGTAAAACACATAAATTATATAAAAAAAATTAGGTGGCGTTCAAGAGCTTTTTTTGGTGACAATTATGTTTAATCAAATTCGTCTTCTAAGCAACAATTTCGATCGGCCATCCACTTCTCCGGATTTCACTACGGCTACAGTGGATGGGGGTATTTTCCTTGAACGTCCACGAGTTTTTGGTGTACGCTCAGCCTTACTGCACGTTTTAGGAACTTGCAATGTTTCAGTTGGGGTTGGGGAATCGTCATCCTCAACGATAATTATTGCGGTATTCAGATTTTGCCTCACCCGTCTTCGACTTGAGGTGACAACGGTAGCAGACTCCTCTTTTGGTGAGACATCATCGAGCTGCACTTTTTCGACAGTTTTACAGATTTCGTCAATCACGTTTTTCGCAGTCTCTTTTCGACATGTACTCTTTGCTCTTTGTGATCTTGACACTGCAACCGTGGTGGTTGTGTCTTTGTAGATTATGTTTTCAATATTCTCCCTGATCGTATTGGGTGATTCTTTTTTTGCCCTCCCTCTTCGTCTAGTTTGCGCTGGTTGCACAGGCTGCTTTTGGATTTCAGGTGGACTAAATTTAAGTATTCGTCGCACAGGAGTCGGCTTCATTGTCTTCTGTTTTTCGCTTACGGCGGACTCTATTTGAATTGTCAAATTTATAGCATAAACCCCATCGAATGCCTTCTTAAATTTATTGTACAGCTCTCGGAAATCTTCACAAATCTTGAGAGCCATGTCGAAGTTACCCATGCGGCGCAGGAGGTTAATATACTGAATAAGCATGCAAACCTCATATTCTCTAAAATGAAATTTGCTGTGCGATTTGTGAACGTTGTCCGCGCACCATTTGATTGCTTTGGAATAGAATACATCTGGCTCCCTGTGTACGTCGCCCAGGTACAGTAGCCTTGCATTCAGGCAGCCCACTCTGAAAAATTGCCACTTGAGAAACTCGTGGGAGCACTTATCACATTCACAACGTGCTTCGTGATTTATGAGGAAACTTTCCAAATCTCTGACGATTGCTGGTGGCTTGTATTTCTAAACAAAAACGGTCGATTAGTTTGGATTGGCTATCCATTTGGATTAACTTACGATTCGAACTGGTGAGACCGGATTCACATACGCGGATTTGCGGACAACTTCCTCACCGTAGATTTCATAAGGTTCAATGGCACAGTTCTCAAACTTGAGATGCAACTGGTTTATGTTCAGTTTGTGAGAATACTCTGATGTTTGGCTGTTTCTGAACAGAATGTCAATGAGATCGAGCTTTATCTGCCAAAAAAAAGAAAACATTTATCTTGATGTATACCATAGAACGTTTCATTCTGTTAGTGTGTCGACATTAGAGTTATAAATTCACCACTGACATGGTAAACTCCTGAAGATTAAGAGACAGAATATAAAAGAAACAAAAGAGGCTTTTCTTTCCTTCCTCTTTTTCTTTTTTGTTTGGCGTTTTCCTTCCTCTTACCTGACATTTGCTCACATTCTCCGATTGTAAATTTATATGCGTCCAAAGCACCAGTAACTGAATAACTCGATATGCAGCTCCCGCGTCTAAGGCTAACTTCAGTACCATCTGAACATATGGTAGAGTAGCTGGCTCACAGAGTCTATTTGTTGTAAACTCCGTAAGATCAGTGACGATGGCAAAAAGTAGTGTAGGAAAATTCAATGAATCCTCTGACGTGTAGTACACAATCGAACGAATCTCTTCTAGAATTTTATCCACATGGCAGAATGCCTTTCGCTGGGAAATTCCTTTTTTCAATTTCCATTTTATGCGGAAGTTCACAGCTGCGAGTGTTGCTCTGACAAGTTCAAACTTGTCCTGCCTTTCCGCAATCTCCTCAACCTTACTCTGTGCCAACTCCAGAAGTAATTGACTCTCTTTCATGTGGTCCTTCTGCGCAAAATACCAAGCGATGTAACACAGGCACGTGAGGACGTAGTTCTGTTTGCGAGGTGTCAGGAACTCCATATTCATGAGACATTCATAGATTCCTTTGTCACATCTTTTGATTTCCGCCTCGAAATCGAACTCGGGATCGTACATTTCCACGAACAGACATTCATCACAAATAAAGGAAAGTGCTCTGATTTTATTAAGAACGTCGTCTAAATGAGTGGATATACGGTAAAGTAGTTTCCAACTTTCGTACGCGTAGTCAACGTAGCCCCGGAAATGAAATAATCTTGCCAACATTGCCGTGTCGTCAATTATTGATTCCCAGTCGACAAAGAAATCCTCATCTGGCAGTGGATGCTGGGATGCGGTTTCGAAAAATTTCCTGAAAGACTCCACTCCCTCTTTGGCTAAGTTCATTGTGCTCATTTCAGCAGTCACGTCCATGAGCTTAAGCTTGGGAGGGTCTGAAATATGCAAGAGAGACTCGTCACTTAGCTTTGAGACGTTAAAAATGTTCTTCAGTTTCTCCATTTGCTGAACAGCTCGAATTTTGCAGACGTGACCAAGTGTTAGGCGATCCACTGGACTCAGAGTTGGATTGGCTTTGAGTTCAGCATACTTCCGGTCTAGCGTCGCTGATGTGCTCACCTGTGTACACTGACGAGCGACAAGAACAAAGTCTAGTGTAGTCACAGCGCTTTTCAAAAGCGAAGTCGTAGCTAGTATGTTGTTGTCCCTCATTTTACAGAACACACTGGCTTCCATGGAATGCAAGAGGCGTCGACTAAAACCTTCTGGCTTCAAGGGGAAATTACAACTATCCAAGCACTCAAGAATGCTGACGCATGGTTGAAGGGAGTAGAATACACCAATATACCTCCTAATCAGATCGGTATCCGCCTTGACCGCAACTAGGTGACTTACGTACAGAGCGCAAGCCTCAGCTTGTGCTTGGGTATTTTCACCGACCTTGTGTATGTGCATCAGGCACTTTGCTATAGATCGCACACTATTCTCTGGGAGGTAAGCTTTGGCTTTTGTCGTCAACAGTAGCATTTTAGCCAACTCATTAGCATGTTGTTTGGTCTTCACATTCTGCGCACAACGTGTCAATGCGTTCATTATCATCGCAATTTCATAATTCACCGTACTGCAGTTAAAGAACTCTGCAACAGCTATCGCGTGCTTAAGAATCGTATGGACACTTGTCCCGAGTTCGGGTTTAGTGAAGCTCTGCTCCACGACCACTTCATACATTACCAACTCGGTTACACAAAGCTTGAAGATGATATGCTTTCGTACACTCTTGCAACACGTCCACAATCCGTTTTCGTAACTCACGCCATGTGCCAGTTTCATCAATTTCTCGATCAGCGCAAATAGGTCCACATAACTTTCTGCTGTTATTCCCTGAAGGACTGCAGTTTGTCCCTTGAATGCGTCAAGAATTCTAGTCAATGTAACTATTGTGTCCATGAACCATGTCTCATTCGCCAGTTCCGAGCGATCGAAAAACTTAGAAAACTTCCCCATTATTTCGACAAGATTTCTGTTGAAATCCAGAGCATTCGGAAACAAGAAGAGCTTTACGAGGTAGTAGAATAGGTTTATGGCATAACTTTGGTATTTGTGTTCCTTCAGAGATTCATTTTCCTTGCAAGAACTTAGGAAATTCTGCGATAGGACCGAGTTCTTGTTCTGTGTGTCCAAATATACGAAATGTATTAGACATTTCATTAACACAATGAACAGTTCATTTAGTTCACTGCGTGGTAGCTTCACAGTTTTGATTGCGGCGAAGAGCTTATCGAACATTGTGCATGCCTTTTCCATATGTTTGACTAGTACGCTTGAAACCATCGATGGGAATCCAAGGAGATGTGTATGGAAATCGGATATGAGATCAGCGAACTGTATTTCTTTGCACTTTACCAACAGGAGAGTGATGCTGTTAAATATTTTCTTAATTTCCCCATCATCCATATGCGAATGACCGTAGTAGAGCTGCCGAGAGTAGAGTTTCAACTGAGATTTAACATCCGCGGAATTGGCAATCCGATTGGCGGCAGCAAGAGCAGCAAGACGGGTGGAATTTTGAAACAGATTCTGAAAGATACCTTGTTACTCACTATCCAATCTGCACATGTGTACATACCTTTTTGTAAAATTCACCAAGGATATATCGTAGCAACTCAACAAACATATTCCAGTGGTAATCAGATATGTTCGGCGCCAATTTCTCGATGGCATCCGCATAGATATCACAATATTTGCCATTATCCTTAATGGCCATGCATATCGAGTGAATAGCATTGTATGAGACGCCACTTTTTGTCTTCGAATTCTCATTGCATTTCGACAGTTTTGTGTAAATTTGATCTAATGCACTCTTTGCACATTCACCCGATTTTTTCAAATTATCAACAAACTGTTGCTGTGACATTTTAAAAGACTATTCAAAAACACTAAAAACAATTGTCAATATGAAATATACTCATACAACGTGGATACATTAAATAAAAGTCTATGTCTCGTTTTCCGTGTTTGCATTCACTATAAAATTGAACTAAAAATAAAAAACAGGAGAAAATGTTTCTGATAGCAAATCGGTTTATTTTCAAGCCGTTAACAAATTTACATTGCTGCCAACTTGAAAATTATTTGAACTCAAACAATTTTTGACAACTGTGGTTGAGGTGACACTTGTGCAGATATGGTTGCGTTCAGGTCGATTCATATTTTACTACATGGGTTTTTAAAGGAAATGTGTGTGTATGATTGCAAAAACTAGGTGACTATTTTGAAGAAATTTAATAAATTAAGGTGTTTTATCAAATCTAGTGTCAAATAGCATGTATTAAAAAAAATATCTTCCAAATGCCAACAACTAATTTCATTGTCATGTCGTGGTATTGGGAACGTCAAGGCAGAAATATAGGGCCAAACATAATGGCCGTATGTCAAGTCTACAACATCAATACCGACATCAAACGCAGAAAAACTCTTGCCAACCGCTATTTCTTTGGACTCAAGAGGCAATGGAGTAATAAGACCCCTAGTTCGAAAGACTAAGCTGACTTTGTGTCAGACTTCGAACATCCCAGTCCAGCTTTACAGCGCAGAGGCATGGACAATATCCCAAGTGGATGAAGAGTTTATTGGTCTTTTCGAGAGAAAAGTTCTGTGCGCGATCTTTGGTCCTGTTTGTGTTGATGGCATTTGGAGGAGAAGGTTCAACCACGAACTGTATGGGCTGTACAGCGACTTGAGTATAGCCCTGCGTCTACGGATCCAACGCCTAAGATGACCAAGCTCTACATGACTTGGTGTATGGACAAAACAGCTCCGGCCCGAAGAGTCTTCGACTCTGAGCCTGTGCGACAACCCAACAGAGGACGTCCACGTGCAAGGTGGCGCACTCAAGTTGAGGATTACCTCGGCCAGCTGGCGAGAGATCCTGTCGACTGGAGAGGCATTTTGAGTGCAGCCCAGGCTCACCACGGACTGTAACGCCATAAGAAGAAGAAGAAGCTAAGACAACTGAAGAAATCAAGCGACTACACAAAAATGATATAATGCGACCATAGTAACCGTTTGGCTCAGTTTCGGTAAGTTCGGTCACTTTGGCCTTCTTTTGCGAGAGTTAAATGAATCGCTTTCTACGTATAAATGTCAGTTGACTGATCTGAATTCTCCTTTAGAGTCTATAAGCAGTTATGGACACTTCGGAATTGGATGATGCTTCTGGTTACTTTTCGATTGGTTAAGATGACATAAGCTTAATTTCTTTTCCATTCACTATAGTTGCCCCTTATGTTATGAATCGAATCATGTTATATCCACCAATTTGTCATATCTGAAGGTTGCCGTTGTTTTATTACAACATTTACAGTCCACTGCACAAGCAAAATTAAAAATACCTATACCATATTATATCTTCTGAAAGCAGATACTAGTAGCCTTTTTTTTCATCTGTTTCTCATTAATTTCTGCTGATCTAATTGCTGTTTCAGTTGACATCAAAGTACAGCAACCTAATAAGACTCGTTAAAAAAAATCCAACAGGAAAAAAACATTTCAAATGTAACCCTACCCCAAAGATGTTTGTGATTTCTCACTTCATTTTACATTCTTTGATCAATTTTCCCCGCGCAAAGCAATTTTGACATTTTAGGTCGGCTTTCCATCCGATTTGTGTTTGTTTCATTATTTTAAAAGAAAAACTACTTTTTATCAAATATATTCAAATTTTTAATAAAAAATGGGAACAAAAGGCCTTGAAAACAATCAAAATATTATTGCCCTAGACAGTGACGACTGTGAAATTGTTGACGCAGCAGATATTACCACAATAACAATACCCGACTCCCAAGACGGTCACAATGCAACACTTTCAGAGTTGGATACCACCAAAGAATTGCTAGAATCTAATCCAGATAACTTTCTTTTTGAGGTTAATTTCAAATCTGCCATTGTTTTCAGTGAAATGAAAGATAAAGTGCTGACAAGCTTACGCGAATCATTCAAAGAACAGCCAGACATTTCGATTGTGGAAGATGATGAAGCAATTCGCGCATTTCGCATAGAGACTGAAGAAGTTGACATGGACGCATCAAGTTTGTTTATGATTGATACACAACCGGCGGAGAAAGTCGATGTGGTACAAATACCTTCATACAAGCGTAGTATTAAGGAAATACTTGACGATAATAGTAATAGTAAAAAGAAAAAATCAGAAGACGACTGTGAGCGTCCAATATACAAAAAAAGTTGCTTTAACTGCGGCGAAACCGACCATGATCTTAGATCATGTCCCAAGCCTAGAAATAATTTCAAAATAAACAAAGCCAAAAAGGCCCATTCGTCGAAGCATGAACGATACCATGTAGATATTGAGCAACGATTTGCACATCTGCGACCAGGAAGAATAAGTAAAAACCTCAGGGAAGCGCTGGGTATTCGCAGCGGAGAATTGCCCTTTTTCTTTTATCGCATGAGAGTGATGGGGTATCCCCCTGGATGGTTGGAGGACGCTAAAGTTGCTCATTCTGGAATTTCTCTGTTTGATTCTGAGGTAAGTCCTGCATTCAGTCTTCACAGTTGCTTGGTGAATTTACAAACAAAAGTTTAGCTGTACAATTAACAACTTTGTTCTTAATTTTCAAGGGACGCAATGTACGAGATCCAGAAGATGAAGAGGGAGAAATCGAAGCGGACAAACACAAATACGATGTGAACAAAATAATTGCATTTCCCGGATTCAATGCTGATCCCGGACCACACTTCTTTGACGTATGTAGGATCAAGTTAAAGCTGCCTATTTAAAATAAAATGCCTTCATTTAAGGACCACAAACACCACAATGTTCCGCCGCTTAATCCGGAAGATTTTCGCGACAAGTTCATTGAAATGCTCGGCGACAATGTCGTAAAGGGATACAAGCGCAAGAAGCTGAAAGAAATTTATGAAACCGAGAGTGTTGAGAAGGCGGTTGAAATATCCGATATGGAAATCGATGAAAATATTTCCATAGCGGATGTTGAGTTCACACGTCCTCCACCTCCACCCACTCCCCCACCCACAGAAGAGTCGCCACCGCCATTACCGTCTGCTCCGGAGCCTTTACCTTCCGCACGACGGTCACCGTCACCCAGTCTCGAGGATCTCGAAGAGAAGCAGAAAAAATTACTGATGGAACTGCAATCAAACGTATCGCTTGTATCGGATAATGACGATTCTCTTATCGATGACGTTATTCAACTTGAATCTGAAAGCAATAATCTGATGACGACGCCAATTAAGGCTGACTCAAGTGCGACTTGTGTCGCAGACAAGACCAGTTCGTCTTCGCAACCACAAACCCCACAGACTCCAGTTGTGAATACAATGGAATCCGTTCTGGGGACGCCCCTCATAAAGTTCTCTCCATTTGATAAACTTCCTTGTGGGGATAACTTTAAAGTTGGCGTTAGTGACGTGATCAATTTTGAAAATCTTCCCGACTCGACTGGTACGTACGAGAAGATGAAGGATGTCATCAAAAAGGTGCGAACTGTTGTCACGAAGCTGAATAGCGAAGACTCCTAGGGGACGTTTTATGTTTTTGTTTTTTTTTTGATATTTGTGTAAAATATTTTAGATCAAAACAAATTAGGTTAATAATTCTTGGGGGGGAATTCGTGAATTAAAATTAAGACTTTTAAGAAAATCGTGTGATATATTGTACATTGTCTCAGTTTTATTCGCTTTTAAATTTACTCTCCGATACGGAATAAATAAACACATAAATTTAAGTGAAAACTAGAACCCAACAGAGTGGAGTATTTCTCAGTTGGGTGCCTTAATAATGGTCTAAGCCAAAGCGAAACAATGTGCAATTAGTGCACAGTATGTGAGGTTAAGTGAGGTCCCTGAACGTGCAGCCGATGAACTCGCGGAGGCCCTAGACTGCTATAAAGCAGACGTTACCGCAATCCAGAAAATGCGATGGGATGGGCCGGGCAAAAAGAGGATGAAAAACTGCGATATCTACTACGGCGATTGTTACAGAGAGCGAAGGAAGCGATTATTTGGATATGGATTTTTTGTTCGAGGCAAAAAGTACATAAGCGAGCACCTCATAAGAATCCGCATCAAGGCTAAATTCGGCAACATCACCCTAATCTGGGACCACACCCCAACGGAGGACAA
This sequence comes from Myathropa florea, assembly GCA_930367185.1. Lineage (NCBI taxonomy): Eukaryota > Metazoa > Arthropoda > Insecta > Diptera > Syrphidae > Myathropa > Myathropa florea. The sequence goes on along the minus strand of OV884003.1, from coordinate 12,979,995 downwards.
AGATGACGATAGCAAGGATGACTTTTATGATCTCCTAGAAAGAATGTACGATCAATGCCCTAGCTACGACACCAAGATCGTTCTAGGAGATTTTAACGCTAAGCTGAGTAAAGAGGACATTTTTGCTAGAGTCATCGGTAAACGCAGCCTGCACGACAACACCTGCGAGAAACGGACTCAGGCTGGTGGACTTTATTACGGGGCGAAACCTCTCTGTAGCTAGCACGCGGTACCCACACCTCAACATCCATAAAGGGACTTGGCGGTCCCCTGATCATTCAACCGTCAACCAGATTGATCACGTTGCAATCGACGTCAGACACTCCTCCAGTATTCTTGATGTCCGAACGTTCCGAGGCGCCAACATCGACTCGGACCATTTCCTTGTTGTAGCCAAGGTAAGGGCCCGGATATCGAGAGAACAACGGAGTCGTTTGACGTCGAAAAGCTACAATCGCAACAGACTGCCAGGAACTTTGCCGATCGAGTCTCCCTGAAGCTCTCCGAAAGTTCGACGTCTCCTGCACTAATGACGAAGAATGGAAACGTTGTCAAAGAGCCATCAGAGAAGCCGCTACTAATGTGCTGGGTTTTAAAACGCCAACAAGGAAAAACCCCTGGTTTGACAACGAGTGCAGGCAGGCACTTGCAGCAAAGCAAAAATCCTACCGGGCAACGCTGCATCGAACTACGAGAGCTCTTCGTGAGCTCTACGAACAGAGAAGAAGGGAAGAGAATCGGATTCTCAGAAAGAAAAAGAAAGCACGAGGAGCGCGCGATCGAAGAGATGGAGAGGTGTAATGGAATGATGTCTGAAACTTTTACCAAAGGGTAAAACTTCTATATAAAGTTCAGACAGAAGTTTGCCGGGACGAAAATGGAAAACTAATAGATTCGCAGTCAATACTGAGAATTTGGAAAAATCATTTCTACAGATTATTAAACGACGATGAGGACACAAATACCGCTGTCAGGCAGAATGTTCCACTCAACACAACGGACGATGATAGAAGAGAATACCGTCCCCCCGATCTAGACGAAGTCAAGATAGCGATATCGGGACTGAAGTCTAATAAAGCTGCTGGTGCAGATATTCTGCCCGCTGAAATGTTTAAAGCAGCTGGCGATGATCTGGTAGGGCGCATGCACCAGCTCATCTGTAAGATATGGACGGAGGAAAGCATGCCCGATGAGTGGAATCTCAGTATCGTTTGCCCGATCCACAAGAAAGGAGACCACTTTGACTGCGCCAACTACTATTTGATTTCTGGGCATGACATTGTGCTGAATGCGCGCATAATTCTTCCATCTACCACCTAAGATGTGGACATAATCCGTCCGGCAAAAATCAGTCGACTAAACTGGCTCGGCCACATCAAACGAATAAACACCAAAACTCCAGCTAAGAAAGTCCTTAAATCCGAGCGTCGTAGTTCGAGGAGAAAAAGACCGAATGTCCGATATAAAGACCAAGTGATCGCGAAAGCAAGGCAACTTGGTCTTGATGACTGGAAGCAGCTTGGACAGGACCATCAGAAGGCGGCAAATACTCAGGCTCAGACCCTCCATGGATCGCAGACCTGATAAGCAGGTAATCCTGACTGGAAAATTAAGTTCTTACACAAACACTTGAGCATTCGTTTTTCTTTTATAATTGAAAGCAATATTTATTTAGTTGGTGTTAATTTTTATTTGAGACATTGCAAATAAGACGAAATACAGTTGATTTTCTACGTACATATCCATCTCGAATTGATTTACAGAATTTCTTACGATTTGTTTACAAATTTGGTTAAGTGGCAAGGGGAAGAGAAACCATATTAAAATAAGGAACGCACATTCCGCACGCTATCTTAATCAATTTTATTCGATTGTACCTTGACGTTTGCAGAAAAGAACAAAAAAAAATATCAATAGCATTTGAATGTGAATTTAGAACACGTCTTTCTCACGTCAAATGTTGCAATTCATCTGAAATTGCAACAAATATCAGTTAACGGCTGGGGAAGGTGGTCCATCACCACTAGGGGGATCCTGTAAAGGAAACATGAGATCACGATAAGAGGAATGAAGGAAGTTGAATGAAATGCATGCATTTACCCGTCCTCCTGGTGATCGACCATTGGTTCTTTTGTTATTGTAAATTTTTATAATTGAATCGGGCCGAATAAAATATAAGATCACAGCCAGTATCATGAACATCGTCATCATGGTGAAACTTGTTTCCTCACTGCTTGTCGGATTTGGGAGCACGCTGGGTGCTATATCAAAAAATATGCTGTTAGCTTAAGACTTTTCGAAGGTCCTTTCGAGGGAATACTTACAATCAATGCATTCTGTATCTGTACAGTGTGCTTGACTTTGCCGGATCTAAAAGAATTTTATATGAGAGTGAGAGATTAGGTGTTAAAATAGTTTGTATTACAATCGACAACAGTCTCCGCATAGCCATTTCGTGCGTCCAGACGCATTCACAACTGCAATCGTCACCCATTGTTAGAACCGGGTCTGGCTTCGCTTTTGCTCAAATAAATTGCTTTTCAAAGTCAGCGGCTGAAAATTGAAAGGGGATTAGTTTTGAAATGAGATTTGTTTTCTTTTGTTTTGAAGTAAAAGTAATGAACACGAGGTAATGACATTACAAATTCCATGCAGTCATGGAATGTTATAAAACTACACCAGAGAGGAATATTCCTGCCTGCAGGTGCCATAAAAATACTGCATTATTTTGTAAATACAAACGTACGTATGTGTGTGCGTATATGCCTGTCCCAGACCGTGATAAAGTCTCGGAGAGAATGAAGAAAAGACGTTGGGAATGACACGTAAGTGGAAAGAAATGTTAACGCGACAAATGATAATTCAACGCTAATTAAACACATTCTTCACCTTTGAAAATTGAAACGGTAATTTCTGTGTGAACATAGATATTAAAAGGCCGTAGCTAATGAAATACATTTCTCACACGTAAGGGAATATTTAGGATGAATTTTTTGTATTCTTCTTTGTGTAGCGCTACAGTCGGGGTGGACATAGTCCTTAACCGAATTTTTTGTATACCAACTGGGAAATTTCTTAAATGTTCCTTCAAAAAATGAAACTTTGTCCAAAAGAAACTGTTTGTTATGACCTAAAATTCGTTCTTTTTTATTTATATGGATATTTCTCTTGGGACATGATACAAAGAATTGATGCATTATTCAAAGAAATCTGATGATATTCAGTTTAGAATGATAGACGTCAGTTAGTTACTCACAACAGCTCGGCGGATCGATAGTGAATAGAAGTGATATTGCACGAACCTGTGTGCACACTGATATCAGGAGTTTGAGTAGCTTCTATAAGAATTGCACATTCGTGCTATGACCTCATCAGATAAAACGAATATCTGCTGTAAACATTTAAACGGGTGGTATGCGCGAACGACAAACCATTATTACTAAAATGCGGTAGACATTGCGACTGTGTTCTACAGGCAAAGCATTCCAGTTCTTTACCGATCTTCTGTAAGGTTCATTAAATGGCTTGCAGTTGCCACGAAGAGCACATTGTGGTTCCTGAGCTTCAGCAGAAATGTCTACCTCGGTCCACGAACGACATCACAGTGGAGATCCGACGTAGAATCGCCCTTGGCAACCGATGCTAATTCGGTTTGTCAAAACAACTGGGCTCAAAACTCCTGACTCGAAGGACCAAAATAATACTCTACAAAACTCTTATTCTGCCAGTCCTGCCATATGTAGTCGAAAGCTGGACACTAAGCAGAACTGCGGAGCTGATTCTTGGTGCCTTCGAAAGAGAAATTCTACGTCGGATATAAGGTCCCGTCTGCGAGGAAGGCGAATGGAGGAGAAGATACAACCGCGAACTCTATGAGCTGTGCCAGGATGTGGATGTAGTACGGAAGGCAAAAATCCTTCGACTGCACAGGCTCGGCCACATCGAGCGCATGGACAACAACGCTCCAGCTAAGAGGGTCTTCGAATCCGAGCCTCCTGGTTCGAGAAGGAGAGGAAGACCGAACCTCCGGTACAAAGACCAAGTCATCGCGGACGTAAGACAGCTTGGTCTTGATGACTAGAAGCAGCGGGCCCAGGACCGTCAACGATGGAAGGCAGCGATATATCAAGCTCAGAACCTACATGGGTCGTAGGTCTGCTAAGTAAGTAATAGCATAAGAAATCGTTTATAACGACATATCGCCTACAACGACCAAATTCTTCAGTCCCTTGAAGGTCGTTACAACCGATTTTGACTGTATCTTCAAAAAGTAAAAAAGTTAATTAAATGAGAGGAAGAAATAAAAATAGTTCACAACCTTAGATAGTGTCGCCGTTCGTTCGGGGTATCCGCTTTTCTTGTTGTTTTTCTCGGCCTTGAAGTTCTTGGAACATTTATGGCACTGCTGTAGAGCTTTATATAATTATAAACATCCTTCCGCGAACATTGCAACTACAGTCGATTCCCTCTAAGTCGATTCACGGGATATCAAAACTAGTTCGAGTTAGAGGGAAGTTCGACTTAAAGGAAGGTTTTTTGTATGGAAAATAAGGGGAACGCCAAATGGCGAAAAGATTGGAGTTAGAGGGAAATTCGACTTAGAGGAAGTTCGAGTTAGAGCGAGGCGACTGTATTTGGAATTGCTGTAGCACTTGAACGTTTCTCTCCCATGTTGCGTATGATTTCACGCCCTTCTTCTAAGCAATGTGAACATCTTCCTATCTTCAAATGTTACGTTTAAGTAAACAAAATATAGTCAAATTCACGAGAACAATTTGTGTGCTATTTACGTGACCACCATTTATCGCCAAATGATTTATCGGAATTAATTACAGTCGACTCCCCCTAAGTCGAACTCCCTCTAAGTCGAATTTCGCCTCTAACTCGAACTAATTTTGATATCCCGTAAGAATTCGACTTAGAGGGAGTCCACTGTAGTTTCAATTTTATGGTTTTCGGCAACACTACATTTTTTCCTCTCATTTCATTAATTTTTTTTTGCTTAAAGGGTGTCTAATGCTTTTGGCCAAGACTGTTCATTGCTGTATTTTTCATTTTTCGCTTCTGGCGGTAAATTTAAATTGAATAGCCTGCGAAGATTGTGTGCTATTTGCGTGCCCATCACTGTACAAAAACTGTACATAAACTTGAAGGAACATTCACGCTGATAGATTGTGTAAAATTCTATAACCAAGCATACCGCACAACAGTAAGTATTGAGGAAACACTGAGCGCTGTTTTAACATAGCTGTACCGGAAATTTACATTCCTAAACTCTAATATGTACGTCTAGAGCAGCAGTGCATGAAGTTAGTCGGAAGCCCTAATCGGCTAGAGTTAAAGTTGACGGATTATTTGTACTCTACCAAATCGTCTCAATTACTAAAAAATGATGAAATCATACATATTTTGCTACGTCCTATAACTTGCAAACATATGAAATGAATATACTCGTATGTATGTATGTATATTGGGGTCGTGGCAAAGCGTACACACTTGCTTTGATAGCAAAAAAAAAACAGCATTGAATAATTGAGACACGTATGTTTTAAGATTACATTCTAGGCCAAACTCTGACATTATCCAGCTTATACGTTCTACTCTCTTCTTACATAAGGAAGAACAAGAAATAGATGCAATCTAATCTCATGATAGCAGCAAACAAGTGCAATTTAATTGATACTTCAAACAAACACACATACGGGCGGTCTTACAAAAGACAAACGAACACCAAGCTCTAAAGTGAATTCCTCTAACAATCAGTAAATTGCGACAATACTGAACTACATACGCCCACTTTCATTCGTTTGGCTCAAAGGTATAAAAAAAAAGTTAATTTCACATCCCACACTACCAGAGCTCTGATCGTGAACTCTTGATAAAAAGGAAAATACACACAAAAGTTTGCATGTACACTCTTGTAGGTCTTCTGCGATTTCATCTTTCAGCACTAAAAGTTTCATAAAAAACAATAAAACCTCAATAAATGAATTGATAAGCGTCTTGTTTGAAGACGCACGGATAAAAATGTATGAAGCTTGAGAAACTTAAACTGCTTCCAAACTGCATACATAATCAACAAAATGTCTTTTACACAAGAACAAAAAAAAAAAAAATAACATCAACCAGTTGGTTATAGTTAAAATATAAATATAAACAATAAAAAATGCATGTAAACACGTCCAGTGGCAGAGAAACGTAAACAAAAGACAACAGAAGTTGAGGTACATATATACTCTTTTTGTAAGACATTTTAACTTCGTCCAGTGATCTCATGATGGCAAGAAAGTATTAAACTGCAACCAACACTTGCGATGTGGCAATTTGCCTTAAATAGGCAAGTCGAACAGAAAGAAAATGTTGCAGAGGTTTGTATTTACGTTTTATGATTCTTCGTTAAATGCTACCAGAGAATGCACAAAAAATCGATACTTTTAAGTATTTCGAATTGTGATACACTTAAAACTTACTTCCGCTGTTTTATTAAAAAAAAATAATTGGATTTAAACTGCGATTGATGTTTGCCTTCTGAACCGCATCTAGGTTTAATCGCGAAACAAACTTAAATCAAAAAACAATCGACTAAACTGAGCACCGTAATTTATTTCTAGTAGAAACAAATTGAAACGTCAACTCTGCCTTACAACTATTTGACGTTAATCATTGAGCTGCGAGAGTTGTATGGATGTGAATTTCAAATGGTCCTAGGTTTCGATAACATTTTTCTGAACTGAAGAAGCTTATACGAATATGAATGGTTTACAAGGAATTCATAGTTGTTAGCATTTATCTTAATATTTTGTATTATGATAGAAGGATCTATGACAATTATGTGTCAAAAATAAAAGAATTGCCGAACCTAAATCGGATTCCAGAATATCGCCACGACATCTTTTTTGTAAGAACAATACCTGCTATAGGACTACTCCATTATCTTTTTAAGTGGATAATAACGAATGCAGTGAACAAAAACAATACTCTCTTATACATACAGTGCCTCAAAAAAGTATTCGGAATTATGATTTTTTCCTGGATTTTAGTATTGTTAAACAACAAATAATTATTATAATTACAATAAAATATTAAATAAAAACAGTTTCAATTCAACATTTATTCTCTGTAAACAAAGAATCTGAAAAAAATGCATGTTTTCTGTCTGCAACAACAACAAAATGCAACAAACTAGGAGCCAGGAAAAAACATAATTCTGAATATTTTTGTGAGGCGCTGTATTTTAAAAATGGAATATCTTAAATTTGGGAATTAGTAAACTTTTGTTTAGGCAACTCGGTATGTCACCCGGAGTCATCACCCAATCATCAAATATGTATTTCATTTGTTTAGCACGAAATAAAACTAACAAGTCGTTATATTGTGCCTAAAGAGAAAGCATGCAAATATATTTTCCAGAATGGAACGGAAAAAAGTAGTTTCTGGTCGCATTTGTTGGCAGCACGGAAAACGACATTACTCTCCCATTTCGAACGTCATTTCCGGTCTAAAAAAAAGTCCAAAAATGGATTTATTGATATTCTGCAAAGGATGGGGAAATTTATTGAACCATTTAAAATTATGCCTCCAAAAATTAAATACATTATGCTCCAAGATCCCAGAATGAAAACTAAGCTTGAATAAGAAGTAACCAATTTCGAACCGATTCCTCTCCTGCAATCGCCAACAAACGCTGTGGAAATACAGTCAGCGTTAAAAGTGAGTGAACATTCAGTCATCTGCTGAAGGCTTATCCACTAAATTAATATTCACCGGAATGAGGTAGAACAGACATGGATATATCAAATTAAAGCTTAAAAGTCATACTTTGAAATGTGGTAATTAATATTTAACATAAGTATTTAAAACAATTAATTGAATTTCAAAGAGAAAAGTGCTAAAAACTGCATCGAAAAGTGAGTGTAAGACATAAAGGTTCGATTTTGTGAAACATTTGTATGAAAATTAAGACCACCATATACGATAACTGAAAAAGCGGTAAAGGCATACAAAGGACAAATTTTTTCTCAATGAGATACTGTTTTTTTTAAAGAGAAGAGTGAACACTCACTTTTGACGCTTGTTTTTAGCCCCTTTTTACGTTTGAACTAAATAAACTTCTTTATGTTTACTGTTATTTTAAATGAAATATAGCTTGTTTTGAAGTATGATTTCAGAGCTTTTATTTGAGGCATCAATGTCAGACGTAGACCATTCCAGTCAATTTCAGTTTAGAGGAATACCTTTCAGCTTATGACTGTTTACTCACTTTTGACGCTGACTATATATATTTATTAATATTTGTATTGAATATTTGATTTTCATTAATAAATCCTGAGATATCTCTTCTTTTCTCGTCCCAATCCATAAGCTTTCAATTTTTCAATTTTGGAATAACTGCTCTAAAAAAGCTCGCAACCAATACTCCCCTACTGGATTAAATTGTGAGATGAATTCTTTTTTGATAAACCAAACCTTGTATTGGGTTTCATAAATAAATTATTGAAGAAGGATCCACTTCTTTTTCCTTATTTTATTAAAAGCTTTTTTTGCATCAAAATGTTATTAACCTTCTAAACAAAACAACTTTACCGACACGTCTTAAACAAAAAGAAAACTAAGAAAATCTGCATCAAGGCCGTTTTGTGAAAGAAATTGGCATATGTCTAATATTGCTTAACTCACAGCCAGTTTCAGTGTACCCGTTTTGCTAGTCGACTCAGTGTGGCATTCTACTAGTTCCTTGTACCTGATCTTAGACTAAAGATGCTTTGCGTACACCAACTAGTCTTTGCCATCTTCAGATACTGTTTTGCAAATACTTGTAGCGCATACTCACATTTAAAACTTGTACAAAAGGAAATGCAAGCCATTTCCTCAGAAGTCATGTATAATGGTATATTTAAACCTTCACCGTTTCGTATCGGTCAAATGTCCTCCTTCTGCAAACGCACACCCCTCGTGCTCGTTTGGCATCAGCTCACTTTTATTTTCATTCGCATGCGTTAAATGCGCCGACTTTGCTTTACTGTGCGTTGCAAATGAGTTGCATTCTGGGGAAAGAACAGAAAGTTCGTCACAGCTTCACACGAGGGTATAAAATGACTGCGTCTCCAAGAATTCGTTCATTAGTTTTGCTACCGTCGTTATAGCCATATCGCTGGGGTTAATAAGGACCAAGTGCTGGAGAGTGGTACCAATCCATGAGAAATGTCTGTTGGTTAAAGTCTATAGTATATCTAATTTCTTTTTGATTGAAAAAGTTATGAGAAGTGTTAAAGGTTTCTAAAGTTTAGTGTGCTTCTAAAGATCGGCTTAGACAAGTGGTTTATGCTGGCAGGACTGCAAAGATAATGTGTTTAACATAGTCCTAAATTAGGGCTGATAATATAAAGGTGGGTACTCACAAATTTAACTAAATACCTTTGCAATTGAAAGAATTCCAATTAGATGAGATTTAAATGCAGAATTATGACAAATTATTTCACAATGCAGCTTAGTTTAGTACGTGACTTTTGTAAAAACATATTTTTGCTGTGATATCACTTGGCTGGTTGTAAACCAAAGAAAGTCACATTCGTGTTCTATAATTAGTCTTGAATATTCAATTTTCATAGAAAAATTATTTTTAAATGTTTAAATGTTCGCAATAACCTCTGTTAAGTGTGAACAATTTTTATTATGTTAGTCATAGAAGAGAATAAAAACTTCCTTTTATGTGTCTGAGAAAATACAAAAAATGAAAAAATTAAGTTCCAATTTTTCGAAAATAAGTGACAAATTATTATATTACAAATTATTTCAAAATCACGAAAAAAAAAATTAAGACAGGGGTGTGGCATGCATTCCTTTAAAGTCTAGGAAAAGTCAGGACTTTAACAAAAAAACATGTTGCCATAGTATAAAATAAAATGAGAAAATACTCGTATTTATACTCAAATTGTTGGCTCTTACTGACTCTGATTTTTTAATTAAATTATTAATATCTGACATCTTCTACAATAATTATTTTTTTAAATTACGCTTTAGTGTTGCCAGAAAATGGGACAGAGAAATATCAAAAAAAAAAATTCAGACATTTTTATTTCTATGCAACGCCCTGCAGTGATGTATACATAACGGTGTATATTTCCATTTTGCCAAAATTGGTAATGACTTCTTTAAGAACTTCTCAATATATGTATTCAATTTCATTCTTTGAGGTAAAAATATAAAAAAAAACCTTCTAGAATCTTAAGTTTATTTCCTCAATTTTGCAACTGTTCTCCACTCGGATGAGTATTGAAAATTATTCACTTTTCTTAACTATCCAAATTTGGAGACTTAAGTCATTTTAACGAAGAGGTTTTTCTTTTGCAAGGTTTTCCCATTGCAAGTTTGAACAGTGTATACCCACAGTTGAGGATGTAGGTTAAACAAAGTGATCGGTTACTCTTATTTTTTTATTACGACTTCCAAACAACCAGTTTTTCTAATGCAAAACGATACCACAGTAAATTGAATATGAATTGATTTGACACATTCATAGTGGTACAACAGCAACGTAAACCATGTCAGAACAAGTCGGATTAAGTGGAATATTCAAAGGAAATTGAGAAAAAAGAAAACATGTCTGTTTTATCATTCGTCGTTCTCTTAGTTCCTTCAAGTTATCGACGATTCATTGCTTTTGCTCTATTGATTTCCAGTGTCCCACAACTTAAAATAGCAGTTAAAAATTAAGAAAGGGATATTCACAATAGTTGATTATACAATTATACACATATATACGCTTATACACAGACAAATTCAGTTACCAAAACCAAACAACAAATAATAATTTAAGGAAAAAAACGAACCTAATATCGTATTTTTGTCACTAAAAAATGTAACAAAAGAGGGTTTGAAGGCTATTAGTACTTCGTTGGATATTTTTCTAATTTCTGACTGACTGAGCATTTAATTTTTCCTTAAATAATATCCTCTTAAGATTTGTGTTTTGTATTTTCTTAATTCAATTTCTAAATATATGCCAAAATGTGACATTTAGTCTGGTGATTGTTAGGTGTTTTGATAAGCCTTGGATGAAAGTGCCTATTATACTCCAGTCACCTGCTTCAGATCATTATTTTAATAAAAGCGGAGGTTAGTGCCCAGCTTTTGAGTACAGTAGACGCTCGATATAGTGAACTAATTAAAACCGGGCCTGTTCACTGCCTGGAGCTTGGACTGCTTGGAGCAAATTTCATCAAAATGCGTGGTTTGAAGTACAATTCAACAAAAATAGAATACAATTAAAATTTTTCTTTGCAATTACTAAAAAAAGCCATTATTTATATAAAAAAAACGTAAAACGCAACAAAATAATACATTGCATGTACAAGCAACGAGTACTTTGTATTTTCTTCAAACAACCCCAAACTACAAACAAAATACAAACGGTAAATTAGGACGATTGTATGGATACTGCCAACTGCATAGCACTAATGAGTTTTAGACGTATTTTTGAATGCAGAAAGGTTCAAAGAAAGAAAAGAAAAACATAGGTTCACTATAGCGAGATTTTGTTTGTTCACTATTTAGAATAATCTGTATAAAATTTTGTGTGCTCACTATATTGGATTGTTCACTATATCGATGTTCTCTATATCGAGCGTCTACTGTACTTCGTTTTGCAAAATGTTTGTGTAGCAGAATCTCTCAGTAGAAACACGAACGTTTATATAACGTGAACAGTTCGGAAGTATGAACAATTTTTTCCCCAACTTACTTTCGGGCGACAGTCTTCGATAGACCAGTTTTTTAAGGGTACCTCTAAATAAGTCGTTTCCTTTTTCTTCTTAAGAACAATTCTTCTTCCTGATAAGTTATTTGTTTTTTAAAAAAAATTAAATGAATTGTTATTTTGATATATGCAATGTTTTTATGTAAAGCAAACAACTGATGATAAATATCATACAATATTTTTATATTAAAATTCTTTAATTTTGTTGCCTCCGCGGAGTGTAAGTCCGTCGACGCCTGTTCTAGATTTAATTTCAGACACAGGCAACCATTTTCATAATTCACGGGTCCAAGACTCGAGTCACTGACAATGCTCAAAGTTATACTCTTTCAAAGGCTTCTTAAAACATTGTCATTCGGTCTCCGGTCTCAGCTTTGAAGTCGGCATAAAACTGTTCCAATTCACTCGACAGAATAATAACACGCACAGCACAACACGAGTAGTTGTTCTATAAGTTGTTGCCACTCACTCTTGACTGTTATTTGTATCCCTTTTTTTCTTTTAAATTTAATTAATGCTATTGGTTTTTTTTCCGGAGGATTTTTGAAACACTACTGGAGTACTCAGACTCAAAACTGGTCCATTGTACTGACAGGTAGCAAAAAAAAAATCCCAACGGCAAATGGTGACTGGACTGGATCAGATTCGATTTCACTGGGATTCGAACCTAGGAAAAAATATGGACTAAATAGTTTGTATGTCCACCAAATACCTTTATAAGTGTGTCCACAGAGTGACCATGTATCTTATTAAAGTTTGCATTCATCTCCAAGATCTGATAATTGCCAATCGGAGCTCAGCAACGCTTGAACATTGCATTAAACTTGCATAAATCTAGGAGGATTCGGATAGAGACTGAAAGCTGGCTAAAGCTGTGTTTCTCTTATCTCGATGCAAGTTTTGCACGGTGTTTGAACGGTGGATTGGGGTATTGTCTTGTTGGAAGATTAACTTTTTCAAAAAATGTTTCTTATGCGTTCCGTCCATTTCGTTGGATATGAAACAAAGAAAAATCTAGCCTAAACCAGCTTTTTTTTGTCCCGTTTTTCGTAACAGTATCGCTTGTAGCTATAAAGGCCGTTTAGCATCGGTCAGTTTATGACAAATGATCTATCGCGAATTGAAGACGTGATGTTGCTTCAAGGCTGGTTTTCGTTTTCTTCCAACCCACTCAAGTGATCAAAATCCATGATGTTTGCTAAGCTTCTCAAGAGCAATAACTATAACCTCCAACCAAGTCACTTCGAACTTGGTATGCGCTAAGCTTTGCGAACAGAGTAGCATCACAATTTGCCTTTCTAAAACGCAAAGAAATTACAAGCGTTTCCTTTTTTCATAATCGAATCCACGTCTTATCAACGAAAGACTTGCATTTTTTTAACATCTTCATTCAAAATTTGTATAAATTACGATCTTTGTCGAGAACAATTAAAGTTTATGTTCTTCAAATTTGTATTTAACGAGCACTAGATGCGATAATTGTAAATATGCTCGTAAATATATTCGATTACAACTTTATAATTAATGTTTACAAAGATTCAGTGACAGGAAATCAAAAGATAGGTATTATAGGGGAATGTTGTGTGCCTTGGGCCTATTGAATCTCGGTCCGAGCGTATTTTCTCTGCTATATTCATATTCTTCCGACAAAAGTCCTGTACTATGTCGCAACAAGTTAACTCAACTGAAAATTCTACGCGCCGGTAATATGCTTTGAATATTTTTTGAAGCCAAAAGTAAAATTGTATTATATATTTTTGAAGTGTGCTGTGAAAAAATTCCAAGTGAAAGGAGTTTCCAGATAACTTTTATGGATAAATAAGTTCATGACTATTGTATTTATAACTTATATATATTAACGTTAATAAGTTATGACTTATCAATTTATGTCAGGTAAATAAAAGTTATTAAAATTAAAAACCGTTACGATGGTTAAAGTAAATAAAGTGCGTAAAAAATCTCCGGTCGATAAAACTTCACTGGAGGAGGCTGTAGTGGATGTAGTTGCTCCATCATCTCAAATACCGTAGAACCGCTGGCAATGATAACTTTGAATAATAATAATAACAATGATATAATAATACAGTCGACTCCTTATAAGTCGAATTTCCCTCTAAATCGAATTTTGTCGCCATATTTATTTTAGCATTTTCCATACGAAAACCATCCTCTAACTCGAACTAATTTTGATATCCCGTGAAAATTCGACTTAGAGGGAGTCGATGTAATAATATTGACGCTACAGTCCGAGGTGAACTTGGGTCTAGCTTTTCAGCAACCACTCGTGTTGCGCGTGCTATTGTTCTCTTATGAGTGGAGGGGACCCACGTTTTAATGCCGAATCAGAACGGCGAGATTAAGAAGCTTTTTCTAGACGCACTTCCCCCACTTTGCAGGGAGAAAAATTTTTAATAGTGAACTTGCTTTAGTTTTTTATTTAACCACAGCAGCTAAATTACACTATGGCCTCTCAAGATCTACAACAAGAAAACTGGCATTTCGTTTTGCAGCAGTTAATGAGAAAAGTATTCCAGATTCATGAACAAGAGAAAAACTGCTGAAGCTGACTGGATGCACGACTTTTTAAAACGTCACCCAGGTTTATCGCTAAAGAAGCCTGAAGCAATAAGCCTCTCCAGCTTTAATCGGGCAAACATCACATTTATATATATTTATGTACGCACTAATTGAGAGCGAACGTTGTCAGTTGCTACCGATGATGTTCCTAAAAGCGTTTAAGAAGGAATATCTGCGGCGGCTACCATATTAGAGAAATTCTCCTTCGTCGAATCGTTTTTTAAGCCTGAGATATTGAAGTTTCATCTACCTGCCAACGAACTACGATATCGTTTATTGATAATTGAAATCATAAAATTTGGGTGAATGAAAGCAAATCCAGAAGTTGAAGAGAAATATCTTAATGTTGTGCTCAACTTTTTGTGAATAAAATGGCCCTAAATGGTTTGGCCATCTACTAGTCGAGAAAATCATTCGTGTAAAAATAAAGTAAAAGTCAAATAGTTCTGAGTGATAAACAGAATATTCGTTCTGAACCAACCAATGACATCCCATTGACAATTGGAACACACCCAGATATAGATGACGAAATGATTTGGTCTAAAATTAGCAAAAAAAATACTGACCCATCAAAGCAGTAAATTCTTGTGGGCGGAGAACCTTCTTTACCAAATTGTTAACCAAACTTGGCAAACATTGGCTCACCGTAACGAAATCTTTTCAATTTATTTTATTTTCTACAAAATTTATCCAAAGTTACAAATATGAACACACAGTTTCTGTTAGGAGTTGGGGTCCATTCGCATGGAATTAGTTTTTTTTTATGATCTTGGCTGTAGGGCTTTGATGGTTACACCTAAAACACATCAAATTTCTAAGTTCGACAGAAGGCGGTTTTAGTGCACCAAAAATGTCCAAGCATCTTATATGATTATGTGGTACATTTGAGTGGGTTGATATTGATATGGAATGGTGAAGATTTGAATCTGGGTTCCCTTTTAAGGCTGCCAAAAAGGATTGATATATGTATCAATTCTTGCTTGAGTAAGGTTATCGAATGAACAATTATTTTGAAATACACTCCATTGTGACTCAGTGTAACTGGAGATTAATTGAGTTATTGGATGGTATTTAAATAAAGATTATCTGAAATGTATGGTCAAAGGAGGAAAGGTTAATAAGAAACTAGTTTCCGACATGTCAGCGTCAAATAATGGCTTTATTTTATATCTCTTTGCATATTTCAATTGCGGTTAACATGATTTGCAGTTAGATCTAATTTTAAATGTGACCCAGATACCAATGAGCGCCGTAGCGTAGTGGGTAGATGTGTCGACTCCTACACTTGAGGTCTGAGGGTCGAATCTCGAAAAAAGCACCTAAAATTTTTTTACGGATCCACCTCTTTCGAGTCACTGACAATGATCAAAGAGTATAATTGTCCATAAAAACTTTTTGAATTTCTCCGTTCGGAGTCAGCATTAAACTGTAGGTTCCCTCCGATCGTGAAACATCAATATCCTGGACTGTATTATTATTATCTAAATTGGCAGTCAACTCAAAAAATCCACCAAACTTCTGTCTCTGTTTTCTTGGTTATCCACATATGCGTAATTCTCTTTATTCGTAAAGCATCTCCAAACATATTTGATTCAAAAAAGTCCCATTCAACGATTAGTGATGAAAAAAAAAACCGGCAATACGTGATTAGCATAATTAACTGTGAGATTTACATTTTTACGCACAGTCACAGGGTAGATTCATAAATTGTGATCTTTATAGTGAGCTGATCGATTTAAGTAAATTATCTTTCTACTGAATTCATTTGGATTTATACTAGTCATTAGAACTACTGACAGATAGCAATCGTAAATTCATTCAATATAAATTCGCAAATTTGCATGTCGTTGTATCTGTATCTTTAATTGAGAAACCGATTTTATAGTCTAGAAAACTAATCAAATTGAAGAAAGATCGCCCGCATCCATCAGGTGCTTCGTCTTATTGTCTTGAAAACAATAACTAATTTGCATTTCTTTCAAAACATTTGCGAGAGTTTTTTTCTTGATCACGATATACTTAGTGACTGACAAGAGTAAATTAACCAGAACTTCCCATAGTAACTACTGGTACTTTGTATAACGTGTCGTGCTGGGAATATTTTTGTTTTACGATGATTTGAAATATTTGATAAGAATGGATTCATTTAATAAAAATAATGGTTGGAAATAGATGTTTTGCATTTTTATAGATTTAATAAATGCTTGAGACATATCACGCTTGAGGAAGTAATTAATGTCTAATACCCACAAGAATATTCGATCTCGTTGATAATATTAATATACTATATTCTATACATTGTATTGTTTAGGCAAAAATAACCTGTTTTCGATTGTATCTTGGAGACGGGATGTGAGCGTTTTTTTCTGTCAGTACGTATTTACGTTGAATCTTTTCTGTTAGTGTGTATCTACGGATTTATTTACTTAAAATGTTTGTATGTGAGTTATTATCTTTTGAATTTCATGAAAAAAAAATTAATTTCGCGTTTACTTTCGCATACTAACGGTATGAATGTAAACCAATCGTAAAAATATTGAAAAATCGTTGTCCAGACTTAGAGTAAAAGAGTAAATCCCTTCATTCACATGAAAAAAAATCTGAACACATCAGACTGGCAAGACTTAGGGCCATTTTATTCACTAAAAGTTGAGAACAACTTTAGGATTTTTCTCTTCAACTTCTGGATTTGCTTTCATTCACCCAAATTTTATGATTTCAACTTTCAATTTTCAACTCGAGAGTTTATCAACTCCCGATTTTCTCAACTTACGGAAATAACAGAAGTTAAGGGAGAAAACCAGTGGTTTCGTTCTATCCCTTTTCTTTAATTATCGTAGTTGCCTGTTCGTTTTTCACACATGTTCGCATACAATCTCCAGGTGGAATTGGTGCAGATAATTTTAGAATCGGGATGGTTTTCCCTCTCTGCAGCAAATTTGAAAATAAACGATACCGTAGTTCGTTGGCAGGTAGATGCTCTTTGACAACGTTCGCTCTCAATTAGTGCGTCAATACATATATAAATGCACAAATATGTGCATATCTACCGGAATTCAGTTCACCTATGCATAAATTAAAATTACATTTCATGTGTCTATTATCAAAAATATGCCAAGGGAAATTTTAAACGTTGGAGAACTTCAGGAGTTGTAAAGTGAACAAAATCAGTTTTTAACTCTCCGGTTAAATCTCGAGTTGAGACCAACTCCGAAGTTGATCAACTCTTTTTCCAGCAAGTTGAGCAATAGTGAACAAAACGACCCTTAGGCACAGAAGTGATCAAAAAGAAACAAAGACTTCCTATTTGATCCATGCACTTATGAGATAAATCAATATAAGAAGATTAAAAACTAAATGGGATTTCATCTTCAACTGAAATTCAACAGAATTATTCCAGCATCAAAGCAACGAATTCTGAAGAAAACATGTGAACTTTAATCAGCTTTTCGATATAAAATACCACATGCATTTGCCGCCACTTAAATAGTTAATTTTAAGGCATTTAAACTAAGTGATAGATTATCTCGTTTCATTAATGAAACTGACATGCCACAAGTTAACGCTCCAACCCACAACACAAGCAGACATTCAAACGAACTAGAACTTATTCATCGATCTTTTCTGATAATGTTCCAGAAACTTGTTTGCTCGCTTAGCGGTTACGACTGCGAGTTTCACCTCTCTAACCTAAACCGAACAAATAATCACGAATTAATGAGTCATTTCATTTTGAAAATCGCATATTTAAGGTAATCCCCTATGCTTGCATCTGCATAGGCAGTCATCGAAAATCTTTGTGGTGTTTGTTGCCAAGGCTGACGACTGGTGGGAATTGTAGCCCTCACGGATCACTAGAGCTGGTGACCACGAAAACTGTTTCAGTTCATGAATCTCAGCTGTTACGATTAGACTGGTCTATAGAGTCTCATGTTTACTAAAGAGACGCGGTCCGATGTTTAGTTCATAGTCGTTTGTAACTTAGCCGCGATTTGGTGTGCCTTCTAGAGTTCGTGGGCGAAGAATCGTATTTTGCGGCTAGTTCTTGCTAAGCAAATGAACAGTCTGTGACTCTGTGTTTTTGTTCTAAATTAAATCAAATTTCGACTGCGGATTAGGGGATACAGTTAAAATTATAATCATGGCTAAGAAATATCAGTTTCATTATCATTCGCATTCAGGTAAATAAAGATGAAAATTTAATTGGTTGATACGCGTGATGTCATGTCTGTTGCTGTTGGTGTGTGATGAGTTGATTAGTTAATTGCTACAAAGTGCTGAATAGTCTAGTTGCATTTCACAATCCAGTGCATACCAAATTGAACTAGTGTGTTATTTGCCGTGGAACAGGTGTCCACCTATGAATTCGTGAATACAAATGTTTACCCATTAGTTCAGTCAACTGGCAAATTGAATAAACATTTTCTCTTATCTTTTTTATTAGTGCAAAATTAAAAACGTATGAATGTGTGTCTTAAGTGTTATCAATTAAATTTAGTTTTTTTTTAATTAATGAAACTGGAGAATTAAGAATTCCTTTGTTTAACCACAAGGATTTTGAAAACTATTTTTTTTTTTCATTTCAAGTTAACGTTCGGATGTTTGATTTGCGAACGATAAATCGAGTCTTTGTGTATAGAAAAAAGACGAATCAATTTGAAAAGAATTGCATTTACCCATAAAATTTAAAGTGTTTTTTTAAGAAAAACCTTCGTAGTGATATGAACCATTGTTTGTGGTCGTGCCATATGATTGGAGTTTACCTTTCTCATGCGATTTCAAGGTTAAAAATGCATGTGTTGAGGTACCCTTGGTTTAAATTTAGTATACATTTGAGTAAAACAGTAGTCTATAAACATTTTTATTTCACCAGGTCTGTTGAATTCTTCTTTCAACTTCCATAAAACTAATGCCATATTGGTTAATCACAGTCTTGGTCTTGAATAGAAACAGAACCAGTCATTATGAACTTTTACATTTCGGAAAAAGAACAGTAATTCAACAACTGGTGTGGTAAAGTCATTTGTCCTCATTTCTCTTTAATGAGGTTGGAGTCTGCATTTTATTGATCAGTGATTGACGGTATAAAATGCTTAATAGAATTGGCCGAAGTCCCATATATTGTTGATTCGCTTATCCAATCGTAACATTTTAGGATTTTTCTATTTTATATTTAAATACCTTATGGAACTCTTTTATGTCGTATGTCGATGAACTGGTGGTGATTGTTGCGAGCAAGTACCCTTCACCTTCTTCAGAAAAACGACGTTTCTGTACTTGAATTTTCGAAATTTCCCGATTTTTACACCATTTATAATGAACTCCTTTAACTTGTTATACTCGCACGGGAAAAATGCATAAATATTTTTTTTGAAAGAGTAATTTCTGAGTATCAGAGTTTTTTCTAACTTTAACCCAAATTAACTTTTCATTACTACATTCATACGTACAAACAAGCAAACTTCCATCCATACATTTGTAGCTTCCCGAGGTCAAACTGTAGTTTTCTTTCTCGACGAATGCTTACTAACTCTTAAAAACGTTTTCTAGAGACTTCCGAACTTTGACGGTTGATCGACCATATTGTTGAAGCTAAATCTGTCAAATTAATAATAAAAATAATGGCGGCGCTACAGTCCGAGGTGGACTTGGGCCTAGCTTCTCAGCAACCACTCATGTTGTGCGTGCTATTGTTCTCTCACGAGTCATATGAGGGGTCCTACAGTTTAATGCCGACTCCAAACGGCGAAATTGTGAACCTTTTTGTAGACAGTTATACTCTTTGATCATTGTCAGTGACTCGAAAGAGGTGAAATAGTGAAAAAATGTTTGATATTTTTTTTTCGAGATTCGAACCTTATACCCCGAGCGTAGGAGTCGACGCACCTACCGACTACGCTACGGCACCCAAATCTGTCAAATTGACTTCAACTTTTTCACTCTGTTTTCCCAAATTACCATCGACGGTAATAGCGTTTAACAACAAGTGCAAATTACAAAATTGTTTCATCAAAAGGGGCGTTCGGTCAACGTTCCGCACGCTTCGCCCATTTTACGGTCGCCACAGTCCTACCAAGAGGCAGTGTGGTGGAAAAATATGAGTACCCCTGGTTCAGTAAACGATAAACTAACACCTGTACGACGGTGAAACAATAGATTTGCCGAAAACAGAAAAATCGCCGTTGTCCGTAAGAGTGTGAAGGAGAATCCGAGGCAGCCGATTTCGTGTCGCTCACGAGAACTTAGCCTTTTGCAGACCACAACTTGGCGACTTTTGTGTCGTGACTTGGGCCTGCACCCGTACAAAATTCAACTGACCCAGGAGCTGAAGGTAAACGGCCATAGACAAGGACATGTTTTCGCTGAATGGGCTCTGGAGCAGTTGGAAAATCATCTTCAGCGATGAGGCCCATTTCTGAATAAATGGATATGACAAGAAACAAAACTGTCGAATTTGAGACGATACCAATTCACAAGAGATCCATGAGCGTCCAATGCATCCCAAAAAAATCACTGTTTGGTGTAGATTTTGGGCTGGTGGCGGCCGATGGTCCATATTTCTTTGAGAGCGACGTTGGCCAGGCGCTCACCGTTAACGGCGAGCTCTATAGGTCAATGAATACCAACTTCTTTTGGCCATAATTGGATGATGTGGACACAAATGACATGCGGTTTTAATAGTACACCGCGGCGCTACTTGCCACACAACTCGTGCCACATTGGAAATTCTGCAGGACTGAATCAAGGGCATGGTCATCTCACGTGGAGGTGATGTGAACTAGTCAACGAAATCGTGCGATTTGACTTTTTCTTGTGGGGTTTTCTGAAGTCGCAGGTCGATGCAAATAAGTCACAAACCACAGCGCCCCTCAAAGCCAACATAATCCATGCCATCGGTCAAATTCAGCCTGATTTATGCACCAGAATCATGGACAATTTGACATTTGCGTACCACACAGAGAAGCCGCGGCTGACATTTGAAGAATGTTATATTCAATACATAATGGCATCGATAGGCCTTTCAAATGAATAAAAAATGTCGATGATATCTCACACACACTTTGTTTAATTTAAATTGAAAGATAGGAAGCGCTTAATGAAATACCCTTTAGTATTAGGTTCCACCACAAAAAATTTCCGATTTTCACTCAGTTCGCGAAGCAGCAGAAATCGGATTTTTTTTTTTGATAATGTGGTATAAGTGTTTTACGTATGAGACTTTTAGGGTTCGTTGCAACTACACTTCTTTTGTATCGCTGACAGTGAATACCATTTATGACGCATTTAAGGAGCGCAACATTTGACCATGATTTGCTATGTTCCGTTCCGGAGATCATAGCCCTGAAAACGGACGACGTGAAAAATCAAAAACGACAATGCTTTGGAACCAATGGTAGAATCAGACCCAACGAAAAGGTTGCGAGACATTACACAGAACATGGGAGTATTTGCAATGGCAATAAGTTGACATCTATCTCTAATAGGACAAGTGATGAAACTCGAAATCGGACATTCCACGTGGCACAACCTAATAAAATGCAATCATAAAGCAAGATGGAAAATTGATGAGTGGAATTTGGTGGATTTGATAAAATAAAATGCCGAGCTGACTATAGCCAGTAAATGGATTTTAAATAACAAGTCTTCTTACATATGTCGAATAAAAAGCTAAGAGAATTCTAAGAAAGGCAATTTCAAGTTGACACATTAAAGTTGATGATGCATATATATTGTCTAACCAGTTTGATCAACATAAAGTTAGGTTCTCTTACAAGTAATACAATGTTATATGAATATGAAGTTCCTTGTCTATGAGTTGTCAACATTTAGAACATCGTTTCCATTTGATCGTATTTACATTTATAATTTCTCATTCAATAATTCATATGAACAGTAATTCTTTCGAATTCTTAAATGAGAAAACATGCAGACGAAAAATGGGAGTGGTGGAAATATTTTGATGTCATAAATATGAAAAAACTCGTGTCAGAACAATAGCACGAACAGCAGGTGTGGTTGCTCTAGAAGTTAGTCAGTGGGTCTACATGAGCTGTTACGGTCAGTATGACATTGTAATGGAAAAAAGAACAGAAACGTCCGAGTTAAATCGGAAGGACACATCATTCTTTGATTTGCTGCAACTTCGTCTCGGAGCAAAACCTCACTGTAGCTAGCACGCGGTTTCCACACCTCAACATTCATAAAAGGACCTGGCGGTCCTCTAATCATTCAACTGTCAACCAAATTGATTACGTTGCGATCGATGTCAAACACTCCTCCAGTATTCTTGATGTCCGAACGTTGCGAAGAGCCAATATCGACTCGGATCATGTCCTTGTTGTAGCTAAGGTAAGAACACGGATATCGAGGTTCCCTCGAAGTCGAGAAACAACGCGACGGTTTGACATCGAAAAGCTACAATCGCAACAGACCGCTAGGAAGTTTGCCAATCGAGTTTCCCCGAAATTCTCTGAAAGTTCCACACCGCCTGCACAATAATCTGATATCCAACAGAGGCCTGAAATACAACTTCACAAAATATGATTTCATCCACTTAATATGCATCCACTGGCATCAGTAAATTATTACTGACTTCAAGACTGCACATTAATAATGCAACTTTAAGTGGCGACCTAATGTGCGAATTGCATTGAGAGGCGTTGGTGTTAAAATACTGCTCACATTATTATTTCCCACATTTTTCTCACGTTTATCTTGAACTTCAAATGGCGATTTAATTAAACTGAAAAGGGTGTTCCCATTTTTTACGAGTATATACCGCTAATTACATGGTTTTCGTGATCAATCAAATCTAAATCAGAGCGTATTTTAATTGATATTTTCTTGTACTATACCAGTGGTGTATTAATGACAATTTTAGAGCAATTTCAACCAATTATCACATTTCCTCAGATGTTGATACACGACTTCTACGGGGATAAGCGATGTCGTTAATTGAGTACAGCGCACTGTCCCACAGCGATGAGCATACAAGTGCGTCATCTTCGGACGAATCCCTAATTGAAATTCTAGACAAGAATGTGCCACAGATAAAAATACAAATATCAAGATAATATAATATTTAACTGGAATCAGAAGGTGAACCCCTGGCTACCAGTTTACCTGTAATTTCCCGCATGGTTTCAAAAACAGATTTGTTTTTTTTTTTCCTCAAAACTGAGCGTGAGTACAATCCATGTCGAACCAGTGTCCAACCCTTTGTGTGAAAAGCATTGAAATCACTCTCGCCTACGTTCATATTTTTAACCTGGACATGCAAATGACTTTAACAGGTTATCAAGAGGTCTTGAATGAAGAAGGCAGCGCCGTTTACGGACTGGAATGGGGGTTCAGATAGCTCGTGTGATATGTGAACGAGCTTCGTCATGGGGTTTGTTTGTGTTTTTTTTGTTCGTTTTTCATTTCGACTTGATGAGGGATGAAATTTTAACAGACTATCTTTGTTGTCGTCACGGAGCTGAATTGATGTTGAATTGCCTCGATTGAGAATAGCATCTTGTTAACAGTGATATGATTCGTTAGGAGAATGGGTGACCTTTAATTTCGAACGTTTTCCCCATTTCACGATTGCTCTTGGCCCGAAACAACCATAAACCGTAGGTTAAGACGTAAATACCTCAGCAATCATTAGTGGAGACGATTGAATAATCGGATTAGGGCTTAATAATATTCATGATTGATTTTTGGTTGCATTTTGATTGAATACGGAAATATTTTTCTATCTTTTAGACTTAGAGTGCGGCGTCGACGAAGAAAACGACGTCGCCTTGGCGATGTCACCAAAAGGACAGGTTGCTAAGACGCTCACACCGAGAGACGAATCCTGTGATCCGGACCAGCGAGAAACATGGGGAGGAAAAGTCGATTTTTTATTATCGGTTATTGGATTCGCTGTCGACTTAGCAAACGTCTGGAGATTTCCCTATTTGTGTTACAAAAATGGCGGTGGTAAGTGATTTTGAAATAAAAATGTTGTTAATTTTATGAATTAAATGCAGGAGAATCGCATGACAAAGATGCTCAGCTACAAATTTGAATGAAAGAGGCTTAGTTGGTAAATAATTAATCTGAGCGATGCCGCGGTGCATTGGTTTAGTATGTCAACGCCTTCGTTTGATTGCAGAAAAACACCTTCTATATTTCAACGGCTTCACCTCTTTTGTGTCACTGACTACTGAAAGAGTATAACTGTCTAGACTCTAGAAGAACCTTCTCAAACTTCTCAAACTGCACGTGATACTTACATTTTCATGGACAGCCCGGGAGCCATCAAAGACCTGGAACTCTAAAGTTGTAACAAACTGCAGTTCGTCTTAGATAAGATAGTCGAACAATTCAATACTTGCCTTTGTTGAGTACCAGGCCACGTTTAGTTGTTTGTTATAAAGTTCGAATATAACGATCGACAAAATAGAATAATTCTCGTTTTGCTTTTACAGTTAGGAAAGATACAGTTATGCTTGAATGCATCTGATTTTTGATTTTTGTATCAGTATAGGTTGAGGCCCAAGTCCACCTTTATCAGAAGACGAGGAAGAAATGTAAGTTTAGGTGCTACATAGAGGGCTCCTCTCTGGCGGAGAATTCTGGCCTCTTGGGGTTTGTCATAGAAATGGAAGTGATTGTGGCTGAGTTCGTAAACGTCAACAAAATGCGGATCATGTAAGCATCACTGCCTATATGATGCGAATGCGACGCAGCGGTTTTTTAATGGTGCGATGCATCACGATGCTTTAATTTTGTTGGCGTTTCGGCTTATTGTTTTGTGTTCCAATTGTTGTTTTTTTTAGTGTAAAATTTTTAATAATTTATTTAAATTTTAAATTAATTTATTAAATTTAATTATGCCAGCATATTTTAATATATTTTAGACAAGAAAAAGAGGCAATTGAGTCGGAAAATAAAAAAAATCCCTCGCATCACAATGATCTCTGATGCGCTGGTTGCTTTTGTTTGCGCATCGTTGCTTTTATGTTGCATTTAGAAAAAGCAAAGCATCATTGCCAAATGTTTGCAAATAAGAACGCTTGACGTTGCAGTACTGCGCTAATGTTGCGATTACGAACTCACCCTCCATTCATTTATTTATTTTCAAACTCAGTTCCTGGAAAGTAATTTTCTCCGCCATTTGTTTTTGGTTCCGTGGATTGAGTGAATGGTGAGCTCAAAAATAGAGCGTTTAATTAACTAAATCATTCGGATGAAGCAATATTCTTTGTCCCCCGTCAGTGGTCATTGTAACCGAAATCTACTGTATGACAGAGCCAACAAATTTTATAAGGCGTTTAAGATACAGATGGCTCCCTCTAAGTCGAATTTTGAATTTTTTCGCCATATTTTTGTTGGCATTCCCCTCATTTTCCATACAAAAACCATCCTCTAAGTCGAACTCCCTCTAACTCGAACTAATTTTGATATCCCGTGAAAATTCGACTTAAAGGGAGTCCACTGTATTTGCTTTGTAGCATGTGTTTATGCTTTGGTTTGTCTACCCCAGAGTGTCTGTTCCATTTACTTACAAAGTGTTCACCCATCCCCACTCAGCACTTCATACTGAAAGACATTCATGGCTATCGGGAATGGCCTCTTAAGCCATTCATATCCATCATCACTGCAAATGTCATCCTCCAGCATCAGCAGCAGGCGGCAATAACATCCACCTGTACATGTGCCATCGTGCCATTATGAAGTGTACCGTTCGATTTAAACACTCTGCCCTCAGACTGGTCCGTCGCAAGCATCACCACCACCACCATCACCATCAGCCAGCATTGAAATTAACCCTTTTACATCAAAAGTGATCTAAAAGTGGAATAATATAAAAATTGCCGTTATCATCGTCACCATCACCATCACCGTCACCATCAAAAGAGTACCCTATCGTCGAACTGGGCTGATGGAAGGTGAAACCGGAAAAGGAGTGAAACTCCCCTCGACGTCTGCCGAGCCTTATTGTCTTGGTGAAACGTATCGATAGTACTTAACAGCTGCTTTTCAATTGAACTCCGAGCGACGAGCTAGGTCCTGTTATGTGCGTAGCTATAAAGTATATGCAGATTTTATTTTAAAATAAAAGATACGATTCCCTCCATTCCCGCCACACCCCAGTGGAGCGCCCTCAAGATAACTCAATTTGTGTGGACTCAAAGTAAAGTGTATATTGTTCTAAGGAAATTTGATTATGTGACGTCATTAGATGAATATTTATCAATACCTAAGAACGGGGCCGAAGGGATGGATGGTTCATATTTTGTTAGAAATTAGATTTCAGATGACACTGGGTATGTCTTTGTCTCTTTTTTTGCTTTCTACCTCCCGCTCTCTCTCTCTCTCTCTCTCTCTCTGTCTCTCGTGTGTATTTGAAGTTTTCCGCTTTTAGTTTTGGAATTGGCGCTTGTTAAAAATATATCAACTTAAGTGCGACTGCCGTTGACTTGATGACAGTTTATTGACAATTAAATTTGTATCGAAGTGAATTCTTTTGATTCCCGGGAAATTGAATAAGCAGTGACATTTAGATATTCTCAAATTTTTAAAGGACCCGATATGTCATGTCAGAGAATAATTTGTATTCGCTACACCCCGAGGGTGTGAAAATGTGGTAGGGGAAAGTTCAAAGAGAGATTAGTTCCGGATTTTTCTTTTCTTTTCTGGTCTGCGATGTGGACAAGTGCAGGACAGAGACTGTGACCGGAAGGTTTTAATTTCCTACAACTGAAGCGTAGTCCAAGCATGTGTGCTAAGGGGGATTGGATAAGTGGTCTTATGGTTATTTTTATAGCTCCACTTGCGTCACAAGACATTTTGATGTTGATCGGAAATTAATTATGCTGTCTGAAATGTCCGAGTCAGGACGAGCGGTTATTTTTGTTTTTCATAGCCTCGAGGATCACTTCTTCAGTCAAACAAAGCTAGACTGAGAAAGTGCTTTTTTTTTTGAGGATTTTTGAAACGCTACAGGTCCATTGTACTGCCAGGTAGCAACCTACTCCAATGCCGTTAATTTGATCCCAACGGCAAATGGTGACTGGACCAGATACAATTTCACTGGGATTCGAACCTGGGACCTCTCTAACTTGGGGCAAGCACCTAACCAACTGCGCCATCGAGTCGTTTTTAGAAAGTGGTTTAGTTTCTCTCTTTCTTTTCTCGAGAGGTTGTGTTGGTTTGAATGCCGTATTGGACGTCATCACTTGCTCAGAATATTTTCTCGTTTTCTAAGACCACCCAATAAAACAATTAAAAAAAAAACGTTATAGATTTATTATGTTTAAAATTTGACACTTAAGGGCTATTCACATGAGCAGCGAACTGCGAACTGAGAAATTCGCGAATTTTGACACTTCATTCACACGGAAATCGCATTTGCGCCAGAGAACGAACGGCTCGTTTTAAATCGTGAATACATTTGGCTAATTGGCGAAGAGATTTTTAATTTCGCAGAAAAAAAGCGAAGTCCATAATTTTCTTATTTAAAAAATATTTTTTACTTCTTGAAAAAATTTGATAATTCAAAACGCACATTTTGGCCTACCAGAAAGTATACACCTTTGCGGATATTTGAAATCTGATAGTGGCGTAGGACGAATTCTGGGATCGAGAAAGATGGAGAAGAAAAGGCCCAATCAAAGAAGTTCAGTTTTTTGTTTATACAGTGGATCAATAAGGAACTTGGACACTTATCTTGGTACAGAGACACCACCATGTTATATCCTGGCTTTTAATTTTTTCAACTCTTCAGTTTGGTTTTCACCACACGCAAGATTGATCATGGGATCTAGGTTAGGTTGAAGTGGCTGACTGTAGATAGCAGTCACACTTAGGCCAATTTAGGCCCATTGTGATACCACGCGGATCTGATGTTACCTATCCAAAAAACCATTTGGTGCTTTCAACGAAGCTTTTTAATTGATTAATGCCGACGTTGTGCAATTCGCTCAACTCGTTGAAGAAGTAGGCTCCAAGATGTTTCATCCTGCGAGAGGAGAGAGCGCTACAAGTGCAGAGGAGATGCATTATGCTTTTCTCCTCTTCTTCGTCTCTGCATGATCATGATATCTAAATTAACTAAATTTATTCTGATCCAAGAATAAAACTATTTCAAGAGGCAAACAAAAACATAGCTTTTTTTTTGGTTTGCGAGATGAATACATTTATCACTATTAAAACGTAAGAAGCTAAATGTTCGAGTTCTTTATTGATCCACTGTACAAGCAGAAATGGGAACTTCTTTTATTGGGCCTTTACCTCTGTACAGTTTCACAGATGTAGACATAGAACAACATTTAAGCAATTGCTCGACTAAGTGCTTTAGTTTTGAATCAATCAGAAGAGATTTGTACATTCCAAAAAGTTCATGGAGCTTGGGCCCAATAGAACCAAGATGGTCCTAAAACTGAACCAGCTGGACCTGCTGGTCCAGCCTCGAGCTCACCAAAAGTGGTTGGCTTGTTAGCGTCGACTAAGGACTTAACGTAGCCCCAGAGAAAATATCGCTGCGGCCAGTCGATGAACGTTCGCCGTGACATCAACCAATCGTCACATTTGTCCTTCACAACTTCGAACACCTTGTTGGATCCACAGCTCACATGTAAAAATGTTATCGAGCGCTAGTCGCAAAAAGTTGGGGAACATCGCTCTATATTTAAGGGCAGAAACCGGGTTGATTCTTTTGCTATGACCAATTCAGTTGATCGGCGTCGAATTCGCATTTTTGGGTTCTCTTCGATACTGGCCGTTATGGCGGCTATGTTTTCTTCATTTCGCAGCAATACATGTCTGATTGGTGGCTTATGATCCAATAGAGTATCCTCATGCTCAAACTTTTTCACGGTGCGGCAAATTCCCTGCACACTGAAGCCTTATGACAACCGACCTCACGACGAAATTCACGTTCCGTATCTACAATTGAGCCGGAATTGCGACATTTTTTAGTAATTTTCATACGTTCATCAAGCTTTAAACGATGCGTGATGAAATGGCGAAACCTTACTGAATATTTTGACAGCTATACATTGATAATTTTGACAGCTGCTGAAACATAACAATTGGAAAAACTATCATGGCTACCTGGTCATCCAGGTCGTTCGAAAAATACGATCAAAGACTTATGTAGGTTTGAAAACAGTCTTCCTCCATTCGCAATACACTGTCTCACTAAATGGAAATTAAATATTATTCTTGATGGAAACTTCACCTCTCGAGAATGTTTGAAATGTTCATTAAAAAATGCTGACACTCTCCAAAAACCACTTTTATTTGCAGTCAATTTCACGAAAGAAAATGTTCTCCAGTCTGAGACATAAGCAAATTGTATCCACACCAGAACAGAGCGGGACGTACTTCCTCTTAGGATCCCAATTACGGTTTCTTTACCTATGCTAACTGTTGCACACAATACCCCCCTCCATTCAGTCGTCAACACAAGATGAAGCTATTAAATGCTTCCACACTTCCTTTCGCAACAATTTCACAAAAGCTAAGTGCTTTTGTGACAAGAATCAAAGCATATCAACAGAAAAAAAAGTACGAACGGAGGACTGAACAAAAATAAAGTACTTCGTCCCCATTTTTTTCTCTCCCCCTTTCTTGAAGTTTTCCCAAGTTCTTCGCATGAAGCTATGACATTCAATGCCACGATATGTCGTGGCTTTAGCCGCCTTAATCACTCTGATACAATCCCCTCTCATAATTCACTCAGACCCTTAAATCCTTTTTCTATTGTTCTATTGTACCTTCCTCCATCCAACCGCTGCTACTCTGGGATTAAGTACATGCCACATCTGACTGAACACGATTCCAATGCTATGACTGAGATTGTCAGATGGCCAGAAAAATTACCCTCATCCGCATTATTCCGCAAAAGGAAATTCATATTCATCACTCATCGCAGATTTTCGTTTCTTTTTTTCTTCCTTCTCCACTTGGTCATGTCTTGTTGGAGCGCAGAGAAGAAATTACCTTCTTTCAATAAGGATCAACAGGTTAGGGCTGGCGGATGAAGGACGAATGGCAAGGCTTTTAAGACTCTCCTCTGTGTTGCGTTGTAAAACGAGGCTAAGGAGCGTGGAGCACCGCACAGAAAATGTGGCGATAAAAGGATAATTTTCTAAGATACGACGATTATACTTCACTGGGCATTAGGGGAGAAACGAAGTACAACTCGCTCTCATTCCCCACCGATTTCGTTCCTTGTCATGGCTCTTAATCCTTCTTAGCTGTGCGGCGCTCTGAACGTAGTGGCGATTGAAATTTGATGGGATAAAATAAAATCCATGCCATTACAAGTGGTCTCATATGGCAAATGATGCGTAAACTTTATGGTAAAAGTTATAGAGTTCAGCGATTCGTTCCAATGGTCCGATTTGACTGTGGTGCGAGGTGCTGGCCTAGGCGTGCGTATGTGAAGTGAAGTCGAACTCAATTGAGCATGAAAGTATTGTATGCATTCAAAATATTAAGCGGTAAAGTAAGTGGTTGAGACATAAGTGTGTGCCCGTGAATGGACAGAATGGAACACCTTAACTTGGCAAAAGATTGAGACTTTGTGAGTTATTCCGTTCTCTCTTTTCGGTGGAAGCCTAGAATTGTGCACGTGTGTACTGTAGTCTTCTAGTGGATTGAGTTAAAAAGGACATGGAAATCCTATGGAAATTTTAAATTTCTTTGGTGATCCAAAACTGCGGAATTTTTTTATTTGATGCAGTAAAATATTTAATGCTTCGGATGGTGTCGTCCTTAGCACCCCACTGATGCATCTGCTTGCAGTTCTTTGCACGCGGTTAAGAAGGTTGCGGTTGACGGCTGTGTCAAGAGCTGAGACTCCATATATAGTATGCTATTCTAGGCTGAAGACCCCATTTACATCCGATTGATTTTTTGCAGCAATAGAGCGCAGTCTTAATACGCTCCATGATGTTGGGCTTCCAGCTTAGTTTTCGATCTATGATCAGACCCAGGAATTTGGCCTTATCTGTAAGCGTAAGTTTAAGCCACACAATGAGGGAGGGTCAAAGGGGGGAATTTTATATTTCCTCGTGAAGTTGCGATTTTTGCGGATTAACTCCAAGACCGCACGCACTGATCCATGAGGTTAGTCTTTGGAAGGCATGCTGCATGATGTCCTTAAGTGTCGAGACAAATTTTCCGGAAACTACAATAGCAACATCATCCGCATAGGTAATCACCCTGCATCCTACCTCCTCTAAGTTCTGTAGCAGTTCATTGACAACAACGTTCCATAGAAGAGGAGAGAATACACCACCTTGCGGGGTTCATCTATTAACTGTTCTGCGGACATTGGATTCACCGAGTTTAGAGTTTATTACTCTGCCAACAAGTAGCTGGTGAATAAAAGCCACAAGGGACTTTTGAATACCGAGATTGTTAAGCGCTAAGGTAGTTGCCTCGGGAGTGATGTTGTTAATGGCTCCTTCAATGTCAAGGAAAGCTACCAGGGTAAATTCCTTGTATTTTAGTGATTTTTCAATCGTACCTATGAGGGTGTGTAGAGCTGTCTCCACTGACTTACCCTTATTGTACGCATGCTGAGCATGAGAGAGTCTGCCAGACGCAATACTGCTTCTGATGTGGTGATCAATCAGCTTCTCGAGTGTCTTTAGGAGAAAAGAAGAGAGGTTGATAGGTCTAAGGTCGTTAGGCTTGCTGTGTGGGGATTTGCCGGTCTTGGGAATGAAGATTACTGTAACCTCCTTCCAAGACATATTTTTTGGAAGGTTTGGGCAAAATGTACCGCACTGAAAAATAAATTCTATTTTGAGAAAAAAAGTATTTGAATTGATGATGTCCTTATTATTTTGTTTTTCGTTTGGAACTTACCCCGCGACCCCTTTAGTGGAACATGCGGGTCATTGAAAATGAGATGAGATGAGACTTACTCGTATGATAGCTTCTAGACCCATAACAAAGCTAACATCTAACATTTTTTTGAAATATTTTCAGGCGCTTTCCTGGTACCGTACTGCATTATGTTATTGGTTGGTGGTATTCCCCTGTTTTACATGGAATTGGCCCTCGGTCAACATAATAGGAAAGGAGCGATAACCTGCTGGGGTAGACTGGTGCCCCTTTTCAAAGGTATCACATTGTTATTTCGTCTAAACCGCCTGTTTTAAAAACCATAGTTTCATCCTAGGAATTGGTTATGCTGTTGTACTCATTGCATTTTATGTTGACTTCTATTACAACGTTATCATTGCGTGGTCGTTGAGATTTTTCTTTGCCTCATTCACCAACATTCTTCCTTGGACTTCATGCACGAACAATTGGAATACGAGACTTTGCAGACCGGTAAGTGAACCAAACATATCTGCTCAAGACGGCTAATCAATCATTCTTTTCTTTCCCCTTCTCCTAGTTTGAGGTTGTTCAATCTGTTACTCCCGTGTATAACTTGAGTATGGATCTCAACCAGACTTTGTTTAGCAACGAGACTACAGTCGCTCCCACGGAGAAGTTCCAGTCAGCCGCATCGGAATATTTTAAGTAAGTCCTCAAAGCACCCTAATCGGAATTATACCCATGCTAACTGGAGGTTTTAGTCGTTACATTTTAGAGCTCAACGAAAGCAATGGAATTCATGATCTCGGTGCCATCAAGTGGGACATTGCCATTTGCCTGCTGGTGGTCTACTTGATATGCTACTTTTCGCTGTGGAAAGGAATCAGCACTTCGGGGAAGGTCGTCTGGTTCACAGCACTGTTTCCTTACGTGGTGCTCTTGATCCTGTTGATCCGAGGCATAACCTTGCCCGGTTCGGCCATGGGGATACAGTACTATTTGAATCCCAACTTTGATGCAATCTACAAGGCTGAAGTTTGGGTGGATGCTGCCACGCAAGTGTTCTTCTCATTGGGACCTGGTTTTGGAGTACTATTAGCTTATGCATCATACAATAAGTACCACAACAATGTCTACAAGTGAGTAACAAGAGATCTTCTGATTTATTTGATATGAATAACATTTCTTTTGCATTATTCTAGGGACGCTCTGTTGACGAGTTTCATCAATTCTGCAACGAGTTTCATTGCAGGCTTCGTGATATTTTCTGTTCTCGGCTACATGGCTCATTCATCAGGGCAGCACATTGAGGATGTGGCCACAGAGGGTCCTGGATTGGTGTTTGTTGTCTATCCAGCGGCCATAGCAACAATGCCTGGAAGCACTTTCTGGGCTTTGATATTCTTTATGATGTTACTCACGTTGGGCTTGGATAGTTCGGTAAGAAGTCTGTTACAATTCCTTCTCTATCCGTTTTCATGGTGAAATCTAAACAAAGTTTAAGACCGGTTCTTTATTTAAATTTGCAAATGCGCCATTATGAATTTTGGAAGAAGTTAACATCAACACAGGGTGACCAGATAAGAATGATAGGAAAACAAGTTTAAAAATAAGCAACAATGGTCTGAGATAAAAAATTTATTCTAGCTTTATTTTGAAGCTACATTCATGCCATTATGCATGGAAAACCACGTCGTTCAATTGGCCGCCTCGGGTTCGCTGGCAGTGCCATTATGCATGGAAAACCACGTCGTTAAAATTGTCGCTTCGTGTTCGCTGGTAGTGTTTCAAGCGGTCAGTCTAATTTTTGATGACTCGGTCCAATATGTGCGGCGTTATTCTGGCAATAGCGTCTCGAATGTTGGCACCGAACTTATCCAATGTGGTTGGCATGTTAGCGTAAGCTAAGGACTTAACGTAGCCCCAGAGAAAATAATCGAGTGGTGTCAAGTCGCATGATCGCAGCGGTCATGAACGCCCGCCGTGAAATGACCTAGTAGCCAAATTTCTCCTTCACAACTTCGAGCGCCCCGATGATGCCGCCCAGTCTTAAACCGCACAAAACAGTCAATTTTTGTGGATGCATTGATGCGTGGTCAACCGCTTGTGGATTGTGTTCACTCCAATAACGGGAACTTGCGCCACTCTTTCGAGTCACCGACAATGCTCAAAGAGTATAACTGTCTAGAAAAAGGTTCTCAATCTCGCCGTTCGGATTCGGCATTAAACTGTAGGTCCCCTCCACTCGTGAGAGAACAATACCACGCACAATATGAGTGGTTGCTGAGAAGCTAGGCCCAGGTCCACCTCGGACTGTAGTGCCGCCCTTATTATATTATCAAACTGAGATTTGAAAGAGTTAAGACCGTATTTTTTCTATTTTTAGTTCGGTGGATCAGAGGCTATAATCACAGCTCTCAGCGATGAGTTTCCAAAAATAGGAAGAAACCGAGAAATCTTCGTGGCCGGTCTGTTCTCCTTATACTTTGTCGTCGGCCTAGCCAGTTGCACACAAGGCGGCTTTTATTTCTTCCAACTTTTGGACCGATACGCAGCTGGGTATTCCATTTTAATTGCAGTATTCTTTGAGGCCATAGCAGTATCATGGATTTACGGTAAGAATTTGAAGATTTGTTGACGCTCACTGTTCAAATTTCAAATGCACTCCATCTCAGGGACCGGCCGTTTCTGTGAAGACATTCGGGACATGATTGGTTTTGCCCCAGGAACATACTGGCGTGTCTGCTGGCGTTTTGTCGCTCCACTCTTTCTCCTTTTCATCACTGTCTATGGGCTGATTGGATATGAACCGCTTAGCTATGAAGGCTATGTATATCCCGTGTGGGCAAATACACTGGGGTGGTGTATATCTGGGTCCTCAGTGATCATGATACCAGCTATTGCTATCTATAAGCTACTCACTACACCTGGGTCCATTCAACAGGTAAGCTCGAGTTTGAATTTTGAAGATTTGCTCTCAATGAAATGTTCTTTTGTAGCGTTTCCGAATTCTGACCACCCCGTGGAGGGACCAACAACCAGCCATCAATGGAGTCACTGTTGAAGCCACACAAGTTCGCCTAACAGCCTCCAAAGAAGGTGCAGAAGTCTGAGATCGACCATTCGCGAGATTTCAAATATACTATGTATAGGAAAAAAGATAAACAACAGTAGTTACGTTCATATATGTATATTTAAGTTCGTACTTAGGTTTCACTACACAAAGAGATACTTGCTATCCCATGATGGAATGAAAAAAAAAAAAACTCAAAAAAGTTTGTAGTTCGACTAAAACAAAAAGAAATCAGAAAACTCCAACAACGTAGTACTCGTATGTATGCATGTCATTGTTTAGGGAATTATATACACAATTATCTATAAATATACATAAACTAGCGCCAATATACATACATACCACGTAAGTACAATATTTAAGTTAACTGTGAAACAAATTAGTTTAAATTTTATTACAACCAGTATAAGTATATAGTAAATACAAACATACAAAGAAAACAAAATGAAAATGCTGTGTAGATAATAGAATCAAAAGTTCATGTATGCTTCAACGTTGATAGATGCATCTCATATACATACCTATGCGTACCTATTTACCTACTATAAGTAATCCTCAACAGAAAATAAACGAGTGTAATCTCGAGAACTTAACTTTATTTTATGTAAATACAATCTGTGTAACTGAAGCTTTAAATTTCAATACAAAAAGTTGACAAAGTTCGAAGTATGGGTAAATAAGCCAATACCAACTATTAGCCTTTGTATATAACCTAAAATGTAAGATAATTTGTTGAAAAGTGTATTTGTTTTGACTTTAAAGCATTCAAGGTCCTGAAAGAGGCTTTGAAAGCTTAATTTTTATTCATTTCCATTAAATTTCATCTGTCATTGTGTCTAAGTGGAAGGCCAAAGGGAAAAGGTATGGTCTTTCAGCCATAAGACTGTACCTCGTCCTGGAGACCGACACCACATTTTGATTTTGTCAGACTTTTGTTTCATGTTGCGCTTTGGATTGAGTTTCCAATCAGCCATTTGGAAGTTCAATACCTGCACAGTTAGGACGTAAAATTGTTTTAGAAATAAGTTGATAAGAAAAAGTACACATTTTTACAGAATTTATTTTACAAATATTGTTTTCTTAAAAATAAATATTATTTTCTGTTCAATGAAGACGATTGTTTTTAGCTTTTGAGCGGTAGACTATGGTTGATTTTTATTTTACAGAAAAATTGAACTCACTTTCTTGAAAATGATACCTCTCTTTAAGCGACAGGACTGGGTTAGTTAAGTGGCTGCCCAGGTTCGAGTCCCAGTGAAATCGAATCTGGTCCAGTCACCTTTTGCCGTTCGTATCAAATTAACGGCACTGTAGTAGGTTGCTACCTGGCAGTACAATGGACCAGTTGTGAGTCTGAGTGTTTCAGTGTAGCTCTATTGTAGCTTTAAAAAACTCCGGAAGTGCTCGATGATTGGACTGAATTTTACGCCGGTTTTCCAGTATTTTTCAAAACTGTTGATTTTAATAAAAATGAAGTCGTTTGCGAACAGCTAAAGAGCAGATTTGGAAGGAGTTCGCGAGAAATTGAAAAGCGACCATAGATCTGCGAAAAAGGTGTTCTGGCAAACCATTCGCCGGATCAGAGGAAGGAAATTCAATATCATTGAAGGAGTCAAATCCAAAGATGGTGTGTTGCTTTCCAATGAGGTGGACATCTTGCGCAGATGGAGCGAGTACTTTTCGGAGCTGCTCAATCCCGAACAGGGCACTGAGAGTGACAGACCTGTAGTCTTGAGTAGGGCTTAAAATAGTCCAACGGTGGAGGAAGTCATTTGGCGATTGAATCGCTAAAAGTTGGCAAATCCGCCGGTGTGGATGAAATCCGGCCAGAAATGCTTAAGGCTATGGGTAAAGAGGGAGTTTTATGGCTCTCTCGTGTCATTAAGGTGGCTTGGGAACGCGGTGAGACACCTGGCGATTAGCAAACTGGGGTGATTTTCCCTGGGGGACAAAAAAGAGTGCTCCAACTACAGGGACATATCTCTTTTAAGTCTCCCTGGTAAAGTCTACGCTAAGGTGTTGGAGGCGCGTTCTAGAGCTATGGTCGAATCCAGGATGGGAGATGAGCAATGCGGTTTTCGTCTCGGCAGAAGTACAACCTACCAGCTTTTCACTCTAAGAATGGTACTTGAGAAGGCTTGGTTGTACACCAAACCGATCTACATTTGTTTTTTAGATTTGGAAAAGGCATACGATCGAGCTCCTCGAGGTAAACTCTGGAGTGTTCTGCAGGAGTATGGAATTGATGGATCTTTTTTGAGACCATTCAGTCTCTATACACAAACTGTAGCAGCTGTGTTCGGGTTAACGGTAGTAAATAAACACCTTTCACTGTGGGCGTTGGACTTCGCCAAGGGTGCATCTTGTCACCTCTCCTTTTCATTATATATATGGACTGGATGTTGCAGCGCAGTCGAGGCGAGGAATGTTTCACATTGAGAGAGGTGAGGGTAAGCCTCATCCTCACATTTTGGTTTTGGATTGGTCAAGCTGGGTCGATTTTGAAACAGCTTGGTCGAGCTGTAATTAGGCAAAGTCCGTGCTTCGATCCAAAAAATAAAAACTTTAATTTTCACGTCTCTCGAGTCTATGACAATGCTTAGTGGACATAATTGTAAAGAAAAGCTTTTAAAACATCGCTTGTCGAATTCGGCACAAAATTGTAGATCCTAATAACTGTTGAAAGCACAATAAAACGCACAACACAAGGGTTGTTGTAAAAGCTAGGCCCAAGTGCAGTCTGAATAATAGCGCCAGCTACAAGCGAAAAACAAAACCACAAAGGAAATAAGTCTATATAAAATATTATCTTATATTTGTATTTCTGTTAGAGTTTTATTTGTTCAATTGGCAACCCTTTTTCAACCTGACAGCTGACAGTTCATTTGTGCTCAGCTTGATTTGCACTTTTACCATGGGCTTATGCCAGAAGTTCATGCCTATTTTTCCACAAAACTTTGTGCAAATGGTTTTTCGCTGAGATTTTGTATTTCGAGCGAAGAAGACACGGAAGCTATTGGGACTGTTACCATGATACATTCACGAGTTAAGCCAGAACGAATACTTTTTATTTATTACGTCGTTACTCAATTGAATGACTTTAATCTTAGAAAGTTATTATTTCAACAAGACAACGCATCAAATCAAACTGTGTGCGACAAAGTATAGCACTTTCAATATTATGTGTGTTTTAACGCCTTTAAAATATCTACCATAATGGCCGCATTAAGTAGTAGAGCCCTCTGTCGGAAGACCAAACTGATTCTATACAAGACCTTGATCATCCCAGTTCCCCTGCACGGTGCAGAGGCATGGACAATATCCCATGCGGATGAACAGTCTCTTGGCCTTTTCGAGAGAAAAGTTCTGCGCACGGTCTTTGGTCCTGTTTGCGTTGATGGCATTTGGAGGAGAGCTGTATGGGCTGTACAGCGATTTGAGTCTGGCCAGGCGTCTACGGATCCAACGCCTAAGATGGTTAGGCCATGTAGAGCGTATGGACAACTTAGCTCCAGCCCGAACAGTCTTCGACTCTGAGCCTGTGGGACAACGCAACAGAGGACGTCCACGAACAAGGTGGCGCACACAAGTCGAGGTGGACCTTGGCCGGCTTGGTGTGCGAAACTGGAGACAGCTGGCGAAAGATCGTGCTGGCTGGAGAGGCATTGTGAGTGAGGCCCAGGTCCACCTCGGACTGTAGCGCCCCAAGTAGAAGAAGAAGTAATTGCCGCAAGGAAACCCAAGTCAACTAAAGCAATCGAGGAATAATACACTGTGACCATAATGCCGAAAACGCAATACTGCGTTGGTGCTACTTATGCAATGTCGACACTTTGTGTTTGCTTTGGCACTTCACATACAAATTGAGAGTTTTTTGTGTTTGTGTTTTGACATTTAATTGTAAAAATTTAGAAATTAAAACAGTTGATAAATAGGGATTGTCATTTCAAAAGTATGACTGAATGACTGCTTAAGGCCCAGCCATAATGAGTCATAAGCGAACGTGAATTATTGTCAAACGCGCATAGGTGGGTGATCAGAGTGACTATAATAG
Source organism: Myathropa florea (assembly GCA_930367185.1). Classification (NCBI taxonomy): domain Eukaryota; kingdom Metazoa; phylum Arthropoda; class Insecta; order Diptera; family Syrphidae; genus Myathropa; species Myathropa florea. Next base: position 12,940,716 of record OV884003.1, on the reverse strand, counting down.
AGTTCACGACCGATTTGGAACGTTTCGTTAAGCATATGGGAATTTAACAAGTGGCACACAAACAAACAAATGTTTCGTTAAGCATGTGCTCTCTGACCCGCATCGCGCATATGCGAATTTGACTTATGGTCAACAATCGCATAGAAATCCCAAAATGGTATATGCACTTATATTTTCATTGTGATTATGCGTGTGTTTTGTGTAAAATTTAACACCACCTCATGTTCGCTCATGCTTATTATAGTTGGGCCTTTACTTAACGAAAAAATGGCAGTACCAACGCAGTATTGAGTTTCTCGCACAATTACTTCGCTTAGTTTCGCAAGTTTGTTCACTTTAGCTTACTTTTGTTGGAGTGTAGTTTTTTTGGTTACGTCCAAGGATGTGGCAATCTTCGAGAGATACTAGTAACCCGTGCTATCAGCATGCACGATTCGCAAGCCCATTCGATTTAGGGAATACGCCTACGTACTAACCCACACTCTTCACTCTTCTACCACTCTCCCCGCGGAACTGCCGTTAGGTATTGCTTGGCGGGGCTGGCAAGCAATTAATGCTACTCCTGTGCTTCAGTAGACTCTGCTGCTTCTGCTGCTGCTGCTCTTATTGCAGCTTCTATTCTCCGCAGCTCAATTTGCATGTTTTTTATGCGTCCGCATATGTCCACCCAGTAATCTTCCGACTCCATCATTCTCTTTACTAGATCTGGTGGGTCTGGTAGATTACCTCTCCGTGAAGCGTCCACAGTAAAAGAACGCGTGCTCCACGTCCTCTCCTGGTTTGAACATTCTGGACAGTACGCCGAGTCGTCATGGCCAAAACGGTGCAGGTACTTTCGGTAACCACCGTGGCCAGACAGAAACTGCGTTAGTTGCTAGCTGCAGTTTCCTTGCCACCTGCTAATCCAGTTATAAATTTGTGGAATCAATGTATGAGTCCATCTTCCCTTCGTGGTGTTATCCCATCCAGATTGCTACAGAGCTTTTGAACGAGTCCTTTCTTCCCTTTTCATTCTCCTTATTTCCCCGGCCTCCGTTGGGATTAAAGGTTTCCTGTGGTGAATCCTGCTCATCTCATCCGCAAGGATATCAATGGGGATCATTCCCGCTATAACAAATACAGTGTGGTAAATGGAGTGTAGTGAATCGCTCTGTACATACGTAAATGGAAGCTGGTGTTGAAAAATATTTATTTTCTATACGTTATACGGAAACCTAGCGATTATACAAAAATAGTACACTGCGATCATAATAACCGCTTCGTTCAGTTTTGTTAAGTTCGTTCACTTTTGCCTTCTTACGCGGTAGTGAAATGAATCGCTCTCTACGTATGCAAATGTCAGTTGACAGCTGAATTCTCCTGAAGTTTCTATACGCAATTATGGGCACTATGAAATTTGCTGATACTTGGTTTGATTGTAAAATAAGCTTAATCTTTTGTACGGCCATTTTGGTTGGCCCTTAAGAGGTGCCGTTAAATCGATTCAGATTCGAACCCTAAACACATTGCATAGGAGCCTTTGCCTTACTTACATTGAAATAATTACAACTTCTTTTTTCTGAAGTTTCCATCTGGGCCAGTTCTTTTGGAAGTGACTGTACATCTGTTCACTACTCAAACCCAAAATTGGAACATCTACACACACAGAATTTAAAAGGCAAACTAAAGCTACTTGAATAATTGCTTGCATGTATAAACGCTTTATAAGCTCGGAACCAAACATTCAATTCGAATGCATACTGCCAAAGCTTTTGGCTTTAACCAAAGACCACAACCGAGATAATCAGATACACGAAATAAAATACATAGAAAAAAGCTCAAAAAAGTGTTAGGAACTTTAACGAAGGAAATTTTATTGTTTGAGAGTGAGAAAGAGTATCTTATCTAAAGCTGTTTGTTTTAAATGCTAAAATAGTAAATAGAGTTTTTTGAAATACTTAAATTAGTAGCTGAGCTAGATAGTTAATAATATTGTACTAAAAATTTGTTACTGAATTATTTGCTATAAAACAGTGGATATGTAAGTATGTAAATGCTTTATATTTACTGTGAATAACATTTTTTTGTAAGTTTAGCTAATGTAGCTAACAGATCTTTAATTAAAGGTGATTAAAGGTTTTTCTTTCTGTATATTTTAAGCCAAAGTGCTGATAGGTGCCGAAAGCGAAGCGCTGTGCATATGAATGTGAACCCAGGATTTAGAGCAATTCTTCCTGGAAAAAAATTGGTCGATGCTATAATAGTGTAGCTTTAAATTTTCTATTGAGTTATAGTGAATGTAAAGGTCAAGTGCGTTAATAAAAAATCAATTAAATGCATGCTTGATGTCTTGGTTTGTAATTCTCTACTGACTTAGGTTTCCTGAGCATGCAGGTAGAGGCAAAATATACCATAAATTTAACGAAATAGAAGCAAAGCATTTCTTTTGTATTTTTTTTAAATTGGATATACATATATTGTTCAAGAAAAGTTATGTTAAATAAAAATTCCATTTGATTTGTAGTAAATTACATTTTATTTGTTTTTCTCTGTTCTTTTTATGTGTTTTTTTTGTTGATATCTCTTATGACATATCCAAACGTGTGCTTAGCTTTTGAAACATTATTGAAGAGCAAATATATTTTAGTTTTGTAAATGTAAATAATTTCAACACAGTTAGTAGTTAAAGTATGTGGATTGAGTGAAGAGGGCCGGATAATTTTATACCCATCAAAAAGGAGAAAATGAAGGCAATCAAAATGATAAACGGCAGGATGTGAAATTCGAGCAAATGAAAAAGAAAACACTCATGATGTATTGTACTTACAGCTTAACAAAGAAACAAAAGATCACAAAAGTTATACGTTTCAATATATTTTATTTTCAATCCAATCTTATTTCTTCGTTTGGTATAATTATATATCATATACGTATGTTTACAATACCTATCGATTAATCGGTGCATTCGTGAAATTGGTCTTTCATTAAAATATATGTACGTGCAGAAAACTGTTGGTGCATAATTATGATAATTTATTATCGTTTTTATATATTTCTGATTTTTACTTTTAAATGAATGTAGTATCTACGAATGAGTATGCATTTACTAAGCTTCTTTTTTTTCTGAAGTATGACATGAAAGAGAAAATGTGATTTGTTTTTAATTTGCAATATTTTCGTTTTATTCAAATATAAATGGAAATTCAGGAAAAAATAATGTTAGCACCTTCAATTATAAATTTTAATTCATTTTTTTTTTTCATTAAAAGGACAAATTTTGAACATCGACAAAAAACTTTGGGTGAATCCCTTGGAGGCAAACCTAACAGAACCGCTAGTTGGCAGTTGTGATTGTTTTTTTCTGTTTTATTTAATTTTTTTTTAAGTTAATTAGCAGGAATTTGTAATATGTACCAATTTTAGTTTGGAGATCATTCTTAAGAATTATCGAAACAGTCTAAAGTTGTTTGTTTGTTTGGTTTTTGAGTAAACAGAGTTTTCCAATATAACACTAAATTTAATGTTGAATTTTGTTTTTTTTTTTCAGTTTTTCTTTTCTTCAGTTTTTTTTATGAATATAATTAATTAACACAAATTCATAATCACATTGATTTATTTGTCTATTATCTAAGATAATAAATCATTTTTTGTTTGTATCATAAATACGCGTCTAAATCAAAAATAATTCATTTTCAATACCATTTAGAATTCTTATACTACTTAGGTACTAAGTTACATTTAATTGATAATTTTATATTAATTCCATGTTATATTTAATTATATTATACAATTATAGGCATTTAATTATAGTCTTTTCGCTTTTATTTTTTTAAATAAAAAAAAATGTGAATATTCACTTCGAAAATCAATTATGAAACTTGAATGTGAGTGATTGGAATCAGAATGTGGCTCAATTATAGTTTGTGTTGATAGGTATGTGCATCTGGTTACTATTGAATTGTTTTCTTAATTAAATATTCGGTTTTCTGGGATAACAGCAGTTCAATGAGGTTAATTAAATTGCATTATTAATGTCATTAAAAATGGTGCTGTCAACATTTATATTGTTGACGAAATTTTCTCTAATGAGACATTAATTCATCGTGTAATTTTGTTTGGATATTTATTTTGAATCAAACAAAAATGTGGTATGCATAACTTTCTCAACCCACAGTTAATGACAAATTAATTTGATTAGACCGGAACACGTATCGACTGGAGTTTTCAGAAATTCCACTGCATATACTACGATAAAAACGCCATTACCACGAACTTTTTAATCAAATTTCAAACAATTCTGATTATGAATTGGGAGACAATGAAAATGTATGTTGAAACACTTTTACATAAAAAACTTTCCTTTCCTTCGTTTTTAACTAAAAAAAGCATCTGTGTGCATAAAAATAAAATAACTGTTAAAATTGCAAGTATAAAAAAGATTAAATACTGACTGTTTCAAAGTTCAAAATAGTAAAATAATGATCCATGAGGTAAAATTAGTAGATAGAGTAGCTACGTACATGGTAGTTCATCTTAAAAAACATTTTTGAAGCTTTATCATGTTCAACACACGTGGTGTGAATGCAAACATGGTTTAATAATAATAATAATGGCGACGCTACAGTCCGAGGTGGACCTGGGCCTAGCTTCTCAGCAACCACTCGTGTTGTGCGTGCTATTGTTCTCTCACGAGTAGAGGGGACTCCGAACGGTGAAATTGAAAAGCTTTTTCTAGACAGTTATACTCTTTGAGCATTGTCAGTGACTCGAAAGAGGTGGAGCCGAGAACATTTTTTTTTTGAAAAATTGTTTGTCTGAACTTGGATTCGAACCTAGACTGTGAAAGTCTAATGCCCATGGGTCGACACACGAACCCACACGGCCACGGCGCCCACGGGCCAGCTATACAGTATTGTAAAAGATTGGCTCCTGTCAAATGCATAATTTTTTTTTAAATAAGTGCTTATATTTTTTGGAAAGAGTCTGTATGTCTTGGACCGGAAGACTACATTTTCTTTGATGCCAGATCAGAATTCGTATTTTCAGTACCTCTTCAATATAAAGATTTTTATATCTCCAGCAGTCACTTAAGGCCCAACTATAATAGGCATGAGCGCGCATGAGCGCGCATGATCTAATGTCAAACGCGCATGAGTGAGTGAGCGAATACAATTCGAAACAATTCGAAACATTTCGTTAAGCATGTGCGAATTCAACAAGTGGCACACAAGCAAACAAATGTTTCGTTAAGCATGAGCTAGTGCGCTCTGAACAGCACCGCACATATGCGAGTTTGACAGATGGCACACAGCAACACAGAAGTCCTAATATAGCAGGTTCGCAATTGCAAATTATCCACGATATGATAGGAAATAAAAGGAAAAACCCTTGTCTATATGATAAGGGGCACGCCTTATACTATAATAAACAGATCGAATTGAGATTAAGTCATTGTTGAACGACAATTTACAATTGAATGAAACAAAACACGGAAAGAAATTCTGACAAATGGCCATGCGCGCATGTGTTTATTATGGCTTGCTTATGTTTTGTGTAAGCATGACGAAACTTTTCGTTAAAGTGTGACTTTAGCTCATGCGCGCTCATGTATATTATAGATTTAAGACTGAACATGAAAATGACGATAAGGTATTCTTATACCAAATATTTAATTCTTTGACAGAAGACCATGCTAATTTATTTGAATGGGAACATACAATGCCTAAAGTATCACGTGCTTCACAGAGGTAGGTTGTCGAAAGAATTCGATATCCAAAGTGGACTAAGAGAAGGCGACATCGTATGGCCTATTTTATTTCTTGTGTGACAAATTGTGGGTTTCGAGCAGCAGATATTTTTAAATTGCTACCTTTCAGAGCATCACTCCGAGATTAGAAGATTTGGATCGTGATGTGAAAACAATTACAATCACACCAGCTCTCCCCGTGCAAAGGGTCAGTTGGAGAGGATGGCGATTTGTACACATATTTGAACTTGTTTCACTGTGCAAACGAACGTGTACAATATTTTTCATATCCATAGTCAGTTTATTCGTCCCTCTTAATCTTCCCAAAATTCAGGTTTAAAACGCAGACTGAAAATAGAGGTATATGACAGACTTACGACCCAGCTTAAGTACTCGTCCCACAAGGTGATGCAGAAAGATCAGACTCACCATTGCTGGTAGATGTACATATATTAACTTGAAACGCGGGTTTGTTGGAAACAAAAACTATATTTAATGACCAAAAATACTTTCTTCAGACTTATTAGACTTCATTCGTACTTGAAGGATTTGTCTGCGCAATCCAATGACAGAATTTTTACATCAAGCTTCAGATAGACATGTGGGTAGACGAAGAGAATGATAAAAGAGGCTATACTAACGGGTATTGTAAATCATGCAATGTTAAAATTGACCGAATTATGAATATGTATATTCAAAAGGAATTTCTTAGATGAATATAATGAAGGATTGTTTCACAAAAAAACATTTTTGTTGAAAATATTCACTTTATGAATTTCCGAACAATTTTTTCTTTAATATAAATTACTAAATATCACTTACAAAAAAGACTTAACTAGACCATGTAATAATGTTTTAATTTAAGAAAAGAATAATTTCTTGTTATGCCCTTCGGATTTATGATTGAGAATAAAAATTATAATTTCGTAGTGTTTTTGGTCTGTTCGTTAAAATAGTCTGGTAATGTTGTCATAAAAAAACTGTAGTCAAATTTAATTGACTCAAGAATAATAAATAAAAAAAATAAAAATGTTTACCAAAAATCTACCTATTTATTAAATAACATTTTCTTTTTTAAACATTAAATTTTACAGGTTCAGAGAAAAAAACGGCAAAATATCAAAGACCTTATCGAGAATATAAATATAAATGCACATTTTTGTGTTGTATTTGTTTAATTTTTGTTTTGTGTAAATAGTGAGTTATTTATTTTATACAAAATATATATTCTTTTTAAAAATATACAACTCTCAAAAAATTCCAAATGAATATGACCAGAAATGTTTGTAAATATTTAGATTTCGCCAAAGTTTGAAAGAATTAACAATATAAGCTTAAAGTAGAGTGACGAATAATAAGATAAATATAATGAGCTTTCTTTTTTGTGTTTTAATTGTTTTTTTGTTTTTGTTTTAATCGGTATCACACCCATGGTGCGCTTGTAATAAATATAATTGTTTATATAGGTAATATATTTTAATTAATTATTCTATTAATTAATTAAATAATATATATTTTTATTTATCCTACCATATTACAGCATTTAGTTTAACCTACATAATTTTATATTGAATTAATTCAATTAGATTAATTAAGACTGCTGAATCGAACTTAAAAATGCTGGATCGACAGAAGCAACTTTAGCTGTCAAAAATGCATGCATACAAAATAGCAAACTTTGCAGCACTTGGCATTCTAGTTCCTGGAAAAGAAAAATTACAAAGAAAACGATACAAATTATAGAAAATTAGAATTTTGCAATAATTTTGAATTAGAATTATTTTTTTAGCATTAACATTAAAAATATAAATAATGTTAAATGGGAAAGGAGTAAAATTAGAAAATTTAAGAACACATTTTTTAAGATTTTACGTAATGGAAGATTATAAAAAAAGATTAATTTTTATGACGAAAGTAGTTGAAAAGTTGAAGCCTTTTAATAATAATAATAATGGCGGCGCTACATTCCGAGGTGGACTTAGGCCTAGCTTCTCAACAACCACTCGTTTTGTGCTTTCTATTGTTCTCTCATGAGTGGAGATTCTTAAACAAAGTTCTCGTCATGAGCACGAATGTTGTATTTCAACTTTAATAGAAGTTTTAATTTGAAAATACTGTTGAAAGAAGGGAGACGGAAAACGACTACCATGTAGGTAAAAAATGGCTCTTATGAATATCTAGACGACCTAGATGGAGTCAGCATGTAAGACGGTCATTGAGGCGTTGAAAAAATGCACATGCCACAGGGATTCAAGATCCTTTACCTGGGAGCCGCATCAGGTACCAAAGTATCGCATGTTTTCGACGTTGTCGGATCAAATGTCCTCGCCTACGCAGTGCCTGGGTTGAGGTCTGATCAAATTGGCCAATAAGCGTATAAATATTATTTCTTTTATTGATCATGGCTGGAAAACAGGTGCAGGAACTAGTGCAGGGGTCTTCTGAGAGCTCTTCGAAATATCCCTGAACCTAAGCGATAAATGTAGCATGGCAGGAGGTGGCAGCAAGGCGGCACTTACTTTAAAAGAACTTAATTTGACGGGAAAAAAGATAACTCTTTTTACTGAGAGCCAAGCGCCAATAAGAGCCATAGCATCGGATACTATGAAGTCGAAAATAGTCAAGCTATGTAGACAAATCGTCAACGAAATGAATCAGTGATGTATCAAATTGAGTTTATAAACCGGATCAAACCGAGTTACGGCCAAACCGAGTCACATTTTTATCAATCCGGCAAAACAACTCCATTCATTCTATGCGAACTGTTCGACTTGATTTGAAAACAAAATTCTTCTTCCTTTTCGGAGGATTTTTGAAACACTACTGGAGCACTCAGACTCAAAACTGGTCCATTGTACTGCCAGGTAGCAATCTACTCCAGTGCCGTTAATTTGATCCCAACGGCAAATGGTGTTTGGACCAGATTCGATTTCACTGGGATTTGAACCTGGGATCCCTCTAACTTGGAGCAGGCACTTAACCAGCTGCGCCATCCAGTCGTATTTGTATTGCATTTATGCGAACCTGGTTACATTACTCGGTTCAATACCTGCATAGATGGAGTTCGATTTCGATTCTGTTTCTCATATGATGTGCTGTCGGGGCCCAGCGTTGTGCGACAAATGTATTTGCGTCGGATTTTTGTTTGCGGTGTTTTTCATTTTTTTCGTTAGAAACCGAGTCAGTCGACTCGATTTTAACTCGGTTTGAAAAATGTACGGTTTGGAACATCACTAATCTGAAACCTAAACAGCCGACTCGATTTGCAACTCGGTGTGTAACTCGATTTTAACTTGGCTTGAAAAATGTACGGTTCGGAACATCACTAATCTGAAACCTAAACAGCCGACTCGATTTGCAAATCGATTTTAGCTCGGTTTGAAAAATGTACGGTTTGGAACAACACTAATCTGAAACCTAGTTAGTCTCGGTGTGTAACTCGATTTGCAACTCGATTCGAAAAATTTACGGTGAATGTTGGTTCTGAAAAATGCTTAAAATGTTGTGAACAACTTAATTTATTCTCATATCACATTTAAGACCCAAAATATTTCACAGACTTCCAAGAAAGCTTAGAATGAAAAACACGATCCACAAAAGGACAAGTTTGACAAATTTCCAAAGATAAAATTGGAATATACAACTCAAATTGAGTTACAAGGAGTACGACGCAAATAATGGGAAAATATTTCGCAACATCACCCTACAAAGCGATGAGAGATACAAAAAGTCATATCCCATGTTGTTTCAAATCAAAAAAAAGTTCCAAAAGCTTAAAACAACCTCATCCGACACGACAAATTAAATCACCACCAATAAGGACGAATAATTCGGATGGACTAACTTATGTTGACAACTTCCAGAACTTTTTCGACAAATAGTTCCACTACAATTTGCACAACACCCCAACTTGTTGCAGCGACTGTTCAATAAGAGACCATTATTTGCGAAAACAAACTTCACTTCGTCCGGGAACTGAGCAGTTTAATTTGCCGTGGCCAAACTTATCAGTCCAACTGACAGAGGTCGTTCACTTGTCGCTGACCAACACAAACCGAACAAACTTTTCAACTTTCCAAAAGCAAAATCAAACAAAAACAAACATCAGCAATTCATTTAGCCTCTCCTTCGAAATAATTTTCCTTTTTCATGAATTTCCCAACTTTTGAAGTCTACCAAAAAAAAAACTCCCCTTTTTCAACTGTCGAAACAATCGCTGCGAGTTAGCCAATCCACGCTATAAACAGTTCTCATCCTACTCAAGCTATGAGTTAAAATGAATTTGTAAATAACAAAGCAATCTACCGAAAGGATTTGAATAGAGAAAAAGTAGCAAAAAAGGAGTAACATGTGTGTTTGTGTGGGTGTGTGTGTGAAAAAGAGAAGGACAGAAACCAGACAAATTAAGGAAAAACAAAATTAAAATTTGCGCTTTTGCACACTCACCTTGGTTTCTATTGCACGTGTTTCGTGATCCTGAAAGTGAAGTTTCAACTTTGATTTGCCATCATCGCTGGAGCCACGTAGCTGTGAGAATTTATACTGCCAAACTATGGAGGAGTCCGCACCCTCGGCTAATGAGAATCCTGATTGCCAGTCAAGCGTTAATCCACCGCTCTTACCGTGATGGGAAACAGCAAATGTTTTCCTCTGCGAATGAAGAAAAAAAAAAACAAAAAGTTTGAAAGTGGAAGATGAAGGAAATTATTGATTTTTGTTCATAATGCTCCTTAGATGCTCCTTAATTGGCGATACACCCAGGAAAGGTGGGTGATGTGATGATGAGATTTTATTCTAATAACCGGGAAAAAGTGCGTTTCTTGTGATTCTTATCGATCTAAGAGGGACAATTAGTAATCAACGATTTAAAGAAAAGGCTAACGAAAACGAAGACCTAATTATGGAAATATATTTTGCTGGCGAAGGGATTATTTTACCTATTCACCTGCTTCTTTGGGCGGGTGATAATCGCCAGGTACCTACTTAAAAACGGAAGGTTCTTACATCGAAATCTGCTTACTTTTGAGAGTAAATTAAATGAGTTCTGCCATTGTGTGCAGACAAATAAATGGTGTTTAGTGATGTTACGAGTATAAGATTTTACAAAATTATTGAAATTATTTCGAAGTATTTCAGTACGTTGTTGATGTAGCGGAATCCTCCAGAAGTGGATTTACTTGACGAAAGGGGCAAAATTTTTTTAAAAATAAACTAAAACCTTAGTTTAAGCGTCCCATGTTCGGCGCCATTTTTGTTGCAAAAAGCTATTTCAGTGGCTCTGCCAAGTCATTTGCAACAGAGCTCCAAGCAAGTGCTGTTTTTCCAAAATTCGAATAAAGTACTTCTTCAAAATGATTGCCGTTCAGTTAAGTACGAGAAATCGTTAGATCTCTGTTCATAATAAAGGGTATTTCAACAGATTTAGAAACGAAAACACACGTGTTGAGCAAATAACCACCAGTTACAAATAGAAGGTGTGTTCAAAAAATGACGAGAATTTAAATTTTTTGAAAAGAAATATTTATACGTCGACTCCCTCTAAGTCTCCCTCTAATAATAATAACGGCGGCGCTACAGTCCGTGGTGGACCTGGGCCTAGCTTCTCAGCAACCACTCGTGTTGTGCGTGCTACTGTTCTCTCACGAGTGGAACGGACCTACAGTTTAATGCCGACTCCAAACAGCAATTTTGAGAAGCTTTTTATAGACAGCTATACTCTTTGAGCATTGTCAGTGACTCGAAAGAGGTGGAGCCGTGAACAATTTTTTTTGAAAAATTGTTTGTCTGAACTTGGATTCGAACCTAGACTGTAAAAGTCGAATGCGCATGGGTCGACGCACGAACCCACACGGCCACGGCGCCCACTCACTCACTTTGGAAATAAGTTTTTAATATTTCCCAAAATTTTTGAAGCATAAAATGATTCTTTTCGTTCCGCGGAGGTATGATACTGACTTTCTGTCAAGATCTCGAGCGAGAAACAGCCGTCAGTGTCAAAATAACCTATGATGTAAAAAAGAACCACTAGCTGGCCCACCATGTACTTGCGGAATACAACATTTCCATAGAGAGTACTCCGGAGGCGCAAAAAATGGATCAAAGTGAGTCTGCGCCACAAAACCGAATACTTCAGAGCACGGCACATCAAATAGATCCTGAAAGGCACCCTCGTCCCTAACCAACAAGGACAGTAAGTACTGAGCTGGAACGACTGGATGGCGCAGTGCCCCAGGTTCGAATCCCAGTGAAATCGAATCTGGTCCAGTCACCATTTGCTGTTGGGATCAAATTAACGGCACTGCAGTAGGTTGCTACCTGGCAGTACAATGAACCAGTTTTGAGTCTAAAGGCTCCAGTAGAGTTTCAAAAATCATCCGAAAAAAAAGTACTGAGTATGGGCGAAAGAGGTCATCGCCAAAGACGAACTGACCAGACCTAAGTCTGTTTGCCCCAAAGGGTCTAGCAAAGATGCCGACTGTAAGAAGGGTCCTAGCATGGGAAAGAGGGGGCTCCATAACTGATGGAACCAGAGGGTGTAAAACTACCGCTAGGAAGGGAGCTGGCAATAGGCCGGGTCCTAGTGGAGCGAAGCCCCCGAAAAAAGTAATGGTTGACAGGAAAGTCGTAGCTGGTAAAAGGAACAGGTCCGTTGAGGATGCCTCAATTGAACCCATGCGGCCAAAAACAGAAGCGAGATGCAGTAAGGACTCATTTCGTTCCGCGGAGGTGATACTGAGTTTCTATCAAGATTTCGAGCGGGAAACAAACATAACCACTAAACTCGAGTTAGGAAAAAAATGAGTTATAAGTACCATTATGTTCACCATGTTTAAATCTACTTTCACTAATTTGTTTATGTCTGTATCTTTTTTTAAACAGAAGTTATTCCAAAAAAAACTAGTAGCCTAAGTACTAGCAGTAGTGCAAATTTGAAACTTTGACCGCCTCTCCTGAAAAAGTATAAAAACCGACTTAAGCGGTTCTGCCTTGTGACTGGAAGTTAATCCAGAAAACAAGACGGTTTCAAGAGTAGCGATTGGAAGCCAGCTAAGTGGCATCACAATGGATCATTTGGGTCTAAGTGAAGCCTTCACCTGTGACTGAAGCCACCTTACCTACCTACCTACCTACCTAAAGGTAGCCCTAAAAGACGAACATGCTCGCCGAACTAGCTCGTTTGCGTTATCCCCTACACGGCGAACACATTTGGCGAACATTCATTTCGTGTTGTTTCTGCAAACCGTTAACATGTGTGATAGGGAAGCGCAAGTGATGAATTCCTCCATAAAATCGTGGCTGACTGTTGACATTGTGCTTAATCCGCGATATGTACTCGGCGACGTTCACAGCAAAAATGAGGTTTGCTTTCGAACATGGCCCTACCCGGCGAACATCAAAGCCAACGGACACGACAAAATCGACATTTTTCGCCAACAGCGAGCGGCTCGCGAATCAGCCCATACATGACGAAAATGCGGCGAGCACGAGCAAGTTCATCGAGCATGTTCGTCGTTTAGAGCTACCTTAAGGCATTGTCATCGATACCATAGCTTGTTTAAAAATGTAAGCCTTTCACCTTCGCTTAAGTTAAGACCCTCAAGTAATCGAAGGTCTGATAAGTAATTAAGTAAGTAAACCTTCCACTCAGAATGGAGCAGACTAAGCAGCTCCCGAAAAGCTTAAATTAACTTCAAGAGCCAAATAATTTCCTTCAGAAAGCCGAAAATTCATTGTCGTACTAAAAAGGACACAAACCAATTTGCTTACAATTTTATGATTAAAGGGGCTTCTAATTTATTATAACTTGGTAAAGCTTCTTTAAGTATCTTCAACGGTCTAAATTTAAAGAACTTGAAATGCCTGTGCTATAAACGGCATGTTCTCATCTAAAAGGGTAACAAAAATGTGACCGTGTGCTAAAACGGTCAGCAAAAATGCGGAGGAAAAATTTCCTTAATATTTTATGTAATCAATTATCGTCGCTCGACTTTTATTTTTCATTCCAGACGATACATAACTTTGCCACCCATGCCCCTGAAACCCCCTTAAAGAATTCGACCTGAGTGATAAAAAAAACACATCCTTCCAGCACTAACAAGGATAATAAATTTCCGTGGGGAAGTGTATTAAATCCTTCCAAATATTCAAAATGCTGATAAGAATTACGGCAGATCGCCCTTTCTCAATCAAACCCTAGACCTATGCTCGTCCTTACAAGCTTGAAGCTTGTACGTACTTGGAAATTATTAATGACGAACAACTTTTTCTCGAATCGAGTTGGTTAAGCCCTTGAACCCACCTCAGTGGGTATTCACTTGCCCTCGCCATGGGTGAACTTTTTACGACATTCTCTTTTTCGTATAATTTCGTTTTTCTTTTGCAGGCGCTTGATTTACGAAGCAGTGGAATGGAAGGACGTTTACGACATTAGAAAGGTCATTTGTGTGACTGGTCATTCAGCTCCGGCTGAGAGCAAAGTTTATCGTTCCGTTAGGTGTGTGTGTGCGTATGAGCGATGGTTCATTTTTCGCATGTCCCCGGTTTGTGTTTTATCGTCATACAATACTTTGGAAGCAATAATTTGCTTAAATTGCTTTAAATGCTTCAATTTTTTCACACAAAAAATGCTTAATGGCGGGGGCATGATGGAATTTACATAATAATTATGCCGGTGAAGTGCTGTCGAACTTTTCTTCACGTTTGCTGGTGGGAAAAAGTTTGCTTAAAGTACATTTTTTTGTGGTGATCCAACTTTGCTCAGACGACTAAGTATAATATGCAAGCATATTTTGAAATTAAGTGCAGTGGGATGCGGAACACGTTTCGTCGTCTCCGTTCCGTTCGTCTGGTACTCCGGTTACAGAAGCGTTTGCACTTTGAAATAAAGATCGATTTTGAAGAGCATTGCGATTTTATCAACGCGTTTGCGGCTTTTGCTGGCATTGAAACGAAAGCGGCTGAAATGGGTTTTGCGGTAAACGAGGGCAAAATGAAGTATAAGCTGTCATCGAGAAAGAACGCGCAGCATCGACGACTTTGCCAGAACATCACAATAATAATAATAATGGCTGCGCAACAGTCCTAGGTGGACTTGAGCCTTGCTTCTCAGCAACCAATCGTGTTGTGCGTGCTATTGTTCTCTTCCGAGTGGAGGGGACCTACAGTTTAATGCTGACTTTGAACGGCAATTTTGAGAAGCTTTTTCTAGACAGTTATACTGTTTGGGCATTGTCAATGATTCGAAAGAGGGGGAGCCGCTTGTATTTGAATCAAGACTTTATAGTCTAGAATGTGTTTGATCACAGTATAATATCCCGAACTGCATCTATAGCCTCCAAGACAGGGTGATTTAACGCCGCTGACTATTTGCTGTGGGGGTAATTGATGGTTTTTAACGCAGTATTTGTTCCAACTCTCATCTATGGTCATGAAATTTAGATAATGACCGAAAGAATAAGATCGCGAATACAAGCTGCCGAGATGAGATTTCTTCGTGCTGTTGTGGATACTACTCGTTGAGATAGGGTAGGAAACACGGCAGTGCGCGAGGAGCTCAAGGTTGCGCAGCTGCTTCTTCGAACGAAATGGACTGTACTTCGTTGGCTTGGTCACGTGGCACGAATGTCCCCATCATCACGACTTCCGAGGCGTGCCTTGAATGCGATTCCATCAGGTTGGCGACCGCTTGGCAGACCCAGGACGATATGGTTGGACCAGGTCCAAAAACTCGCCTGGTTGCACTTGGGTATAGCTCCTGAGCAGTTAGAGTCTATGGCGGAGGATCGAGTGGCCCTTTAGTGGAACATGCGGGTCACTGAAAATGATGATGATGATGGCCAATCATGTTGTGTACAGCAGTTCCGACAGGTTTTCCCCCTCAGTATATGTATGCTACTCTTTAAGTAGAAGTCCTCCAGCCTGTAGGTCCCCCCATTCGTGAGTGAACAACAGCTGGCACAACACCAGTTGTTGCTAAGAAGTTAGGCATAAGTCCACTTTGGACTGTAGGGCCACCATTTTTATTATGATTTGACATTGAAAGTTTGCTCATTGATTTAAGGATGCGTTCACAGTGAACGTTCAAAGTTGTCAAGTTTCACTTGGAAAACCCCGTATATCAATATAGCAAGATTCTCCGCATAGGGGTTTTGTAGAACATAACTTTTGACTGTCGAGTCAGGAGGTTTTAACCTAGTTCTTGAGACAAACCGGAGTTGCAGCAATTGTGAAGGGCGATTTCGCGTCAGATCTCACATAAGATGTTGTTTGTAGAGCTCATGTTTCCCGGGAGGTAGACAAACTCCTTATCTACGCCAAAGTTGAAGCTGTCGATTCTAACGTTTTGTCCTTGATGGTAAACGACGAATCGATTTTTGCTCTACAGCGTAATTTCAGTTGAATAAGATAAAACTCAACGAAATATAACTACCACAAGTGACTTAATAGCCTTTTAGGTTCAAATGTCCCCACATACTCGAATTTAATGTAAAAAAAAGTCCATAAAAATAAAGTAGACCAATGAATTAACCAAAAAAAAAACACACTCATTACCATTTAACCTCGACATTTATGAGCAAACTCAAAATTCGAAAACCACACATTCCTCTTGCGGCGCGGTTCACAATGAAGGACTCATTTCCACTTACCCCAAGTTTTATGACACTCGTCACAATTGCCGCATTCCAGCTGTTTTCAATTCGCAACAATTCCTGTCTGGTCTCCACACTCAAGTACCGTGGCTCATGTCCTGAGCTCTGCAACAGGAAACAATGCTGACGGCTATCCACAGTCTCAGACTCTTTGACTACACGAAACATGGTTTGATAAACTTTGTAAATGACAAGCGCTTTCGACAGTCCTGCGACGTTCAGCTGCAAAGAAATAAAACAAAGATCAGGAAAATAGATTTCAACAACAACACTCTCAGTTTATGCGAAACAAACTAAAACATTACGACACAGCGATATCCTTAAACTTGTGGAATGACGAGGAGTTTCCTCCGAATGACTATGAATTTGTAGGAAGAATTGGTTCACGTGGTGAAACAAAGCAAATATTTTCAAATAATTGCTTCCATTGACTCCGCGTCCTTGCTAAGTTGATTAGTCCTTGCAAAAGGGAAGTCCTTGGGGGTTTTTATACGATTCCGATGAAACGACGCCAATGAGCGGAGGCCCAAAATAGTAACAAACCGCTATCACATAAAAGAAAAGCATAAAGCACCAGCGCACATGCAAGTAAATGAAAATTGAAAAACAAAAGAGAGGGAAAAAAACGCGGAGAAAAACAATTTTCTAAAAACAAGAAATCGATATGACGGCAACGGGGTGGCTGTGGTTTATACATCCTTCGGGCTTCCAGCGGCGACAGGAAATTAATTGACGCTTGATAACAGAGTTTGGCGTCAATTGTGGCGGTATGGCAACCTCAAGGCAGAGTGGTTGCGCGTATCAATCGTGGAGTGACAAGAAGACAATGACGACGAAGGAAAGGGATGTGCTCGGGATGTTCATCAAAGACGACGATAATGACGAAGGAGGCGCCGAGAATCAATTTGATTCTCCTCGGAATAAGCAGATTGATACACTTCACTCTTGTTAGCAGCAATAAACAGTTTACATCGAGGAAATTCACAACAAAGTCACGTTTCCAATGAGATGCGGAGGCTGCTTTTATGACATTTCTGGCGAGGGGGATTGGAAACAGCAATTTGTGTGCTCCTGTAATTAGGTGCTGAAGCCGTGATTATTGTTTGACAAATAAATGGCTTCGTTGATGAGATGAACATGACATTAAAGCAATTTTTCGTTCCACCGAAATTGCGGTCTTCGTCGAGGTTTTAATTAAAATAAAAACAGGCATTACCATGAATGAGGCATTATTTTGAAAAGAACTCTGCTTGTCTTCGGTGATGTTTTCGTAATGTACAGGAACACATCAAAGTCGTGAGGGGTTTTTGATTCAGGGCGGAACTTATGCCATGAGCTACGTATGCACGTGTATATGGCCATGCTTTTGGAGCTGCCACTTGTTTGGCAAGACCATCAAGGTGCCTGCCAGCCTTGCCTTGTAGATTTTACAGTTAATATTGACAGTGTCATTATTGGCAACGACCTATGCAAGCTCAGATAGAGGTCGGAAATTGCTGTAAGTAAGCAATCAATACAACAACTGTCCACACAGGAATGGAAGGACTCACGGCTTTATGTTGACTTAGAGTGGGCACCTGATGTTTCGCGTGGCATTTTTAGATTACTATGCCACAGACAGGCGTAATAAACGCCCACCTAGCGTCCAGAATAGGACGAATGCACGAATGTCATGACTCATGAGTACTAATCACATAATCAATAGAATCACGAACTTGTTTTGTTGATTTTTGAGGAACTTTGCTTCTGATCTACGAAAGCAAACTATTACTGTCTATTATGGCACAATCTCCCTCGTGTCGTTGACAATGTTCCCAGAGAAAATTTCTCAAATTCAGTCATTCGAAAGTACAATAGAAAGCACAACACGAGTGGTTGTTGCAGAAGCTTGGCTCATGTCCTTACTTACTTACTTAATGTGGCGCTACAGTCCGGGGTGGATCTGGGCCTCAACCAACAAGCGTTTCCAGCCAGCTCGATCTTTAGCTAGCTGCCTCCAGTTTCGCATGCACAGTTGGTTGAGGTCCCTTTCCACTTGTGTTCGCCACCTGAGTCGCGGTCTTCCTCTACTGCGCCGTCTCTCGGGAGTGGATTAGAAGATTTTCCGGGCGGGAGCATTGGTTTCCATTCGCTGTACATGACCTAGCCATCTCAATCGTTGGATCTTCACTCTTCTGGCTAAGTCGATGTCGCTGAACAGCTCGTACAGTTCGTTGTTATATCTTCTCCTCCACTCACCCTCTATGCAGACGAGACCGAAAATCAACCGAAGAATTTTCCTCTCAAAGCAGCTAAGACCAACCCCATCTGCTTTTGACAAAGTCCATGGTTCTACGCCATATAGCAAGACTGGGACGACCTGAATGTTCCTTACCAAGTCATCTCCTGCTGCTTTGAAAAGCTCAGCCGCTAGGCCGTCAGCTCCAGCAGCTTTGTTAGATTTCAGTTTCGATATAGCTATCTTCACTTCATCCAGGTCGGGAGGACGGAATTGTTGATCTACTACATCGTCCCTTTCATTTGAGTTGAATGGTTCAATCTGCCTGACAGCGGAATTCGGTTCTTCATCGCCGTTATACAGCCTGCAGAAGTGGTTCTTCCATATCCATGGCATCGACTGTGATTCTATGACGATGTTTCTTTGATCGTTCTTGCAGGCTACGGTACGGACTGAATAACCCCGACAGGTTGACTTTACCCTTTGGTAAAACTTCCTTACCTCATTCCTGCAGTGGTAGCTCTCTATTCTACCGATCGCGAGCTTCTCATGTTCCTTCTTTTTCCTGCTCAGAAGCCGGTGTTCGTCTCTCATTTTCTGCTCTTGCAGCTTTTGTCCTTCTTTGCAGTGCCGCTTTGTATGCCTCTTGCTTAGCTGCATTCGCCTGCCGACTCTCGTCGTCAAACCAGGGGTTTCGTTGTGGTGTCCGAGTGAAACCCAGCACATCAAAGGCGGCATCTCTGATAGCTTTTTGTCAATGTTGCGACTGGTCTTCAATACTTGGTGTTGGCGGCAAAGGACTTCTTCTGAGATTAAGGGAGACTCGATCGGAAAAGGATTTGGCGATCTCTTGCGATTGTAGTCGTCCGACGTCGAACTTCCTCACAGTATTTTCTTGTCTTGACGGTGTTCGGGGTATCCGCAACCTTACCTTGGCTACAACAATGTGGTGGGCGCCGTGGCGTAGTGGGTAGGTGCGTCGATATCTACGCTCGAGATCGTCGGTTGGAATCTCGAAAAAAACATCAAACATTTTTTCACAGCTCCACCTCTAAGTCTAACTCGAAATAATTTTGTTATCCTGTGAAAATTCGACTTAGAGGAAGTCGACTGTAGAAGAATAATGGACCGCAATCTAATGCTGTAGCAACTTGTTGAATTTATCGAAACAATTTATTTTATTTATGTATTTTTTTAATTACAAAGAAGGATTACGCTTTGCTATTTGATGTCCAGCAACAACGTGAACAGAATAGCCACCATTTAGCCACGGAACGTCCTTTACTGCTCCATAAAGTGACAGTATAATGGACCGTTTCAGCCGTGAGTCATCATTAAGCCATATTTTTTTGTGCCTGCCAGAAGCAATGCAGGGACAGTATCGCAGAAAGGAGCACATTTATCCCGAGGGTAGAACAGGCCACTTGACCGATTTCGATTATAAAATCAGAGCTTTTCTTTCATTTATTTGAATGGAAGAGAACATTGGCCAACCTTCGTCTGTTTGAATGACAGTTTCGTTAAACGTGATTCTTTCCTCGAACAGGGTTTATTTTTGGAATTCCTGGAGATTCGCTTGATGAACACATGTTCTCAGTCCCATGAGAACAAATTGGCACAATTCGTAGAATAAATACGTACCAAAATAACAGTTTAATAGCATGCATTGATCTCAGAACACTATTATTACGGATTGATGAGTTGAAATGGGCTGTTGGCGAATTACATTTTCTGCCATTGGTTCTTGGTGATAACACGAAACCACACACAAATGTATGCGCACAGCTTTCGTAGGATAATTCGACAACAATCACCACCCCGAGGGCGCTGCAGTATCTCTACGTATAGATATCGTTATATTCCACAATTAAATTTCATCGCCGGCGGCTTTAATTCGAAACACAGAGAATTCCATTAACTACGCTCCTTTGGCGTTTTACTCAGAGAACATACACACACTGAACGTGTAGGCAGAAATAGTAATGCGTGCACCCACTCAACGATGTGCCGATAATTATTAAGTATCCATTACTAGACGGACGGACGCATTTGAAATGTTGAACTTCTCTGCATAATTCAGGGACCACATAAATAGCAACTCAACTTCATGTTCAGTTCAATGAACAGGATCCTTTGATGGACTCCTTCGGGCGTTGTAATTCAATACGTTTTTATGGAGTTCCTAATGGAGTGCGGTCGTATTTCGATAGCAGTTGACGTATAGTGTCTGATGAAGACATAAACCATATCTATCCACCATTTCGCCATCAGCCGTGTCAACCCTTCCACGGCGGCCATAAACCCAACCGGGGCTACAGGATACACAAATTATATTTTTCGACATCAGACTTCAATAAATTAAAGGTTTTCGTAAGCACTTTGACAGAGCACACGCACATAATTCGGGTGTCACGCCCAAAGTCGTGACCAATTGCATGCGAAATTTATGTGCGCACAAATAATCGTTAAAAATAATTACCGCTGTCATTTGAAGGCAATCTTATCGTCTCCGCAGTGGGCTTAGGCCCTGTGTCCACTTGCCGTGAACGGGTAATTTCATGTTTTCACTCTTAAATGGTTATTGTGAGAACTTAATGGATATTGATTACGGTTTCAGAATTTATGAGATACAATCTAACGTTTGAATGAATTGACTTTCACTGCGTTGAGAATGAGAAATTCAGTGTTGACAAGGCCGAGTTGATGAATGTCCCTGATTGAACTTGAGTTACTTTGTGCCTCCTGGAAACGATTAGAGTTTTCAAACGACAAGATAAATGCCACTTAGCTGGTGAAGTGACGGGAAATAATCGATGGGATTGTTGGTGAGCTTGATTGGCTTGTGGTGTACTTGCAGGACATGTCCTTTCATGTGCTGTTTCAGGAATTACAACTGAAACGGACACTCGTTGGATGAATAATTTATATGAAATAGCCTTCAAGCGATAAATCAAGCTGCAGTAGAAGGAACTTGACCTCTTAGGCTCCTATGAATGGAAGAGGATGGATTTGACAAGCTTCAATCTGGATTTGTTTCATTGTGTTCTATAGCTTAACCAGAGAGCAACGATAGTTTTCCCAATTGCTATGTTTCAGCAGCTGTCAACGTTACCGATGTCATTGGCAGCTGTCAAAATATTCAGTAAGGTTTGAAGACAACGACTGGACTGGCGCAGTTGGTTAAGTGCCTGCCCCAAGTTCGAAGGGTCCCGGGTTCGAATCCCATTGAAATCGAATCTGGCCCAGTCACCATTTGCCGTTGGGATCAAATTAACGGCACTGGAGTAGGTCGCTACCTGGCAGTACAATGGACCAGTTTTGAGTCTGAGTGAACTGTGTGGGCTGCACAGCGACATGAGTGTAGCCAGGCGTCTACGGATCTATCGCCTAAAACGCATAGGCCATGTAGAGCGCATGGACAACTTGTCTCCTGCCTGGAGAATCTTCAATTCTGAACCAGTGGGGCAACACAACAGAAGATTTCCACGTTTAAGGTGGCGCATCCAAGTGAAGAGGGACCTCTACCAACTTGGCGTGCGCAATTGGCGACAGATAGCTAACGAGAGCTGGAGTGGATTGTTGATTAAGGCCCGGGTTCACCCCGGACTGTAGCGCCACAAGAAGAGCAAGAAGAGAGCCCTGGAATGACAGAAACCTACCACTTACCGTGCGTTTACGTTGCAAAGACTAAAAGTAGTATCCTGCTAATCCCACCATTCAACTTGAACCTCAAAACAAACTCCACCCATGTTCCAGTAAATTCTAACTCGATCTCCTGGTAGCAAATGTCAAACATTGACTGACTCATTAATTTAAGACTTTCCACAAAATATTGTGAGTGTGCGTTCTGCAAAAAAAAGACTTTGAATCAACAACCCCAAAGCCCACACAATGAATTGCTGTTTAACACGTTCAAACATAAATCTCCATCAAATTTATTGTATGAATATGTAAATCTCTATTCCTGCCAACAAATTCTTGTCTAGTGATGATGGCTCTTCAAGTTCGCCAGAGTGTGTGTCGAGTCCCAGAGCAAATATACACTTTAAATTTACTTTACACCCTTCAATGTTTTCCAAAACTAATCTGAGATTTCAGTCAATTGCCGGAAACCCCTCGGTGCACACCGTATGCCGACGTAACAAATTGTAATTTATTCAAGCATTTACTGCTCGTTCTGAAAATGTGACCGACTGCATAACCAATCATCCGCAGAGACACAGACGTGTGCACAGATGAAAAAATATTTTTGTCAATTTAATTTGTATCTCATCACACACACAACTCGGTAACCAGCCGAAAATACACAAGTCTTCTAGCAACAACGGGTATGTGGCACACACTCCTACTCCTCACAGATACGAGTGCCCCTCCAGTAGTGTCGAATGCTTTTATTAGTACTCGATTCTATCGGGCATCCTCAATTCTGTTCCGGATGCAAAACAACGCGTGTTCGTTTGATAAATTGGATTCCTGTCTACGCTCTGCGGCCCCCCTTGGAGTTCCATTGCCAGCGTGGCACACGTCGGAAAAGAACAAACTGTCGATGCCTCTTCAAAATAAATGCGCACGACAAGGAAAAAAAAGAAAAAGAGGGGAAAAAAAAAACAAACACGATATTCTTCTTTTTTTCTTGGTCCTTGTTCTCATTTACAGATCCCTCGTACCCATCCTCTCCCTTGGAGCCAAGCTCATGACCTACATTCTCATCATCACCATCATCAGAGCACACACACAACCCCACCCCACCCACATTCACCGAACAGAATTCCGACGACGACCACTTTTCAAACTCAATGCAAACAACAGTGAAGCCCCTAGAAAAATAAAAAAAACGAGGACCCCAACCCAACAATACGAGCACCAAAACAAGATTGGTTGCCGTGGGAGCGTGTCCTCTAAAAATAAAGGATGAACATTTCAAGAATCAGTCTTTGGAGACGACCTCCTTTCATTAGGAATCGCGTGTACCCAATCAATAATCAAAATACATCTACATACATACCGGGGGGGTTTCGAAGAGCATAACCTCGGTCCCTTTTAGTACCAAGAATCTGGGCTTGTAGCTCTGCCACGAGATGTTATTGTTGATGACTCCCTCGTTCACCCAGCCCATGTACTCAATTCTTTCGCCGACGGCAAAGTTTCGATTGTACAGCTTCATCTGTAATGCAAATGATAAATACGTATTACGGGGGTTTCTGCAGAGGTGTGTGCTTGTAAATTAAGGGCTGTGTCGGGGTGGATTAGAACGATTTTAAAGTTCACTTCGCAAATACTTGTGTGCGGGGGAGGCTGAAATTCGATGGCAGTTCAATGATTTCTCGATTGCTATCTACCCCGCACTGTGCTGTGCAGTATTTCTGAATAAATTTGCATTTTGCCGGCTAATCGCTTCAATTAATTGCCATTTGTGGTGGAAATATGCGTAAGTTTCGGGGGATTGGAGTGAATTTTTGTGTAAATATCGGAACTGCGGAATATATCGCGTGTGTATCGGGAATTGGAGATGCAATTTGAACAAGCGGATCCGGATTATTGAATAAAAGCACACTCCTGACTGGGAGCGTTTATCTCTTGCAGCAGTTTATGCAGATTCATCTGAATGAGTTATGGTATTGTTATTCATAGGTTATCCTCGAACAGCTATCGGGAACATACGTGAAAAACTTAAATTCAATTCGATTGTTGCATATTCTGCTGTGTACACTTCGACGGTTTCCATTTAGCCTGCTCCATTTCGAATTTAAATTGAAGTCTATCAGTCAAATCTTGGGACATATTGTTGTCATTATTGCTCAAAATGTTGTCTGTTTTTAACCTCTGTAGAGTTTTTCAAACTTTCGAAACTGTTCTCTGTCAAATCAGTGGTTTGCTGACAAAAAGGAATGAAAGACGACAATTTTTTTAATTCAAAAGGTATGTGTGTTGTCATTCTAAGATCGTTTGTCCAAAAAAGTTTATGAACGATCCCTAAGTTCGAGCATGCATGCCAACAAGTTTGACAAGAATTTAGTTTCTCAGCATTTTCGTGACCTTGAGCGTATCTTACTCTTCTTCTTTTTGTGTCGCTACGGTCCGGCCTCGGCCAACAAATCTCTCCAGCTACCACGATCTTTTGCTAACTGTCGCCAATTGCGCACGCCAGTTTGGTTGAGGGCTTTCCCAACTTTTGTGCGTCACTTCAGACGAGGACGTCCTCTGTTGCGTTGTCCCATAGGCTCAGAGTCGATTCTCCTGGCGGAAAGTGAGTTGACCATGCGCTCTAGATTCCCATGCCATTTCAGGTGCTGTATCCATAGACGCCTGGCTAGACACATGTCGCTGTTCAGCCTATTCGCCATCAGCGCAGACAGGACCAGAAATCGCCCACAGAACTTTTCTCTCGAAAACACAAAAGGTTTCTTCATTCGCTTTTGACATTTTTCTTGCTTTTGTGTCGTAAAGTAGGACTCGTCTGGACTGGTCCTAATACATTTGGCCAAGGCAGTATGTCTTATCAAGTTAGTTTCGACAGAGAGAGTCAGAGAGGGGTCTATTACTCAACTGCCTTTTGAGCCTAAAAAAACAGTTGGAGCGTATCATAATTTTTAATGGATGCGTATTGAATCATCGAATTAGTGGTCCGGATTTGACAGCCCTGTTTTAATAACGAACGTTGAATCGAACTGTCATTCAAGACTGTGAACGTTTGGTTTATGGTTTGTCATTTCACAATCTTCTTCTTCTTTTTAGGGCGCTATAGTCCGAGGTGGACCTGGGCCTCACCCAACATGCCTATCCAGCCAGCACGATCTTTCGCCAGCTGTCGCCAGTTTCGCACACCAAGCCGGCCGAGGTCCCCCTCGACTTGTGGGCGCCACCTTGTTCGTGGACGCCCTCTGTTGCATTGTCCCACAGTCTCAGAGTCGAAGACTCTTCGGGCTGGAGCTAAGTTGTCTATACGCTCTACATGGCCTAGCCATCTTAGGCGTTGGATCCGTAGACGCCTGGGTAGGCTCATGTCGCTGTTCAGCCACCAATCATCAATCATCTCCTCCAAATGCCATCAACGCAAACAGGACCAAAGACCGCGCACAGAACTTTTCTCTCGAAAAGGCCAAAAGATTGTTCATCCGCTTGGGATATTGTCCATGCCTCTGCGCCGTACAGCAGGACTGGGATGATCAAGGTCTTGTATAGAGTCAGCTTGGTCTTCCGAGAGAGGGCTCTACTACTCAATTGCCATTTGAGCCCAAAAAAACAACGGTTGGCAAGAGTTATTCTGCGTTTGATCTCGGTACTGATGTTGTTGGTACTGTTTACCGCGGAGCCAAGGTAGACGAAGTCCTTAACTACCTCAAAGTTATAGCTGCCAAGTGTGACGTTGTGGCCAAGTCGTCGATGTTGTGCGTTCTTTCTCGATGACAGCATATAGTTGGTTTTGTTGCGTGTGTACAACTGACCAAATAATTTCCTCAAGTTCGGCAAGAGTGAAACGATGCATGATGAAATGTGAAATTTTACAGAATATTTTAACATCTGGATATCATTGGTAACTCCAGAAACTGCTACTGTTAAAAACGACTGGGTGGCGCAGTTGGTTAAGTGCCTGCCCCAAGTTCGAGCGGTACCAGGTTCGAATCCCAGCGAATTCGAATCTAGTCCAGTCAACATTTGCTGTTGGGATCAAATTAACGGTACTGAAGTAGGTTGCTATCTGGCAGTACAATGGACCAGTTCTGAGTCGGAGTGCTCCAGTAGTGCTTCAAAAATCCTCCGAAACAAAAGCTCCTGTTAAAGCTTTGCCTCTACCATCCTCAAAGAATTATTGATGACAGGTACGTCTTGAGGTTACTCTAAACCTACGAGAGTATTTGATGTCAATAGGGTTTTTCGTTGTTCTGATGGTGACATCGTTTTTTTTTCAAAGCAAGACAAGTCGAAATGTCGTTGGTCGCTCATAATGTCTTTCTTTCCCAAATATTGTTCTTATTTAAATGGAATGTTTTAATGATTTGAACCCGTTCTTGTGACGTTAGCTGGTAAAATGATATCGCTCACGCCTGTCAAATTCAAACTGACAAATGTCACCCAAACTTGACATTTTCAAAAGGGCACCTCAAATCCGCTTGTATCCATTTAACTGACAGCTGACATTTCAAAATGTCAATTCCGTGATGTGACATTGTTGCATGTTGTATTGTTCTTCTATTTCGGTACCGCTGTCAGATCAATACGGATTTTCAATGTTGAATGGTTGGTTAAACATTTTAACGTTGATGAATGAAAACGTTTTCAAAAATGTTTGCGGATAGCTTAATCCAGGCTGAGTTCGTAATCGTAAACAAAATGCGCATCACGTAACCATTTTTTGATGTTGGGATGCATAACCCACCACCTCGGACTGTAGCGCCGCCATTATTATTATTAATCTCTGGAACTGTATCCGTCGTAGCATATGTGCGTCGATTCCTATGCAGAAGGTTCATGGTTCGACACCGGACTCACCAACTTTTATTTTCATAGCACAACACGGGTCCTTTTTTTTTTCTTTCGCAGGATTTTTGAAGCTCTACTGGAGCACTCAGACTCAGAACTGGTCCATTATACTGCCAGGTAGCAACCTACTCAAGTGGCGTTAATTTGATCCCAAGGGCAAATGGTGACTGGACCAAATTCGATTTCACTGGGATTTGAACCTGGGACCCCTCGAACTTGGGGCAGGCACTTAACCAACTGCGCCACCCAGTCGTGTTGGTCCTTGCTAAAGGATTACAATTATTGTTATTACTCTCTGGAACTGTTCACAGTAGGGGTGAGAATTAGTTACCGGAAAATATGGAAGATTTTAATTTTTTCAACATTTTTTTCATTCTGAATTCTTTTTCGGTGCACGGTCTAATCCCTCAAAGAGTTTGAGATTTTCTTGTTGCATAATCTTCTCCATTGTTCATGCTCTCTTGTGACGGTCCACCATTTTGTACTTCTGATCTTTAACACATTCATTGTCAAATGTTACCTACATTTTCTTTAGCCTCGTTAAAGCTTAAGCTTAGGCTTTCATCTGTCAAATAGCTATTTTTGACAATTTATTTGAACAAAACGTAAAAAACTCCAGCAACATTTTCGGGAAATCAATATTCTAGTTCTGGCGACCTATCAACGGCAAACATGGTTACTGGACAAATTTGCACTGAATGCGAGAAGGGATTGTTTAACCAGCACAAATTTGCGACCGTAAACATATCAACAAGAGGATTATTCTCGGAAACACCCCGCTCGTTGCAGCGATGAAAGATGAAGCGACACTCTTGTTTCATTTTTCAAACAGTCCACACCCTGCAAGCAAGGGCAAAATCTTGTTAAAATTTGTTCTCACACACTGCCACACGTTCCTTCGTATTTACAGAAATGACATTCCTTCTGCAAGCGGCAGCTGTAACAACTTCCAAGTGTCTCGCTCTGATTGATGTACTCAAACTGTCTGCGTATGCATTTATGCACATTTCAGCAAAATGGAAGCGCTGTCCTTTTCCAAACTTCGAGAGGAGAAGCAGCATAATCCTTTCACAGCACACATCCACCGGAAGCATTAGTTCCGCCAACAAGAGAACGGAGCTTCCGTCCATCCACATTTAATGACGATGACAATTCACTTCCGGTTGGGTGAATGTTCTCCGTCAGGGATTAAAATCCCCCCCACACGTACCTTTTTCGGATTATTGGGGGTGACTAAAACGGGATGTTGGCTTTTCAGATTTTGACCAAAATCGGTAATCCCTTTAGTTGGCTGGATTATGTATATATCTTTGCCTTCCGGAGGGAGTTAGGTGATTTGTCCGTCCCATGATTTTTGACTGCATCCCCCACACACATTCAAAAACTACCCTGAAATGGGAAATATTGACTTTTCTTACCTGTAAATGTGTGAGTCCCACGACGTTGTCTGTGATTAGTTTGAGCCATTGACTCAGAATCGCCAGATCATCGCAGTGAATGATGCCTGTAGACACCCCATTCAGTCCACGTACTTCGAAGGCATTTGGTCGCAGTTTGTCCGTCCCGTAGATGTATCGAGTCACGTAGGCCATCATCAGTGGTACTGCAAGCCCGTCCCGGAAAAGAGAACAAAACAGATAAACTGAATTAGTTGGTTAATTCGGTGCCTCGTTGCGCCTTGTCCTAATCCAATTATCGCTAAAATGTGCGGTTTGCCAAAAATCTGTTGGGTGGGAAGTGAAATGAACGAGCATGCAGAGAAGGATGCACGGGACGGTGAAGTGAAAATACTCGATTTCACTGTGTTGATTAAATTATGCAGTCTGGGGTTACTTCATTAAGTTGCCAAAGTTGAACGGATGTACGTGTGGTTGGGAACAGTGAAGGGAAAATATTTGAAGACTTGGCAGTTTTCTAAAAGTGATATGGTTCTTTTGGCGTGTACATCGATGCATTGTGACAGATACATACGATTAAACGTGCTGACGTGCATTCAGTCAGATCACATGTAGATTACCTTGCCTTGCAAACTCAAAGGCGACTGTGGTGATTTCTTGCTAAGTGCATGACAATGCTTTTAACTTCTCCCAAACCTTGACATCGTTTTTTCCATCTCATCATTGGGCAACAACCTTGTCCCTTTTTCACTTTCGACAAAGATGCGATGAAAATGTAGGAATGATTGAATTTTCTCTTGAATGACTTCGTGGGGGTTGGATACGGATTGACATTTTTTCTCGTTCTATTTACGGAGATTTCTGAGAAAGAAATAACCTCCACTCCAAGGAATACACACGTATTTAAAAGGACGGCACCCAAAACGGATTAAGGAGTGGGTGGCGTTGTCATTTTCACTGAAACTTGGTCACTCTTTCCCTCCCTTTTTGATTACTTTAGTGGCTTTTTGGACAGGGATTACGACAATTTTTTACTAAAATGAAACACGCACGTAGTATGTATTTGCATCTTCATGGATAGTCAGGCGGTTTTAAAATCTTTGGCACTAATCTCCAGAAATTCAAAAGTGTTACTAAGCTGCCGTTCACACGGAGTGTTGCACGTCGCTCTTTGTATGCTTTCGATGCGTAAATTGCCTCCGTTTTGGACAGATGGTAAGGTTTTCTTTTTGGCAAAAGAAGGGATAGGTAAAGACAGGTGCATAACATCGAGGTAATTCGACGCACTAGTCAAAAAGCTACCACTCCTGGCCATTCCGAAGGATGACGTGATTAGGAAATTTAATTTCCAAAAGAAATTTACCAGCAAGCTCAGCACCAAAAGGGACTGGAGCAATGAATCCATGGTCCACAGACTGAGCAGCAACACGGTAAAATGGTATACAGACGGATCACGAACTGATGAAGGAACTGGAGCAGGAGTTTTTGGACCCAGGACAAAATACTTCGAGTCCATGGGCAAATGGTAATAGACAGATACGTTCAGATCAATCTTGAAAGGAATTATACCAACTGCGACATAGCAATAATATCGGACAGTCGAGCCGCTATTATGGCACTGGACTCCTACACCATCAAATCCAAACTTGTATGGGAATGCTTGCAAAAGCTCAGAGAGTTGAGTAGGCGAAACCGAGTAAAACTCTGCTGGGTACCTGGCCATACGGGGATAGAAGGCAATGAAATGGCCGATTCCCTGGCAAAGAAAGGAGCATCAGAACCCTTAATAGGCCCTGAATCATTCCGCGCTGTAGGAGACCATCTCCTCAGAGAAGGAATTAGGGAACTGGAAAGAAGGAACCGGATAGAAACCTGGGATAACGCTCGTTGAATGAAGCAGGCCAAGAAACTCCTAGGGCAATATAACCGAAAGAGGTTCGAGGCATGCATCAAAATGAGCAAGAACAACCTCCGTATCCTAACAGGCCTCCTAACGGGGCACTGTAGACTCAGGGAGCATCTAAGGAAACTAGGGGTATCAGAAGAAGGTCTCTGCAGATTTTGCAGAAGATATACTGGGGAGAATATATACTGGGATTTTGTGAGGCACTAGCCCACAAAAGAAAAAGAAGTCTGGGCAAGTACCTACTATCAGAAGAAGAAATGCAATCACTAGAACCATCTCTTATTCTCAGATTCCTGAAGGAAAAGGTCTTAGAGAGAATACTCTAGAACAGATTTCTTCACCTATGCGCAATAGGAGTCCATTACCCTCAATACAGCTCTTTTCAGAGATTTCGAATTCATAATTTTGCTAAGGTATTGAAAGGGGGCACCACAATAATAATAATAAAGGTTTTCTTTCTATACCGCGACATTTGGCAGTGTAAGAGTTATCAGACTTCTGGGTGTTGATTCCACGGGGTGGAAGGAGGCTTTAGACAAATTAAGTCCGTGTAGGACCTAGCTGACCACAAATGCATTTCCCGGTTTTGTGTCTAGTATCTTTACCACAATTAATGTAGGGGCAAACAGGCGTGCTTTAGTTTCATCCGATTTCAACGGGATGGAGGAAACTGCTCTCTTATAATGAGGCCAAGAACCTGGTTTGGTGTCGTTGATTTCCATGCTCGGGTTCAGAAGCGGGAGACTGGTTTGTTAGTCTGAAATGGAGAAACAGTACAACATTTACCTTTGGTGGGTGCCAGTTTAGTGGGCCAGACGATCTTGCAAGGCATTTCACCACATAGCCTTTTTCAAAAATCAAAAAATAAACTGGGCAAGTGCGAGTTGTACTCGCACGGGGAAGGTTCCGTCGCATAATATTGGTGGATGATTTCTGAATATCGAACGACGTTTCCAAACTATTTCAGTTGAATTTTCTTCTTACTTAAACCCAAATCAACCCTTCATTCATGCATTCATACATCCAAACAAACAAACATTCATCCATACACATATCAATACCTCTATCCAAGTTTATCCAACACATAAAATCCCTTCCATCATACACACACCCAACCACTGCTCATGCCTGTGGTGTGTGTTCCTTTTTTTGTTGGGCATTTAGGGGTTGAGATCCAAAAGATAACACTCATCAACGCATAGAGTTGTATACAGTTATATACAGTTATATACAATACAGCATGAAATTTATGTGTGAAATTAAAAATATTTATCATTTTAAATCTTAGATATCTCAAAATTTCAACATGAATTGATATTTTGAAATTTATCATTTCTTAATGCTTACGCTGAGGTCTTCAAAACTACGTTTTCAAACCTTCAAAATCAGCGTGTCGATGATTGACCGTTTTTGGCCACTATCTCGAAAACTATTAAGGCCAGAATGCTCGAAATTGTTTTAAATGAAAGTACTCAATGAAGCCAAGTTTTTGTGATTTTATCAGATTTTTAAACTCTTTGGTATAGAAATTGCAGGGGGGGATGCATGAAAAAAAAACTTTGGAGCTCCATATTTTCCAAACAGTACTTTGGATCAAAAACTGTTGAAGCAAACCTCTACCTCATTTCAAAAGACCTGTCGATTGATATATACGAGTAAGTTGATGGGCCACCCCCAAATGGCTCCACTTTTTAAATTTGGGTGCATGGGCAATGACATCTAGGCCTGAAGTAACTAATTCCAAAATTTCATGCCGATAGCTTTATAAACTTCGGAGATAAAAAAGTGTGACAGACATGACGGACAAACGGACGGACACACCGAAATTATAAAGGTTCCGTTTTTGTAGATGGAACCTTAAAAACAATATGCCTTTGGTTTGCTTGTAAACAGCATCCGAAAGCTGCAACTCAAAAAATGAATAATAAATGGGTGGCTGGTACTACTGGTACTACACCTCCAGAATGATCTGTCCGAAGTTAGCTGCACATAGTTCCCCCAAACTCCAGAACTCCACATTTGTCCCTTCGGACTTCTTTTTCCGGGGTTATTTTAAAAGCAAAGTGTACGCCAGCAAGCCTCAAACCACTGATGGTATCAAGGCAAACATTCGTGCCGGAATCATCGCAATACCGAAGATGTTCGAAAAAGTGTTGGAAAACACAGCAAAAAGGGCACATTTTGGTCAATAAAGGCGGCCACTTGATTGATTTTGTATTCAAAGACTAGTCCGAATAAATTGCAAAGGATTATAATAATGGGGGCGCTACTGTCCGAGGTGGACCTGGGTCTAGCTTCTCAGCAACCACTCGTGTTGTGCGTGCTATTGTTCTTTCACGAGTGGAGGGGACCTACAGTTTGATGCCGACTCCGAACGGCGGGATTGAGAAGCTTTTTCTAGACAGTTATACTCTTTGAGAATTGTCAGTGACCCGAAAGAGGTGGAGTCATGAACAAATTTTAGGTGATTTTTCTGGAATCGAACTGACAATATCGAGCGTAGGAGTCGACGCACTTACCCACTACGCTACGGCGCCCACTTGTAAAGGATTAGGTTATATAAAAATAGCCCATATATGGAAACCTTCTTCTTCGGCGCTATAGTCTGGGGTGAACCTAGGCCTTAACCGATATATGGAAATGGTTTGCTTTTTTTGTTAAAGTTATTCAATATTCACATACGGACATTTGACGCCCTCTGAATCTTTTCAAAATAAAAAGTTGGCGTTTACCTAATGTGCTCTCAACTCAAGCAAGCATTGAGAGAACAACAAGAAGTGAATTCGGACATAGAACAGATAAATGTTTGCTCATCCAACATTTTGTTGAGATCTCCCATAAGTAACAAGACCAACAGATATAAATCAAATGTCGAAACAACCTTCCAGACAAAATTAAAAGCTAAACAGACAATAATCCCTTGAGGGGCATTCAAAAAGCGTTAAATTGTGTTCTTTATCTTCTTTTCAACTCTCTATTCAATTCTCTCTCTACAAGGAGTTATCTTTTTGAACAGAATGAACAATATTTCAATTTACTTTCCTTTGGGGGGTATTCAATGAAAATGAACGAAATTTTGAATCGAATACAAAACAGAAAACCAAACAAAAAGAGAAAAAAAACACTTTTCAAATTAAAGGAGGTCTCTTCACTTCACTTCCCTTCAACGTCCTTTCTAGCTCGGTTAGTAGTAAATGTGGTATAAAACAATTGCCAACGTTATCCATGACGGCACTGCAGTAGACAAACAAATCTGTCTGAGTGGCAAAGAAAAAAAACGGCGAAGAGGGGCGGGAGTATGGCGGAGAGGTGTGTAAGAAGGAAACGCAGTTCACATCGCATCGCATGACGATGAGCGAGAAACGAATGGGAAATGAAAACCATCTCATTGCAAATTGAAACAGGAAAAATGTGAAAAAACGCAGGCCCCTTCCCCCAATCTGGCTTACACGCGCAGCCGACTCACCTGAAACAACGTCGACCCACTTCTTCTCCGGCTCTGAACAAATTGACATAGGTCGACTACAGCTTCTGCTTATTGTTCCATTATTCACTGATGCTTTGAATCCTTCGTCAGCCTTCAGTTCCGCACATGTTGCATCGTTGTCTGAGTCCGGGGTATCCTTCGTAACTGTTTGAACAGAGAGAAAAAAAAATAAGGATACAAAATGGAAATTAGTATCTAAAGGCACTCACTGTCGCAGAGCACGCGGCGGCAAAGGCAACCCGGAAGCGGATGCATTTCCATTACTAATTACCAGTAACGGTAAATGCAATTAACTCCATCGTCACCCTCGCCTCACGCACCATTCCGCAGCACACGGACGCACGGATGATTAAACCCCGTGTTTGATCTACTTACGCTGTTTCTGTAAGAACGGTGTGGCAGCTCTGTAGTGTTTCACAGTTAGAACGACTATATCGCCGGCGTTTCGCAGTATGTTAACGGCATCATCGTGCGGGCATGCTGTAATGTATTCGCCATTTACTTTGATAATCGCATCGCCTACAAACAATTGTCCAGTAATGTCGGCCGCTTGATCCTTGTAAATGCGGGAAATGAGTATGGGTAGCTTGTGCTCGGCTCCGCCCTTTATGCTCAGACCAAAGCCGCCCATTTTCTGTCGGGTTATCTGAACCATTCGTTCCTGCGTGGGATAGATGAGAAAAACATGAGCTTAACATTTAATGCACACATCTGCGATGAAATATAATCAATTTGTTGGCCAAAAAAGGGCCCACTGAGCCCTTCAATTCTGTTTGGGGATACTACTCACACGACCAACATTCGCTCGGCACCAGCGGGGGGCGAAGTTGTTTGTGAAAAAAGGGTAGATTGTTTCGAACTGAAAATCAGTTCGCACAGCGTGGAGCTTGTCGTGGGCGCGAGGGGTTGTTTTATTTTTGCACGCCGATTTGGATTAGGGAAATGAAGTTGGTCAAGAGATTTAGCCTCTAATAGATAATTTAGCAGGTTCGGGTTCATTCATTATTATGGACTTAGGACAAACGATCCGTGGTAGGTTGCGACCCGGCGAGACGTAGCCGTTTTTCGGTTTTTCCTCAGTTTTCTCAAAATACCCTTCTTCTGATGTGACCAATAAATGTTTTGATAGCTTCTGAGGTGAATGTCTTCATGTCTTCAAAGAACAGATGCCTGCATTTAATTTTATTACGATTGTTAAAATAGTTTCCCTGGAGACATTTTTCACTCAAAAGGTTTTTTATGTGTTTCAATATGGGAAACCTGGGATAATCGGACAGACGACGACGCTATCCTTTTATTTGGTATCTTAGGCTATACATCATGCAAAGATTTACGTCCGTGTCGCATTTAAACCCATACAAATTGTTTTAAAATTTCTGTTTAGTAAAAAATGTATATCGATGTCCGGTACACCAATTTTGTGGTCAACGGTCGACGACGTTGAAATAAATATTAAGGAACATCCTGTCGATTTAATATCGTGGTCTATAAACAACTTTTCCGAAAATATTGCAGTAATCTGGAGTTGTTCACCTACAAAAATCAATTTGGGCAAGGGTAGAAATATGCTCTCTATCTCGGGGAAAACGAGAACTTCAAAAACGACGTGCTGGTAAAAATCTGGTCAAAATAATTTGGGTCAACATTTCTGGCTCGAAGGACCAACATTTTCTTCTACAAAACCTTGCTCCACCTGCCAGTCTCACTATATGGAGCTGAAAGTTGAACGTTAAATAGAACTGCAGGTCTGATTCTTGGTGGTTTTGAATGAAAAAATCTGCGTCGGATAATTGGTCTTGTCTGCGAGGAAAGCAAATGGAGAAGATGTAGTCGTCGACTGAAACGGTTAATAATAATAATAATGGCGGCGCTACAGTCCGAGATGGACCTGGGCCTAGCTCCTCAGCAACCAACTCGTGTTGTGCGTGCTATTGTTCTCTCACGAGTGGAGGGGACCTACAGTTTAATGCCGACTCCTAACGGCGAGTTTTGAGAAGCTTTTTCTAGACAGTTATACTCTTTGAGCATTGTGAGTGACTCGAAAGAGATGAGCCCGTGAACAAATGTTACGTGATTTTTTCGGGAGTCGAACCGACAACATCGAGCGTAGGAATCGACGCACCTACCCACTACGCTACGGCCCCCAAAACGGTTACATCGAGCAAAATAACACCTATGCTCCAGTTAAGAGAGTCTTATAATCCAAGCCCCCTTCGAAAAGTAGAGAAAGATCGAACCTCCGATATAAAAACCAAGTGATAGCGAACGCAAGACAACTTCGTGTTGATGACTTGAAGCTGTTCATGCTGCACAAAACCCTAACCCTGCCTGAAAGGAAGACGATTGGAGGAGTAAACACAACCACGAACTCTATGGAAGGCAAAAACCTGTGGACTAAACTGGCTCGGCAACATCGAGCGGACTAACACCAATGTTCCAGCCAAGAGAGTCTTTGAATTCGAGCCTCCTTGTTCGAGAAGGAAGGAAATACCGAATCTCTGGTATAATGGCCAAGTAATAGCGGACTGGGACTGGATGGCGCAATGGGTTAAGTGCCTGCCCCAAGTGAGAGGAGTCACAGGTTTGTACCCCAGTGAAATCGGCCGAGCTTGGTGTCAAAGCCAAGTTAGCGGTTTTTAACGCAGTATTTGTTCCAACCTACGGTCATGAAATTTGGGAAATGACCGAAGGAATAAGATCGCGAATACAAGCTGCCGAGATAAGATTTCTTCGTGCTGTTGTGGGAATTACTTGCCGGCAGCACGCGAGGGACTCAACGTTGGGTAGCTGCTTCTTCGAACGGAAAGGGCTGTACTTCGTTGGTTTGGTTATGTGGCACGAATGTCCCCATCATCACGACTTCCGAGGCGTGCCTTGAATGCGATTCCATCAGGTAGACGACGGCTTGGCAGACCTAGGACGAGTTGGTTGGACCAAGTCCAAACACTCGCCTGGTTCTGCTTGGGCATAGCTCCTCATGAGTTAGAGTTGATGGCGGAGGATCGAGTGGCGTGGAGAACCCTCCTGCATGCATTGCCCCCGCGACCCCTTTAGTGGAACATGCGGGTCACTGAAAATGAGATGAGATGAGATGATTCGATAATCGAATCGAATGTTGGATCATTTGCTTAACTGCCCCTAGAAAGACCCATTAAATTTAAAGTATAAACACTTAA
Organism: Myathropa florea; assembly: GCA_930367185.1. Classification (NCBI taxonomy): domain Eukaryota; kingdom Metazoa; phylum Arthropoda; class Insecta; order Diptera; family Syrphidae; genus Myathropa; species Myathropa florea. Next base: position 12,903,677 of record OV884003.1, on the reverse strand, counting down.
ATATAAAGTAGAATCTCGAAAAGGTGAACATACAAATTTTGAATTTATCAAAACAACAATTAATTGAATTTTTAAAGAAAAAATATATAAGCCAAATATTACTTATAGAGGTAAAAAAAGACTTATTCAGATGTTTTCCACAAAAAAACTTTGCAAAAAACAAAAAACTGACAGTCTACTGTCTCCGGAAGAAAGATGGGAGAACAATCGTTCACCTTTTCGAACCGTTCATGTTTTCGGGACTCTATGGAATTCTCGCGCTAGTTATGTATGAATGTAAACGACTTTCAATCAATTACTTCTTATATGAAACATTTAACACCCTTGTTAGTGACTACAATTTCACCTTCACTCTGGGAACATAACCCAAAATAAAATCCAGCCAAAATTAACCAGCCTTCTTCATCATATTTTATGAACGAATCCAGATATTTTCTGTAACCGATTACATCATTTATGACTCCGATGCACATAAAGTTAAGTTGTAACGATTATTCAAATCGTGTAGTAATTCATCAGAACGTGAATGTATTGCAGAACCTCATGTGAAATGCCCTTTTTATGTTGTCACCACTATTGGAAGCAATCGATTTTTATTAAATCCATTTTTAGCAACAACCTACGCCAACGGTAACCTTCTTGATTCACATGGAATTAGTGCTTATCGATACCCACTCTGCACCCACTGCTGACTCGCTTTGCACGACTCTTTAATTCATGACCCATTTCCTGTGCCGCATGCCAACTCATCGCTGTTAACTTGGCGTTGGGGGAGCAACCATTTTTTCTGTGCTCGGTACGAGAGGGGATATAAAAATATTCTTTAGGAAAAAAATACTTTATGTGTGGATCGTTAGCTGGCATTTGGTTCTGTTATTTCATGATTATTTTAATATTTTTCCTTTGATTTTACAAGTGAGTACAGCTCATGAAGTAATTCAAGGCTATGCCTTTTTATGGCCTAAAAGCATGTTCGTGGGGTTTGTTTTGTTTTCAGTTTTATGCTTCAAATTGGACGAAGTGTAAAATACGTGTTACTTAAATGGCTTATGATTTATTTAATTTTTTGATCACATTTTGAGCTTAAAAAAGAATTATGTAAAAAAGACAGATTTACAGCTGACAGTTCGAGGTTATTAGAAATGGAACGGTAAACAAAAGATAAACTAATTTTTAATAACATTTTAAAAATAATAAGGACATTGTGGCTACAGTTCACAATTTTTGTACAAAATATAGTCAAAAACGAGATTTACAGTAGACTCGCGATAACGCGAACAATTAAAAACCAGGCCAGTTCACGTTTGCGAGAGAGTTCATGTTTGCGAAGGTTGAATTTTAACAAAAGAATAGGATAATCTCGCGGTAGATATTCATTTAAAAACGTGTTCCATTTCACAAATTAAAAATGCAGTCGACTCCATCTAAGTCGAAATCCCTCTAAGTCGAATTTCCCTCTAACTCGTTAGAGTTACTGTTAACTTGGAACGAAAATTGTTGTTCACGTTTCGGAGCGTGCACGTTTTAGAAATGTCAATGTAAAAAATAAATCTGTTCACGTTATCCGGTGTTCGCATTAGCCGGTGTTCACGCTAACGCGAGTCAACTGTATTTCCATTTAACAATTGTTTAACCTCCCCTCAGTTTTGGAGCGGTCAAGATTGACGAAAGCACTCTTAACGCAACGCAACAGAACACGTTCACGTCTATGGTGGAGAGGGACTCAAATGGAGAGCGCAGTTGGTGATAGCTATCAAAAGATCGTGCAAGCTGAAGAGGTTTGTTGTTTGACGCCCAGCCCCACCCCGGACTGTATGAATGTAATAAGCTGTCACTCATTTCTGATGAAGACTTTTCATTTATGCCTCATACGAGCTGTACAATATCATCAAACAACTTAAACACCCTGTTAGCCTGTTTCTGCTTGGCATGTCCGAATTTCCCATCCTCATCTGCAGAAATGGAGAACTGTCTGGAAAACAAATTTCCAACATTCTTATCTTATTATCTTCCATCATAATTCTAATTAATATTCAGCTTCAAATTAAAACGATGATACTCTCTCCAAGCAACGTCATAAAGTCCCAAACGAACAATTGCCCCTCCCCCCATTCACTATCTATCCACTCACGTACGGAGCAGGGAAGAAGGTGGTGTGGCAAAACTGCATCATTATTCATTTATATAACCAACCATCTGTATCCTATCTCGACGCTTACCTAAAAATGTTTTATTAAAGAGGCACACGTTCTCAATTCATTCGTTTGTTCATCAAAAATGCACTCACAGATACACAAATCCACTTGGGGCGAAGTGGATTGTGATGAATAGGAATCACAAAATGCGGTACGATAGGTGTCACTTCAGTGTTCCACCGCTGACCCATATTCCAGTGAGAGAGTGACTGTAGAATAAAGTTAGTGGATGCCTTGGGGCACCGAAAAAGTATTTTCGCCCCCTTATTCGTCAATAAAGTCCTCGTGCTGTAGAGCTGTGGCTACAAAAGCACTGCGATGCGTTTGTGTGACGAGCGGTGTGCTCAAAGACTCTTTACGCCCGTCGACTGTCCCGTCCCAACGCTTGGGGGATTTTTAATTGAATGGCTCTGTCAATTTTGCGATTTCAGGATCTATGCGAAGGCGAAAAAAGCACTTAGAAAACCCCTTTGACTGCACCAACCCAGCCCGAGGCACGGAGGATGTCCATACTTATTGGAATTGTAATGCTTCCAGGCCCGGTAGGCAGACTGGTTCAGCCTTAATCCGAGATATGGGGATTTTTTCCGCTCTCGGAACCGGAACTCGAGCGTCTGGTGATTTGTAATTTAAAAGTGATGTTTATCTAATTGAATGACCCGCAGAGGACGGGGAAAATGGACCATTCCCTTGTGTCCGGTTTTTAGGTCGTTGCGATGCAGGGACTGATAAAGATGGCATTACCAACGTCCAGGTGAGAGTCATTCATCATCCTTAATTGCAACTGACGTACTGGATTCAGTTTTTCTATCTTTCCCTCTGTGAAATGAAAAAGATAGGAAAGAGCGAACGAATGGCACATATTTGCTTGAAGTTTCCACTCAGAACACGGTGATAAATGTGAATGGGAGACTGTCCAGTGAAATAAATGGAATATGTTAACAGGTGCTTGTGGGGGGAAACAAACACCTTCGAGTTTGTTTTGCTTGCGATTTTAAATTAAACGATTTGTTGGTGTGCTTCGTGATGAGTTTCAACATTGTCCGTGGACAGAACCAATTCATGTGCAAATTCAAGTGAATTATGCTGAGATTTATGGGAGATGAAAATTGGTTTTCTTGGACGAAAGCACGGCTTAAGGAACTCAAACTTTGATTGAATTTTTTTCAACTGCTTGGGGGCGGAAAGGAAGGAAGGAAATCGATTTCTTCTTACGATTCACGGACACTGTATCAAACTCATATTCGTACACCTGGTGCACTTGCCTTTATTAAGAACGACCACGACAGTTATTTAAACTTTATTGTTATCTGGTAAACAGCAAGATGACGTGGTGGACAGCAGATGTACGAATGTGACTTTGATACACTGTACGAGATGTGTTAAAAAAATAGAGCGACATTCAATTGAAAAAAAAAAAAATTGTTTGTTCGTCTACATTAATTTTGTTGCCTTTAAAATAGTCCCCATTAGATATTAAGCATTTGTGCCAGCGCTTCTTCCAACCCTCGAAACACTTCTCAAACTAAATCTTTGGGGTAGCCTTTAGCTCTTTCAGCGATGCGAGCCTTTTTCGGTCTTGGCGATCCAGAATGCGTCCACTGGGACGATTGAGCCTTAGATTCGACGCCATATCCGTTTCGTCAGCTGCTACGTTTCAGAAATTTTGCATCATCGTTGATTTATTTTAGTGACGCCTGAGCAACTTCTATTCGCCGCTGTTTTTGTTCAAAATTCAACAATTTCGGAATAAATTTTGCCTTCTAGCATGTTCGCCTGTAAGGCAGTGTCCAGTGATGACGCCGAGGATAATACGATTATTTGGGATCTCGCTAAGGCAAGATCATCCTGAAGATGTGGCAATTTGTGCCTCTCATTCATCTATTGTTTACCAGTTAACGACTGGATGGCGCAGTTGGTTAAGTGCCTGCCCTAGTTTAAAGAGATCGCAGGTTTGAATCCCAGTGAAAGCAAAGTTAATACGCTTTTATCCGGTTTTTCAAATCTGGTTCAGTCACCATTTGCTGTTGGGATCAAATTAACGGCGCTATCACTGGAGCTCGAGGTCGATCACTGGTAGTAGTCTGACTGTGAGTATCACAATGGACCAACATGGTATAAGTGGGCTGGTGAATTCACTAGCAGCCCCTTAACCTAACCTAACCTAACCTAACCGCCCTTAAAGAAGTGACCAGCGTCAAGTTGCAGAATTTAACTAACTTTGCTTTAGGGGCATTCTGTATAAATAGTGACAGAAGCGGTTAATCACAAAGGTTTTCTTGAGAGTTGTGGTAACATGTTCCTGCGCTGGTTTATGATGCTTACCTGCAACTCCTGACCTAACATAAGTTTTTTAGAGCAATGCTCGGGTATCAATTTCACACAAAAAACCGTAAAGAACTTTGCATGCATGTCTCACATCCATATAACATCACATTTTTCTAGCTAAGCTTCCGACAGCTTACATGTTAAACACACATTTCTTTAACGTATTAATAAGTAAAAATTCCTGGTAATTAATTGAAGGGTATGCACAAGCACCAATCGCTTGAATAAAAGCCACCAACGAAAAAAACCCGTCTAGACCTTCCTTCAGTTCAAGTGTAGAGGCTATGCCACACGAACTGCACCACCTACTGTAGCGTCAAAACCCAGTTCGCAAAACAGAATTCACACGCAACACAACTCTGCTGCAACTAGTTATTACCACACCTTGCAGCTCGTTCGCCTTGGCACCACTTAACCCGTTGTAAACAGAATAAGTGAACGACTTACCTTAGATTCTGTGGGCGGCCCATTAAGGTTGGGATTCGTAGGCGTAACAGTTTCCAATTTCTGCAACGTCAACAGCTCCATCGTCAGGTTCAGTCTCAGCGGTTCAGGTTTGCTTTTGCCATCACTAACAGTCACCATGCCCGTTCGTATCTGCAATCAAAAAGCAAAGAATCAAACTAACAATGAACTCGAATGTAGCCATGTGTGGAATCAAATGGAAGGAAATTGAAAAACAAATTGAAGCGTGAAACCAGTGCGAAAGCCATCACCCGAGCCAGCCATTGTGTGCTGTCAGCCGAGCGAGTGTGATATGCCTCCGGAGCTTCGTTCTGTCACTGGATCAGCGAATAGAACGCTGAACAATGACGAGCTAATAGTGTAGCACGCCGTCACGTCGGGTTTTATAAGTCAGTCCAGAGTGAAGCATAAAAAGCGAGAAGCGCGGCAATCTGCTCCAAAGACAATAAGGGCGCGACGAGTTTGATGTGCGCTCGAAATCCGCGCCGACGGTGGGAATGGTACCTCTTTATCCAACCACCTAACCACCCAGCCACGCAAGCACCCATCCTCAACCCCCCTCCTGTTCGTGAGTGCGGCAGCGGTTTCGGGTTATTGCTCTACCAGTCATACGTGACCTAGCGGCTCACAGTCTATTAATTCCAACTCATCCTCGTAATGCAGGGAATCCTGCCACATGTGGGGCCCCCTTCGTGCGCCTGCCCGTGTTTACGTGGTGTTTAATTTCATTTCATCACTTTAATTACCCGTTACATAAAAAGGCTTTTCAGGCGATTCGAATGCAATTAGCCGGGGGGTGGGATTCGCTGTCAGCGTTGCGTGGAAGCACACCCAATTACGCCGACGAGGTGGTGCAGCAAGTGCTCGATGTCGTCGGCTGGACAGCATTTCACTCTATCATCATAAATTTATTTCGGATACAATTTATTTCGTTCTTTCACCAGGCCTGCCGGAATCGCGTCGGGAATGTTACTGCCGTTTCGCGTCGCGGTTGTGTTCAATTAGTTAGCTTAGTAATATTTGAACAGATTGCTCGTATGAGCTGGGCTGGTGGAGTCCGGTGGTGTGCGCGTGGTGGCCGGTGACAGTTGACATTTGCCGGCGATGGTGCTCCTTTGACTGGTCACATAAACAATTTGTATTCAGAACGGTGGTTGAAATCAGGTTGAGTTTTAACTGTGCGTACGTTCTGTTGAGCCGCAGAAATAATTATTGATTCAGCGGAGGCAAATTGGATTGGAATTCCAATGTCAAATGTGGATGAGTGTGGATCAGATATGATGCTCAAAGGAAGATTATTAATGTTTGCTTTGGTGAGGTGGGAAATTCAATTACAGGCTTGCGAAGGACACTATTTCCAAATAACCATATTTGCGCAGTTTCGTGTATGCATTAGTTTGGGGTTTCACTGAGATTTAACAAGCTTTTCGAAATAATAAGTCACATCCACAGCCGGGCAGAGTTTGCATTAAGTGCTGATGAAAGTTTGAAATTGAGACTCAGCTGAAATTCAATTTATGCGTTGCAAGGCGTATTGCCATAACTAGGAGCGACTGGGTTGTCTAGGATGTGGATAATGGCTATTTTTTTTTTTTAGCAAAATTGCCTTAAAGTCTTATAAAAATTGTTTTACATCTCATTTTCAGTTTTGCAAGCATTTCTTCTTCGCCTTCTTAGAGCGCTACAGTCACACGACTGGATGGCACAGTTGGTTAAGTGCCTGCCCAATGTTCGCCGAACTTGCTCATCCCCCCCGCATTTTCGTCGTGTATGGGCTGGTTCGGGAGCCCCTCATTCGATTTTGTCGTGTTCGTTGGCTTTGATGTTTGCGGTGAAGGGCCATGTTCGCGAGCAAACCTCATTTTTGCTGTGAACGTCGCCGAGTACATAGCGCGGATTAAGCACAATGTCAACAGTCAGCCATGATTTTATCGAGGAATTCACCATTTGCGTTTCCCTATCACACATGTTGACGGTTTGAAGAAACAACACGAAATGAATGTTCGCCAAATGTGTTCGCCGTGTAGGGGATAACGCAAACGAGCAAGTTCGGCGAGGATGTTCGTCGTTTAGAGCTACCTTAAATAAAACCAATGATACACCAAACACGGGCTTAAGCCTCTGGATGTTTTTCACGGTGGGTTACACTGTGACAAGAAGAATTAATTCTGATTGAATTCTGAAAACCGATATTTGGTTCCGACTGGTAATTTTTTTTTTTCCAAAAAACTCAAATAAACCAATAAATTAGCACTTTGGCCTTTTACTCTTCACTTACCTTTAGGTTCTGGTCCACTTTTTCCTCAATCGGAGTCGCCATTTTTGCATTGATCTTCATATTTCCTGAAAAACGGAAAAAAGAAAAAAAGATTAAATCAAAATCCATTATTCATTAATTCGCATCAAATTATGTTGTGCACCAATAAATTCTTCAATTCGAATCCCCACTCATGCCCTTTCTCCTCCAGGCCGACAGCTGAAGCAGCGCAACAGAAAATAAAACATACAATCGATTCGGAAAAAATGAATATCTCCCATTTCTTCGGTCTGCGCCTCATAACAATTAGGTTGAATTTCAATAACGAATCCCTCGGATTCCGGAAACGAATAAAGAACAACGAAACAAACAATATTATCGGATACTGCAGATGAGTTGGTACCGAAATGCCACGAGCGGCACAAATTGTGTTTCCCGCTCAAGGATATTCGACAAGCTCTTCATTATTTCATTCAATCTCTGCATGCAAATGACAGAATACACACAGGCTCCGATGAGGCATTAAGAAGTGACAGCACTTCAAGGGGCTTCGAACCGAAGGTGCACGCATGACTAAGGGATGAAGTTGGCTGCGAGGTTGTTGAATTGCAGAGAAATTGTACTCGATGATTGGCTTGGCATGAAGTTTAGACTATCATGGAGTGATCTCCAGTGTTTCGAGAGCTACTAGTTTCAAACTTTTTACAGGTTTTTGAGCCTTGAGTTGTACTGTTGATGCGAAAGTAAACTTTAGCTTCGAATATCTCATGTGGAAATTAGCGAACAGACGTGATTGATAGAGATACATTCAACTAGCGATGTCATTATTTTTACGCAGTCACCATGACATGGTAACAAGACAAGAGTGAATTTTATTTGCAGGATCCTTAGATGAACAGACGCGGAAACAGAATGGGAAGGAGTAGCTAATAAAAGCGCTCTCTGTTGAGTTACTTTTGCTACACCTTGTATGAAGTCATTTCCAGATACACAGTCCAACATATCATGGCTGTGTTTGAAGCATGGGTATCATGCACAGAGCTGATGGTAGTTTACGTTTCTAAAGGAGGGTGGTGTAGAGTGACTCCTGGGTGTTTCCTTTGATTACTGACAATTCTGTGGTAAGTTCATTAACGACATACTTCTTCTTCTTCTTCTTAGGGGATTCACAGTCCGAGGTGAACCTGGGCCTCACTCAACTTGCCTCTTCAGCCAGCACGATCCTTCGCCAGCTGTCTCCAGTTTCGTACACCAAGCCGGCTGAGGTCCCCCTCGACTTGTGTGCGCCACCTTGTTCGTGGACGTCCTCTGTTGCGTTGTCCCTCAGGCTCAGAGTCGAAGGCTCTTCGGGCCAGAGCTAAGTTGTCCATACGCTCTACTTGGCCTGGCCATCTTAGGCGTTGGATCCGTAGACGCCTGGCCAGACTCATGTCGCTGTACAGCCCATACAGTTCGTGGTTGAACTTTCTCCTCCAAATGTCATCAACGCAAACAGGACCAAACACCGCGCAGAACTTTTCTCTCGAAAAGGCCAAGATACCGTTCATCCGCTTGAGATATTGTCCATGCCTCTGCGCCGTAAAGCAGGATTGGGATGATCAAGGTCTTTTACAAGGTCAACTTGGTCTTCCGAGGAGAGCTCTACTACTCAATTGCCTTTTGAGCCCATAAAAACAGCGGTTGGCAAGAGTTATTTTGCGTTTGATCTCGGTACTGATGTTGTTTGATGTCAGCCGCTTCCATTTCAATGCCAGCACACGCATCATTGACGGCTCGCTGTGTTCGCCTAATCACGTCAATGTCATCCGCGTAAGCTAGCAGTTGAACAGACTTTTGGAAGATCGTACCTCTTGTGTTGGCCAGTGAGTTTTGCACGATCTTCTCAAGAACGATGTTAAAGAAATCACATGACAGCGCGTTCCCTTGTCTAAAACCCTCCTTGACGTTGAATGTCTCGGTGAGTTCGATACCTACCTTGATGGAGCAGCGAGAGTTCTCCACCGTCATCCTGCTCAGTCTGATGAGTTTGGCAGGAATGTCAAAACTATACATGACGCTTTATAGCTCGTCTCTATACACGCTGTATCCGATATATCTGAATTCGCTAAGTCTCTGTGAAGAATCTTCGGCGCAGCAAAGCTAGGCGCCAATTCTAGAGAGCTGTTCAGTGGGAAAGCAGAGATCGCCGCAGCTCCTGCAAAGAGCACTGGTTTCCGCATTCCATTTCCGGAGCACTGTTCCAATGGAGCAGTGTCCTGTGATTACTCCGACGAGCACACGGATCGAATTTCAGTTCACCGCCAGAAGCTTCTTTGTTTCACCATTTTTAAGCTCTGGCACCGTGGCGTAGTGGGTAGGTGCGTCGACTCCTACGCTTTATGTTGTCGGTTCGATTCCCGAAAAACACCAAACATACAGCCTCACCTCTTTCGAGTCGCTGACAATGCTCAAGGAGTATAACCGTCTAGAAAAAGTTTCTCAATCTCGCTGTTCGGATTCGGTATTAAAGTAGGTCCCCTCCACTCGTGAGAGAACAATAACACGCACAAAACGAGTGGTTGCTGAGAAGGTAGGCCCAGGTCCACCTCGGACTGTAGCGCCACCATTATTATTATTATTAAGCTCTGGCCACGTTGATCTTGTCGTGTGGCAGTCATTTCTTGCCTGGACTGGATTCTTGTCTTGGATCCCTTGAACAAGGAGCAGTCACTTAACCAACTGCGCCATCCAGTCGTCCACGATGACAGCTTCTTAGACTTCTGTTTCAATATTGCTCTTGGAGCAGAATTCTCGCCTATATTCCAGATTGAATATGAAGCTGCCTCATTACCATTTGCGAACTTTTTTTGTCTGGTTTACTTTGGAGTACTCCACTCATACATTGCCTCTGTAAAGGTTTCAACTGTGCAAATGTATTTACACTTATCTCTCCATCACGTCGTCCTCTGTGTCGTTGCAATGTACACGAAATTATTATTGGCAAGCAATTCGAAACACATCCAACTCGTCATGCTTTAAAAATGGTCAACACTGAGGAAAAAAGAGCCATCGTCAACATTAATCATATTTGACTCGTCAAACTGCTGCCGACGAATCGGACAGCTGTGCATTAACGAACAGAAACTGAACCAACAGATGGTGGCTATTATTCTGTTTACTTCCACCCAGGCCATGCAAATATCATGTCCAGAGCAAAGAATCGGATCACGGCAGCCGCATACAGTCACACAACTCGACTGGAATTTAATCACGACCTGGCCACTGTCATAATTGGATGCACGCCAAATGGGGCGCATATCAATTTAACCCACTGCCTTATACAACAAAAAACACACCAGATATCATAGCAAAGATCAAGTGATGGTGTCAACAAGCATCTGACCTGGCCAACCGCAAGCAGGAGACCGCACACCAAGAACGGAGTGACACAGATGCTGCTTATTTACGTGTAAACAACATTACCCCCGATCATGTGGAGCCATTTAAACCGTCCTGGACTGGGTCACTTGGCCTGCACCTGCATCGGTGGACAAAGAGCATCGAGGATGCACCCCAGTGTTTGTATGAATTAACCTTAGAGTATTCAAACGATTCTCTGAACGCTCCCCAACCAAAAGACATCGGGGACGTGACAAGAAGAAAAAAAATGTTCGCTCTGCTTAAGAGATTTTTTGCTCATCAACGCCTACGGTCATAGACTTTATTTGCTCGGTGCGGGCTCTATGGGTGGCACGCTTTAAAATTTCAGCCAATTCTCAGCAGAGGAGGCGCCATAAGACACCCCTGCGTGTCGTGTTTAAGGTGAGCATTTCATTCGCTGGCGGGGGGATGAGGCTTAATTGACTCCTATCTGGGTTACAGGTCTAATATTTTTTGTCTATTTTCGGTTTGTTTCTTTTTGTCTTATTCAAATGAGCTGCGGAAAGTGGAATGTTGGTATTGTTTGCTAAGTGAAAGCTGTTCGAGGGGAACGTGGAGGAGATTCTGACGTGATGGTGGTTCCGCGTTGCTATTTGAATGACCCGATGGGGAGAATGGTGAACCCTCCTCTGTTACTGAATGCTGGTCATAACAGTTATGATATTACCCAGTAAGAGAGTGGCAATTGAGAAGAGCACTTAGAAAAGGATGCAATACCTACGCACAAGGCAGAGGTTAAGAAACATGTAGGGATGGGGTGCTTGCCTCAGTGCTTCAGGATTGTGTGCCTTGTCGACAAGAACCTCTGGTAAATAGTGCTTAAAGGACGTGAGTTTGAACCCTATGTTTGTGTGCCATTGACGGGTAGATTCCTTAGAAGGAATGTTGCTTTATTAAATTATTACTCACAGGCAGTTGTTGAATGTAGTTCGTAGGGGGAGATACTGAGCATTTATTAGAATGGGAGACGGGTGAGCAGCGCGTTGAATTTCTGGCAGGAAGCCCCAGGAAAAAAGATGTCCAAACAACAAGACAAATGGGGGGTTAGCTCGAATTGGATTATGCCAAGGGGAATCCGATGAATTTGGTCTTGAAGACTGGAGGCAGCATGCCTTTTGACCGTCAGCGAAGGAAGGTGGCAATAGCTCAGGCTCAGATCCTCCATGGGTCGTAGGCCTGATAAGTAAATAAGTGGTCGAAACGACCGTTGAAAACACAAAGTTTCAATGTTTGGACATAAAATTTCCGCGTCTCTAGGCATGAACATTCCCGGAAATACGAATATTTTCAATGAAAAGAAAATCAAAAAGAATCTTTATGAATATGAAAATTCCAATTCAACGAAACAGCTTTCACATAACAATCCACAAAAAAGGACACCCTCTAAAATGCGCCAACTATAGAGGCATAAGTCTTCTGCTAAGATCTTATCTGCCGCGTTGTGTGAACGCCCAAAGCCATTCGTCAACAACCTGGTTGGTTCATACCAGTGTGGCTGTAGGCCAGGAAAATCCACCATCGACCAAATATTCACACTGCGGCAGATCTTGGAAAAAGCACAGGGACAACAAATCGATACCCACTACCTTTTCATCGATTTTAAGGCCGCATATGACAGCATCTATAGAGACGAGCTGTACAGAGCAATGTCTAGTTTTGGCATCCCTACCAAACTCGTCCGTTTGTGTAGGATGACGATGGAGAATGCACGCTGCTCCATCAAGGTCGGTAAAGACCTCACCGAGACCTTTGATGTCGAAAAAGGATTCAGACAAGGCGACGCGATGTCATGCGACTTCTTCAACATCATACTTGAAAGAATTGTGCAAAACTCGTACGCCAACACCAGAGGCACAATCTTTCAGAAGTCCGTCCAACTACTCGCATATGCTGACGATATTGGCATAATCGGAAGAACACAGTGTGATGTCAATGGCACTTTTGTGAGTATTGCGACGAAGGCCGCGAAGATGGGTTTAAGGGTAAATGAGGGTAAGACCAAGTATATGCTGTCAACCAGAAGGGGCTCCCAACACCGACGTCTCGGACAGGAGACAGATATACATAACTTTGAGGTAGTCAAGGACTTTGTCTACCTAGGTACCGCTATCAACTCAGACAATGACACCAGCGAAGAAATCAAATGAAGAATAACTCTTGCTAATCGCTGCTTCTTTGGGCTAAGAGAGCAGTTGATAAACAAAGCCCTCTCTCGAACAACCAAGGTAGCCCTGTTCTTGTTCTGAGAGTGGGCTTAATTGTCCCGATCCTGCTATAATCGTCCCGATCCTGCTATATGGTGGAGATGCATGGATTTTGTCAAAAGCGGATGAGGTCGCTCTTGGCTGCTTTGAGAGGAAAATTCTTCGGGTGATTTTCGGTCCCGTCTGCATAGAGGGTGAGTGGAGGAGAAGATATAACAACAAACTGTACGAGCTGTTCAGCGACATCGACTTAGCCAGAAGAGTGAAGCTAAAGATCGAACAGACGCTTGTTGGTTGAGGCCCAGGTCCACCCCGGACTGTAGCGCCACCTTAAGTAAGTAAGTAACAGACACGATGGACGGACGGACGGATGGACACACCGAAATTGTAAAGGTTTTGTAGACGGAACCTTAAAAATCAGTAGTCATTGATCTAAAGCGATCTCCACTGATCATGACGCCTTGGTCGGCCTGATCTTTGACGAAATAGCCAATGTTTCCACTTGCTATCGTGGGTGTAACAGAGTCTGCATAAATAGTTCTGGCGTTTTCTTAATACCGAATTCAAAAATGTTTATTTATGCAGCCGCTCAACCAGAAGTGCGCCCCATTGGTGAACTGCGTTACTTTTTCAAACAAAGCCATGATTTTCAAAATAAACTCACAAGCAAGTTGATCTCCGGCGTGAGTGTATACTTGGTAACAACAAATCAACTCTTAATTGTCAAGTTGACTTTCACTAGGAATAGTTCTGCCAAATTGAAAATCTCACCTCCAAGAAGAACACCGCTATGCATGACTATGTAAGTGACCAAATTTTTGACCCATCCATCACATCAAGAGCACGGTAAAAAAACAACTTAACAGGCACAACTATCACTTAATCTTTCATCATTCCATTTGCTGGTTCACGTTAATCAGTCCAACCTCAAAATTTGCAAGCAGTCAATTGAATACTATGAAAAAAAGTTGGGTCCAATAAACAAGACTCGAATTTATTCTGCAAAGACCCATAAACCATCACTGATTCTTGCCAAAAACCGTCAAGTATTCGCACGAGAGAGCATATCTTCGCACATGGAACACCCTTTCTGTTGAATCACTGAAGTTATGATATCCTTGTAAAAAAGTTTCCTCCTCAAATAAGGATCAATTCATAAGAACCACCTTTATTTGCGTTCGGTTTACCTCACCAAAGACGTGTGGAGTCTCCGGCAGATAGAACTCGTTACAACCAAAGTGAGTAATTGAGTAAGGAGACCGGCAAATTGAATTTCCTGTTACCTCTTAAGTGGAATCATGCTCGTTTGCTCAACAAAAGATACGAAAGTTGAATCGTTCTCCTTACGAGAGCGCTCTCCTTAAAACTTAAACACGCACATAGACGCACATGCCGTCTGCTAGATTGGGCACAAGCCAAACAAGCACTTCAAACCTCCCCACAACCAGCTCGGCTTATTGCCACTTAGAGGAGTCTTCCAGGCGAGAGTAACACTTGCCATCCGATTCAAGGAACACTCCTCGTAACAACCGCCCACACGGCTCCGTCATCAACCTCCCATTCATTGATAACAATGATTGTAATCGCTCCTTGAATTCGTTCCGCTTTGTTGGTGTGTGTCGCCCCGGTTTTTTATTATTTCAAAGCCGCATGCATCCTTAAGTCGTGTTTATGAATACAGCCCGGCCCCAGCTGGCATCATATTCGCTGAGTCGTCTAATGTGCCGATGCATGGCATCCGGGACTCATGGTGATCTGTTGTATTTTTGATGGGGAATTAGGGGCGCGACGATATCGTAAATGCGCACACAAGTGACACACACGCTCACGTGTTCGTGCGGATGTACATCGTATGTCCTCGTTTCCGTTGTGGCGAGGGGCTGCATGAAGTGCGGCGTAACTCAGACGCCGAAAGAAGTAAAGTGCCATTCATTTGGTTAGGGTTAAGCAAACGTGCTTACGGACCCGGCCCCATAAAGTGTAGTACGAAAGCACTATATCTTTAAACGTTGATTCTCCTGGATGAAGATGGCTTGTCTCATCCTCTTTTCTGTCCTGCAGAAATCACACGGGAGGGAGGGTATTGCCACCGCAGCGCTGGCAACGTGCCAATTGAACCAGTCGAGTAATTTATTTTTATTTTTTCTCTCTCTCTCCCTTCACTCTCTTCCATTTTTCTCCTTTTATTTCCGGACGATAGTTTAGGTCGACAGAAATAACTTAACACAGCCGGTGTGGGTACAAGTCTGAGTGGGGGAAGAAGCGGCAAAACAAATGGATGAAATGTTACGCGTCGGGTTTTAGTTGAACAAAGTTTCTACTGTTTTGGGAGAGCCGTGACAGCAACCGAGAGATATAAGCATATTTTCCCACGGGAGATGGGGGAATAAAACAGCCCCAGGGCAAGTGAGCTACAAGAGTTACGGAGCTACTGCGTTGGGCCAATAAGGCCCTGGGCGCCGTCAAAGACTGAAATCAGAAATTATGGGTTTTCTCCTAATGGCAACTGACTACAGTTACGCAACTAATAGGGTGATGTGCTAATGTTTCTCTAAATGTGGGCTAAAGTGAATTCATGGTTGGTTAGCAGGAGAAATTATTTTGCCCATTAAATTGTTACCAATTTTTCTTGGTCACGTGTTTGGGCTTATTAAGGGCAGCATCATAACGGAACGGTTTAGAACGACATTCTTCATGATTGTCTGTAGGATGTAGGATAACTTCGGTTGGTATAGCGATGATTTCGGCACGAATGTTTGCCTTGATCTCGTCAATGGTTTGAGGCTTACACCAGCAAACTTTCCCGGACAAAAGAAGTCCGGAATGGTCAAATCTGGGGATCTGGGTGGCCAGTCGTAATTTTTTGACAGCAAACATCAACATTATGGTCCACCCTGTGGATCTATAATAATAATAATGGTGGCGCTACAGTCCGAGGTGGACCCGGGCCTAGCTTCTCAGCAACGACTCGTGTTGTGCGTGCTATTGTTCTCTCACGAGTGGGGGGAAATTTTGAGATTAAGGTGTTGGAGAGGAATGGACTTACTGCCGCGGCTATCCTAGTATCGAGGCTTGAAAGTCAGCCCAGAGAAAATAGAACTGCTGCTCTTCACAAGGAAAAGGAGAGTTCCGGAGTTCACATGCATTAACGGGGTTGAAGTCAAGCTTTCAAGAACAGGTAAGTATACATGTAGGTCTCACAGTGGATTCCAAACTGACCTGAAAAGACATAATCAAGGAGCACATTAAGAAGGCGTGTATAGCATTCTACAGATCCAAGCGAGCTTTCGGCAACACATGGGGTCTTTAGTCACGTGTGGTATACTGGCTGAATACAGTGGTAGCAAGACCCATCTTAACTTACGGCTCAACAGTTTGGTGGCAAGCATTGGAAAAGGAATACCTCTTTTTAAGCCTGACGAAGGCCCAAACATCGGCTTGCTTAGGAATCACAGGTGCTCTAAGGACAACACTGACAGCAGCCCCCGAGGTCCTACTGTATCTTACCCCTCTTGACATCTTCTGAGAAGAGCGGCTGATTTGGACCGCAATCAGACTCAGAGAAGTAAAGATGAGTAGAGAGAAGTCATATGGGCACGGGTCCATCCGTGGCAGCAACATGGTGGTACATAACGTAGGACTACCTGCGACAAAACCTGCCCACTACAAGGAAGTTACCTACCCGGATTCCGGACAGGAGAGAAGCTGGATAAATCTCTAGCACTGCCTCATGTCAGCACGTCGTGAAGTTTCCAAAATAAAAAAAAAAAGAAGACGAAGCCGTAAAAAAGGCAAATGAGCGATGGCTGAATCTGGACATTTAGTCAACGACGGGAGCCCTATGGCCGGTGCTAAACAAGAAAAAATCATTATAAATGGTTAGCATCAGCCGCAAGTATATTCAAATGGTGGTGCGAGTCCTTGCCGGACATTGTCCAATAGGCACACATGCCAGGAGGCTAGATATCCCCTACAGACACTTTTGTAGAAGTTGTAGGGACGAGCAGGAAATAGAGTCTCTCCGCAACCTGCTTTGCCAGATTCTAGCTCTTTGGGGTAGAAGACTGTGAACAGAAAAAAGGTGAAGCCCCTCCTGAAATATATACAACTCTCTGGTTGGATCTAGTTATTGGTAGAAATGCAGGTCTCAAGGGGTATACCCCATGCCTAGGGTACAATCGAGCCATCTGTTCGTCTAAGTAAGTCGAAGACGACTGGATGACGCAGTTGGTTAAGTGCCTGCCCCAAGTTAGAGGGGTCCCAGGTTCGAATCCCAGTGAAATCGAATCTGGTCCAGTCACCATTTGCCGTTGGGATCAAATTAACGGCAATGGAGTAGGTTTCTACCTGGCAGTACAATGGACCAGTTTTGAGTCTGAGTGTGCTTCAAAAAATCCTGCGAAAAAAAAAGTCGCGACACTAGTTGCAAGGCGCCCTTCTACCTACCTACCTACCATGCACACAGTCGCGCCAAGCCAAACTCGTCCATTTGCTCAATATCGTCAAATTTGCTAATTGTGGCTCAAACCAAATGACTTGCTTGTGAATATTTATTTTTACTTTTTACGTTATTTGAGAAATCGAATTTTGTAGAACAGTATTCTTTCTCAGTCAGTACTTTGTTTCAGAAATTTTCAGCATTGAATTTTAATTTTAATTTTTGATTTGAAGTGACTATAAAAATAGAATTTATTTTTAGAAGTTAAAATTAAATTTAAACTTTTCTTTAAGTGTAAGGCCTTATTGCCTTTCGGCATACTTCAGTGTTCCACTCATTGTAACACAATTCTAGGAATTCTGTCTAAATTGCAGGGAATCAGAAACGATGGAAGGCAATTGCGATCTGATGTCATATTTTGGATGGAGATCTCCACTCTTCAGCACGTGTCCCAATTAAAATCTAAGACATACAGCCAAAAAAGAACAAAAAGAGAGAGGTTGTGTTTTTTTTTTTTTTTTTTCAAAACCAGTTTTGAAGTTAGCTTTTTGCTAGGAATTCAATTCGCCCCAGAGCAACCAGAGCAGTACCCATGGTGTTCCTCTCATCAGCGTGGGAGTCTCGAATTCACTTCCCAGATTAAGTTTTCAGGCTAAATACTCGTGAAGTTGAGAGAAGGCAAAGAGGGAGAGTAAACTGCTCAACAGTCTTTGAAAATTCCACTGTTGCTAAACAAGCAAACAGCAACAAAGTGAATCCAAAACTAATCATGATTAACTGCGGCACGAGGAGATATGTACGTCGTGTGTACTTCAAAGTTAACCCCACATCCACCCACGAGACAATGCCATGAATTCTCGCGCATGGTCCTACGCAAAGAACGAATAATTAAACACCTACGAGACTAATTCCACACTCATACTCTTACATCTGCCTCCGTTTAAAGGATCCGTTGTGATTTTTCTCTTTTGCCAACTGCCACCGGCTTCTTCGAGACATTGTACGATGTGTTGCAAGTACTTTAATAAGGAAAAGAATTTTTAAAAAAACAATATCTGCAGTACGGATGAGCCTACACATCTGGGGAATTCCAGTTGGTTCGCTGGAAGGAGGCTTCAATCGATCGGAGAATCGAAATTCAAGTCAAGTAAGTTTTAACTAGAACACATCGTTTGAACTTTTCTCATGAAGATGTCCTTCCCCATAATGGAGCAAATTGGATACGAATTGAAATTTGCTGGGTTGGTGGAAGATGGCAAAAGTTTCGCCTGAGAGATATAAATTGCTTTCAGGAAATTCTGAGGCAAAATTCGAAAATAACATTTCCTGCGATGGAAAGTAATTTCGTTCGCAGAGCCAAGCGAATGTCTTGGGATGGTTAATCTTAAAACCGAATATTTCTCTCCTTCAAATCAGTTAAGACGATATGCAGGAAACTACACATAGGTACATTGATAGTTTGGCTTTAGTTGTACTGCGAGCGTAAATGAAACTCTTGAGTTAGGTGTGGGACCCAAGAAACTTATGTCCTTTGGGGATTTTAGTTATTCTGATAAGACTTGCTTAAATATCTCGTGCTTAACAGTTTGTAATGCCGCACGGACGACTAAAGTTGAAAGTTTCAGAATTTGGCTTAAGGCCTAAATACGATACACGATGATAATTGGATTGCCAATTGTACTCAAATTGGATTATACGAGTATCTGTGTAATGATAGAAAATGGGAAAGCAACTTAAAGATGTGAAGATAGATGAAATGAAATGATTATCTGAGGATTTAAGAGGAAAGATGAATGAAAGAGGGCACTTTTGAAGAACTATCGTTGCAACAACGGTGAGCAGATTCTTCGGAATTTAGCTTACGTCAACTTCTGTCTGGTTAAAGCGGTGTTGTTGTTGTAAAATACCCCACGAACCGTGCAAGTGGGTTTAGGACCAGCGATGGCACTTTGGGGCAATTTTTTTGCAGTAAATTAAAAAAAAATTGCAGTAGAATGCATTTTTAAACAAACCAAAACATAATTTAAACAATAAATAATAATAATAATGGCGGCGCTACAGTCCGAGCTGGACCTGGGCCTAGCTTCTCAGCAACCACTCGTGTTGTGCGTGCTATTGTTCTCTCACGAGTGGAGGAGACCTACAGATTAATGCCGCCTCCGAACGGCGAGATTGAGAAGCTTTTTCTAGACAGTTATACTCTTTGAGCATTGTCAGTGACGCGAAAGAGGTGAAGCCGTGAAAAAAATTGTTGGTGTTTTTTCGGGAATCGAGCCGAGAACATCGAGCGTAGGAGTCGACGCATCTACCCACTACGCCACGGGGCCCACCGCAGAAAACATAATCGGTGTCAAATCGCGGCGACCAATTGATGAACACTCGCCGTCAGATGACACAGCCGTAAAATTTCTCCTTCACAATTTCGAACGTTGTGTCGTTTGTATGGTATGTCGCATCGTCTTGAAGAAACCACAGAACATACATCGATGTTGTCGAGTTCTGGCCACAGAAAGCCGGTTAACATCGCTCTATACCTGAGACTATTGACGGTAAAGATGTCTCCCTTTTGAATTCAAATTAAAAATCCGGTAGAATTCCGCCATGCCATAAGGCGGACCAATCATGGTAGATGCATTGATGCTTGGTCGAACACTTCTGGATTGCCTTCGGCAATTTTTTTTGTTGAAATAGTCGCAGAGACGAAAATTGAAAAATCGGCATCGTCCATAATCCGGATCTCTAGCCAACATTTCCATCGCGAACTCATGACGTTGTCTAATATCGTCCAGGTTTAATTCCAACTGCAAAATTAGCCGGGATGACTCTCTGCCGATGCCCAATTCAGCTGATAGGGGTCGAATCGATATTTTTGGGTCTTCTGCGATACAGGCCACTACGACGGGTATGTTTCCTTCATTTCACACCAATCTCTGTCTCTCGATTGATGGCTTAAGGCGCAAAAGAGTGTACTCAAGCTAAGACATTTCTACGGTACCACGAATTGCATGCACACTGCAGCCATGATGACGACCGTTCTCATGACGAAACTCACTTTGTGGACATGGACAACATGGACAACAACGTTTCAGCTAAAAGGGTCTTCGAATCCGAGCCTCCTGGTTCAAGAAGGAGAGGAAGACCGAACCTCCGATATAAAGACCAAGTCATCGCGGACGTAAGACAGCTTGGTCTTGATGACTGGAAGCAGCGTGCTCAGGACCGTCAACGATGGAAGGCAGCGATATATCAGGCTCAGATCCTGCATGGGTCGTAGGCCTGCTAAGTAAGTAAGTATAAAAATCTGAAAATCTCAAAAACTTGGCGTCATTGAGTACTTTCATGTGAAATAACTTCAAGCATTTTGGTCCTAACACTTTTCGAGATATTGGCCAAAAACGGTAAATCATCTACTTGCGAATTTTGAAGATTTTAAAACGCAGTTTTATATACCTCAGCGTACGTATTACGAATTTATAAATATCAAAACCTTCCTTGGGACGGAAGGGATTTTGTGTGTTAGATACAATTGAATATAAACATTCGTATATTTATGGATGGTTGTTGCGACGGAACCTTCCCCGTGCGAGTACAACTCACGCTTGCCCAATTTATTGCTTTTTAATGCGACCCAGACATAGGATTCCTTGAAAAAGTGTTACACCCCTCGCATTTAATCGCGGTACGTTTTTTTCCGAACACCAAAACAAGAAGGTGTTAACTGACCTAAATTCCATTCTTACTTCACAACCTCAAATTAGCTGCCTCCAACCAACATAATCAACCCCATTTAGCACTCAAGCACATGCTTCATAAAATAATGAAGGTAAGACGATTTTCCGGAACGTTTTGAGCAGCACAATAAGTGCCTCATTATGCCGTGCACACGAGTAAGTCGGTTTTGAACTCATTTATTCAAGGATAGCGAAGGACTTCAGCCAAAGTACAAGGTCAAATATGATAGGGCTCTCTCAGGGATTATTGTGTAAATACACCGTCATTAGATAATTTAAAGCAGTCGAGTGCATGTTCCTTGGAATGAATAAGGTTAATCTCGGCTCCCCTTCAAGCTTCTCCTTCACATCTTTCTACTGGCTTATACCTTGGTACGAATTTGGAAAATGCTCAAATGCGTGTGTTTCTTTCAGAATTGAATTTGCTTGAGTTTTTCTTTTTGTTCTCTGCCTAGATTACAAGTTAATCACAAAATGCCCAGACAAAGACGTCCAGCAAACATTCTTGTGAATATTTCAAGGCAACACTCTTTCTCTCTCTCTTGACGTCCTTCATTCAGTTAGACAACTTGGCACTTCCTGATCGAATACTGCACCCCATCTTATCAGAATTCACTTACCGACATTGTAATTAATGACAGATCCCACATCGGACAGCAAACACTGTAACCATTTTGTTTCCCGCCCCCACACCCCCTACAGACGTGAGTCCTGTCATAATAGATGAATGCTTACCCATCACAACGTCTGCGTTTTCGTCGTTTGTTCGTTATCGTGCGGTCCCTGTGTATCTTTGATGTGGTGGTTGTGCTTTTCCGGAGTACATGGAGGATATTGAAATATTAATACCAAGCAACACACACGTACCATCAGACGTCGAGTCATAAATCAGGATGCTCCGAATGGATGAAAAATGAATACGGAAACTATGCCATAAGCGTTACTGAGTTGGTGTGCACAAAGTTTGGGTTGTCGGGGATAGTAGGCCCAAACTACTGAAGTGGATTGGGAGGGTGAACCCACAGTTTCCTTGGACGGGTCATATTCGTCCGACTTATTAATTATTTCCGAGTGAATAACAGTTTTAAGACATTGCCATGAATTAATTGATTCAATGAAGGGAGTGTCATTGGTACGGTGTTAGGTGATGGCCATTTTTCACTAGGGATCTCGTTTATAATTCAAAAGTAGCATTAAAGGAGATTTGGGAGTGTTAAGATCTAATAATGGTTATTGGTGTTAACTGGGGGTGACAATTTTGGTAAAGATGCGAAATGGTATCAGGGAAAGTCAGGGAAATAAGTCAGGATTAGGATACGAATATTACTTTAGAGCGTTCAAAAGTAAATGGTCTTCCAATAGGTACTTCCGACAGTTGATAACGGTCACATTCATGAATCCACAACTGTCAAATTGGCAGTCATTTATTCAGTCTGCTTGCCAAATCGCCACAGATGGACATAGCGTTCAACAACACGCGCAATTGATAAAATTGTTTTATCAAAATGGGTGTTCTGTTCAGATCACGAACTGCGCGCTTCGCTCATTTTAAGGTCGCCATAATTGTCATACCGAGAGGACTATGAGTCTGCTGGTTCAATAAATAATTAACTAACACCCGTATGTCGACGAAATGCAAGATCCGCCGAAAACATTACCACTGTCCGTGAGAGCGTTCAGGAGAATCTGTGGCAGTCGATTTCGCGTCGCTCACAGAAACTCGGGCTTTCGCAGACCACAACTTGGCGAGTTTTGCATCGTGACTTGGGTCTGACAAGATCGAACTGAGCCATAACCTGAAGGTAAACGACCATAGACAACAACGTGTGTGGGCTCTGGAGCAGTTGGAAACTGAATCTAATTTTCACCGAAAAATCATCTTCAGCTATGAGGCCTACTTTTGGATGAATGGATAAACGTCAACAAACAAAATTGTCGAATTTGGGACGATACCAAACCAATCCACATGAGATCCAAGAGCATCTAATGCATCCCAAAAAAAATACTATTTGGTGTAGATTTTGGGCTGGCGGCATCATCGGTTCATATTTCTCTGAGAACGACATTGCCCAGGTCATCACCGTCAACGGCGAGCTCTATAGATCGATGAATACCCACTCCTTCTGGCCTGAATGGGATGGTATGGACACCAACGAAATGTAGTTTCAACAGGACGGTGCTACGTGCCACACAGCTCACGCCACATTGGAAATTCTGCACGAGCTTTTCGAAGGGATAGTCATCTCACGTGGAGGTGATGTGATGTTAACTAGCCACCGAGATTGTGCAATTTGACCAAGTTAGATATTTCCTTAGGGGGTTTTCTGAAGACGCAAGCTTATGCGGAAAAGCCATAAACCACAGCGGCTCTCAAAGCCAACATAATGCCATCGATCAAATTCTGCCTGATTTATGCGCCAAAGTCATGGAAAATTGGACATTTTGGATGACACAGAGAAGCCGCGGTGGCTTCTGAATAAAAATAACATAATGGCATTAATAGGCCTTTCAAACAAAGAAAGAATGTTGATAATATCTTACACACACTTTATTTTATTTAAATTTCAAGATAGGAAGCGCTTAAAGAAATACCCTTTCTGATTGTGCTGATGTAAGAATTGAAGCCAGACGACCAAATGTTGGTCGAAGATCGGGATTTTGGACAAAAAATCAACTTCTCGAATGAGGCTCATTTTAGACTCAGCGACTATGTCAACAAACAAACGACTGGATGGCGCAGTTGGTTAAATGCCTGCCCCAAGTTAGAGGGATCCCAGGTTCGAATCCCAGTGAAATCGAATCTGGTCCAGTCACCATTTGCCGTTGGGATCAAATTAACGGCACTGGAGTAGGTTGCTACCTGGCAGTAGAATGGACCAGTTTTGAGTCTGAGTACTCCAGTAGAGCTTCAAAAATTCTCCGAAAAAAAAAATGTCAACAAACAAAACTGCCGTAAATGGAGCGAACATTGCGATAGCGGATCATTGGACCATATTTCTTTCGAAATGAGGAAAAAGACAGCGTTAACGTCAATTGTCTCAGGTATAGAGTGGTGTTAGCATACTTTCTGCGGCCAGAGCTGGGCAAGATTGCTATATCCAAGCTGTGATTCCAAACAGACGGTGTTATATGCAATACAAGCGACACATCGCTAGAGAATTTGTGAAGACGTAATTTGGCGACTGGGTCATCTCAGGGCGAGCGTTCATCAAGTGGCCGCCGTGATCATGCGACTTACTTAGCTCCGGGCCGAAGAGTCTTCGACTCTGAGCCTGTGGGACAACGCAACAGAGTACGTCCACGTACAAGGTGGCGCACACAAGTCGAGCGGGACCTCGGCCGGTTTGGTGTGCAAAACTGGAGACAGCTGGCGAAGGATCGTGCTGGCTGGAGAGGCATGTTGAGTGAAGCTCAGGTCAAATTCTGATTGTAGCGCCTTAAGAAGAAGAAGAAGAAGAAGATCATGCGAGTTGATACCTTAGTCCTTAGTCTACGCTAACAAGCCAACGCCAACCATTTCGGATAAGTTCGAAGCCAACATTCGAGACGCTTTTTCCAGAATAACGCCGAACATATTCGAACGAGTCATTAAAAATTGGACCAAACTCTTGGAGCACTGCCAGTGAAGCTGACGCGGTTATGTGATATCTTTTACAAAAAAGCCAGAATCATTTTTATATATGAATTATTATTATTTTATTTTTTATTATTATTATTATTTTTATTTTATTCATATTTTTTTTCCTATTGTTACTTTCTGGTCACCCTGTATTTAAACGCAAGAGGACATAAGGAGCCCAGTACCTTCAAGGCTGGAAAGCGGACATAACCTTCATAAATCATCATCCTAATTGAGATAAATGGGCTCGCCCTGGGATATGCGTCGACTGCATCAAACATTTCCATCTCACGACACCGCATCCTGTGTGTACACTAACAATGTTCCGACATCAGCACTGTTTCGGCCGATTGGAATTCGCAGTGAAAGACCAATACAACGTCGCATCGTTTTAAAGCCGATAAAGTCTTTAGAAAAATCTGCAAGGTTGAACTAATAATTCATTTCTAACTTACTTTGTGGGCTATGCGAGCCTTAGTTGAGCTTACGGTCCGGCCCGTTTTTGCTTTTTGGTCAGCTGTTACTTTTCCTTTTCTCTTTCTCTTTCGTTTTTCAGTCACACATTTTCTGTCAGCTTGTTTTGACGCAATCTATTAAACTCAAAATACAATTCTGCAGAAGAGCTCATACATGCAGCTAACAAAAAAATTGAAACTCTCGCATAAATTTAACAAATTCATTGTACGTTGTGGCAGCCCGTATCGAACTTTGCGCATTCACCTCCTTCCATTCAATAAATTGATGCTTGGCTTCGAAAAGAAGAAGAAGAAAAAAAAATGTGCTTCGACCTAAATATTTGAACACGTCAGCAGTTTCCTTTGCTATCCGACGATGTGCTCCGTTGTCAAGTGCACTTCATATTCCAGACCAAACGCTCTCAGTCCTTCACATGCGGAACACACACTAGTCGGAAGAGGACACAATAACAAGGAGGGAAAACACCCTTGTTTAACCTCAATCTTTGTGTGGCTGAAGAGAAGTTGATTGTAAATTAGCTGCTCTGCCATGCATTCTCCAGCTAGGTGCTATTTAATGTCAAGTGTGACTAAAGGCTAAGGGCATAGACTCGTGCCCCCTCACCTCACTCGCAGTCTTCCCCACTCAATGCTTGTGCCATATTTGCCGTTGAATAGCATCTTTGTGTGGCATCCTACTTTCAAATTTTAATCTTTGAAGTTGGAGCCCTTTGAGTGAACAAAGAACACAACCACTTCACTCCATCTCCTGCTTTTTGTTTCCCATCCTTTTCAGGACATTGCATTTAAAAGTTTTACCCGTTTTCACAGGACAATCTTCCAGTAACAAATCGGGAAGCAAATGTGTGTGCACAAATGTGTTATGCATTTACTCGTATTTGCGCACTCCCCACTTAAGGGTGAATACGGTCCCCACTCGAGCTTAGGCAGTGTTCGACTTGTGTGTGGGGCTCAATAGCGCACACACGCTCGCATCCGTTCTGGTCTCGTTCTGTAATGAGAACCTTTTGACCGGATTCTATTTTACTCAATTTAAGTATTGTACGTTTTCAGTGGCTGCCGAGGGAGTTGCGGTTGCGAAGAACGTACATATTTTTCGAAATTTACTGTCGTCCATTCTCGGTGGAGCTTTCTCTTTTTAATTTCACACCTTAATGGGCGACAATGGGCTGAACGCGCACATATCAAGGGGACACCACTGAATGAGACGGGACTGTAATTGCATTGCAGTGTGTAATGTGCAGTTTGATCCTGTTAATGACGTGTGAGGAAAATATAATTACGTGAACATGTTGTTTTAAATAATTAAGGTGGGTTTTGAAACGTGGGAAAGGGACGTTAATGAGGCACAAACATACGGGATAGTGCTTGGGACGCTGTTGATGCCAGGAGGACGAATTTGTAAAGGATGTGGTTGAGTCTTGTTATGATCTCGGCGGGAAGAGTTGAAGTAGTGACCTAGGTCTTAAAAGGAATGCATGTGGTACAACCTAGTTGCAATGAAATGAATACCAAAGGCGGTAGGATTTCAGGTCAACGAAAGGCTTTTTGGAGTTGAGTGCTGAAGAGCGATATGGGCGGTATATCTGTAAAATTCTTTGGGTAAATTTAATTTTATACGGGAATAAATTCAAATCAGTGAGTACACCGGAGATTGCCAGAGCCTATGAAGAGAAATTAAGTGAGAGACTCTCCGGTATGCCTACGTCGAACATAAACGCCAACGATATGTGGTTGCACTGCCGTTCGGCCATCAAAGAGGTAGCTGAAACCGCTTTGAGCTACCTACCACCCCTGACAAGAAACGCGTGGTATGATGCCGAGTGTGAGCAAAAGAACGTGCAACCGACAAGGCATACCAAAAGGCGCTGCAACGAAAAACTAGAGCAGCGCATGAGGAGTATCGGGCTAGAAGACGGGAGGAGAAAAAGCTTCTATGCCTGAAGAAAAGGTCTCTTGCAACCTCCTCTTCCAGAGACAAACAAAAAATACGGTCCTTTTATAAAAAAGCCAAAAGCCTGGCCAAAGGCTTTAGGAAAGGCACCCAGGCTCTTCGAAATTGTGAGGGTAATCTGGTTACTGACCCGCAGGGAATAGTGGATGTGTTTAAGCAGCACTTCCAACAGCTGCTTAGCGGGCTGGACCAGGAGAGAGTGATAGGGAATGAAGAAATCCCAACTCCAGTCGATGAAGTAGTCATCCTACCGAGCTTTGAAGAAGTCGGCACAGCCATTAAAAAGCTGAGGAAAAACAAAGCCGCAGGCTCAGAGGGCTTACCATCAGAGCTCTTCAAGGTCGGTGGCAATGTTCTGGTAGGGAGAATGCACCAGATCATTTGTAGAATTTGGGAAGACGAAAGCATGCCCGACAACTGGAATATCAGCTCCATATGCCCCATCCACAAAAAAGGCGATCCTACCTCTTGCACCAACTATAGAGGTATATCCCTGCTTAACGTCGCCTACAAGATCCTGTCCAGCGTACTGTGTGAACGTCTAAAGCCGTTTTGCACCGCACTAATCGGCACGTACCAGTGCGGCTTCCGGCCCGGCAAATCGACTGTAGACCAGATCTCCACACTAAGGCAAATCCTGGAGAAGACCAGCGAGTTTCAAATCGATACGCACCATCTTTTTATCGATTTTAGATTTTAAAGCCGCATACGACAGCATTCATCGCAAGGAACTATTCGAAGCGATGGCCGAATTGGGGATCCCGAGAAAACTAATCCGGTTGTGTCGCACCACGCCAACACATACGCGATGCAGCGTGCAGTTCTACTCGAGGACCTCCGAGCCGTTTGAAACCTGCACCGGATTTCGGCAAGGAGATGCGCTGTCGTGTGATTTCTTCAGTTTGATACTGGAGAAGATAGTGCAGCGGCTGCTTCTATCTACTTTTCTACAAGTCAGTTCAACTGTTGGGATACGCAGATGACATCGACATCGTTGCGCGTTCCCAACGCGCCATAGTAGAAGCTTTCACGGCGATTGAAGAACAGGCGAAACGAGCTGGTCTTGAGGTCAATGAGGATAAGACAAAATATATGCTGTCGAGCAAGAAACACGATCCGCCGCACACCACCTAGGGCAAAACATTACAATCGATAGCCACAATTTTGAGGTAGTAAAGGAGTTTATATACCTCGGGGCAAACGTTAACTCAACGAACGACATCACAGTGGAGATCCGACGTAGAATCGCCCTTGCCAAACGATGCTGCTTCGGTTTGTCAAAACAACTGGGCTCAAAACTCCTGACTCGAAGGACCAAAATCATGTTCCACAAAACTCTTATTCTGCCAGTCCTGCTATATGGAGCCGAATGCTGGACACTAAGCAGAACTGCGGAGCTGATTCTTGGTGCCTTCGAAAGAAAAATTCAACGTCGGATATATGGTCCCGCCTGCGAAGAAGACGAATGGAGGAGAAGACACAACCGCGAACTCTATGAGCCGTACCAGGATGTGGATGTAGTCCGGAAGGCAAAAATCCATCGACTGCACTGGCCCGGCCAAATCGAGCGCATGGACAACAACGCTCCAGCTAAGAGGGTTTCCGAATTCGAGCCTCCTGGTTCGAGAAGGAGAGGAAGACCGAATCTCCGGTACAAAGACCAAGTCATCGCGGACGCAAGACTGCTTGGTCTTGATGACTGGAAGCAGCGTGCCCAGGACCGTCAACGATGGAAGGCAGCGATATATCAGGCTCAGACCCTACATGGGTCGTAGGCCTGCTAAGTAAGTAAGTAAATTCAAATCACCCTGTGGTTCCATTCACACCCAAATGCTGACCATGGTGACGATACGACACATGCGGCACTCTCTCTTACTGTTTCAACCAGTTCATTGGAGCGTCTTGTGCATTGATGAACGGCATGGCGACGATCTCCCACTGTCCTGTGCTCAAAAAAAAGTGTTGAATAGTGTTGCCAGACAGTCCTTGTTGGCCACGGTATTTTCGACATAATGTCCGTTGAGTTGCTACAACTGAACGACTATTTTCAATGAACAGAGTCACTATTTCGGCGCTTTGATTCGGTGGATTCATGGTTAAATTCGCAGTGAATTGAAGTTTCAAAAACATGTCTTTTCAAGTCAACCGGTTACTAAATGTCAAACTTATTCAATGTTTACATACCGACGTAAAGATGGAGCACCCTGTATATATACGTTTATTTTACATGTATGAGAGCCACCCCTATAGATAACCCTACTTTTTAAATTTGAATGAAGTTGATGTCTATGTCTAAAACAGCGTATTCCAGAATTTCGTACCGATATCTCCAGTGGGCGCCGTGGCGTAGTGGGTAGGTGCGTCGACTGCTACGCTCGAGGTCGTCAGTTCGAATCTCGGAAAAAAACATCAAACATTTTTTCACGGCTCCACCTCTTTCGAGTCACTGACATTGCTCAAAGAGTATAACTGTCTAGGAAAAGCTTCTCAATCTCGCCGTTCGGAGTCGGCATTAAACTGTAGGTCCCCTCCGCTCGTGAGAGAACAATAGCACGCACAACACGAGTGGTTGCTGAGAAGCTAGGCCCAGGTCCACCTCGGACTGTAGCGCCGCCATTATATTATTATTATTATCTCCACAAATGTTGGAAGTGACGAATAACGCGAAATGACAGACAGACAGACGAATGGGGTGAATGGACCATCCGTCTGGACCAATAGAAAATACAAAATTCCGATTCTGTGGACCCTATAGCATCTCCCTTTTCTCCTTGCTGACATCATGATATCACTCGAAAACACTCATTTTTCTCTGACTGCTGTTGGTTGTGTCATGACCTCGATCCTGGCCGAGATCAAAGCCTACTGCCACAGTCTTTGACAGTCACAATTAAATATTAACTCTGATTGGTAAATATGAGCATGCCTCCGTTTATCAACGACATCTCCATTCCCGGCCTCATTTCTTTCCATTCTCAGCTGAAAATCTGAAATTATGCACAGGGGATAACATGTTAAAATTGAGGACTCCCTATCTTGCCAAGTCAAAACAGATATTGGCATCCCACTGACGATTTAAATCAATACAACTGCTGTTACCTCCTCAGGGTCTAAGTGCATTCGTTCACCTCGTGCTCTGCTTCATTACTATTTCCCCTTTACTGTGTACCGTCGCGACGACGATTTAATCCATAATTTGCTTGCATCCCTTTTGGGCACACTCAGATGAACAGAAATGATCTGCCCCGTCACAGAAATGAAAAGCGAATTAAAGCAAAAGTCAAACGAGATAAATAACAGTTCCCTAGTCAAGTTTATGTTTGCGACAAGGTGGGGGGACCTGCGCAGGTAAAGGGGGCAGTCACAAATCCTTTTAGTTATGGATGCAATAACCCCGCTTGCTGAGCGAGACTACTCGATTGCAGTGTAACTTAATCGTTTACTGCAAGGATAATCGCGTGGATTTTCTGTGAATTTATCTTTCGAATTAATTTAAAATTGCTTTTCGGCGGGTTTTGGTTTTGGTTGCTGGCTGCTGGCAATGTGCCATCGGATATTTTAGGGCTTTGCCGCAAAATGGAAGCTGAGATATGATTTCGAAGTGGGTCAGGTGTCGAAGATAAATATTTAATCGGGTCTTTGCACTCAGGGGGGATATCCTTTTCCACGTGCATACGGTGGAACCTTAATTTTTGTCGGGTCGGAGATTAGGATATTGAATTCGAAACATTGTCCCAAAGGCGACATAAATTTGTTTGCGTGCAAAAATAAATATTTCCCGGCTTATTGGGGAAATTTATTAGGTTTCGTGGGTGTTTCTCGGTATTTGGCAACGCAAGCATTTCTGGGTACTGGCAAAAATGCAGACCTGGAGTATTGTGTAGCAAAAAAATGCGTAATCTATGAGGTGCCATGACATAACGCCACTTTGAGAAAGAGGCCAAATGGTAGAATTTGGCCTTATATCGGCGTTATGTCCGGGTCCTATCTATAATCGGTTTTGAATTGAAGTGACATTTTGCTTTAAATATTCTTTCATCAGGTTCTTTTTTTTACAGATCCATGTGGCACAGAACGCAGTGAATTTTCCGCTTTTTGTCTCCACCATTTGTAACTCCGCTTCATGAACAAGTACAACAATCCAATTAAGAGCGTATCTCTAGGAAAGACTGCTTCTTACCGTCGTTCTTTCAATTCACAAAATGACTGAAGGCAAAATCCTCTTACATCCATGCATCGTAATCCTTTTCGGATGCCATGAGTAAATCCTTCCCCAAAGGTCGAGGTCGTCCCTGGTGTACTCGTCTCGCATACATCACAATTGATGTTTGCACAAAACACTTAAGTTGACTTCAAAGCAAATAGGTCCACAAACGAAGGTGTCAAGTTTCCAGTAAGGCTGAGGTACGCTTACCCTAAGAGGATTTATTTCTTACATTCATGCGTACATACATAGTTCCCAAGTGTGTGTGCATGTGCGTAGTTCCATTTAATGATCATGCAGAATCCTCTTAAATAGCAAACTGACACTTGGCGTAATGAGATTCACTGTGAGGCTCTCAAGGATTCTGTAAAAACGTGTATACAAGCTTTATGCCAACGGGCATTTCTAATATGTGCATCATAGGTGAATGAATGCATATTGTGTGTGCACTGCGCATCAAAGACGAAAGATTGTGTGCATGTCTAGGCTTTGGTGCAGTGTGCAGGGAGTGTAAGCGAATCATTGGTTCATTTCATTGAGCATCCAATCAATTATGTAGACGTGCATGATTGGTTTGATATAAGAAAAGAAAACGTCCGTTGTGCCTACATTTTGTTCTCGTATCAAATAGGGAGAAATTTAAAAAAATCCTGATGCTCCAATAGCTCTGTTTACTCTTTGTTTGGATAAATTTCCAGAACCTCGAAAGAAAGGGCTGCAAATGTAAGTAAGTAAGTAAGAAGGGACACCTGATGAACAGTCAGTTTGCTACGAACACAATTAAAAGACGTTATATGACAGAGTAACTCCTGCCCACCGCTGTTTCTTTGGGCTCTCGAAGGACCGAACTGACTATCTAAAGGGTAATTCATTAAGCGCTTCATGTCTTTAAATTTAAATAAAACAAAGCGTTTACGAGGTGTAATCGAGGGTTTCTATTTGTTTGAAAGGCCTATTGATGCCATTAATGATAATAATAATAATGGCGGCGCTACAGTCCGAGGTGGACCTGGGCCTAGCTTCTCAGCAACCACTCGTGTTGTGCGTGCCATTGTTCTCTCACGAGTGGAGGGGACCTATAGTTCAATGCCGACTCCGAACGGCGAGATTTAGAAGCCTTTTCTAGACAGTTCTACTCTTTGAGCATTGTCAGTGACTCGAAAGAGGTGGAGCCGTGAAATTTTGTTTTTTTTAAATTGTTTGTCTGAACTTGGATTCGAACCTAGACTGTGAAAGTCTAATGCGCATGGGTCGACGCACGAACCCAAGGCGCCTACCGATGCCATTAAGTATGGAACATAACACCGTTCAAATGTTCGCCGTGGCTTCTATGGGTGCCGCGCATCTGAAATGTCCAATTTTCCATGACTCTGGCGCATAAATCAGACTGAATTTGACCAATGGCATGGCTTATGTTGGCTTTGAGGGCCGCTGTGGTTTGTGGCTTATTTGCATGGACCTGCGACTTCAGAAAACCCCACAAGAAGAAGTCTAAAGGGATCAAATGGGACGATCTCGGTGGCCAGTTCGCATCACCTCAACGTCAGATGACCATGCCCTCGTGCAGAATGTCGATTTGCATTTCTTAAGTCTTTTCCAGGATCTGCCGCAGTGTGAAGATTCGATCGATGGTGGACTTCCCCGGCCTGAAACCACACTGATAAGGACCTATCAGAGTGGTGACTAAAGGCTTTAGGAGTCCACCACCAGCTTTCTAAGACTTCAGTCTCGGTATTACAATTTTGACTTCGTCTGAGTAGGAGAGACGGAATGCTTTTCTGTCATCGTTCGTAGTGTTGAGAGGACCATTCTGGCTGATAGCGACATTGGTATCTTCATCGCCGTTTAACAGTGTACAGAAGTGATCTGGAAGGAAGTGGAAGAGTTGTATAGCTTACTACAAAAATATCTGTGATAGCCAGCAACCCCTTTCATTCTCACATTCAAATTCAAACATCTTTTGTCCCTCATTTCACCGAAATAAAGAAAAGCTTTATTTTGCCTTCGAATGCACCTGCGGAACGGTCTTCCTGTACGTAAAAGTTTATATAAAAACGTAATTAAACTGTCAGCTCAGGGAAGTCGTAACTTAGGCGAAATGATTTATTTTGCAAGCGGTTTTGTTGGTGTTGGCCAAAGCAAATCTTCAGATTCATTAAGCCAATTAGACTCGGAGGCAAATTTACTCGAAGTTATTCAAGTTATGAAACAAAACTCTCTGCAGGAGTCGGTGGCGTCTGTCAAAACGTCGACATGGAGAGCAGCTAATTGTGGCACGTCATATAATTACCCTCCGGAAAGCGGTTTAACGACAATCGAAAATGCCTGCGATGTTGGATGGTGTTGATTTGTGTCGCAGAACACTATCATTACTCGTAAGCACAGGATTGAAGCCGCTTTCCCGCGTCACATTTCACTTCGGCGAAACTGTGCAATCAGCACAAATTAATTTAATTAAAACGTTTACATGTCTAACCTGTGTGTAATGTGTGCTGACACGTTGTTAAGCACAGGTTTGTATGTCAAGACCGCAAAAGGCCAGCGAAGGGTGGCGGCAAGGGCTTGGTCCACCAAGTATCATTCCGGTTACGTGTACGCAAATAGAAATAAATTCACGAAGTGGGTGAACTTAATCTAGTGCCTACTCGTTCCCGCTCACCTAGAGCGTGTCGCCTCCTGGGGGGAGGCAGACCCAGATGGTTCTGTGTCTGAGAGTGTGGTGCCGTGAACACTTAAGAGCCGAAATGTTAAATCGATACACATTTGTGCGACGTCGACACGGTGGCGCCGAGGTGATTGAACTCTTGTGTAAGTTTCGATGAGTTAAGTCAAGGCCTCATTTTATTTTTGAAAATGAAAGCAAGGAGATGGGTGCGTGTACATGGAAGCAGAAGTGTCTGCCAGGGGAAGAAGGAAAGGAAAAAGTAATGCAACAGCTACTGCCTTAGATTGCGTGCATTATGCACTTAATTACAAGCGACGTTTCTGAAGTAATGCGAAGCAACCTTAAACGCATGGTTTTTGTGAGGAAAAGTGTTCTCTAAGTGGTTGGTAAGAAAAGGGTGTTTCTTTTTTTAATTAAAATTTTGAAAAGAATTTTTGTCAAAGACTAAGGATTACACTTTCACTTCCACTTCCTTTCCTTTGCATATTCTACAAATCCTGACCAAAAGGTTATTCAATGGTGCGGGACTAGCTTGCATAAATTAATGTAAAGGGTGACCAAATAGTTGAACAGCTGTCAAAGTCACCAACTGGTATTCAGCTGTCAAAATATTGCATCTTGCTATTTCATCATGCATCGTCTAACGCTTGCCAAACGTGCGGAAATTGTTAAAAATATCATCGAAATTCTGGCTCAGTTGTAAATACGGAATTTCGTCGTGAAGTCAGTCGTCATCATGGCTTCAGTGTGCAGGTAATTCGTCGCACTGTGGAAAAGTTTAATCGTGAGTATATTCTTTTGGACCTTACGCCACCAACCAGACAGAGATTAGTGCGAAATGAAATGAAAATCCAGGAGCTGAACCACTTCGACATGTGGTTCCAGCTAGATGGCGCTATATGAATTCTATCGCAAATCGATAGAAAAATTGAGAAATGAGTTCGGTGAGCAATTCATCTCTTTTTTTAGACTGGTTTGGGCGGCTAGATCGTACCTTTCATCATCATCATTTTCCGTGAACCGCGTGTTCTACTAAAGGTGTCGCGCGAACCTGGGGCCCCACTAACTTGGGGCAGGCACTTAACCAACTGCGCCACCCAGTTCTTATCTCAAGAGATACTACGACCCTCTCTCGTCCGCATTAAACATCAAACCCATAAGCACTCATTCCAAGGTCATTGACATTAGCCAAGAACCTTAAAAAATGACGTCCTTGAAACCAATAACCCGCCCTCTCAATCTCGTCGATTTGCATCCGTCTCTCCAAGACGCAGCCATAATGCATAATGCATCCCACCATTAGGGTGCACCACTTGCATCCATCTGCAACAGGCAGCACAAAATTCAACTGTATTTTTATCGAAGTTTATTACTGGAAAACACATTCCATTTCGAAATGGATTTGTTCTGTGGGGGTGACTAATGTAAACATCCGTCGCCGACATGAAAGTGCATCGACGGAAGTACGTCTGGCCTCTCAGGCACCCACGACCGACAGCGATCGTTCGAAAACTCAAGTAAGTCCTTAAAGTGCCACAGAACTCTGAAACTCGTCTCGTTACTGCAACAAGAACAAATGGGATCATACTCTGACGGCTTGTACTTCCTGCAATACAGCCAGCCCGCCATCCTGCCGAATGGAGTTGCATTTGTGAAGCTCCTCCCGTCCTCGCCGGCAAAAGGCCGATTTTCATTGTTGTTCCTTGAGCGGATTTCACTCCGAAAGACTTTTCTTTGTTTTTCTTTCGTGGATTTTCATTACGTACTTCTTTGGCTGCTTTTGGTTCCCTTTTTTTCACTTTTTTTCACTCAACATTCCGCCAGTGCTTGTTCCACGTTCGCCTCTCTCCAGTCACTGGTTTTTAGGATTTTTTTATGCAGAGAAAAACCCTAAGTGCAATGTCTGCAGATTTTCGCGAACGGATACGGTTCACAGAGAAGTGCCTTTCAACAATGGCCAAGAAACCGTCGGGGCAAAAAGTTATGGATGGCATCTTGTGTGAGTTTGTATTTATTTGTCATTGGTGGTAATATTGTTGTAGCTGGCAGAGGGGATCGCGAGTGTGTTATGCCCCCTTGACATGGCAGGACTATCGTGGAATGTGGAGTAGGCACGTGAGAATAAATGTCATGTACAACTGAATTTGCAAGTAAATCATTTTGGCTCGTTGATTGTGGCTTAAGCCGAATGTAAATTGGAAAGGGTGTGTGCTGAGGGCGAGTACAAATAAAGCGCACACCGAATAAATAAATTCAATGGCAGGACACACATAAAAATGGGGTGCTGTAAAGTAGCGTGTTAATTGCTTCGGCTTTTGTTCATTTAATTACATGATAAACTACGAATGAATGGAGTTCATTTGTTATGATGGACGACTTGGATGAAAGGGAAAACAAAATGCTGAGGAATTATTTCACTTTTCGTTTCGTTGAGGTTTCTCGCTGAATCTGTGCGCAGAAAAATGAAGTGATCTGATTGACCGAGAAGTGGAAAAAAGGATCTGTTTTGATGGCAATCCAGACATTTGTCAAATAAATTAGAGTACCAAGGGGCAATTAATAAACCATCATTCAGGTGATATCTGTAAATAAAGTGTACACTGAATACATCAAGGCATCTAGTCTATCATATCAAGAACACTGTACTTATGAAGAGCGATCTCTTCATCGAGGCTTCTCAAAGATAGGAAACAATTGAAAGGAATTGAACTATGAGAGAATGGTGGGACACAAATCATCAAATATGCATAAAATATGCACATAAAATGAGAAAATATATGCTTAAAAAGTAAAAATATGCTTTAAAAAATAATAAAAAGACATTGAAAATTTAAAAAAAAAGTTTTTCATTTGTACCCTTCGTTTTTATTCAATTTTCTTTTAAATAATTCTTCCTATTAAACCTTCGACTGAATTAATTTTTGCACATGCATCTTCCATCAATTCTATTTGGGTTTTTAGCGTGCCCTCTCCCTTAGTTTAGTGATAGTTTCATGGATTTCTCAATCCATAATTGGAACTTAAAAAAAATGGTTTTTTTACAGTTTTTTTTATGGAAATAGCTTCTGAATCACCAAACTCCTTGACTACCCCTTCAAATTGTTCAAAATATTTTGAATAATATTCCACTGAATTAATCCATGTTTCCCTTCTAGTAGTTATAGGTTGAGGAGGAAGAGGAATCCTGGAATTTTTTTCCTTAAACATATCTACGCGTGTTGGTGCTTTAAGGATTTTTTTTCCATTAGACACCAACGTATCAAAGCTCGTACGTATGCACGTTTTTCAAAGTAAACCTTTTAAAGATTACGAAAATATGAACTAAAAATATGCATTTATTTTAAATATATGTCCAATAAACCAATAAATCAATAAGATACTGTTTTTTAAGGTTCCGTCTACAAAAGCGGAACCTTTATAATTTTGGTGTGTCCGTCCGTCCGTCCGTCATGTCTGTCACACTTTTTTATCTCCGAAGTTTATGAAGATATCGGCATGAAATTTTGGAATTAGATACTTTAGACCTAGATGACATTACCCATGCACCCAAATTTAAAAAGTGGGGCCATTTGGGGGTGGCTCCAGTACAGGTGAACTTGCCATTAATTTTGAAAAACGGGTGCCCTTCGAAATATATATCAATCGACAGATCTTTTGAAATGAGGTGGGAGTTTCTTTCAAGACTTTTTTATCCAAAATACCGTTTGGAAAATATGGAGCTCCAAAGTTTTTTTTAAATGTGTCCCCTCCTGCCATTTCTAAACCAAAGTGTTTAAAAATCTGAAAAAATCAGAAAAACTTGGCTTCTTTGAGTTCTTTCATTTAAAACAATTTCAAGCATTCTGGCGAAAACGCAGTTTTGAAGACATTAAATGTCTGTAAGCATTAAGAAATGATAAATTTCAAAATATCGATTTATGTCGAAATTTTGAGATATCTCAGATTTAAAATGATAACAATTTTCATTTTCACACATAAATTTCATGCTGTGTTCGACAACTGTATTCGTTGATGAGTGTTATCTTTTCGATCTCACCCTTAAATGCCCAACAGAAATGAACACACACACACCGCAGGCATGAGCAGTGATTAGGTATGTGTATGATGGAAGGGATTTTCTGTGTTGGATAAACTTGGATAGAGATATGTAGAGATGAATGATTGTTTGTTTGGATGTATGAATGTATGAATGAATGGTTGATTTGGGTTGAAGTTAGAAGAAAATTCAACTGAAATAGTTTGGAAACGTTGTTTGATATTCAGAAATCATCCATCAATATTATGCGACGGAACCTTACCCGTCCGAGTACAACTCGCACTTGCCCAGATTATTAAAGAGATGTGTTCACTCACATTTTTTCGTTTGATCAAAATAAACTTCTTTATATTTACTGTTATTTTAAATGAAATATAGCTTATTTTGAAGTATGATTTCAGAGCTTTTATTTAAGGCATCAATGTCAGACGTAGACCATTCCAGTCAGTTTTAATTTAGAGATATACTTTTCAGCTAATGACTGTTTACTCACTTCTGACGCTGACTGTACATAAGCATAAACTAATCACAGCAGCTATTGGTATTCCTTTTAACACTTTCACAGCACTGCTGATGCTAGTTTAATCATGTTTCGCGATTGTTCGGCAAGAA
Organism: Myathropa florea; assembly: GCA_930367185.1. Classification (NCBI taxonomy): domain Eukaryota; kingdom Metazoa; phylum Arthropoda; class Insecta; order Diptera; family Syrphidae; genus Myathropa; species Myathropa florea. Next base: position 12,865,073 of record OV884003.1, on the reverse strand, counting down.
CTATAGTCGTATGCATGACAAATCCATATTCCTCCACTCAAGTTTTATCAACTTCACAGGATGGTTGTGAGATCAACAGAAACTTCAGCCATTCTGTGGTCAATTAATGAACAGCTCGTGTTTATAGCACGTAAGCATTTCATTTCATTTCATTTCATCTTCAGTGACCCGCATGTTCCACTAAAGGTGCACGAGAGCATAAAATTAGTGCTGTGAAAAAAAAGTGAAAAATTCCGGATAACATTGAAGGAATTGGTCAAATACAGCGAGCCATGAATGAACCGTTTGGTGGCATTAATACACTTATTACACTCTTTGAGCATTGTCAGTGACTCGAAAGAGGTGGAGCCGTGAACAATTTTTTTTTTTGAAAAATTGTTTGTCTGAACTTGGATTCGAACCTAGACTGTGAAAGTCTAATGCGCATGGGTCGACGAACGAACCCACACAGCCACGGCGTCCACGATTGGCATTATTTTACAACTTTTTCGTATGAGGAGACTCCTACGTCTCTTAACTTAGTCCAAATTATTCCATCTCCTCTTCTGCTGTTTTATAACGACCAATAAAGTACGTGTACAAATGAGAAATCTCTTTTCATGATCTCATGTTACTTTGAGCCATTAAAACTTTAACTGTTTACCTTTCTCGATCAGAGAGTGGTTGAAATGTACCTCAGCAAACACCTAAGAAATACACATTCCAAAACAGATTGGAAACACGATTTCCACATCACGTTGTGTCAGGTTTTACTTCTGCTCGATAACGACTTCCCCTGATTGACTGATTCGTACCACATCCTTTCTCGAAATTGAAGCTTGTCAAAGCGAATACCGAAATCGATTTATTTTGGCACTAAGCAGCGCTAGTTGTCTCACAAAGCAGCAACCAATACAGAGGGTCGCCAGAGACAGTTCAGAACAGTCAAAGTGAAAGAAACCACAAAAGGCCCGAGGGTGCCTGTTTCCAATTTTCTGCAGTCGCATGCTTCTTTTTCCATGGCAGTCATGACAAAGTACACACTTTTGACGCTGCAATAAATCGTAGGAGTCACTTCACCTGCGCTAGTTACCGCATCGACGACGAAGAACTACTTCCGCTTTCGATTGTACGACATATTTGCTCTTGCCGAGTGTGCGGGAGCGCCAAGTTCCTTCGACTAGACAGACTGCGAGGAACAAAAGTAAAGAAACTCCAATAAACAACACGAACGAATCCGTATAAAGACATCGCAAAATTACGAAAATTCCCTTTCAATGAATCCTTCATGCCTCCTTCTTTCCTTCTGCCCAGGGAACTGTCTCCTTGGTGAAGTTGAGAAGTAATACCGCATTCCATGGGGCCCAGAAATGCTCTGACTTATGCAAGTTTGTTGAAACTTTCTCCACACCGTCGTAGATACGTGTCTTGGCAGTGTCACCCGACTTTGCATAAAAAGATTCGTTCGCCATATATTCTGTTGGGAAACAAACGCACACACGCAAGGACATTCGGCAGTGTTTGCTGGAATTGTCGAAAAACCCTCCTAAAGTTTTCCAGGACGCGCGTTGGAGCCCGACACGGCTTTTGTGTGCAGCCAAGCACATTCGAGTCAGGTGAAAAATGGTCGAGGTTAAGTCGTTTTATTTCCACACGCCCATAGCTACCCGGTGTGTGTACGCGTGTGTGGGAAGAGGTCCTTCGGTGCGACGCTACCGTTACAGTTCTATCTGGGTCTGGAAAACCTAATTGGAGTTCCGTGTGTTTTGGGCTGGAAGCCGGCAAGCAGTTGAATTAAGTTGTTGAGCTACATGCACACCCTCACCCAGTAGTTCGAGGGTGTTTGGCGTCGGTGTTGGGAAGATTTGAAAATTGAAATAAAATGTTCCACGGAGCTGACTTTTAATTTTCCCAAAAGTTTTTATTCCCCCTTGGGAATCTTCACCGAGGATTCCGAGTGTTGGCTGCGAAAGTGGTTGCACGGGGAAGGAAGGAATAAACTGCAATTTAAATGAAAGCCTTTCCTGTGGACTGTTGGCAGAGTTAATGACCGTTTTTACGGAAGACGTGTTTCTGTAAAATTGCAGCTGGAAGATTTTCTTTTTCTACATGTGTTAATGCGCTGGTGGCACGCTGGGAGATTCTGTTATAGATACCGTTGAAATAAACCGAGCAACTTGTGTCATGGTGTACGAGTCGCCTTATTCAGATTAATCCCTTTTCAGCTGAGAAGCCAAAAATTAAGGATGCAGTTGGAGAGATACTTTAAATTACGCGCATTTTAGCCCGAATGCATGAATGGCGTCCATGCTGGCTGTGGAGTTTCAAATGGAAAATACCAAACAATAGCCTATGAAATTGAGGAAACATTTTGTGAACTTGTTGACATTACTCTGCAATTGGATGGCTGGGAAAAGATGCAGTGAAAGGCGACTGAGATCTCAAGCTGGATAGAATATTATAGGTGTGGTTAGAATATTATAGGGGAAAATAAACAACAAAATAAATTGTGAAATAAAAATGTAACGCTCTACACTTAAATTAGTTTCAAAAAGAAAACAAAAATAAGATTAAATTTAAATTTTTGTGTTTAAACTTTAAACTTATTATAATATTCCAAAACGTTGCAAACGTTCGATATTAAGATACAAAAGAAATTGTGTATAGCTAATCGACTTAGCCAATCACGTTCCAATCCAAGTTTCATTTGTCAAGATATTTCATTCGATAAAGGGAAATGTCAGATGCATGATGTCCTCTTTCCATGAAATCATTCATGTAACGATGTAAAGTAATTTACATTTTTTTCAATGTACACTGACAGCTGCAAATGCCGTAGCGTCGCGTCGCATCAAGTTGTCAATTTCCGAGTCATATTTTTTGCCACGGCTATGTGCAACTGCTTCGTTCAACTGAGCATAGCGAAAGTACGCACGTATGCTCGTAGGTATGTGCAAGGAAAATGATTGCGATTTAATTTTCCAACAGGAAAAAAAAGAGGCAACAAAACAAGGACCGAATTTATGTGGTCGCCATAGGCCGTGATGCGATTATTTCAGTTCATTTTCACAGCATCGAGTGCTATTATATGTTTTACCTGAATAACAAACACAATTAAACTAACAGACAGTGTGGACATTTTGTTACTTGAAATCATTGGATAAACGAAGACAGAATGCACAAGTTCAGATTATTTGGGTATGAATTGAATGCAAGATGAACTTAACGACTGGATGGCGCAGTTGGTTAAGTGTCTGCCCCAAGTTAGAGGGGTCCCAGGTTCGAGTCCCAGTGAAATCGAATCTGGTCCAGTCACCATTTGCCGTTGGGATCAAATTAACGGCACTGGAGTAGGTTGCTACCTGGCAGTACAATGGACCAGTTTTGAGTCTGAGTGCTCCAGTAGTGTTTCAAAAATACTTCGAAAACAAAAAAAGAAAAAAAAAGATGAACTTGACAGTCGCACCTTCAATTTAATAATAATAATAATGGGGGCGCTACAGTCCGAGGTGGACCTGGGCCTAGCTTCTCAGCAACCATTCGTGTTGTGCGTGCTATTGTTCGTTCACGAGTGGAGGGGACCTACAGTTGAATGCCGACTCCGAACGGCGAGATTGAGAAGCTACTTCTAGACAGTTATACTCTTTGAGCATTGTCAGTGACTCGAAAGTGGTGGAGCCGTTAAAAATATGTTAGGTGTTTTCTGGAATCGAACCGTGAACATCGAGCATAGGAGTCGACGCACCTACCCTACCTACTACGCCACGGCGCCCACCTTTCAATTTAGACGCCCACCCTTCAGTTTAGACGTTTGAATTATTTTTGGTATTTAGACATTCTTATTTTAGTACCAAAATATCATCTAGAGTTAGTTATTGAATAAATTTTGATATCCAATATTAGTTATGCTGCACAAAATTGTATTGTGACATGGTGGGTAAGTCGTCGACTCCTATGTTGAAGGTCTAATACAGTCAAAATTGCTTATAACGACATCGGTTATAACGACGTATCGGTTATAACGACTAAATTCGTCGGTTCCTTGAAGGTCGTTATAACCGATTTTGACTGTAGTTTGATCCCAGACACATCAACTTTCACGGCGTCATATCTTTCGAATCACTGACAAAGTTCAGAGAGTAAAAATGTGAAGGAAGGCTCTCAAACTTTTCCGATCGGAATCGACATAAAATTGTAGGTCCCCTCTACTCTTGAGAAAACAATGGCACGCAAAACTTGAGTGGTTGCTGTTGAAGCCACCCCTAAAAACCTCTCGGAGGCAAACATTCATAGTCTGCTAGCCTTCATAAATTCAACAAAGTGATTTTAAGAAAATTTAGGCAAATCTTAGTGAATACGCACTCCTTTTCACCCATAGGATGTGGTATCAAAACGGCGCTTTCATGGCGCTAATTGGGTGCAACAAACAGGCTCTGTATGTCCACCGCCACTTTTACCTACCTACCCTACCTGCTGCTGAAGCCAAGACCAAGTACAACTCGGACTGAAGCGCCGCGATATATGCGATGGTGCTCCGCCAATAACGTGCGTTACATGCGTGCCTTGCTGAAAACTGCGGGTCAGTTGTGTGATTAGCAGCAGTGATCAACAAAATCCCTCAACAGTTGTCGCAAGTGGTTAAATGGCTTTTTTAAAAATGTTGAGCTGATTTTTCGAACTGTTAGGCATCGGAACAAACTCATCTTCATCATCCTTGAAAGTGCTGACAATAAGTCGACTGAATTTGAATCTGGGCTTATCTTGAGTATTAATTTTCGAACTGGACTGCCATTTTCATTTCAATGTGTAGCCTAGCAGCCGTGGGAAATGTACCATATAAGTGACTAGAAGTACAGGGTGACCAGAAACTATAGGACCCCTTTAGTGGAACATGCGGGTCACTGAAAATGAGATGAGATGAGAAAAGAAAGTTAAATAAAGCAACAACGGTGTGAGATATAAAATTGATTCAGGCTTTATGTTGAAACTACAGTAATGGTATTTTTTATGGAATAGAACATCATTCAAATGGCAGCCTTGGCTTTACTGGCTGTGCTTCCAAGTGTTCGGTCCAATTTTTGATTACTCGGTCGGACATGTGCGGCGTAATTCCGGCAAAAGCGGCTGGCTCATCCAAGGTCATCCAAAGTGCTTGGCTTGTTTGCGTAGACTAGGGCTGCGGTCACGCTATGAGCAACGAGCGTTAGAGAACACTGAGCGATTTGCGATTTTTTTAAGCGATGGAGCGACGTCGCTCTGCAAACAAACCTGTTTTAATTTTGGAATGAAGTTGGACACATTTGTAATTATTTTTTGAAATTATGACAGTTGTTCCAGATCCAACTGAAGGGAATCTGCGATAGCCAGAGGATTATTCATATGAACTGGAATTTCAACTAAAAGACTACGACGAACTGAACTTGAAAATGACTTTTCGCAGCTAATCGCTCAACGATGACACTCAGTAAATGGCCACCCATAGCTCAGACTCGTCGCTCAATCGCTCGTCGCTCATTGCGTGGCCGTAGCCTAAGGACATAACGTAGCCCTAGGAAAAATAATCAAATGGTGTCAAGTCGCATGATCACGGTGGGCAATTGATGAGCGCTCGCCATGAAATGACCCAGTCGGCAAATTTGTGCTTCCCTTCACAACTTCGAGCGTTGAGTTGCTCGTATGGCATGTATGGCCATTCCGTTGGAACCACAGCTGGAATATATCGATCTCGTCCAGCTCTGGTCGCAGAAAGTCGATGAACAACACTCTATACCTGAGATCATTGACGATAACGTTGTCTCCTCATTTCGAAAGAAATAAGGTCCGATGGTGCCGTCTTGCCATAAACCACACCAAATCTTTGTGAATGAATTGATGCTGGGTCGAACACTTGTGGATTTTCTTCAATCCAATAACTGAATATTTTGAAAGGCTTGGTTTCTTTGGTAATTCAGACAGCTGCTGAAACATAACAATTGAAAAAGCGATCATCGTTATATGGTTACTCTTTGCCCCTATGCCTGATTGATGAAAATATGAACCGGATTGTACCCTGGATCTTGTATTTTTTAACGTAATGCGCAACAACCGAATTAGTTTTCCGGGGATCCCAAAGTTGGTTTTCATATCTATCAGTTTCTTTTGATGTTTTATGCTCGCTTTTTAGAAACAAATTTTAACGATTTGACTGTTTATGCCAAACCATTCGACATCAGACAATAAGAATTGCTTGATCTGCTACCCGTCAACGTATAATTTCAGCGAAATGAAAAAAAAAAAAAGAAATCTGACGTAACAAATTATAGACATTTGCACAAATACTCTAGCAAACCTCTGGCCTAATCCTACAGCACCAAAAAAAAGTCTTTACAAAAAGCAGACCAGATATCTATCTATCCTATAGAACACATTCCATTGACAGCTTTAAGAAATTGCAGTTATAAATTCCCACAAGCGATCCAAAAAGCATTTCGTTACGATGTGTTGGAATTCTTCAAAAGTAGCAACCCCAACCGAAGGGTAAAAACTTTGAGAACCCCTTTTAATGGACTCTGCCATTGGCATCCATCTAAGTATCGTTCCAGCACTAGCCATCAAGTATAAGGACCTCAAAATGTTTGTGTCCTTATTAAGTCTTTCGTCCGACAACCAACAAGTAAGTGCTATCGATAGTGAGAGAGCTTTCTACGAGTTTTTCGATGCGCTCAATCCCCAGTTTGGTGTGTATATTTCCATTGACCCGACGTGTGTGCACAACACTCAGCTTTGTGTAAACTTACGGAAATTTTCAATAATATTTGTTCTCGTGAGGTGGGTGTTTCCAACTGTTTTCCCGTGCTAAGTGCAGGGGGTCATGTTTGAATTACTGTTGAGGGGCTTTACATGTGTACGTTTCAATAATTTTCGTTCGTGTCATGGTTGTGCAATTACGGGCCTTAAATTTCGACTTCCCTGACATATTTTCAAAAGATTGTTGTTCTGAATTTGAAATAGACTCTTGCGTTGGAAATTGAATAAGGGCCTGTGAATACTCCCTTCATTCGAAGCCAATTTCATGCTGGCAGCATTCGATACACAAATCAAATGCTTAGCTGCACACACCCCTCGTAATGAGGGAAATTAAATTTGGTTGTGTAACCTCTCAAGCGTTGGATTCAATTGACTATGGCCTGGCATCGGGCATCTATTTCCACGGAAAACAATATGCGCTTCGATTTTGTTGGATTGGATTAATTACGTCGAGTTTTGCTGCAGAGAGGGATCGTCTTCTCGTTCAATTACGGAAAACTTGAAGCTGTTGTTGATTGCTCCGAAGCATATTGCTTTACCTCGGACAGAATTGATGGTTCTTGATTACATTTCTCCCCCATAAGCTCTGTGATAAGCGTGCTGCCAAGTACTTTTGATATACCTGAGAGTTTCTGAATTTCTCGACTGCCAGTACGACGTTCCTTTGAAGTCGAACTTAGCCAGCAGTCCGAAAATGGAGTTTTCATGAAACAGACTTCATCGTTTGGTGAGTGATTCCATTGCCACATGTATTCAAATTTGAAAATAATATCCGCAAACCGACACAGATTGCAGGCTGTGTTCAGCGTTTTCCCGTTCAGCATGTCCTTCTTGACGAAGGCTTATTTATTCACCATGGAATCCCAGTGCGATTGTAGTGACGGTCGCTGTGAATTTATTTAAAAGTGCATGTAGTCGTATGCATAAATGCGCACACGATGGGCTGTGGTGCCTTTGTGAATGCAGTCAGTAAGTAAAAGATACTCTCCAACCGCAAGCTTATGAATATGCATCCACAAATTGGGAATAGAACGTTAGTGAAGCCTTCTAAAGTTGTTTAAATATTCAGTTTGGCTTTATTTGCATGAAATTCGTGCGGACTTAGGAAACATCAAGGAGAAAGGATTTTCTGCTGCTATCCTTGGGTGAGTTTTCTATTCATCGCCTGCCAGGTAATCCGTGTGCACATAGGTATGCACACACGACGGTTGCAATATTTTTGCGTCTGAGTTAAGAGAAACCTTAAAAATCAATGGGGAAATGAAAGAACAAGTTGTAGTGAAGATACCTTCTTGTTTATACAGATATATGATTTTCATCATTCTTTATTCCAAATTTGTAGGAAGAGGATTTCTTTTTTCGAAATTCTGTTGCCATTGACCTCGAAGTCATAAATGAAAGAAAAGCAACTACACAATGAGTACATTGATTTGATAGTTATGTCTTTATAAAGGGTCTTCCAATAGGGACTCCCGAGCTTTGGCAGTTGGTAGGGGCAACATTGTTTAAGCGACATCTGTCAAATTGGCTGTCATTTATTCAGTCTATTTTACCAAATCATAGGATGGATGGACATAGCGTTCAACAGCACGTGCAAATGATGAAATTGTTTTATTAAAATGGATGTCCTGTTCGGGCATTTTATTTATTCTATGGTAGCCATAATCGTCCTTTTTCTTCTTCTTCTTAGGGCGCTACAATCCGAGGTGGACCTGGGCCTTACTCAACATGCCTCTCCAGCCAGCACGATCTTTCGCCAGCTGTCTCCAGTTTCGCACACCAAGCCGGCTGAGGTCCCCCTCGACTTGTGTGCGCCACCTTGTAGGTGGACGTTCTCTGTTGCGTTCTCCCACAGGCTAAGAGTCGAAGACTCCTCGGGCCGGAGCTAAGTTGTCCATACGCTCTACATGGCCTAGCCAACTTGTGCGTCCTTTCTCGATGACAGCATATACTTGGTTTTGCCCTCGTTTACCACCAGACCCATTTTAGCCGCTTCCGTTTCAATGCCAGCTGTCTGCTTCCCCCTTTGAAATCGGGTTGGCCATCTCTTGGTTTTCGGACTTCAATTTAGACCAAAGTCGTCCTATCATCGGACTTACTTAAGCCTCGGCACCATGACAAGATGGGTAGCCCCTACCTACCTATGCCTCGTTTCACCCTTGCCAAATGTGCAAAAATTATTGAAAAATATCGAAGTTACAGCTCAGTTATAAATACGCAACGAAAGTGTGAGTACACTCTGTGAGACTTTAAGCCGCCAACCAGAGAAAGATTGGTGCGAAATGAAGAAAACACAGCCGACGTAGCGGCCAGTTTCGAAGAAGACCTAGAAATTTCGATTCGGCGCCGATCAGCTGAATTGGGCATCGGCACAGAGCCAACCCGGCTTATTTTGCGATTGGATTTTGGCCTACTTCCGTATAAGACTGTGTTTACGTAAGAATTAAAGTTTGACGACCATAGACAACATCATGAGTTCGCTAATTTGGTGGGAAATGTTGACCGTAGATCCGGATCCGGATTTTTGAAAAAAATCGATTTCTCGGACTGGGCCCATTTTTGCCTCAGCGGCTATGTCAACAAGAATTGAAGTCGGGCGACCATAGACAACATCATGAGTTCGCTAATTTGGCTGGGAAATGTTGATTGTAGATCCGGATCCGGATTTTTGAAAAAAATCATCTTCTCGGACTTGGCCCACTTTTTCCTCAGCGGTTATGTCATTGCCTTTGTTTTAGTGAGCACAATCCACAAGTGTTCGATCAAGTATCAGAGGTAGACTGTTTTGTGCGGTTTATACCATGGCGGCATCATCAAACCTTATTTCTTTCGAAATGAGGAAGATGACACCGTTATAGTCAATGGTCTCAGGTATAGAGCGATGTTAAGCGACTTTCTGAGGCTTGAACTCAACAGCATTCAGCTGTGGTTTCACCATGACGGCGCTGCGCTACATCCCATTCAAGCGCCGCAACGCAACGCTCGAAGTTGTAAAGGAAAAATCAGTCTCAGCGCGTGTTCAATTGTCCGCCAGAATCATGCATAAATATGACACCAAACGATTATTGTCTCTGGGCCACGTCAAATCCTTAGTCTACGCTAACAAGCCACTGCCAAATACCCAAACACTTTGGACGAGCTCATGGCCAACACTCCAGACGCTATTGATGAAAAAACGCCACACATATTGAATGCAGTCATCCGAAATCGGACCTACCGTTCAACACTGTCAACGAAGCCAAGGTAGCCACGCGAATTGTGTGCTGAAATACAGTGAAACCTTTCCAAGTTAGTTACAACATTCGAAGCCAATACTTACTTATTTTTCTCAATCATATTGTTGCGAGTTAGGAAACACATGTTCGTTATTGTGCCGCTTTTTTTTATTATTCGCGCGCGCAATAGGGCTTACGAATACCCTTAAGTGTCCGGATTGAAAAGGAGTCTCTAAACTTAACTGTACGTCCGAAAGCAGGCTTAAGGGTGAACTGATGGCATTCCTGGCGAGACGAGTATTGTGGGTGAATTCATGGAGGGGAGGAATGCAATTGACTAGCTCACTTCAGCATCGTTTTTAAAAATACAGCTACTCCCCGAAATTGCTGTGCTGCGAGTATGTACGATCGCATCTGCGTCCAAATTTGCTCGTTAGCATAACTTGTGGCCAACATCCGCTGAAAATAGGCAAATTTCCTTCGAAGTACCAAGATAGACCGGTTTCCAACATATGGAGGCATTTTCTTAAATATTTTGTGTGAAATTTTCTTCCTGCTGAAATATTCAGCCCAAATTCACACGTTGCGAACTTGTAATAGTGGTCAACTTGACAGGATTCACTAAACAGCCTTGGGCAGATGTATTAGGCACCCTTATCTTTTTGTCTTTGCTGCCAAATCACTTATCGGAAGTGATTAGTTTGAATTTTGTGATTTTCGGCGACACTATCTGAGGTTGTAAACGATTTTTATTTTTTCCTCTCATTTCATCAATTGTTGTGCTTTTTGAAGACATAACGAATCTTAAAGGGTGCCTAATACATTTGGCCAAGGCTGTATTTCAAAAACCACAAAAATGTGCCCCATACCATATGTGAGTTAGGAAAACTTTCTTCATTTCGATTTATTCCCAGTTACATTTTCAGCCCTCGAGTAGAAGCTCCCTTTCAATCAATCTTTCCTTTGGCAACAAATTTATTTCTGAAAAAGGAAAAGAGCCCATAAATCCTAAGCCAGTTTGATGACTTCAAATCATGATTCCGTGCAACCTTTCAGAGCCGCCAGCCATAATGCTACCCCCTAGCGTGCTGATCAAAACCACTGTTTACCTGACAAATGCCTTCCTTTATGTTCCTACTTCGGAGTCATAAAAATATAAAATATAAGCGCGCATATAAATCTAAGACGAACAGGTAGGTCTGAGGGCATTTTCGTGTGCCTCAATTTGAATTTATGCTTTCAATTTCACAGCCCGCGGCATCATCGATCACTGCAAGCACACCCCGCGCACAACGTATCACTTCCTCCGATTGTTGACACACCCAAACCCTCGGATCTATTTTAGTTCCCCTCGTTGTTTTGAGAAAAAAAAAAAAACGACGAGAAAATATCTCATAATAATCTCCGGAAATTTTCTCAAATTGCACACGCTCTCCGAAGTATCAATCGACTGTGTGCCTCGCAGTAAGAAGTAGAAAAAAAAGAAGAAGAAATGTAAATCATATCCAATCTAACGAAGAAAATCCTCCACCTGTCAGGCATGTAAAAGATTTTCCCTTCCACGGCCTGTATACAGACATGTGCCCACATAAGGCTTGGGATCATACATTCCAATTTATTTTCTGTGCGTAGGCCCCTCACACTCGAATTTATCTCACTTGACGCCGGTGTCGAGATATACTTTGCTCCAGCCATTGATGCCAAGCAGTCGTAACCAGATCAGAGGATTTCATCGGCCTTTTTCTTGGATTGCGTATAAAAAAAACGAAGAATCCATAATGACAGCCACAAAAGGACTTTGAAATTTATGATTGTGCCATGGAGGCATTCGGACCGTCGTCGTCGGCCCCCGGTCGAGGAGTCAAGAAGACATTTAAACCTCAAGAGTTGCGGCGTTATGTGGATACAGCAGAAAAAAGGTGTCGCCAAAGTTCCTCATTCATCTTTAATGGGAACATTTACGCAGCACCAGGGGATAGGGTACTGACGTGCAGGGAATAATTGATCGCCGAGCCATCTTCCACACGTACTGACTATTGGCATGTTTTCCTTTCGCATACACATATTCTTGTGTGGGGGGCAGGCTGCCTGTGTCAACCTAATGGTTAACTACAATGGATTAAGTGTAATGCAGGGAGTTCGTACAGGCAAGTTTATGTAGGTTAATGGTGAGGGGGAGTAAATAGGTTTGCGATACTGATCCGGGTACGCAAAGTCTATCTAATGGGAGCACCTGTAGCGTAATTGGGATGTTCAGTGCGTTGTTCTAAATATTTAACCGTGGCATTTTTTATTTTATCTTAAACTGCCGCCGAAGTGTGATCCCATTCGCACTTAGGTTGTAAATTAAACGTTTAAGAAGGTTTTCGATGTGAATTTGTATAAGACATTGTATTTTAATTTCAAATCGACTTGACTGGATGTATATTTCCTGCACTCAACACAACAGATGATGATAGAAGAGAATACCGCCCCCCGATCTAGGCGAAGTCAAGATAGCGATATCGAGACTGAAGTCTAATAAAGCTGCTGGTGCAGATAGTCTGCCCGCTGAAATGTTTAAAGCAGCTGGAGGTGATCTGGTAGGGCGCATGCACCAGCTCATCTGTAAAATATGGTCGGAGGAAAGCATGGCCGATGAGTGAAATCTCAGTATCGTTTGCCCGATCGACAAAAAAGGAGACCCCTTTGACTGCGCCAACTATCGAGGGATAAGTCTCCTTAACATCGCCTATAAGATCTTCTCTGCCGTTTTGTGTGAACGCCTGAAACCATTTGTGAACAAACTGATAGGTCCTTATCAGTGTGGTTTCAGGCCGGGGAAGCAGCAGGATGACGATGGAAGACTCTCGCTGCTTCATCAAGACCGGTAACAAACTCACCGAGAACTTCAATGACAAAAAGATGTTTTAGACAAGGCGACTCGCTGTGTGATTTCTTTAACATCGTTCTTGAGAAGCATTATTCTCTCAAAATGGGTTCTAGTGGTCGTTTCTCACATAAAATACGTACGACTTTAAACTAGACAGTCCCAAAGTTGTGTGCCATTTATTTGTTGCATTATTCCCTCACTTGGAAACTCGCCAAGGGTTGCATTCTAAGACTTTTCCAAACTTCGCCTTCCCCACATTTAAGCTCTCACAAAAAGCCCATGCTATGTTTCCATCTTCAAATTCAAAACTTCCAATTCCCCAAACGGTTTCCGTGCGTCCCGCCAGTCGTACTAATAGTCCCTACACCGCTGCCTTTCACTTCAATGCGTGTGCTGTAGTAAATTTTCGTATTAAGACTCGTCTCTCTGTCCCCCAGGGGAAACCATAAATGCCATTCCCAGAGCAACACATTCATTTTGTCAAAAAACAATTTTGAATGCCATGGATGCACATGGAGCAGTAATTCCATTGGGAATGTTACGTTGAGATGCCATTATTCCACCACCATGCCATCGCCAGTCGGTTGGAGTCAATGCTTGTCCGTAAGGAATGCAACTCCGGGGCGAGTGGTTGCGGGTGTTCTCAATTTAATTGGTTTCGAAGTGTGCCAGAAGTTTCCTCAATCTCTTCCTCGTGCTGTCTGTGTGTTTGGTTGGCTGCAGATTTGAATTGAAAGTTATACGTAATCTAAGTTAATACTTCTTGATATGGCTGCAACTAGAGGACATTTGTGATTTCCCTGCTCTCCGAGAATGGGAGATTTTCTCGCAGATGAGAGAGAGAGATCGACTTCGTCTTATTGGCTTTCTAAGGATTTGTATAGGAAAACACTTTCTTTCGATTTTTTTCTTTGAGAGATGCAATAAGCGCAGATTGGTCTTATGTGATCTAATCGCCTCACGTAGTGGTATGGTTGGCGTATGTGTTGCTTTTTCTGGTTGAATTTTTATGAAGGATGAGAAAGAAGCTCGGTTGTGACTACTGTTCGTCGTTTGAAATCTGCCAGAGTGTTCATTATTTTTCTAGCTGAGTCTCTCGAATATGATTCATGCTGTGACGGACAAAAAAGAAAACATATGCATAGTATTAACCCGAAGTATTTGCAGTGCATAGCATCACTTTACTCATTTATCATTTATTTTGCAACAGACTGCCAGGAACTTTGACGATCGAGTCTCCTGTGCTGCTTGTGAGCTCTACTTACAGAGAAGAAGAGAAGTGAACCGGCTTCTCAGGAAGAAAAAGAAAGAGCACGAGAAGCGCGCGATCAAGGAGGTGGACAGGTGTTATGGCAGGAATGATGTCCGAAAGTTTTACCAAAGGGTACAACTTTTATCGAACGGGTAAAAAGTTCGGACAGAAGCCTGCCGGGACGGGAATGGACAACTAGTAGTAGATTCGCAGTCGATACTGAGAATTTGAAAAAATCATTTCTGCAGACTGTAGAACGGCGATGAGGACACAAATACCGCTGTCAGGCAGAATGCTCCACTCAACACAACAGACGATAATAGAAGAGAATACCGTCCCCCGACCTAGACGAAGTCAAGTTAGCGAGAGATCGAGACTGAAGTCTAATAAAGCTGCTGGTGCAGATTGGTCCCTATCAGTGTGGTTTCAGGCCGGGGAAGTCCACCATCGATCAAATCTTCACACTGCAGCAGATCCTAGAGAAGACCCAAGAAATGCGACACACACCACCTATTTGTCGATTTCAAGGCCTCATATGACGACGTGCATACAGACAAGCTATACAGCGCCATGTCTAGTCTTGACATTCATGCCAAACTCGTCAGACAGAGCAGGATGACGATGGAGAACTCTCGCTGCTCCATCAAGGTCGGTAACGAACTCACCGAGACCTTCAATGTCAAAAAAGGTTTTAGACGAGGCAACGCGCTGTCATGTGATTTCTTCAACATCGCTCTTGAGAAGATCGTGCAAAACTCACTAGCCAACACAAGAGGCACGATCTTCCAAAAGTCCGTTCGACTGCTAGCCTACGCGGATGACATTGACGTGATTGGGCGAACACAGCGGGTCGTCAATGATGCATTTGCTGGCATTGAAACGGGAGTGGCTAAAATGGGTCTGGCGGTAAACGAGGGCAAAACCAAATATATGCTGTCATCGAGAAAGAACGCACAACATCGACGACTTGGCAAGAACGTCACCATAGGCAGCTATAACTTTGAGGTGGTTCAGGACTTCGTCTACCTTGGATCCGCGGTAAACAGTACAAACAACATCAGTACCGAGATCAAACGCAGATCTGTTTTTATGGGCTCAAAAGGCAATTGAGTAGTAGAACCCTCTCTCGGAAGACCAAGTTGACTTTGTATAAGACCTTGATCCCAGTCCTGCTGTACGGCGCAGAGGCATGAACAATATCCCAAGCGGATGAACAGTCTATTGGTCTTTTCGAGAGAAAAGTTTTGCGCGCGATCTTTGGTCCTGTTTGCGTTGATGGCATTTGGAGGAGAAGATTCAACCACGAACTGTATGGGCTGTACAGCAGCATGAGTCTGGCCAGGCCATGCCTAAGATGGCTAGGCCATGTAGAGCGTAGGGACAACTTAGCTCTGGCCCGAAGAGTCTTCGACTCTGAGCCTGTGGGACAACGCAACAGAGGACGTCCACGTGCAAGTTGGTGCACACAAGTCGATGGGGACCACGGCCGACTTGGTGAGCGAAACTGGAGACAGCTGGCGAAAGATCGTGCTGGCTGGAGAGGCATGTTGAGTGAGGCCCGGGTCCACCTCGGACTGTAGCGCCCTAAGAAGAAGAAGAAGAAGAAAAAGCATAATTTTACTACATCTTTTTTCCCACGGCGAGCGTTCATCAATTGTCTACCGCGATCATGCGACTTGACACCACTCGATTATTTTTTCTGGGGCTAAGTCAAGTACTTAATCTATGCTAGCATGCCAACGCCAACCATTTTGGATGAGATCAAGGCCGACATTCGAGACGCTATTGCCGGAATAATGCCGCACATATTGGGCTGAGTTATCAAAAATTGGTTGAAGTACTGCCAGCAAAGCCGAGATGGGTATTTGGATTATGTGGCTATTTGAATGATGGCATGAATGTAGCTTACAAATAAAGCTAGAATCAATTTTATATCATCTACCGTTGTTGTTTAATTTATTTTTCTTTTCCTTTCGTTCTTACCTGGTCACCCTGTACTATAGTAACAGAAGGCTTACCCTCAAGGAGAACGCAAAATTGTCACAAACCATTATTTGGGACTCTTTAAATTCCTGTCCATTCATGAAGTGAGGAAAATGTCTCAGAAATTCGTCGTAAAAACTTGAAAACAACGGAGAATCAACCGCTTCAATTCTGTGAGAGCTTTTCGCAGAAGATGTCTATCTGATAGCCCTTGGCATCAACCTCCAACAACGAATCTAAAATCTTCAAGTGCACACAGCTAAAGTCACTTCCCTGCTTCTTAAGAAAAGACTTACCTCTTCAAAGCCGCAATTCAATGCGCTGGAATAAAATCCAAGAAATAATTGCGATGTCTTTTGACATGACGCCAGTCTCTTATCATACGATTTCTATTTCATCTCAGAAAGCAATCATTCGCCACAATAGCGTGGACACCGAAGCCATTATAATGCCATGAGAAATCGCACGATTCCTTGGCACGATTTAATTAAACAAAGACATCTTCTGCTGCTACGTGACCAGTGTCCGAAAAGATTATTTTCGCCGTCTATTCGGGCAATACAATGCAATATCCTGGACCAACTCCAACTGGACTGCCATCTCGGAGGACTTTAAGATGGGAAAATATTCAGGCTTTTGCTGTTTCCCCGCATCGGCCATCGGGACTGTCTGCCGCAGACGGTCTATATGCGGCGATGTGCAGAAATCGGAAAACCAAAAAAGGCTACGTGCCGAGTAAGGGTTGCTGCAGATGTTTCTGCAGCAAAATATAATGTCCCTTGGCTGCGATTACGTGTGCATGTGACACCCACTTAATTGCGCAGCGAGGCGAATGTAAATCTCCCCAAATGATCGCTCAAAGCGTTAACCTACTGCATGGAGGGCGACCAGTGTGTTGCGTAACATGGGGTCAGTCTTTATTGCGCTCAGCAAAGTGACCCAGGCAATCAAAAACGTTGCCCTTCACCACCACCAGCGGAGCTCATTACGCACAAAACCAAATTAATCTAATTTGGTGCCAGTATACTCGTGTAATCTCCATCCTTTCAGCTCCTCTCTTCTTTCACTCAACGTGACCATCAAGGACATGCGATAGCTTAAGCCATCCCATGGGATTGTTCGATTCAATGAGAGACCCGCTCAAGAACTGTGAAGTAATACATTTAACGGCGGCGCTTCCATTCCACTGTGTCATCCCCTTGGGTGGCCGCTACGCATTGGAGGCAGGTCCTTTACGAGGTGGTTTGCTGATAATTACATTCTGCTTTATTCTCCGTTGACCATTACCCAGACAGAGTGTTGGGTGAAAATTTTAAAATGAAAGGCTCTTTGTGGCGTAGTGGCGCACGACCTTTGGGGGCGGAGTGGCAGCCTCGCCTCTAATTAGCTTTTATAGAACACTTTCTTCGCCGTCTGTGCATGAAGTGTTTACACATGAACGACGGCAATTGCGTGGCATTTCCGCAAGCATTTATTTCTTCATCAAGGACGGTTGGGAAATTTATTTATTCCTTTCCCCGAGTTCATCAGGCGTCTCAGCATCTCACACCCGTTTCGGAGAAGATCTGTCGGAATGCCAAAAAAGCAATTTTTCTTTCAACCATAACGGCTGCTCACGCCACCTCGGTGGACGGTGCTTGTTGACAGGATAATTTTCCCCTAATGACTTAGAAATTGTTTAGCAATTTGGCGGTGCCGCCGAAAGAGAGCAGATTGGGGTCCTACAATCAGGAAACACGACGTTCGGGGCTAGGCGAATCCATGAAAGGGAAGAAGACAAATTGAAAAAGGAACATTTTTGAGTGGGGTGGGTGGGGGGGAATTTTCGTTTGAATAAGAGCGCCTTTTATGCGTCGTTCTTCGAGCGTGAGAGTGAGGGATTAAACGTGCCGACTGCAAATGAAAAAAGGTCCCTCTCATGAATCCCCGGTTAACCATCCCGGCGCAGTTCTTTAATTAAGCCCAGCAACAACCTATGAGACGGAGAATTTCGTGGGGGCACTAATTAATGAAATTGTGGAAAATGTCAATTTTTGCGGCTGGAGGGGGAGTGCTGAAAGGTTGAAGGTTGAAGGTCGTGTGTCGAACTGGTGACAGTAATGATTCTGAATCGAAAAACGTCTGCAATCGTTTACAGACTGTTTTCTGTGTGTGTGTAGTGTGTATTTATGCATGCCCATGATGGGAATAATAAAAATTGATGCAGATACCAGGACCGAACCTTGGGGGTTGTGAAGGTCAGGCATTTTGAGCGAGATGTGTAGCCTGAATAACAGCGACAAGGTTATTTTTTGTTTGCAAAGAATGTATATTTACGATAATTTGTGTGTCTTGTTGAATGGGGTATTTTTTCATTACAGTCACCGATTATTTGCGCCCCACTTAAGTGCGTTTCCCGCTTATTTGCCTTCAAAATCATGCACAGTAGAGTCTCGAAAACATGAACGATTCAATAACAGAAATAGTTCCGAAAGATGAAAGATTATTTTTTAATTTTTTTTTTCAGGGTTACAGTCTACTATAGATAGGTTTTTTTTTTTAAGAAAAACCTGAAAAACTGTTTTTTTACCTATAATGAGTAATTTTTTTACCGACCGGAGCCGAATAGTCTTTTGATATCCGGTCGAATACCGGATAGTCGTTTTTTCATCAAAAAACAACAAAATGCGATGCATGTTTCAGAAGAGAGTCTCTACTGTATACACTGCAACATGGAGATGCTACATGGATTTGCAAATTTGAACAAAATTGGATACTGTCTTCTATTTACTGACCACCAAGCCCAAGGGTCACTATTCCGTTCAAAATAAACTGTTTTGAGATGTAAGTCAAGCTCGTTGGCGGTATTTTTTTTTTTGGCAGAAAACTCAATCTGCCTTGCCTTCCGCGACCTTTTCAAAAATGTCCCAAAAACTTTGCTGTGTAGAAAGTAAGAATATCTTGTCGAGGAGAAGGAAAAAAACATGTTTAAATTGGTTTTACTTGTACCGGTCTGATTTGAGCACCAGACCACCAAACTATTATACTTTTAATTTGGACAGATATCCGGTCGCCGAATATTCGGCTATCCGGCCTAGCTGCAGGCCGAATATTCGGTATCCGGTATCCGGCCAAATCACTATTCGGTACAACTCTAGTTGGTATACTGAAGTACGATAAATTCTTTTCTGTTGTATACCTGAAGTATGATAATATTTTTCGGTTGTAGTCATTATTTACTTTGTCTGTGCCAGCCGCTAAGGTTAAACGTGTTCCTATGAGCTCGTTGATTTTCGTTTGTTAAAAAAATGAATGAAACTTTGCGTACAAAATTAAATAAAGTGTAACAAAGTGTGTGGACGTCCCTCCACAGGAAAAACCGATGGAAACGTCGAAAAAGTGAAAGAAATGATTATGAACGAGCGGTGAAGTTGCTGATGATGATGGCATATCGACTGGCTCATTCCATGACATTTTTACGAATGTTTTGGGTATGAAACGCGTGGCAGCAAAATTTGTTCCAAAATGTTTGAATTTTGAACCAAAAACAGCGGCGAATGGAAGTTTATTGTTCGTGAATTATCATTCAAAAACAGTACTGTATCGATGAACCAGCCTCCATATGCACCAGACATGACTCCGTGTGACCATTTCCTATTTCCAAGAGTAAAGAGATAAAGCTGGGCGCATGCACCAGCTCATCTGTAAGATATGGTCGGAGGAAAGCATTCCCGATGAGTGGAATCCCAGTTTCGTTTGCCCTATCCACAAGAAAGGAGACCCCTTTGACTGCGCCAACTATCGGGGGATAAGTCTCTTTAACATTGCCTACATAAGCTTTTATGCCGTTCTATGTGAACGCCTGAAACCTTTCGTCACCAAACTGATAGGTCCCTATCAGTGTGGTTTCAGGCCAGGGAAGTCCACCATAGATAAAATCTGCACACTGCGAAAGATTCTGGAGAAGACCCAAGAAATGCAAATCGACACACACCACCAGTTTTGACATTCCGGCCAAGCTCGTCAGACTGAGCAGGATGACGATGGAGAACTCTCGCTGCTCCATCAAGGTCGGTAACGAACTCACCGAGACATTCAATGTCATAAAAGGTTTTAGACAAGGCGACGCGCTGTCACGTGGTTTCTTTAACATCGTTCTTCAGAAGATCGTGCAAGACTCACTGGCCAACACAAGAGGCACGATCTTCCAAAAGTCCGTTCAACTGCTAGCTTACGCGGATGACATTGACGTGATTGGGCGAACACAACGAGCCGTCAATGATGCGTTTGGTGGCATTGAAACGGGAGTGGCTAAAATGGGTCTGGCGGTAAACGAGGGCAAAACCAAGTATATGCTCTCATCAAGAAAGGACGCACAACATCAACGACTTGGCCAGAAGGTCACCATAGGCAGCTATAACTTGAGGTAGTTAAGGACTTCGTCTACCTTGGCTCCGCGGTAAACAGTACAAACAACATCAGTACCGAGATCAAACGCAGAATAACTCTTGCCAACCGCTGTTTTTATGGGCTCAAAAGGCAATTGAGTAGTAGAGCCCTCTCTCGGAAGACCAAGTTGACTTTGTATAAGACCTTGATCATCCCAGTCCTGCTGTACGGCGCAGAGGCATGGACAATATCCCAAGCGGATGAACAGCGTCTTGGTCTTTTCGAGAGAAAAGTTCTGCACGCGATCTTTGGTCCTGTTTGCGTTGATGGCATTTGGAGGAGAAGATTCAACCAAGAACTGTATGGGCTGTACAGCGACATGAGTCTCGCCAGACCATGCCTAAGATGGCTAGGCCATGTAGAGCGTATGGACAACTTAGCTCCGGCCCGAAGAGTCTTCGACTCTGAGCCTGTGGGACAACGCAACAGAGGACGTCCACGTACAAGGTGGCGCACACAAGTCGAGGGGGACCTCTGCCGGCTTGGTGTGCGAAACTGGAGACAGCTGGCGAAAGATCGTGCTGGCTGGAGAGGCATGTTGAGTGAGGCCCAGGTCCACCTCGGACTGTAGCGCCCTAAGAAGAAGAAGAAGAAGTGTTACCAACCAAAAGGAAAAAGATAGCCTGTAAGTTTAGGAGTACTACATCCAGCGATGAGCCTCATTTTGATCTGATGCCTTTCTTAAGCATTAAAATGTAACGTAATCTAATCAATGTGTAATTTAGGGTGCAGAGGAACATGTGCGTCCACAACGTGCCAATGTTAACTTTAGTTTTTGGTCTGGGGGCATTATCGAGTAATTTTTTCAAAAGAATCGAGAGCTAAGCAAAGCAAAGCAACAAAGCTGTGGGGCCATCTCATCCACCCAACATCCACATATAACCCTGTACTGTATACCTCATGAAACAACAAAAAATGTGCAGTTTTCAATTAAAAACCTCTGATTTCCATCAAAATTACATCTTGCGTGGATTTTGGTACACCCTGTATACCGCAAATCTACAGTAACACAGTTACCATCAGCCCCACATACTCCCAAACAAACCAATTCATGCCAGATTTAACTAAATTAAAAAGCACCTATTCACGCCGCAAACAAATATTTGGCGTGGAACGAACAAATGAATTCGTACGTACATACGAGTACAAATGTACAAGGATCTCCACTTACGTAGGCGTAAAAAATTCCGCGAATCGGTGAACCACACAAAAGCAGTTAATTACAGCCAAAATCCGTTTTGAAAACACAGACTCGGTCGTGCAGCTTGACGTCTGCTCGAAATCCTTCTCCCAAACACCATTATCCTTAAAATAATTACTCAGCCATAAAGACGAGCACTGGGAAAAACACAAACAAACCGAAATCTAAAATAATATTTATTCCCTTGACGGAATCTGATTTGAAGTGACTGAGCACACCGCGTGAGAGTGACAAGGCGAGCGCTACTCCTGCCACCCTTTTGTGTGGAGATTTCGATGCTGTCCTTGCGTGTGCCTCTCTTTCTTGCGCCTCCTGACATTCGCTTATTTTCCTTGATTTTTTTCTCTTTTTCATACACAAAATTCCAACCAATTTTCGCGCTAACCCCCGCGTTGCCCCTTCTGCTCCTGACACCCTCGACGGGTCACCTACACTTCAGACCCTTCCGCTCCTTACGCACTCTATTGATTTTTTCCCGTGTCAGTGTGTGCAAAACAAGAAAAAAAAAAAGAGAAGAAGAGGGACGTTGTGTAATTTATTTGTCTGTCGTCCTTGTGTGGGGAACAGTTCACGTTGTATCGCAGCGCAGCCTCTTATTGGCACATTCAGAGTGGATACCCACTCAAGGATAACAACACACCGGGGGTAGGGACATGCATGCACACGCTACCTTGTGCCTACATCAATAATTTATTAATTATTCCATTCGTCCTTAATATTTCCTACTCACAATTTTATGGTCGAACGTGTTTTCTCCTCCTCTGTGGTGGTGTTGAAGGCCTCCAAAAAATTGTGTAACTCTTGCACGCTCCTGCGGGGTATGTACACAGGGTAACTGGCGAGTGTCAAGTGCAAGGAAAAGATCTGAAAATATTCAAAATTCCCACCGAAAGGACGAGAAGGATTCGCTTTTCTTGTACTCTTGTACTCTTGCTGTTGTTGTTGTTGTTGTTATTGTTGTTATGGAACGGATGAGATATCTTTTTTTTTCAATTCGCACCAACACACCGCACCCAGGATTAGGTGAAGCAACCAAAATTACACCAAAACAAACTGAATCCGCGATACACTTGACTCTGCGACTTGAATTTGTGGGTTAATTTGCTTCAATTTCTTTAGAGCCTGAGTTGAAAATGATTCTCCATTTTATTTGGCAGGATATCTGCACAGGATGTAACACAGGACAAAATGAACTCACGGTAGAAAAACAAAAAACAAAACACTGGGCAGGCAAACTATCAGTCGGGCACTCGCGGAGCAACTCACTCGTAGCTTCGATTCCTCACGCAGTTCACGGCCGAACTAGATGACAGTTGATTGTTGTGGGCTGTGGGCAGATATTTCTGCTCGTGAGACGGTCGGATAGACCGTGTCATTTACGGCGATGGAGTGCTGTGTTGAAAGTTCTTCAAGACAAAAGTATTGCGGTCTCTTTTGCGCCTGTTGCACTTTAACGGGTGTAATCCGGAAAAGTTCAAAGATGGAGGAAAACTCCCGGAAAGTCTGCGCAGATTTTAGAAAATTTTCAAAGCTTTTGGGTTAGTTTTCGAATTTCGAAAGTGAATGGAATATGCACTAGGTGGCGGTAATCGGTAACCAGCGATGACTTCATCCTGAATGAGAGCTCGGGAAAGGGTTTTAGAAAATGATAGATGACACTTGGTACAAGAATTCTATCCGGTTTCTGTACACACTTTCACTTGTTGTCTGTCGGCAATGGAGTTGGGGGCACTTAGCCTAGATCACAAAACATGACGATGGTACACAGTTTGCTGGGTAGGTGGCGCTGTGAATATTTTCGAAATTGACTTAATTTCTGAAAGTGAGCGCCGGAAAAGGGCTTATGATGGAGATGAGTATTTGTAACCTATTCGGAGCTATAGTAGATGGTCTTGAATGTCGTAGAGTGGGCGAAACAACTCTCCAATTGAGTAATATCCGTCTAACAACTGTCCTTAGGCTTAGTAGAGTTTACGAGTTTATTTTGCCCATGCTTAGAAGCCTGCATGCTACAAGCAACTATTGTTCAACTGAGGTTGGTTAAGCGCTTTGTCTTAGGTGCATGCCAGATTCACTGAATGCGTGCATGTGTGCCGAGCAGGTTTTCCAACGTCAATTCATGGCTTTCTTTCTCGACTCCTTAGTTTTCTCGATATCTGTGACAACTGCAAGGAGTACAGGAGTCTCAAGAGATGCCTTTAAAAGACCCTTTCAAACCTTAATTCTATACATGCGGGATATAATGTGATGAGAATGTGTGCACCAGTGAGTTGTAAAAGGCCCTGTTATCTAATCAATGAAGCTGGCGTTGTCTCAGACATCTTGAAATAGAGATGACTTCTGATAAAAGACCCTCGTCGCCCTCTCTTTTGCAGTAAGGAGAATCAAGAACCATGCAGATATAAGTGGCGGTACTACGTACTACTACGGGACTTCCTCACAATGACTTCTGCAGAAGCCGCAGAGACGAAGAAGAATAGGAAACTTTAACACATTTCCTCTGCACATGTGGCGCCGTATCCTTCCGCAGGAAAGACCTCAGAGACCTCAGTGAGCTGAACAACGTCGACATCAGTCAACTTAAACGCTTAATAGCAAGCACCAAATGGGCTGATGGATAGAAGATACCCGATCGGCGTGGTACAGCTATGGGCCTATGTTGGCCTAAGTGAGACTGCTACCAGAAGTGTGAGTGTTTATCTCTGCCCGCTTAAATGTTTAAAGCAGCTGGAGATGATCTGGTAGGGCGCATGCACCAGCTCATCTGTAAGATATGGTCGAAAGAAAGCATGCCCGATAAGTGGAATCCCAGTATCGTTTGCCCGATCCACAAGAAAAGGAACCCCTTTGACTGCGCCAACTATCGGGGGATAAGTCTCTTTAACATTGCCTACAAAATCTTTTTTGCCGTTCTGTGTGAACGCCTGAAACCTTTCGTCACCAAACTGATAGGTCCCTATCAGTGTGGTTTCAGGCCAGGGAAGTCCACCATAGATAAAATCTTCACACTGCGGCAGATCCAGGAGAAGACCCAAGAAATGCGACACACACCACCTATTTGTCGATTTCAAGGCCGCATGTGACAGCGTGTATAGAGACGGGTGTATAGAGACAGCGCCATGTCTAGTTTTGGCATTCCTGCCAAACTCGTCAGACTGAGCAGGATGACGATGGAGAACTCTCGCTGCTCCATCAAGGTCGGTAACGAACTCACCGAGACCTTTAATGTGAAGGAGGGTTTTAGACAAGGCGACGCGCTGTCATGTGATTTCTTTAACATCGTTCTTGAGAAGATCGTGCAAGACTCACTGGCCAACACAAGAGGCACGATCTTCCAAAAGTCTGTTCAACTGCTAGCTTACGCGGATGACATTGACGTGATTAGACGAACACAGCGAGACGTCGATGATGCGTTTGCTGGCATTGAAACGGAAGCGGCTGAAATGTGTCTGGCGGTAAACGAGGGCAAAACCAAATATATGCTGTCATCGAGAAAGAACGCACAACATCGACGACTTGGCCAGAAGGTCACCATAGGCAGCTATAACTTTGAGGTAGTTAAGGACTTCGTCTACCTTGGCTCCGTAGTAAGCAGTACAAACAACATCAGTACCGAGATCAAACGCAGAATAACTCTTGCCAACCGTTGTTTTTATGGGCTCAAAAGGCAATTGAGTAGTAGAGCCCTCTCTCGGAAGACTAAGTTGACTCTGTATAAGACCTTGATAATCCCAGTCCTGCTTTACGGTGCAGAGGCATTGACAATATCCCAAGCGGATGAAGAGTCTTCTGGTCTTTTCGAGAGAAAAGGTCTGCGCGCGATCTTTGGTATTGTTTGCGTTGGTGGCATTTGGAGGAGAACCTTCTCCTTCCACGAACTATATGGGCTGTACAGCGACATGAGTCTGGACAGGCGTCTACGGATCTAACGCCTAAAATGGCTAGCCCATGTAGAGCGTATGTACAACTTAGCTCCGGCCCGAAGAGTCTTTGACTCTGAGCCTGTGGGACAAGGCAACAGAGGACGTCCACATACAAGGTGTCGAGGAGGACCTCGGCCGGCTTGGTGTGCGAAACTGGAGACAGCTGGGGAAAGATCGTGCTGGCTGGAGAGGCATGTTGAGCGAGGCCCAGGTCCACCTCGGACTGTAGCGCCCTAAGAAGAAGAAGTCTTGCTGTTCGAACACATGATGATTTCTCTTCTGGATATTGTTTTGTTTCTTAGCTAGAGCTTCATTAATTTCCTTCACTATGAATGGAGCTATTATTTGACAATTTCCCACTGGAATTCTTCCTCCTTCATAGACACCGTGTCAATTTCTTATCCAAGCTTCTTTTTTGACTCGTAAATCCAGCAATTTATTCCCACACAACCCCGTAAATCACCTCATTTTTCCATTAATCCTTCGAGATCCTAAACAGGAAAAAATTCAAATCAAGTCCCCCGTGCGAGATGACACCCCTCCTTTCAGCTGTACATCGCTCATTCTCACCTTTTGACGCATTCTCTCCCCTCAGCAATATTCCTTGAGCAAATCCTTCAATCAGCTGCAACGTGTTGGAAATTGCCAACATCCACTGAGATAGACAGCGACAGCAGCACGAACGTGAATAACGCGTACGAGTACAACGTGTGTGCGTTCTATTGCTGCCACACGTTATAACCAGCACCTGCATCCTTGTAAATTCTCAATTTTCAAATAACACCGCGAAAAAACGAGAGGGAATTGCTCGCGAAATTGGGTGACTTAATAAAAATCCTCGCTGGCGGCAGGAGTCATCCTGCACAAACAGTTTGTTTCACAGAATTTCTTGTTGATTTTGAAGTCGCGCTGAAAGTGCTGTTATTGTTGATGGTGCTATTTTCTGTAGATACTCTCATTCTGCTCTTTTTTCCTGTTTGCCTGTCGTCCTTTTCCACTAAAATAGGCAATTTCGGGACGTGATTTCGTTTAATTTCCACACACAGTCCTTCTGCAACCTTGGCTGTGCGTGTGTGCGAACTTTCACTCGTACCTATGTGTGTACATTCAATTATTTCCTCTCGCTCGGTTACACATCTCAATCTAAAAGGAATTTACGCCGCGCGCTGTGTGTGACGCGGTGGAAAGTGTGTCTGTGGGGGGTGGTGGTTTAGCTGTGGGGGCGACGGTGAGATGAAGACGTAAGAAAAAGGATATTTTTGCGCTTTGTATAATTTTGGCATTTTCACCACCTGTTGTTTACCCGGGGATAAGGCGCGCGGTACACCCCCATTAGAGGTTTCACTTTTAACTTATGCGCGTGTGTGTACGACCAAAATGAAAACATTCACCAGGTGACGCTAAAATCAAATTACCACCTTCAATCAAAAGTAAGGATACACAGTAAATAGGAATCAACGGGGAAACAAAACGAAAAAACACGCAGCATTGCTCGACAAAACGTAAATTGTAACACCGTTTAAGGAGCGGCACAGCCCTCGGCTCGCGGAATTGGGTACTGCAAATGAAATGCGTAAATTACGCTTCAAAGGTGTTTCACGGGGCGCCGTGGGTGGTGTGGCTGGAAGGATGCTGGAATTTTTATGTTTAACAATTTTGTAATTTCTGTGCCGAAAATTACCTCAGCAAGCAGTTTCTTTTCTTTTATTGAAATCCTTAAAATGGATTTTACGATCCCATCAGATGTTGTTGACTGGGCGGCGGCGGCAGCGGTGGGGCCCGATTAATTTGAAGACCTGACATGAGTGCGGGAGGAGGAGAGGGAAATAAAATGACGGGCAATATTCAAAAGGTTCATTTTTCGGAAAAGCGCTTAAGACATCGTTAAATGGAAGGCCATAAATGCAGAAGGACCTCTCTGGTTCGCTGTGCGTGTCTCGGTGAGTTTCAGTGAATGCAGTAAAGAAATATATTCGGGATGCGGAAATCCTTTGAGGGCTTAGAATGCGGAGCGACTCAGTTCTTAGTTGCAAAACCGTGAAGAGCTTAGTTGCCAATAAATTCCCAAAAAGGTGTTAATATTGAGAGACGCTCAAATGGAAGCGTGCTCATTGGTAAAAGGTCGTCTATTGATGGCAAATAAATTCAATGAGGGTACTTCGAATCTCTAAGCAGACATCACTCAGCCAATCACTGGTAACTGGGCTGTGAAAAATTCATCTCAGAATGGTGAGATGTGTTCATGGTGAGATGTTTCAGAGTCTCTGGTGAGTCTTAAGACAAATGTGGATACATGGGAATGCTCGGCGCTATAAAGTGAAGTGAAGAAGCAAGTTGAAGTCCCGACACATCTGTTAACCAATTTTTTTTATCGATATTCGCAAGAAATTTGTTTCTGAGACCAACTTTACAACCGGCCGATGTTCCTCGATTAGCAAGAGTTATTCTTCGTTTGATTTCAGCGCTGGTGTCATTGTCTGAGTTGATAGCGGTTCCTAGGTAGGCAAAGGCAAAGTCCTTGACTACCTCAAAGTTATATCTGTCTGCTGTGACGTTTTGTCCGAGACGTCGGTGGTTTCTTCTCCGGCTGTCAAAACTTCTTTCGGTGGTTTGACAGCATATACTTGGTCTTGCCCTCATTTACCGTCAAACCCATCTTCGCGGCCTCCGTCGCAATACTCAACAAAGCGCCATTGACATCACGCTGTGTTCTTCCGATTATGTCAATATCGTCAGAATATGCGACTAGTTGGACGGACTTCTGAAAGATTGTGCCTCTGGTGTTGGCGTGCGAGTTTTGCACAATTCTTTCAAGTATGATGTTGAAGAAGTCGCATGACAGCGCGTCGCCTTGTCTGAATCCTTTTTTGACATCAAAGCTCTCGGTTAGGTCTTTACCGACTTTGATGGAGCAGCGTGCGTTCTCCATCGTCATCCTACACAAACGGACGAGTTTGGTAGGGATGCCAAAACTAGACATTGCTCTGTATAGCTCGTCTCTATAGATGTTGTCATACGCGGCCTTAAAATCGATGAAATGGTAGTATCGATTTGTTGTTCCTGGGTTTTTTCCAAGATCTGCCGCAGTGTGAATATTTGGTCGATGGTGGATATCCTGGCCTGAAGCCACACTGGTATGGACTGACCAGGTTGTTGACGAATGGGTTTAGGCGTTCACACAAAATGGCAGATAAGATCTTATAGGCAATGTTCAGAAGACTGATGCCTCTATAGTTGGCGCATTTGAGAGGGTCTCCCTTTTTGTAGATGGTGTTGAAATTATCTTCAATATATCTTCATTTTGATTCGAATAGCTCACAAAACGTGCTGCTTTCTGCAATTCTCTCGTGTACGTGGTGTAGCTCCATTTGAGGCAAGTCTGTGAGTAAAAGTCTTACTCCTACGTATGCTTCATGTCTAAATAAACTCTTCAATTGTGAAATTAAATTTCTTAATTCCTTCCTCGAATCGATATTTACTCACATGTGCCAGTGCAGATACCCATAAAGCTGATTATGAAAGCGGATCATATTTGTTGACGATTTATTTAACCGCCGGATTACCTGCAGTTTAATACCATATCGCATGTCACGGCTAATCAGCTTTTCTGCTTAAATCTGAGATAATTTTCAAACAAATTTGCCCAGCCTCTAACCTCATTCCAAAGACGACTCGCCGGCATTGGGATAATTTGTTGATCCCATTGATCATTAGCCGTTGGCAGCCTTATTTATCCTGCCATTGTGAAGTGCAAACAATTCAAGCAGCATCACTCTATCTGTTTACTCAAAGTCCAGCCAAACATTCGTTAGCACAAACTACCTCAAGATGCACACAGTGCGTCGACCTTCTGTTTGAACAATTAAACTGGCGAAGAAAATTCCTTGAGTTTCGACGGCCGAACTCGAGTGGTTAACACAATATCCTTGCAAATTATACACGAAACAATTATCCACATGCGCTTTGCGTCCTTTGGCACGGAATTTCAAATTAGAGGTGTGGTTTTGTCTATTTGCATGGTTCAAGGCAAATGCGGTGCTCCTCATTTTCGGTTTGATTTGCATCTGCAGTCGGCCGACCGGCAAATGTCCACCTTTGAATAATTAATGCTAATTCGGCACTCGACTGTTGGGCGACGGGCGCAGAGTGTTGGTGATGTGGCAAAGAGCCTACACGGCTAGCATTAATTTCATCCCCGTCACCTTGAGATCGAATTGAAATTAATTGCCCCATAATCACGAGATTTGAATCGCGTGCTTTTCAAAAATTTATGGAGTGTATTGAAATGCTTAGTGAGGCTGTGCTTCTAATCTTTGCTTAAGATGCCAACGGTTGGATGGACGGACGATTGGAGCGGAAACAGGTCAGTCAGCCTCTGCTCAAGTGGATCGATAGATGATGTTTCATATTTATGGCAACTTAATGATTAAATTCAAGCTCAAAGTTGAAGTATTAATTTAATTTTGCGGTAAGAAGGTTGTTCGAAATCACTTCTAATAAAGAAAAGTATTAGTTTTCATCGGTGATCGTAGAAAAGAAGACTTCAAGACGCTTTGGGGTCATTCACATGTCTCTTCTTGACATTCTTTCATTGACTTCAATTGGTATTTTCCAAAAATGTTGTTCGTTGCTGCCAACACAAGGGGTGGTAGCAAAAGTCTGGAAAGCTGCTACATAAAATCTAGTTGCCCGATTTACAAACGAGCATTTATCTACGGTCTTCCAATATGGACTTCTGAACTTTGACAGTTGATCGTGGCCATGATGTTGAAGCTACATCTGTCAAACTGACTGTCGCTTATTCAGTCTGTCTTGCCAAATCACCATGGATGGACATAGCGTTCAACACCACGTGCAAATGATAAAATTGTTTTATCAAAATGGATGTTCTGTTCGGTCAAAGTTCCACGCGCTTCATTTTACGGTCTCCATAATCGTTCTACCGAGAGGACTATTCGCAGCGTGGTACATAAATTTGAGTCCACTGGCTCAGTAAACGATAGGATGGATAGGTAGGTAGGTAGGGTGTCTTTGCGACTGGGTCGCGGCTCACTGAGACCAACAGTTGAGTCCATTGTACCCTGTGAGACCTACACTTTTTATTGCTGATTAGAACCATTCAGATTGTTGTATATACAGCCTTGGCCAAATGTATTAGGCACCCTTTAGGATTCATAATGTCTTCAAAAAGCAACAAATTTAGTGAAATGAGAGGAAAAAATAAAAATCGTATACAACCTCAAATAGTGTCGCCGAAAACCATAAAATTCAAACTAGTTACTTCCGATAAGACGACTGGATAGCGCAGTTGGATGGCGCCTGCCCCAAGTTAGAGGGGTCCCAGTTTCGAATCCCAGTGAAATCGAATCTGGTTCAATCACCCTTTGCCGTTAGGATCAAATTAACGGCAGTGGAGTTGCTACCTGGCAGTGCAATGGACCAGTTTTGAGTCTGAGTGCTCCAATGCAATGTTTAAAAAGCCCTCAAAGCCGCAAACCACACCGGCCCTCAAAGCCAACACAGCCCATGCCATCGGTCAAATTCAGTCTGATTTATGCGCCATAGTGATGGAACATTGGACATTTGGGACACCGAGAGAAGTCGAGCGGACCTCTGAACTATGTCATATTTCATACTTAATGGCATCGATAGGCCTTTCAAACGAATATAAAACTTTGAAGACATCGCACACATGCATTACTTTATTTGAATTTAAAGATAGGAAGCGCTTAATGAATGAACCTGCACCAACCATTCAGCCTTAATTTCGAAGCAACTTGAAAGAGCCACGGACTTTCAAAATTGGAGCTTTTAAAAATGTAATCATTTAACCAACCAGTGGCCAACAGTCAATTTTGTTATCACTTACTCAGTTGACGAGTTTCCAGCACTGGCCGGGACACAATTTGCAAGTCATGCAACATGTGAACCCTAATGAGTGTGCCTGTACTCCCACGAGTGTTCAAATTGAAAGAAACAAGTATGAGAATGATTTCATGATCTCATCGTTCACATATCGTCCATTGAATCGCCACAACCAACTAAACTTTTCCCTCCCAACGTGATCAAACAGTGCAACCAAACGAGAAAAGGAAGATGAAAAAAAAGACGAGGACCGAGCTGAAAGTTCTACCAAATTGCTGAGTTACATGATGAGCTGCGTCCTGTACCCTGAACATAACAATTTCCGTAACAACTTTCCACTGCAATTGGTAATCTAATTGTTAGGGCTGGCCACGCTAAGGTGGGCCCACATGCACTGTCCTTCAGTGTGTTCTACGGCATTGGTATGGTATATCCTGAAAATTCTCACCGTCGAGTAAATTCAATGAGAGCTGTACAT
Organism: Myathropa florea; assembly: GCA_930367185.1. Classification (NCBI taxonomy): domain Eukaryota; kingdom Metazoa; phylum Arthropoda; class Insecta; order Diptera; family Syrphidae; genus Myathropa; species Myathropa florea. The sequence goes on along the minus strand of OV884003.1, from coordinate 12,833,091 downwards.
TGTATGAGGCAGCTGAAGAGGACCAAAACTGGATGCAACTTTTCGGGGGTTACTCCGTGATATGTGCAGTTCACTGCTTTGAAATTCCATGAAGCGAATCCGAAAGTTTTGCGTGCAATCATCCAAACGTGCAACATGAATATCGGGTGAGAGTTGTGTTAGGATTTGCCCTCAAATTTTTGTTTTCAACCATTTTTCTTTCTTTTTGGAAATTCTCATACGACTGAAAATGAATGGCTGGCGAATTCTAATGCATACGCAATTATAGTTTTAAATTTAATGTTTAATGCAGACATGATAAACTGACCCACACGGAATGAGATCCTTAAGTGAAATTAAGTCAAAATGTAATCCAATTTAAGTGCGGGATCTGAAAAATGTGGTAACAAGAACACAACATTGTGACCTGATGAGATTAGCAGTATCTTTTATCTTATAACCACGGAATCAACTTTTCTGTCGAGGTGAAAACTGAGGAAACTAGAAAAATCGGTTCTAGTCTAGTCTAGTTCGGATTCGATCAAAATCATTCAATTATTTCAGAAACGAAACCTCCGAATATACAAATATAATGATGCCTAAGTTGCTGATTCTTAAAAAGCCTTGTAGGCGCCGTGGCGTAGTGAGTAGGTACGTCGATTACTCCGAAGTCTAGGTTCGAATCTCGAAAAAACAATATCTAACCCAGGTCCACCTCGGATTGTAGCGCCGGCATTATTATTATATTATAAAGAAGGCTTTGCCCAGAGTGCGTTGTCTGTCTCTAGCTAGAGCCGGACATTTGCACAGAAAGTGCTCGGGGGTTTCTGACTCAGTTTCCACCCGGCAGCTGCGGCAGTGCGGGTTGAATGGAATGCCTAGTCTTTAAGCATGCCTGCCAACAGCCCAGTGTCCAGTACAGACCGCTGTGATTCTGGATATGTTTCTTCTACTGTTGTTGAGCAGTTCTTTTGTTCTCTTTTGGTTGTAGTTGGGCCATAAGCTTCTGGATAGGTTTCCAGCTTGTTCCATTTTTCGTTGGCGATCTTGAGGAAGTGATTGTGGATGTTGTTTTTTACGAAGCCTAGTGAAGCCTGGACTTGTTCCACAGCGAGGCTATCGAGTTTGGATCCTTGTCTGGCTAGCTCGTCTGCTGCTTCGTTTCCGAAGGAAGACCAGCAAACGCTTCTGTGATGAGGAGCCTACATCATCAGCTCTCACTTCATCAGCACCGAATAACTGCCACCTGATCCGAGCAAAGGCGGGACAATGGCAGAGGAAGTGCTCTGTAGTGTCATCGTCTTCTCCACAGGCGTCGCAGAGCGTTTCATCGCTTAGGCCAAGCACATTTAGGTGTTTGGCGAAGGTGTAGTGCCCCGTTAGTACGCCAATAAGTTGTCTGCAATCTGTTCTGTTAAGAGATAACAAGAAAGCCACAGATTTCTTACAGACGTTGGGGAGCATGCGCTTGATCTGCCTACATCCTGGAGAGTCATGCCACCTGCGGTCGTGCTCTCGAGAAGTCCAACCATCGATGGAAGCCCTAACCAAGGACGCGGGTAGTCCCAGCGTAGGTTCAGGTCCTGAGAATGCATCATCTGATCCTCGCCTATCAAGTTCATCGGCGATCTCATTTCCCGTGATCCCGTGGTGCCCCGGGACCCAGACAAGTCCTAGCGAATTTAAGCTACCGATCAAATTCAGAGAAGACTTGCATTCCTGAACTATCATGAAAGTGGTTGAAAGGGTTCAGCAAGGCCTCAACCACAGCTTGGCTGTCGCTACAGACGCAAATACTTCGCCTCTTCCACCTATTCTTCACAATAAAGCTCGTAGCCATTAGGAGCGCATAGGTTTCCGCTTGGAAAACCGACGCAAATTTACCTAACGAGGTATGCAGTCTGAAGTTGTCGCTCTGCACGAAGGCACCAGCACCAGCACCAGCACCAGATCCTTCATTGGTCTTGGAGCCGTCCGTGAAGATTCGACTACATTCCTAACCTGGCTCAGATTCTGGCCAGAACCAGTCCTAAGTGCAGGGAAAGTGGACTTTGTATGCTCGTCGCAGCTGGAGTACAGGAGTCCGTGCTTCAGACGGCATATCCATAAGACTGGGATGAAAGGAAATGCGATGCGCAAGGTCATCGAAACTCCAGTGTGAGTTGTACCAAAAACCACTTCTTTTTAAACGGAAGATAGCCTTGATAGTACACCCCATGATGTGGATATCTAGGGGGGGGGGGGAGATTCAGCAGTGCATCAAGAGCAGAGCCAGGCGTACTAGGGAAGGCCCCTATGCAGCCGAGATATTTACGCGAAAGCTTATTTCACCAAACGACCGATGCATAGGAGAGAAGGGGCCTAATCATTGCCGTGTAGATTCAAACGGATCTTTTTGGTGATAGACCCCAGGATTTTCCGAAAATTCCTTACAAGAGGCATACTTGGAAGTTCTCTAGTTCACTACATGGATGCTAGAAAATTCATATTCTTGCATAATATTATAGTGAATAAGTCTCCTACACACGATGGAGGTCCTACCAGTATTTAGCCTCATCGCCCGATGGCGCCACTATCGTGTAGTACATTATCGGCTACTGTCAACATTTAAGCCGAATCGGACTCGTTGTTTTGTTTTGACCGCGAGTGGAAGCGGCCGTGTCCGCGGATTTTAGAAAAATGGAAAAGGAGCAATATCAGTCGGTGATTCGATTCTTGTTTTTGAAAGGGAAATCGCGCAGCGAAATCAAAGAAGAATTTTTTTGGAGTTCTTCAAATTTGGTCTTTACACCAAAGTTCGGACAAATTAATAAAAGTCATACCCCTCAGTCAGATTATTTTCTATCAAAACCGACATAGTTATCAACTTATTGTGCTTATGGCTTCGAGGGCCACCCGTTAAGCGTTGTCTTAAGGGCCAATATGAAAAAACACCGTTCCTTGTGGTCAGCGAGACCTGTATACGATCAGTAAGCAATAACGGCATAGGAATACATGTCTGCACACATTTAAATCAGTAAGGGAAAGGCAATAACCATACATACGTCTCCCTTCCTAAGTCTTATTCATTACAAGCAATTACTATGCAAATGGTGTTGCTTCCTGATCATTCAATTATACCGAAAAACCATCAACAAATAACAATTAACTGCAAAGTTAGGTCCATAATTGAGAGACATCTCTTGTAAAGTTTCTCATTTTCAAAAACAAGCACGTTAGGGCGGAAACAAAAACATGGCAGCATGAAGAAAGCACGCATCCAAGGAACACATTGTATAAAACAATTTTCACTCAGCTCTCAATGCCAATAAATGTCGACTCCGATTTATTCGAAAAAAGGATATAAAATCCGATTAACTTCCAAAAACTACTGCAACTTCGAACTGGAATTGGAAAACTTTTCACATATATTTCGCTGAAAAGTTATTTGTAATCGCCCTCACTGATCCCGCCTCGGGCTAAATGTGAGCGTAAACCCCACCCAAGCACACATACTTCCCCCCGGTTTAAGTTCCAGAATCTCCTTTTCAGCAAGCAACAGGATTCCTTAGTCTCTGCCAACAAGACCACCGACGAAGGAACAGAAAAGCAAACAACAAATGTGAAATTCAATGACAATCGAAAAGTGTTTTTCTTTTTCTGAAAACTTTCCACATACACACATAAACACGCACTGGCAGTCACACACACACAACAACAGGGGAGAGCAACAGGACGCTGGTGCAGAAAGGATCAATTTTGAGGTATCAAAATGGAGCCTATAAAAATATTGTTATGACATTGGCTTCGGGGTGGAAGGCACCGTATGTGTGTGGCGCAATAACTGAGAAGTTTCTTCCTTCACACTCCACGTCATAATTATTATCCTCGTTGAAAAGGACATGACGGGCGGGAGCGAAGAAGGAACAAACAGGAAAAGAGTGTTGATAGAAAAACTTTACTTTTATGCGCTCCACATTATTGCGGGGGTGGGGCGATCCCACCTTCAGCTGAATGATGTGGTAACTAGTACATTATCCCTAACGAATACCGTAATGTAATGGACGATGAAGGGGAGAACAAAAGCAATTCGCCGTGGAGTTCTGTGTATTTTTTTGTGTCGAAGATTATCTGACTCCGCATGGATTTCATCGCTCTCTCGCCTTTTGAAGGATCTGTCGGCGATGGCAAAGTGGTGAGTGTGGGTGTAGGGACATCAAATGTTAACATTAACTTTCTGGGAGGGGGGGGCATGAATGAGGAGAGAAAAATTGGAAAGTTTTTCGATTTGCTGTGTCGAATGATGGAGGCGGCAGAAGAACAGATTGGATTGTGATTGTGTATCAAAGTTCTTCTGTTTAATTTCGGTGGGGGGAGTGGGTGGTCATCTTATCTTCGGTGAAATAAGAAAATAAATTAATTAGTCAACGAATTATTGGATTAATTATGCATTAAGTGAAGTTAGTTGTGTTGACGTTGATTTGACTTGAGTTCGGATTGTGGTTCCTAATCAGCGAACTTTTACCTGATGATCGATTGGTGGATTAAAGTTGAAGTTTAACAACAACTTTGCGGCTATAAAAGTGCACCTGGATGGTGGAATAAGACGCGAATTTAATGTGCTTGTATTTCCCTTCAGTCGATGGAAGTTCTCAAACTTAGTTAATTTTGGCAGAAGCCAATACGGAAGGGGGTAGTAGATATACTCTGCCACTAATTAAAGAAACTTGGAATTTGAAATATTTTAAAATTACCTGAGGTTGTCCGTAATCAAAATACATCAAATTTTGTGCCAGAAAGTTTCCTGGCGGTGAAGGCGAGTGTACTTTTGACCTAAATTATCTAAGCGAAGATTGGATGAACAGAAATAGGCTGAGCACTCATGCGAAATCTATTTATCTTGTACATGGTGACCATATAAGAACGATAGGAAAGAAAATTTAAATACAGTGGACGCTCGATATAGGGAACATCGATATAGTGAACAATTCAATATAGTGAACACACAGAATTTTATACCGTTTCATCTACTCATCGTGTTGAGCGAAAATCTTGCACGATTATTTATGTTATATGTATGGTACACAATTTGGGGTTGTTTGAAGCAAATACAAAGTGCGTCTTGCTTGTATAAGGAATATATTATTTTTGTTGCATTTTACGTTTTTTTACGGTTGAGTTATTTTTGTTAGAAACAAAATATATTTTTTTATAAATATTTGCTTGGTTTTTTAGTTATTACAAAGAAAAATTGTAATTATATTCTATTTTTGATGAATTGTACTTCAAGACATCCGCATTTTGATGAAATTTGCTCCAAGCAGCCCACGCTCGTTACAATGAACATTATTAGTTCACTATATCGAGCGTCTACTGTAAATCAATAACGGTGTGATGTATCAAATTTATTCTTCAAATGGCCACCATGGCTTCGCTAACAGTGCTTCAAGCGGACCGTCCAATTTTTAACGAGTCGGTCTAATCGAGGTGTGTTCAAAAAATAACGGTAATTTTAAAATTTCGCTGGTTTGGGGGGTCCCATTGTCAAAAATATTTTTTTTATGTTGGTATACATTCCCCTGATGTATGATAACATTTTGGCAACCGCTGTGGTTAGACGTGCTACCACGAGCTCGGCGATTTTCGTTTCTTAAAAAAATGGATAAAAAATTTGTATCAAATTTTGCGTAAAAAATGAAATAAAGTGTAAGAAAATATGGTGAGTCTGCTATGAGTACAACAAGAGTTTTCGAATGGTATAAGTGCTCCCAAGATGGCTGTGAAGTCGTTGAAGATGACGAACGTCTCGGACGCCACAGCACATCAACAACCGGTGAAAACATTGAAAATGTGAAAGAAATGGTTATGAACGATCGCCGAATCACAATCAGAGAAGTCGCTGACGATGTTGGTATATCGATTGACTCATGCCATGAAATTTGTTCGAATGTTTTGGGTATGAAACGCGTGGTAGCAAAATTCGTTCCAAAATTGCTGAGTTTTGAACAAAAACAGCGGCGAATGGAAGTCACTAAATTAAGTCATTACTGAAACGTGTTGTAACAGGTGACGAAACATGGGTTTATGGATAGGATGTCGGCTCAATCGCCCCAGTGGAGGCATTCTGGATCGCTAATGCCAAACTCGCTGAAAGAGCTAAAGGCTATCCCAAAGATCGTGTTTGAAAAGCGTTTCGAGGATTGGAAGAAGCGCTGGGACAAGTGCATAATATCTAAAGGGGACTATTTTCAAGGCGACGTTAATGTAGACGAAAAAATAATTGTTTTTTTAATTAAATTTCGTCTTATTTCCTGAAAACAACTCGTATGTGCGGCGTTATTCCGGCAACAGCGAGTCGATTGTTCGAACTCATCCAAACTGATTAGCGTTGGCTTGTTAACGTAAACTGGCGTAGCCCCAAACAACAAAATCGAGTGGTTTCAAGTCGTCTGATCGCTCATTGTACACATATTCCTTGCAAGCAACAAAAAATAAATCTAATCTAAATCTCGGTCCACCCCGGACTGTAGCGCCGCTATTATTATTATTATAATCTAAATCTAATCTAAAGTGCGCCAACCACTTGATTTCGAAAAGTCAGTTACTGGAAATTGTTCGCCCTGATTGCTGTGCTTTTGCAACTCTGAACCAGTGTGATAACACAACAGAGATCGTCCACGTTTAAAGTGGAGAGGGACCTTTAACCAAATTGGTGTGCGCAACTGGCGACAGCTAGCAAAATGTTGTACTAGCTGGCGAGGTTTGTAGCGTACATTGAGGACGTGAAGTTCTCCAAGAGAAAATAATCGAGTGGTGTCAAGTCAACTGATCGCGGCGGCCAATTGATGAACGATCGCCGTACAATGACCCACTCGCCAAACTTCTCCTTTATAACTTCGACTATTGCGTCGTTTGTATGGCACTTAGCGCCACCTTGTTGAAATTACAGCTCGGATATATCGATGCTGTCGAATTCTGGTCAAAGAAAGTTGGTAAACATCACTCAATACCTAATAACATTGATCGTAACAGTGTCTCCTTCCTCATTTCGAAAAAAATGAGGTGCGATAATTCCGCCATGACGTAAACGGCACCATATCGTCAATCCTTGTGGATGTACTGGTGTTTGATGGCTTCTAAAACGGAAATGTTGGTTATTGACATAGCCGCCGAGCCAAAAATGGTCCGAGAAGGATTTTCACCCAAAATCCGAATCTCCGGATCGCACCCAATTAGCGAATTCATGACGTTGTTTATAGTCGTCTGGCTTCAGTTCTTGCGTCAGCACAATCTTATATGGATGTACCGCAAAATAAGACGGGTTGACTCTCTGGCGATGCCCAGTCCAGCTGATCGGTGCCGAATCGACATTTCTGGGACTTATTCGAAACTGGTCTCAACGGAGGCTATGTATTCTTCATATCGCACCAATCTCTGTCTAGTTGATGGCTAAAGGTCTAAAAGAGTGTACTCACACTCAAAATTTTCCACGGTGCGACGAATTGTCTGCACACTGAAGCGATGATAACAACCGACCTCACAACGGAATTCACGTTGCGGATGAACGAGTGAGCCGGAATTACGATAATATTTTTCAACAATTTCCTCATGTTCGACAAGCATGAAACACAAGCATGAGCAGTGAAATGGCAAACTTAAGTGGAAATTGTGAGTGCTGGATGTCATTGGTAGCTTTGACAGCTGCTGAAGCATAACAGTTTGAAAAATTAAGTATCATTGCTTACTGGTCATCCTTTACGTAATCCAAATACATTAAGTTCTGTGATAAACCTTTCCTGACAGTAAAAGCGATTGTACTTTGCAACTTAATAATCCAAACAAAAATTGCTGGATAGGAAAAGGCCGAGCACCCAAGCGGACTCTATTCATCTAGTATTTGTAAGCGTGAAGTGAGAAAAAGGGCAATGGACTTCAATCCGTGCTTTCATTTATTTCCTGAGCCAGAGAGCGAACACCTACAAGAAAGGATTCAATTGCCCAACAACAAATAACCGCATGTGCTAGATTGTTTCAGGAATTAACTTTGAACATTCCCAACCGAGGATTTTTACAGCCATTATGTGACTGGCCATCTACCCTAAAGTAATTGAAAACATACCCGCCCCAAAGGCATTTAAATCAAACCCCAGCATCCAGTGGCATGAAGTACTATTCGCTTGACTGAATTTTTATTATGATTTTTATTTTCCTTTCATTTATCGTCCCAATCAAGACAAGACGAACGATTTGAAATCACGTTTTCCTTTGATATCGTCCATCATCCTGCTCCAGCGGACCAGCACATGCACCCCTTTTAATATCAGCCCTCCAACGTGGCGCATACATATGAAACTAATTTATTTAAATAAGGGTTCGACGAGTGGTGCTTTTCCAAACGATTTACGCTCACTCTTCCCCACGGAGCGGCTCGCCCGCTTCCAGTCGATGCTTGAAACATACGCCACCGAGAGGTTAAGATACCCTAGGAATCGACGAAACTGGTCATCAATCGCTCCCATCTGCAGAGCCACCTGTATCCATTATGCGAGAGTTCAGTTCGGAACCCCCTCAAGGGGAATTCGCATACGAATTGAAAAGAAATTCACTGAGAAAATATCTTCCGCTCAATTGGCAGTAATTTCTAAATGAATTCAATCGAACAGAAACGTTCACTGTTCAGCGGAAATGCATTCGACCCCTTGGAGACGTGAATGACGACTCTGGAGTCTACAGCAGCTTATCGACAGCTTCACTGGGGGTGACTGACCGGTTGTTTCGTACAAACAATTTTACAACCCGAATACACTCAGAAAATCGTTACTTACACTTGACTGTGCCGCAGAGATAGAAGTTTTGCCCCGAAATTGCATCGCGGTGGCATATGGTCGTTGTGATTGCTTTTACACGCGCCTCTCGGAATTTATTACTCCGAGGCGATGTTACAATTGAACGAAAGACACTCACTTCCAAGTCCAGTCCCAGTGCCGGAAGGTATGAATAAGCTGCTCCTCAGAATAATTGCTTTAAACTAAAGCTCTAAATTAAAAAACTTTTTTATACTTCAGTGATTCTGGCATCTTGAGTGATAAAGCAGCACGACAACGCGTTCTGTTTTTGAGGCGAATTTTTGGCCGCCGTCTCCTCGTTTGCATTCGCTTGCGCCCAACGAACGAGCGGGGGTATTGAGTGTGAGAGCTTTAGGTAAGGAAAATGGAAAACGAATCTTAACTGTTTCAAATAGATGCACGGAGAGTTGGAATAAGAGTAAAATATATTCACTTCTGCATAGCATCTGTTACAATTTGTGGATGAGTTTTAAATCAGAAGTCCTTCTGCTGCCGTGGAAGGATGAAATGCAGAAACTTTTTACGAGCCAGGTTCTTGAATTAAAAGTTCGGTTTTTCGGGGTAATAAAATCCTGAAGTGGTATAATTGGAAAAATGAAATAACTTCGTTCGGAGTTATTGGCAAAGTCGTCATTCTGGATAGCTTATTGAGAAAAAAAAGGTATAAATCGTTGGCTATTTCAGAAGTAGCAGGATGTGCATGGGGATTGGAATTATCGTTGGAGGAATTACAAAAATGGGACACGAGAGGACTCCTTCCACCGACCGTTGACGAATGATTGCATGAACCTTATGGCGTACGTGCGACGAGAAACGATCTTTTATTTACATTGATGGCGAAGAGACTTTGTTGTGAGACAGAGTTGGAGTAAAAAATGAAGCAGACAAAGTGATGAAATTGAAGGTAATGAACTTGAAAGAAAAATATGATTAAAGGTTGTTATTTGAATTGTCTCCGACGATTGTAGCGCCAATGCTAGGGAACGAGGAGTCGTGTGTGTTCATGGTGTAAAGAAAACATGGTGTACCTGAAAATTCGCCACTTTTGAATTTATGACCACATTCTGGGTATTTCCTGAGCTTGAATTGTAATTCAGTCTCTGCTTTAAAATATGAAAAACAAAAAGACTGACTGAGTAATTAATTGTATAATTGTGTTATTTAGGGATGCGAAACTGTGCCGTGGGAAACAATCCTAAAATAGATAAATAATTTTCATTTGCTTTAACCTTTAGTAATATACTTCTGTATACTTCCTCTCTACTTCTGTATAATTCCTCTTTACGAATTATATACGACTTTTTTTTGCGCAAATTTACATAAATCGTAAAATTTTGATCCGAAGTAAAACACTATTTTCCTCTCCTTTTTAGACTTTAGCAGCATGATCAAGCGCATTGATATTTTTAATATTTGGTATATGGCGAAGAAAGGTCGCAATATTACCAAAATTAATGAAACATGAGCAATTTTTAGGGAAACTTACCAAATTGAAAGTTTAGACGCAAAGAAAAAGATAATTACGCTTTGTAAGTCCTTTCATAGAAAATGGGAGGCTTGTTTGGCTTGATTGCGTCGAAGACTTCAGATCTGCAGAGGAGCAAATAGTAGAAAAAAAGTCGCCAATAATCAAGGCACAACCAAAAAATCACTTTTTAGAAAGCTCCTCTCGAACTAAGAGGAGACGAATTGCTAAGATCGTTGAAATAGACGAAGATATTCCTTGACAATGCTTTGTCAGCCCACAGACAATCTTCAAGCCCAATAACTTGATTCAAATGATGCTTTGAAACTTTTGGTTGAGGCCAAATTGTCAAAACATCAGTACCAAGTTATCAGGAACATGGTAAACCAAAAGACTGAAGTTGATATTTTTCTAAGCTATGCTAAGTTACTCCTAATACATAAAATTTCTCACTTTTTTAACTATTTCTTTTATTTTCTATCATTTAAAATACAATTTTGAGTTTTGACCGCCCTTCCCATACAAATGAAACCACTGTGCGGCACCAATCGCCCTGTACGTATGTACAGTGTTGGCCAAAAGTAAAGCAACTCAGCCTTGCTTCTTCGCTGCCTTATGACGGGTCTTAACAATTTTTTTTTCATAAATATCATTGTCTTAAAGTATAAAAAAAAACTCAATAATATTACCCTCCATTGGGCGAGATTAAAAAGTTTTTTTCTAGATAGTTGTACTCTAGAACATTATCAGTGACTCGAAAGAGGTGGAGCCATGAAAAAATGTTAGGTGTTTTTTGAGATTCGAACCTTATACCCAGAGCGTCGAGTCGACGCACCTAACCACTACGCCACGATACTCATTAGAATAACTATTATAGTTAAAAGAAGCGCAGAGCTAAAGGTTCGATTCTTGAAGGGATCAAGCACGAAATTGCATTTCGCTGACCACTTCCTGCTAATCATTGAGAATGTTCTGAGCATAAATTGTCATTGGAGGCATCTCGAATTTCGGAGCTGGCTTCAATTTGCAGGCAACTCCATTCATGTGAGACCAACAACACGCACAAAACGATTGAGTTTCTTTAGTTTAAATGCATTTTTTTATTATTTTATTTAAAATCGTATGTTCTAGGAAAAATACTTAAGCTTGATATACAATAAATGGTTTCTTATACTATCTTAGTGGCCCTATGCGAGCCACTAAGTTAATCTAGGAATTTATAATTTATTTTGCCATCCAAGTGATCAGGCCCGGTTTTTATTAGTTCACTATATCGAGCGTCTACTGTATGTGGTTCTCGTAAAGTATCGCGATTCCAGACTATTGGTGACAGTTTCACAAAATTGAAACACGCACTCGTTGGTGTATCGCTAGAAATCGCCTTTATCCCCGTTTTGCGCTGACTGGCATTAAAGTGTGTTGTTCACCCGTGTCAACAGGAACTATAAACATTTTCATGAGTTTCCTCTGCCAAGTAATTTCCGCAACCAGTCATTCCATTAACTCGAAGTCCTCCAGAAAGGAAAGAAAAAAGATTTATCAATTGTTTCAGGTTTACAAAAAGTAAACCTTTCCTCCGCCACCTATAACTTCAATGGAAACAAAACAAAAAAGGAAAAAAAATGTTAACACCTCTAGGTTCAGAAAAGTGCTGTAAACCTGAGAATCTCTTCAAAGTAGCACGTTGCAAAATACTTTCATCTAAACTTCTATCATTAAATACAACTTAATGCCTCACCTTTGAAGTTGGCAACTTTTTCCCTATGCCCCCTGCCCCATGCCCCATTCCAGTGCTCCATCGGGACGAAGCCAATAGCATTTGTCCGCTTTCATTATGTTTCTTTTTACGACTCACTTCTCTTCCGTACATCCTCCTGAACCCTGGTCCTTGCACTTTTATTTAATTTTCACTTAGACTGTACATTTTCTTTCGCAGTAAATAAAATAAAAAACGGAAAACAAAACAGAACACGAAATAAAAGAGCACAAATTAATCCTCTTTGGTATTCATTGCGCGAAAATTTGTGTGCAGGACATGTCGTCATAATCAGTCTGTCGTTGATTGAGAAAGGATCGAGGAGGAAGAGCAAAAAATCCTTTTGAAATGAAGGGAAAATAATGTCTGGCCATTAGTCGAGAAGAGAATGAATTTCTGTACTTCGTTAATGCACCACAACGAGAGGTGTCCTTTTAACAATATCAGTGCCTGGGACATCAAAAGCAAAGGCTATCACAAATCCATAAATAAAATAATTTAATTACAGTATCTCGGGGGTGACAGGAAAGGTCATATCCCTTCCAAGGCTATCATTGTCGGCCCCATTCCCATCATTGGGCTGATCTCCCCATCCTCAAAGGGGATCCCCGCCTGACCCCGAGCTTTGTTGGGATAGGATGTGTGTTGGAGGTAAGCAAGACAACAAAAGCTGACCCTGTACGAGTACAGGGATATTAAATTCATGCAAAGGTACACCCGGCCATCTGTGTCCTCCGTCGGCAGGCATGTGTGAGTGCGTGGGTATGCCCTCTCAAGATAGCACCACACATGCACATGGATGGACGTATAATCAAATAGTAAGTCCGTTCGGCAACATCCGAGTTCCGAGTAATAAAATCAAAGGCAGGGCACAACAAGCAAAGCTAAAGAGGCGAAGAAATTGCGGTAATAGCCCCGGAATGGGTGCGGAGGCACAACAACAAGAAAAAAAAATAAACCGCCTTCTGGCATGAGGAAGTCCCTCCTCGGTTGCTATGAGCGAAAGAAATAATAAAATCACCAGATGATGGTCATTAGACCGAAAAGTAATTTCATTTTATGAAACTTCAATCTCTCCACCGACAGGATACGAATGAAATGTTGTTTTGTTTTGTCCTTAAGACGAAGGACGAAAGGCGCACACAAATCTGCCGAAGGGAATCAGCACCCGCCCAGCAATCAGGGGTTTACATGTTTTGAAAGCGAACTAAACAGTCACTGGGAGGATGGCATCTGTGTACATTTGGCCTGCTCCTCTCGGCACGGACCCGGATCCTACATTGTGCCAATGCTGGCCATCAAATCGAGAACACCATAGTTTGACACCTGGGAGAATAATGGAGAAACAATAAAACGCCGAGAAGGGACGTAAATTTGATTTTGAAATAAATTTAGAATAGAATAGAACTTAACCGAAAAAAGGAGACATAAGCTCACCCTCCTCCACCTGCACCAAATTGCCAAGTCGCGCAAAATTGCTTTACTGTTCAATTTAAAGTTTTCAAAAGGTACTCTCCACTCGATGTCCATCCCCTATCACAATGAGTGTTGAGAAACCGTGCGTCGGCGGGAGTGAAAGGAAGTATAGTAAATTTTTGATGTCCTTTCATTGCGGAGCACTAGAGTGTTGTGTTACTTTTCGGACGAGGGACAATTTGACAATTCAATTATACGGAAACAAAAACGATGCTAACTTATGAAAGCTGGCTTCGAAGCCCACCACTTGACAGGGTGTGCCATAAAATTCAGTTAAGACGCAGGTGAAGTGAAGTGAAATGAAGTGGAGCATTTTATGTCCGCCACGACGTTGGTTGGCTATGTATTTGCAGACATTTACGTTAGTGCGTTAACGTGCTAAGCAGGTGTTGTTGGGCTCGCTTCTAATCCAACGAATCCTATTACGAAATTTTATCGGAAATTCAATTTACAAAAAAGATGTCGTAACGAAGGCAGAAGAGAGTGGTAATTAAAACGGCTCAAAATGAGTTATTCAAAAACGAGGAGGAAGTTTTTTTTATTTGAAATTATTATGAGCCTGCTTGTCAGCGCTTTTGTAAGGTAATCAAGGATGCTTTTCACTTATTTTTCATGGCAGATGTCGTTAAGGAGATATCATTACTGCTTTCGAAAATTTGGATTATGTGACTTCTTTTCTTGGATGTAACACACAATTTTTGAAATGAAATGAAACGACACACAGGCGGAGCGGTTTTGTCGACAGACTGACAGTTTATAATATATATCGTCTTATCTCCTCCTTATACTGGAGCCTTGACCAACATGCACCTACACCTGTTAGCCTACATTGCTTCGGATTAAGTTGGCTAAAGTCCGCATTCGATAATTTGGTTCAAGTTGCTGTGTTGTGTTGGAGTAAAGGGTGACCAGATAGCAATGACAGTTTTACAAATGACTATGTTTCAGCAGCTGTCAAGGTTACCAATGACATCCAGCACTCACAATTTTCGCTTAAGTTTGCCATTTCACTGCTCATTGTTTCATGCTTGTCGAACGTGCGGAAATTGTTCAAAAATATTATCGTAATTCCGGCTCACTCGTTAATCCGCAACGTGAATTTCGTCGTAAGGTCGGTTGTCATCATGGCTTCAGTGGGCAGACAATACGTCGCACCGTGGAAAAGTTTGAGTATGAGTACACTCTTTTTGACCTTTAGCCATCAACCAGTCTGAGATTGGTGCGAAAGGTAGAATACATAGCCTCCGTAGAGGCCAGTTCCGAAGAAGACCTAGAAATCGGTTCGGCACCGATCAGCTGGACTGGGAATCGCCAGAGAGTCAACCCGTCTTATTTTGCGTTACATCCGTATAAAATTGTGCTGACGGAAGATCTGACGCCAGACGACCATAGACAACGCTGTGAGTTCACTAATTAAGCGATGGAAATGTTGGCTCAAGATTCGGATTTTGGCCAAGAAAACATCTTCTCGGACGAGGCTCATGTCAGCGGCTATGTCAGCAAGCAAAATTGCCGTTACTGAAGCTAACCAAATCTACAAGTGTTCGGCTAAACATTAATGTCTCCATAATGTGCGTAGGGGTCGACGCACTTACCCACTACGCCACGGCACCGATCAGCTGGACTGGGCATCGTCCCAGAGTCAACCCGTCTTATTTTGTGGTACATCCATATAGACGCAAGAACTGAAGCCAGACGACGGTACATATCGCCGTGAATTCGTTAATTGGGTGCGATCCGGAGATCCGGATTTTGGGTAAAAGTCCTTTTTGGACCATTTTTGGCCCAACAACCAAAAATTTCCGTTTTAGAAGCCACCAAACACCAGTACCCAGTAGTGGGCGTCGACTCCTACGCTCGAGGTCGTCAGTTCGAATCTCGAAAAAAACATCAAAACATTTTTTCACGGCTCCACCTCTTTCGAGTCACTGACAAGGCTCAAAGAGTATAACTGTCTAGAAAAAAGCTTCTCAATCTCGCCGTTCGGAGTCGGCATTAAACTGTAGGTCCCCTCCGCTCGTGAGAGAACAATAGCACGCACAACACGAGTGGTTGCTGAGAAGCTAGGCCCAGGTCCACCTCGGACTGTAGCGCCGCCATTATTATTATTATTATATTATTATTAAACACCAGTACATCCACAAAGACTGACTATGTGGTGCGGTTTACGTCATGGCGGAATCATCAGCCCTCATTTTTTCGAAATGAAAAAGGAGACACTGTTACGATCAATGTTATCAGGCATTGCGTGATGTTTTCTAACTTTCTGTGGCCAGAATTCGACAGCATCGATATATTCGAGCCGTAATTCCAACAAGGTGGCGCTAAACGCCGTACAAAACAACCCAATACTCGAAGTTGTAAAGGAGAAGTTTGACGACTGGGTCATCTCACGGCGAGCGATCATCAACTGTCTGCTGCGATCAGACGGGTTTACATCACTCGTTTTTTTTTTCGGGGACTACGTCAAGTCCTTAGTCTACGCTAACAAGCCAACGCCAACTATTTTGGAAGAGTTCGAAGCCAACATTCGAGACGCTATTTTCAGAATAACGCCGAACATATTGCATAAAGTCATAAAAAATTGCGGGGCTGAGATGGCCATTTGAGCCGTGAAAATATCAAATGTGTTTTTTTCGAGAATCGAATTCAGACCTCGAGCGTAGAAGTCGACGCACTTACCCACAACCACTTTAGCCGATTCCGTTTCAATGCCAGCAAACGCATCATTGACGGTTCGCTGTGTTCGGCCTATCACGTCATCTGCGTAAGCTAGCAATTGAACGGACTTTTGGAAGATCGTGCCTCTTGTGTTGGCTAGTGAGTTTTGCACGATCTTCTCAAGAACGATGTTAAAGAAATCGAAAAGAACCGAATAGGTTTCCGAGCATAATGCCTAATTCACAATAACGCTTCTGTTTATCGCAAAAGTTCTTGCTGACCTTTCAAAGGGTCGCCGAATGTAAACAGAACAAAACAAAGAAACAGCGAGATTGTCAAATTAGTCTTTGATTTTGAATACGATTCACATGGCCTACGCCACTGTTAAAAATACAAACATAAAGAGCCCTTTCATCAATTCACCGAATCAACTGAAGAGCAAAATCAAAGCCCAATCATTCGTGTTCTGCACTACACGATGCCCCACACTCGTCGCAGAACTCATCTGCATACATCAGAAAACTTAAACTTCTAAGCTGTCCGGCAAACACTGGCACAATGTAATCCCCTAAAAAGTTTAACTTGTAATGCAAACAACCATCGGATTACATTTTCAATTTCCAATACATGTTATCCCCTGTGCGGCACAATCTCCACTCCACTCCACTCTCTCTCTCTCTCTCTCTCTCTCTCTCTCTGTCTTCACCCATTCAGGCAAACAAGCATAATTGGCAAAGGTGGAGAAAAGCCGCCCTTGCGTCAGAAGGGGTTGCAAATAATTCTGAATGTTCCATCACAAGTCCTTTTAACACCTTCGCAAGCAAAAAGAAAAATAAACCCAAACAGCAACCTACACAATTTCCTCTTTTGTGGGCGCTCTGTCTCTGGTCCCTTCTCATGTTGACCACCAGCAGCACATTTAAGGGGCATCTGTAGTTCGGTTCGAAACATCAACGACAAACATAACATCCGGTCATGTACTTATCGACGGTTGAGTAACTTTCCAATATAAAAGGGTAGGAATAGGAAACCCTTAAAACTTCACCCGAACTGTTTGAGCGCACCTTTGCATGATAAGGGAACGAACCGGGGGCGAGTTCGGGCTTTCATCAGATTAAGCCTCACACCTTGGTCAGAGTGCGGCCAACCGAAAATATGTGCACACACAGTTTCCCAACGAGTGGTGCATCATCCCCCCCACTGGATGCATTCTACCCCCGATCTGTGATTGCAGAATGGATAATGGGAGCTGACAGTCGTGTCCCAATGTAATCACCTCATAAATGTCGCTACTGACCAAACAAATATGTTATTATGGTAAATAAAATGGCCAAGTGAGCCTGCCTGCAGTGAGTGGTCTCCTGGTGCAGCCCCAAGTTGATAGATGAGGCACAGATGCGGCTGCAACTGCAAGGAGCCTGCATTCGAGATCCTGGATTTATGCAAAACGCAATTGGCCATTGGGATTATTATCTGAAAGGAGGCCATTAGCAGGCAGCAATTATAATTTTCTGAAGGCACTCGTATTCGTCCTCGTACTCCTCGTACATCGGCAAAAGGCAAAGACGGACGAACAAAGGACATCTAAGCGTTTACCTTGGTGTGATTATTTATTTGTTTGTAGGAAGACATGACAATAAAACAGGGTGGCCAATGGTGGGCGGATGGATGTTCACAGGCAGAGGCACAGGCAGAGGCAGACTACTTGGAAAATATAATTTTGGTATTGCAGCCACGGGTAAAGTTCTTGCAAATTATTATTTGCTTAAGGAAGTATGCAGACGATGTCCTTCCTCGTACAATTTGGACCGCACTTCTTGTGGACGGAAGGGGCACAGCCAGAATGGACAAACTTGAAAAGCAATTTGCATTATTTACTACAACTTCTCAAAGGAATGCTGTGACTGTGAGTATGAATGTGAATGTGCACAGGAAGGTGGGCTGTAAGGCGGCCACCCTGTTTGCACTAACGATGATGATAAAGACGCCAATGATGATAATGATGATGATGATGAATTCCATGCCATTTTGCCCCGAAATCCAGGATTTGTGCCTGCTGTCTGCTTGTGTATTTGCCATCAAGGGTGCAATTAAACAAAATCTGCACAAATTTGCCTTTGCCAGGAGATTAAAGAGACCAAAATGAGGGCATTTGCAATAAATTATCAAATATTATTCCATTCAGAGCCTTGTGGCGATGCTGGGACGATGGAGGAGGACGGCGGATGCACTTCCTGGGGGCTGCACTTTGTGCTAAAGACATTTATTGGATTCGACACTGACGTAGGAGATAAATGAAGAGCCAGAGACGCAAACCAGTAATTGTGTTAGGCATGCACTGCATATGTGTTCCATGGGTGTAAGAAATTTGATAATCTAATCAAAGCCGAAGGGAGATTTGCGGACGTATCAGAGGAGCCAAATCAAATGTGTGTGTGTCAAAGTGAAGCTATGGGATTACGGAGGGTCCAGTGATTTTCTTGTTTTCTTGAGAATGGTCTTTTTGAAATGAACACACTTGAAGCAGTTGGAGTAGTTACAATTTACTAACTGCCTATAAATGGTCACCAGTGGGCTTAGACAGGGGGCGAGGGAGACCGCATTGAAATGTGATGTAATCATAGATTCATTGGCAAGAAGGATTAGTTATGAAGAAGTTCCAAGATATCTCTTGATTAAGGACCACTCTCAAATGTCAGTATTTATGCCAAATTTGGGATATAATCCTTTACTCTCTTTGGTGTGGGATGGTAGAGGAATTTATTGAAACATCAACAGTTAAATTCCATTCAAGACATTATGTCGATTACCTTCCCTGGCGAGGGTCTTCATTTCAGGCGAATTGAAGGATTTGATTTCGACTTGGCTGTTAGTGTCATTCAGTCGGGTATCTTTGCATCTGCATTTATTTGAACACGTATACGAATGGGAGCCTAGAAAAAGATGTGTGGGTTCTTGGGTCCTGTGTTGATGTCATTTGGAGGAGAAGGTTCTACAACGAACTGTATGGGCTGTACAGCGGCATTGACTTAGCCAGAAGGGAGAAGATCCAACGATTGAGATGGCTAGGTCATATAGAGCGAATGGAAACCAATGCTCCGGCCCGGAAAGTCTTCGAATCCACCCCCGAGGGACGGCGCAGTAGAGGAAGACCGCGACTCAGGTGGCGCACGCAAGTGGAAAGGGACCTCAACCTACTGTGCGTGCGAAACTGGAGGTAGCTAACTAAAGATCGAGCAGGCTGGAGACGCTTGTTGGTTGAGGCCCAGGTCCACCCCGGACTGTAGCGCCACCTCAAGTAAGTATAGAAAAAAGGTATTAAAAAATTATTCACCGTTGAAGAAAAAATCATCTGAAAAATTCAGTCAACAATTAGTATACACTTCCGAAAAAACACTTGTTGTCTTATATTAATAATAATGGCGGCGCTACAGTCCGAGGTGGACTTGGGCTTAACTTCTTAGCGTGCTATTGTTCTCTCACGAGTGGAGGGGACCTACAGTTTAATGCCGACTACGAACGGCGAGATTGAGAAGCCTTTTCTAGGCAGTTATACTTTATGAGCATTGTCAGTCACTGGAAAGAGGTGGAGCCGTGAACAATTTTGAAAAATTGTTTGTCTGAATATGGACTCGAACCAAGACTGTGAAAGTCTAATGCGCATGGGTCGACGCACGAACCCACACGGTCACGGCGCCCACTGTTTGTGTTACTTTACTATCTTAAATTTGGTCACAATAGCCTATCAACACAATTCCGTGACAATTTCAAAACCAGCGGTCATTACTTTTCCTGCCAATGGATGTTCACTTTCTACACTCAAAATCTTTTACTACAAGCGAACTGCAGTAACAATGTTCGACCTGATTACCATGGAATGTGTAATTTTTCAATTTTATTTTTTTAAATTTAAAAACCCAATTTGTGTCAGTTTCCTCTCCAAATAAAAACAAGAAACTTAACTGACTAACATCCAGCTTTCGCTTCTAATTGGATAGTGTCTGGCATTCCCTCTCCACCAGTTGTTGTGAACACAGAGGTCACGTTATCTTCCCAACACCAGCTCGTCTTGTGAGGAATTTTTTCAAGAATTTTTTGCTGAGCCAACATGTTCATTAGCCTCGGAGTGTACTACACACACTATGCCCCTGGGATTTCCCTCCTCAATCTCCGTCACAAAAAAGAAGAACCACAGTCCGAACTTGGCTTCAAGAATTTAAAATGTACAGACAATTAGCATACAAAACCAAGCCATCAGATTTCTATGCCAGCCTAATATCTGCTCAACTGCGCGCTCTATTGAATAACTCGTCCTGAATGAAGCTTCACACAATTATAAAATTATTAAATAAAATTCTGTGGTCTTAATTGTTCTTGTGCGCTCAGCGGTAGTCGTCAGTCATTTACTGCAATGCCAATGAGCTCCCCCGCTTGAATTGGCCATTTTTAATGCCCTCCTCTGTGCTTTCATTTTTTTTGCATTCCTCCGCATTCCTGCTTTATGCTATAATCTTCTCCCGCACAATAGTCCTTATGGAGAAATATACGAAAAAAGGAGCCCACTGCCTCGACCGTGCAATGAATACCACAAGAAAGTCGGTTAATTACACTCCATGCAGACTTCAACGTATCTAGGTGCATAATTGAAGAGGTCACGGTGTGCAATTTTACACCTTTGTTCCTTGATGCTTTGTGCAGGTGAGTGTGGGTAATATCTGGCAATAAAAAATAATCTTTGAAAAAACAAAAGTCTCAAATGTTCACATTTTAGTGTTCCCATTTTAAATAGTTTCGGTTGCTGTTGAAATGGGGGCAGGAAAGCTGAATGGTCCAGTCAATATGATTCTTTCATAAATCGCCTGGATTGTGGAAATTGGGTGTGTCCGCAGTTGAGGTAGTTAAAAGCATTAAAAAGAATAGGCCAAACAATGTTGCAGTTTTATTTCGAAATCTGCTTTCATTCGATCATTATTCATGCTTCGTTGGTTTTAATGTGGCTTTTTCTTCTACCCTTTTTTTGGTGGTGTTCTCAAAGCCATATTGCATCTAACAGACGATGATATACTTAATATTAAACTTAGCAACAGCTCAGGCCCCGATGCGGTTCCGGCTGTAATATTAAGAAAGTGTTCGATTTCTGTTTATCGACCACTTAAAATTATTTTCAACCAGTCGCTAAAAAATGGTGAATTTTTAAATAAATGGAAACATTCTTTTTTAACACCAATTTATAAAAGCGGAAAGAAGTAGAAAACTATCGGCCTATATCAAAGCTTTCATCGATTCCAAAGTTGTTTGAAAGTATTGTAAAGGAAAAATTATATTTTTAATAAAAGAAATTATTTCTAATAACCCGCATGGCTTTATATGTGGTAGGTCATGTTCTACTAATTTATCATTATTTTTGAATTACATATACGCGAATTTACAAAATTTACAAGTCGATGTACTTTAGACGGATTTCTCGAAAGCCTTTAATGAAGTACATCACACTTTGCTTTTAAATAAACTTAGGTCGTTGGGAATTCACTCAACAATGTTATAGTACGTTTACAAATTCAACATTTCGGCTAGTTTCTGCATTTCAGCCCAAATACATTGTATTTCGCCATACATTTCCTGCATTCTGGAATGTTGCATTCCAGCGAAATGCAGAATTTCGTCATTTGTAAGTTCTGTGTACAGAGCACACAGAACATGCATAAAAACTAATAAAGAAAATAGTGTCTAAAGCACTCGTGTTGTCTGTGCTGTTCTCTCACGAGTAGTTGGGACCAACAGTTTTACACCGACTTCGAACGGCGAAGTTTGAGACCTTCACATGGGAGTTATGTACTCTCTAAGCTTTATGATTTGGGATGATCCCATACAAATCAAAATTTGGTGTGTTGATCGGGATTTCATTCACGGACCTTCGTTATAGGAGTCGATGAACTCACTTACTTATGGTGACTTAACACAGCGAAGTCGTCGAGGGATATACATTGCAAAAAATAAGTTCCTTAAGTTAAAATGAATTGTTCATTTTGTTTACAAAAAGTCAACAATTGTTGTTTTGGAAAATTGTTTGTCTTATCTGGGATTTGAACCTAGACTTGAAAGTCTAGTGCTTACATGAGGCAGTTGAACATGATGAACATCATATTTTACCTTCCGAAAAATATACAGGAACAAATTAAACATTGAGACATGGTAAAAATCTAATCGTTTTGGTGCTTTCAGCATATCTCCTACACCGACTGCAGGTATTTATGGAATCGATTAGTTCGACTGGGCGACTGCAATTTGATAAGAATTCGTCTATGATATTTTTTCGAAAAAATTGGGAACACTGATTTCTTTAATTTCCCCCCCTTCCTGGCCTCTCTCTGTCCCATTTCTCACATCAACAACGTCCAATTGTAAGGAGCAAGGCTACCACCATTTAGAGCTGAAAGAATGTGTGTGGTATACCTCAGCTTCAGTAAGGCCATGATTACGTTTGTAATTTACGAATGAAAAAAGGGCATTAAAAGTGGCTCTTGCATTCTTTCACACACCTTTTTTTTTGGGCGCGGGGGAAAAGAGAAAACTAATGCATCACCATCTTGGGTAATTAGGCAAAAATAATTGCACAGGTGAAAGAGAATTCATTTGAAAGTTAAAAAGTTATACTAGTACGTGTGCTTGGGTTGGAATCCAAAATATTTTTAACTTCCTTTTGAGAGGAACTTTAAAACTGATTTGAAATAGGAGTGTCATTTCAACAACTTTTGGAAAAATCAAACATCAGAGATGAAGAGGGTCATTTGGAACCACGATTCGCTCCCAACTTGAAACAGGGATATTTGTCAAAAAAAAAACAAAATTACTTTGAAATCCGGGGATTAATCTTACTTTCGTAAGTAAATATGATTGATTCCATATCGATGAAATTAAATGTATAACTTGGCCAGCTCATCCACCCTCCATATGTAGAGCCAACGAGTTGAGGATAGAAAAAGTTTCGGATAATCCACTTAAGCTGATGTCGTTAGCATCCTTCCATTTCAATTCGACACCATCAAGTCGGCAAACTTTAAAATTAAATTCAGCTCGTTGTCATCTGAAATCTTCATCCCCACAAGGGGATGATTTTATGTTTTTTTTTTGGCTTTTTTTCAGTTTTGTGAGTAGTTGTTGTTCTTGCTGTAATGGGTTTAGTTAACTCTGGCTTCTGAATACCCAGCCATTTCGTCCTTGGCGCTCGTACGAGCCACACGTATGTATGTTGAGGGCATGTGCAAGACTTAATTACAACGAAACTTTGTTAACTGACAAACTAGCTATTCATTAGGAGCAGCATTACGCTTCGATAAATCGCCTAATCAATTGAATTACGAATTAGGAGCGGGTGGCTGGCTGACTGACTGAATTTGGCGAAAGGGAAAGCAATATTCTTTAATTGCGTTATTATGTATGGGCTAAGGAGCTGCTCTCATTCTCACTCACAGAGATGTCAGAATTAAGCTCGGGAAACACATGCCAGAGGCTGGATAACCACAGCTGGTTGTGAGTGTGTGTTGCTGCCTGGGGGTGCCTAGTTTTAAGTTCACTCCCTGTGTGTGTTCTTTTCTGATGATTCCGAATGTCTATCGCAACAAATATCATCTACCCAAGGGCTCACCCCCCAGCATCGTGTAGTAATCATCATTCCTGTCTTCGGTTTTCGATTACATGAAACCAGAGTTCCATTTGCCTGCATGTGCGGCTGTGTGGATGAAGATATTTGCGATGGTGATGGATATCTGTGGCTAGTTGAATACAGGTTAATCCGATGATAGTTTTGTAGCAATGAATGCGTTCGTGTTTTCGTAGTACTTCAGATATTGGAATCCATTAGAATGCATTGAATTAAGATGAAGATGTTACAGGGTGTGCATTAAAATAAAGGGTATTTCATTAAGCGCTTCCTATCTTTAAATTTAAATGAAATAAAGTGTGTGTAAGACATTACTAACATTTTTTATTTATGTGAAAGGCCTGCTAATGCCATTATGTATAGAATATAACATCGTTCAAATGTCTGCCGCGGCTTCTCTGGGTGTACGCGTATTCGAAATGTCCAATTTTCCATGATTCTGACGCATAAATCAGGCTGAATTGGACCGATGCGATGGCATGGGTTATGTTGACCTTGAGGGCCGCTGTGCTTTGTAGCTTATTCCCATAGACCTGCGAATTCAGAGAACCCCACAAGAAAAAGCCTAACGGGGTCAAATCACACAATCTCGGTGGCCAATTCACATCACCTCCACGTGAGATGAACATGCCTTCGAATCGCTCGTGCAGAATTTCCTATCCAATGTGGCGTGAGCTGTTTGGCACGTAGCGCCGTGCCATCCTGTTGAAACCACATGTCGTTGGTGTCCATAACATTCAGTTCAGGCCAAAGGAAGTTGGTAATCATCGACCTACAGCGCTCGCCATTGACGGTGATGGCCTGGCAAACGTCGTTCTTAAAGAAATATGGACCGATGACACCCCGGCGCCAGTCCAAAAACCACACCAAAACGGTGAGTTTTTCAGGATGCATTGAACTCTCCTTTGGTGGGAACTGTGGCGTAGTGGGTAGGTGCGTCGACACCTACGCTCGATGTTCTCGGTTCGATTCCCTTTTTCAAGTCATTGACAATGCTTAAAGAGAATAACTGTCTAGAAAAAGTTTCTCAATCTCGCCGTTTGGGGTCGGCATTAAACTATAGGTCCCCTCTACTCGTGAGAGAGCAACACTCAGTTTCAGAGACACCCTGTCACTAACGTTAATTTGCCATATCGACTTTTACATGGATACAAGAATCATACTCATTCAATTACGAAGAATTTCCATGCTGGTTATGGCCGGTTAAAGGATCCTCCTGTAATAAGTTTGCCCATTTCATGTGGAATCCGATGTGGATGCGCATTTGTAATGCAGTGTTCTATATCCAACATCAAAGTGCACTTAATACAGTTGTGGTCTGCTTAGAATTTAATGCAACCTAGGATGAGTCTTAAGCAGCCTGCAGGACACACAATGGCAGCACAGAACCCTCCCCTTCTTAGCCATGAAATTAATAATGACGAAAAGGTCGGCCATACAGATACAGTGCACTGTATCACAACGTTTTCTACACAAAACCACCGTCAACGGTGTTACCACTTTTTCTAGTGGCGCACAAAAACCTACAACGCAACCGAAGTGAATCATTCAATTGGAATAATTTCATTGAGAGTAGATTGAGTTCGTTTGCATGGAAATGCGGTCGACAGGCGTTTTACAAATTCCATCGGCACTGCGGTGTGGTTTCTTTTACTGAGCTTGCCAGAGTTTGACCAATGCCATTTTCCGAACACTCAGTTGGATTGGAATTAGAGGTGAAAACAAAAACTAAATTCAGTCTTTTGTGGACTACGTAGATAGCCACATTGAGGCAACAAAAACTGGAAAAAAAAGGGAAAACAACGATAAAAAGCACACGACTGTGAATGTTAACTAGATAGTAAACTAAATTTCGTATTTGCATTGCCATTGTTGCCGATATTGTTCTTTTTTTTCATCGGAGCACAACGGGAAATTGCACAGGGTAGCTCTGGAGGTTGATCATGAAAAATTATTTGAATTTAGTTGGCATCGGTGGTGGAAGTTTCATAGCGTTGGCATTCTATTTAATTCGATAACGCATTTAATTGGGTTATAGATGAATTTTAAAGAAATGTCAGGCAAATTTTATTTAGTACTCAGCTCCCAGGACAATGTTCAGTGAGAACGTAAATTCAAAACGTGATGCACAAATACTTTTGTGCTCAGGCAAGCTCAGGCAAAATAGATTACTTTCAAATCCATTTTAAAGGCAATTTCAAGGGACTCTCCGTGGATGTGTTATAAACTTCATTTAGAAAGCAACTATTTCAAGTAATAGTGTCTTTGGTCTTTCCAGTCCAGTATCAACACTCCCTGGTGGGCGCCGTGGCAGTGTGGGTTCGTGCGTCGACTCATGCGCATTAGACTTTCACAGTCCAAGTTCAGATAAACAGTTTTTCAAAAAAAAAAAAATTGTTCACGGCTCCACCTCTTTCGAGTCACTGACAATGCTCAAAGAGTATAACTGTCTAGAAAAAGCTTCTCAATCTCGCCGTTCGGAGTCGGCATTAATCTGTAGGTCCCCTTCACTCGTGAGAGAACAATAGCACGCACAACACGAGTGGTTGCTGAATAGCTAATCCCAAGTCCACCTCGGACTGTAGCGCCGCCATTATTATTATTATTATAGTTGGAAAGTTTTGATGCATCCAACGTATAGTCTAGATATGACACCCTCTGACTGTCACTTATTCCGATAGCCTGTCAAAACCATTTGATTCAGTTTTTTAACCAATTCAGTCGTATCAGTCGATCAACACTCGTCAAAGTGCATATTCCAGCCACCTAATTTTCAGCAACTGCCAGATAAGACTTCACCTCCACAAGCAACTCTCCAGACGAGTGTTGATGGAGGGGGTCGTGTTTTGAATTATTGAGCACAATTAATACATTACAATCTCTCCCTAACCTTCTCCTCTTTGAGAAAACGTATCTCACTCTGCTGCAGATTATATTTTCTGTTTTGAAAAAAAAAAACAAGGAAAGCATTGACACATATTTACCTTCACCTTTTGAGCTCCTTTCATATTCAATCGCAAACAGTCGATAAGCACACAATGAAAGAAGATGAATGTAATCCATCATTACATCGGTTTGGGGTGGACATAATGCGATAATATTTGTCATTACCCGACTTCTGCTCTTCTAGGCAAATAAACCACCACCACTCCATTGGGCGTCGTTTAAGCAGCCCCCCCTGGCACAACCGGAAAAATTTAATATTTCATACGTGCGGCCGTAGGCCACTATCATCGGATGTCTGCACTCAATTGGAAGGCATAATCAGCTTTGAAATTTAAGCGTGCAAATAATTTGCAATAAATTCTCCAACAATGCTGGTGACGTGTGAACTCTGTTGTGTTGGGCAGCTTGCTTGCCATCACCACAATCCATAGCCGGCCGCCCTCCCCCGCACACACGACTTCTC
Source organism: Myathropa florea (assembly GCA_930367185.1). Taxonomy (NCBI): domain Eukaryota; kingdom Metazoa; phylum Arthropoda; class Insecta; order Diptera; family Syrphidae; genus Myathropa; species Myathropa florea. The sequence continues at coordinate 12,805,860 of OV884003.1, read as the reverse complement.
CGACTCGCGTGAGTCCTATTCGTGATGTCCTTCCTCTCAGATCGCAGTCGGAACCACACCGGCCTGCTACTGTTTATTACTGCGATTCCAATCAATAACCGCTATGTTGCCATCCATTGGTTGATAATTTATTTCGGCCGGAGTTGGGGGTTGTGGATTTTTTTGTGAGTGTGCTGCGCTTCGATTTTTGGTGGGTGCAGTCCGGTGCTGGAGTGGTTCGATCGTGATTGGGCGAACGGAGAAGTTTCAGTAGAAAACCGTGTGAGATGGAATCCTGCAACAGAATCAAACCAAAACATGGAAAATTATTTTCGTGATTTTATTGAAAATTGTGGTCACAATTATCATAACTCAGTTGATAATGTTTGATTGGCGAGTGGGCACGATGCTGTGATGCCGCTGTCTGCTTCTGGTGAGTGCGGTGGCTTTGGAAGCTGCATCGGCTCAAAAATGATTACGTTGTTGGGATGCAGCCAAAAAATGTGTTGATTGCGGTCTGTGGACAGGCGTTCATTCGCAAATTATTTTGTTTATGAGGGTTTTTGTGTCGCATGATTATGATAGTGTTGTGGTTGGCATGTACACACGTACGTGCTCGAATTCTGGACCAAGGATATTTAACTTAATTATGAGTTCAAATGAAGAGTCATGGTGAGTGTTGTGTGTTGTATTTTTTGTTTTTGTTTTTTGTCGGAAAATTCCGCTTTTCCGTGTTTATCAAAAACAATTTACTGGGATAAACAAAATTCGAAGAAAACAAGGCTGGGTTTCATTTCAGCAGAGCATGTACGTGAAGCGAATCTGGGTTAAAACATTTCTTTTGGAAATTAACGTTTGAGCTTGAATTTTATCTGTGCACATTGGTCTTAAATGTCTGCGGATTGTAGAGAGTGGGAAATATTGGGCTGGGAAGAGCATTCCATATTCGTGTGGTGCAGCTGAAAAACGACTCTCTAAACTTTCGAAAGCAGGCTTAAGGGTGCACTGATGAGCATTCCCGGCGAGACGAGTATGGAGGGTGAATTCATGCAGGGGGGGAATGCAATTGACTAGCTCACTTCAGCATCGTTTGTTAAAATAGCGATAAAACAGTGACAAGGATCAGATATTACGGCGATGTTCGAGCGAGTCGGTCGACTTCGAAATATTGTTGTCTCCTATGAGTTTTACCGTTCGCTGTTATATTCTATCTAGTAGGTCCAGACAGGTCTTGGGAGCACCAGACCAGATATGAGCGTTATACTCAAGCTTGGGGCGAATGAAGGCCTTATAAATTGAAGCTAAATCAGAGGGGGTGAAGTATTGCTTGCATCGTTTTAAGAAACTTAGACATTTCGCAGCATTTTTGGCGACCTCGAATATGTGGTCATTCCAACTGAGTGTTGAGTTGATACACTCGTACATACCGAGGATGGGAAGTTTTTCGGTTTCTTCGATGCAAGTGCCATTCAGGGATAATGGCTGATTTTTTTGAGATCGTTTAAGTGACAGTAGACAGCATTGAGTTTTGAAAGCATTAAATTCCACTCTATTGTTTTTACCCCAATTAAATATGCTGTCAAGATCGGAATTTAATGTGCTTAACATACGCTGCCACTCCAATTCTACGGCCGAAGGATAGGGTCGTGAGTCTTGAAACGAATATGAAAAGCTGAGAGTACTGTCATCAGCGAAGGAGTGGATTGGGTTAGAAGTAGCAGACAGGAGATCATTTATAAAAATGAGCAAGAGTGGCGGAGACAAAACAGAGCCTTGGGGAACACCAGCATTAATTTGGTGAATATCAGACTTGAACCCATGCAAAACAGCTTAAATTGAACTGTTCGAAAGGTAATTTCTAATCCATAGAAGAAGAGATTCATCGATACCTTAAGCACGCATTTTCGACAAGAGAGCCTGAATGCCTTAGAAATATCAACCGCAACGATCTTGCTTTCTCCTGCATTGTGTACAGATTGGTTCCACTTTTCGGTGAGATATGCCGATATGCGAGATTGAGAATAAATAAGATTCCTGTTGAGAGCCGTGTGGGACATCTCCATAGACAGTATATGGATATGAAACTCAGTGATCGGTAATCACAATTTGCACACAAATGTGCAAGTAAACCTGGAGTATTCTTAGAGAAGGATGTAAGAAAAAGAAATGTGGTTTTTATTTGGAGAGTCTTGCAAAATTGAGGACTGTTAGCATATCTCTGGGGCAAGCAACGACACATCTCTGTACGTTTCAAATTTTGTTTAAATTTATTAAGTGATTAAGTGACAAGAACATTGAAATTCCCTACCTACTTTACTCCTTTAAATAATCAATTTTCTATTTCACTTCTTTAATGAATATTCAATCGAAAGACAACATCAAGCTCACACCTTTCCTTCGCACATCAATGTTCAGAGCTTCATGGAAATCAGCAAATCCTTATGACTAGAGGTGGGTCTTATGAATATTCATGACATTTTTTGAATTCAATAGCAACGATTGATAATTGCACCCTCGAACCGTTGATCAGATACAAAGCATGAATCAGATGGAAAATTGCTTTTCATCTCTAGCTTGTGGAAGTGATTGAACAACTCCATTGAACAACTGCACCCATATGCTGTTCAAATTGCTTGTAGCAATCGAGGAAGGAGTCCAAGGATGAGTGTGTATTTACAATATGTACGAGTATATTTACTTAAATTGAAATTTTAGATTGGTTGCATTCGGTCATACGTGTTGTGAGGTAATTCGGGCGGTTGGCTTGCTGAAGGTAAAGAGATACTTTTTTAGGGAAGGAACATTTTGAAGATAGCGGGGTTTTTTGACACATTGAACTCGTGGAACTATTGATTTATAAGTTTAAAACTGAGAATAACTGGAACATGACATTGGCAAGTCGAAAGTTTTCCAATTTTTGAACTTTCACTTGCAGATGTTCAACTGATTGTTTTCATGGTCTAATGGGAGAAAGTGAAGTCGACTGTTTGATGGTGTACAATATTCGAAAGACACCAACAAATGTTTCCAAACGACTGTTCTTGCTTGTCCTGAATTCAGACTATTTCGAAAATAGTTGCTTCTTCTATGGTGAGCACTGATCTGGTTTAACCACCTGCAGTGTCATCGTCTTGCCCACAGGCGACGCAGTGGGTTTCATCACTTAGGCCAAGCACACTTAGGTGTTTGGCGAAGGTGTAGTGCCCCGTTAGTAGTTGTCTGCAGTTTTTTCTGTTAAGAGATAACAAGAAAGCCGCGGATTTCTTACAGACGTTGGGGAGCATGCGCTTGGTCTGTCTACATCCTGGAGAGTCATGCCACCTGCGATTGTACTCTCGAGAAGCCCTAACCAAGGACGCGGGCAGTTCCAGCGTGGGTTCAGGTCCTGAGAATGCCTCATCTGATCCTTGCCTAGCAAGTTCATCGGCGATCTCATTTCCCGTGATCCCGTGGTGCCCCGGGACCCAGACAAGTCCTAGCGAATTTAAGCTACCGATCAAATTCAGAAAAGACTTGCATTCCTGAACTATCCTGGAAGTGGTTAAGGGGTTGAGCAAGGCCTTAAGCACAGCTTGGCTGTCGCTACAGACGCAAACACTTCACCCCTTCCACCTATTCGTCACAATATAGTTCGTAGCCATTAGGATCCCATAGGTTTCCGTTTGAAAAACCGACGCAAATCTACCTAACGAGGTGTACAGTCTAAAGTTGTCGCTCCCCACGAAGGCACCGGCACTAAATCCTTCATTGGACTTGGAGCCAGTCTTCGGCAAATCCTGGGGTCTATCTGCTATGATCTACACGGCTATGATTAGGCCCCTTCTCTCCCATTCGGTGGATTTTTGAAACACTACTGGAGCACTCAGACTCAAAACTGGTCCATTGTACTGCCAGATAGCAACCTACTCTAGTGCCGTTAATTTGATCCCATCGGCAAATGGTGACTGGACCAGATTCGATTTCACTGGGACTCGAACCTGGGACCCCTCTAACTTGGAGAAGGCACTTAACCAATTGCGCCATCCAGTCGTGTCAGTTCCAGGGATGGTTTTGGTTTGTTTTTGAGCTGGTTTTGAGCCGTTTGTAATCTGGTTACCTGGAAAATGTGTCTCAAGCATGAGGGTCTCAGCTTTTGACTCAGTGTAGGTACCGTCTGGTTTCCTGAGTGTTTCCAGTCCGGCGTGTTTGTACTTTTTAAGAACTTTAACCAGTCTGCTGTGGGGGCGCCGTGGCGTAGTGGGTACATAGGTGCGTCGACTCCTACGCTCGAGGTCTGAGGTTTGAATCTTGAAAAAACACTGAACATTTTTTCACGGCTCCACCTCTTTCGAGTCACTGACAATGCTCAAAGAGCATAACTGTCTGGAAAAAGCTTCTCAATCTCGCCGTTCGGAGTCGGCATTAAACTGTAGGTCCCCTCCCTCCACTCGTGAGAGAACAATAGCACGCACAACATGAGTGGTTGCTGAGAAGCTAGGCCCAGGTCCACCTCGGACTGTAGCGCCGCCATTATATTATATTATATATTTACAGCTGAATCGAAATTTCGATATAAACATATTTTCTTTACTATTTTCCTCATGTTTGGGAAGCTTGAAACTAACGAGGTTGTCGCTCTCCACGAAGGCACCAGCATCAGGTCCTTCATTGGTCTTGGAGCCGTCCGTGAAGATTCGACTACATTCCTTTCCTGGCTCAGATTCTGGCCAGAGCCAGTCCTGAGTACATGGAAGGTCGACTCTGTATGTTCGTCGCAGCTGGGGTACAGGTTTCCGTGCGCCAGACGGCATATCTATAAGACTGGGGTCAAAGGAAATGCGGTGCGCAAGGACATCGAAACTCCAGTGGGAGTTGTACCAAAAACCACTTCTTTTTAAACGGAAGATGGCCTTGAGAGTGCACCGCAGGATGTTGACATCTAGGGAGGGGAGATTCAGCAGTCCATCAAGAGCAGAGCCAGGCGTGCTAGAGAAGGCCCCTATGCAGCCGAGACAGAAAGTTCTTTGAAGTTTGGTGAAAGCAGCAGTTACGTATTTACGCGAAAGCTTATACCACCAAACGACCGACCAGGACTTGCTGGCGTAAGTTAATAATCAAGCGCATGTAAAATATTTATTTTCCAATTTGAAATCACCCCCGAAACCATCAGCAGTCCAGACATTCTTAATCATCAGAGCAAACGTAACTAAATCTGTCTTGTCCCGAGATTGATTTTCGTCACCGAAAAGGTCAACATACCAAAACTTAACTTTGCCAAGGCGCTTGAGTGCCTAAGACAAAGGGTCTTACTGCGAGAAGATGTGCAATCAGAGGAAGGAAACACAAAGAACAAAAAAAAAAAGAAAATTGAAAATCGAAAATAAAAAAGAAGAAAAAAGAAAAACAAAGAAAATAGAGTGCCAATCGAACTCTTATCTGATGCGAAGCCAATAAACCCCTGGCAGACATACTCGTACATATAAAACATCTAAATCAACGTCTGGAAGAGTGGATGGGTGGAACTGAGAGGATGTTCGCACACAGCCCCCACTCTGGGCCGCCCCCGTTCCATCGGTCGGTTAGGATATTCTCAATGATTTTATATTCTTTTCGTCATTCCACCACTAACAACAACCAGCATCATTCGCCACAATGAACTGTGACACAGAAAGGCGGACGGGTTGGCTTCAGACAGAACAGACACAGAGTTCAGCAACGGAAAACTTTTCCAATGGAAAACTAGAGTCATAAATTTTCCCTCCCAGGCACAGTCATCGAAGGGTTGTTTGCTGCCATCGTTCCAAGTCAGTGGATTTTATGATTACAATCTACGCATGATTTGACAATTGAATCCTAGATACCATGTGTATTGTCAACAAATTGGTATCAGTTACGAAATATCGTCAGGGGGAGCGAACAGTTTTCCTCTATTTTTCGTTTTTTTTGGAGTAAGCCGGGGACCAGGAGGTTTTTGGTTTTCGAGGGAAGGAAGAATCAGCTAACCAACAGCCAACGACCGACAACCGAAAACCGACAGCCAAATGGAGGCAAAACTTTTTGACGTCGTCCGTCTGGTACACTTGGGTTTTTGCTCCGGAATTCAAATTCCCGGATCCTTTTTCTCTGATGAACTTGTGCGTTTCGGTGCTTTCGGTTGGTAGCCATGTTGGCCCTGCCCGCCTTGACATTCATCCAAAGATAAATGGCAATGACTGGGCCAAACCTAAGGAGCCAATTGAAAATAAAAATTTCAAGGGTCATAAAGCATTGTTTTTAATTTAAAACTTTGTCATTTGTCTCCTTCATGCCAGCGCTCCTCTCGTTGTTTTTGTTCGGAAATATGTGTGATTCGAATTGAAGAAGGTGGTAGATGGTGAACTTTTGGAATCGGATTATGTAAATGTATTCGAAATATTTGTCTAGGATTGACGAAGATTAGGAAAAGGGAAACCGTTTTATTGATGACCGCGATTTGTTTATGGAAATGTGCAGAAAAAGTTTTAATAACTAGCACCGAAAATGCGACTCTGCGGTGGGAAGTTGGGAGGGATGACGGAGATGGAAGCTAATAATTACAGATTTGCATAAAGCCAATTTTGATACTAAACGTCATTTTGAGTTAGAATATTTGAAAATAATTGACAGGATCAGCGGACTGGATGGATCATCCGACTTTTCTGGAAACATTTCCTTTGAATAAAACATCAGTTTCGTAAATCAACTTTTTCTTTTAAATTGTTTTTTCGTCTTACAGTTTTTGATTTATGTCTAAAGATTGTGAATATCTGCAGATATTCGCTTATTTCAACTTTTCATCGCATAAAGAAGCTAAATCCGGAATCTCAGCACCTAATTGTCAATTTTAGGGCCGCATTTGATAGCGGGCGTAGAGACAAGCTGCTTAGCCCCACGTCTAGTCTTGACATTCCTGTCAAGCTCGTCAGACTGAACAGAATGACGATGAAGAATTCTCGGTGCTCCAACAAGATCGGTAACGAATTCATCGAAACCTTTGGCGTCAAAAGATGTTTTAGGAAAGTCGACGACCTGTGATGTGATATTTTCAACATCATTCCTGAGAAGGTTGTGCAAAACTTACTGACCAACACTAGAGCACTAGAGAATCTGCGAAAAGTTCGAACAACTGCCGACAAATGCCGATGACATTAACGTGATTGGTAAGCCGTCCATGAGGCGTTTGCAGGCATTAAAACGCGAGGTATACGAGGGCAAGCCGAATTATTCGCTGTTTTCGAAAGGGCACACGACTTCAGATTGCCACAATAGGCAGCAATAACTTTGAGGTAATCAGAGGCTTTGTCGGGCCGGAACAGGAGAGAGTGATAGGGAATGAAGAAATCTCAACTCCAGTGAAAAACAACAAAGCCGCAAGCTCAGATGGCTTACAATCAGAGCTCGCATAACCTGGAGATTTATTGTTGAACTGCCCCCTTGGTGGAGCGGGTTCTGGGAACGTATGGTGGGCGTAGTAAAATCGGCTTTGAAAGCAGCAGTTGGAAAAGTAACTTTGAGCAAGAATCAGCTGTACACGTTTCTAACGGATGTGGAAAGCGTCGTAAATAATAGACCTTTAACGTATGTAGCAGATGAGCCTCTTGATCTATCGCCACTCACTCCTTCTCAGCTCAGTCAAAGCTCAGAAGTCTTACGCCAGCGATGGAGTGAACGATTGCAGTTTATATCTCGATTCAAGCGCAGATGGTACACAGAATATATTCAACAACTGGCGTTGTTCCATAAGTCAAAATATAACACATCAACCTACCTGGCGATTGGAGATGTTGTGCTTATGGAGGAACGTTCATTGCCTAAGACCCTTTGGCATTTGGGCATTATAGCAACCTGGTCGTGATGGAATGGTGAGCGCATGTGAGGTCCGAGTTTCTAATGGAACAACGTTTCAAAGACCTATTCAACGGCTTTATCCCCTGGAAATAACAGATCGTCCTAAAAATTGTGCGGCGGAGGATGTTGGAAATTAAGCTTTGGTTAACATGTATGTAAAGTTTATCTGTCTCTTCTTTTCTTTGCATTGGGACCGGTTCACTTGCTTAAAAGCTTTTCTTTATGTTAGTTCTAACTTTGCTCTTAAACATTAAGCATCTTGCTAATTCATTATAGAATTTTTAATAAATAATAAATTGAATTGTCATTTCGTTAAATTGTCTTTTTTTATTAATCGGGAATTTGTGAACTACGAAACAATTTACACACCGTCCTACTGAGAGGACCCGATAGTCGAATTGCAGTATTTTTCCTGTCTTATTCGAAAGCCCACATGTACGTATGTTTATAATGTTTCCACCCCAAAAATACACCGACAAAGAAGCAGAAAAAACATCTTCTCAATGTCACGCGTAAAATAATTAGTCGACCCATCCGCAAGTATCCGCAAACTTCACGTGCCGCAGAATTTGAAGTTCAACCAAATTTCCAATTCAACAAAAACACTCGCAATAAAACAATTTGTCTGTGACCCAAAAATTACTTACTTTCGTATAAATCTTCTTCACACTTCCTGCGACCCATGCAGTACCCGAAATTGTGTACCGCATTTCGATTAAAAATTTATTTCTAACGCAATATTTAATTTTCCAAACCAGTGAATACACAGCGGACCTTGATCTATCCGCAGCGTTGCTCAAAAGGTGCTCAGCTCATGTAGTTGCCCGCATCGTAGGAAGAAATCCTTTTTCGCAATTTTCCCATGCTATGATGTGATGCTTAGGAGAAAAGGTATCCTCGACCAAACAACCGCAACACGCCCTTCGCTAAATTAAAAAAAAAACAACAACAACAACAACTTTTTTCGGCGAAAAATTAATTAAAATTTGTTTGTTACTCGGCGAAACAGCGAAAATAATCCTACCACACAGCACTTGCACAAAAACAAAAAAAATGAGAGGAGAGAAATACGAAAAGGTACAGAAACTTACCCCTTACCCTTGCGCGAAATGCGACTCGGTTTCCCGACACCTGTTCACTGGCAGGATTCACAAACAGTGTTCGCTTGAAAATAGCACCGCTCCCCACACGAATCCTCTGCCCTTGTGGACGACAAAGGTTGTGGTGGGCAGGCAGCAAAAAAACAAAAAAAAACAAAAAGGACTAAGAACGCAATTGCCTCTAGTTAAAGTACTGCAGACGATGGCAACGACGACGACGACGACAAGGACGACAACGGAGACTGGAACACTCCTTCTTGATCCACAGTGCTGAAGGGTGTCTACACAGCACTGCAAACCTTTTACAAAACTAACGCCGTCCTATGTCTGCGGTGTGCGCTACACATTCTCGGTGATGTTCAAAATTAATGGCGAAAATCCAACAGCCATAATTCAGTCTCTTGAAGTCCTGAATCCTTATTAAGCGGATTAAACGCTTCCTGATTTTAATTGTGTGCCGGAGAACAAATTTGCGGACATATGAATTCCTGTTACCGACACCGCACCTCTGAGATGTGTGCGGGGAACGAAGACACCGCACCACACTCCCCATCGCACCACCACCACACCTTCACCAGTTAAGCACAGCGTACATCCGCTCGCAGTGTGCATGTGTGCTAAGACAGCACCAGTGTGCCAATGGAGATGTTGCTGCTGCTGCTGCTGCTGCTGCTGGAGCTCTCTTACACTCGAGAGCGTTATAATTAAATATGTAGTCCTAGCTGTGTGGCAGACATCCTTTGCATATGCACCAACACATACTTCAGAGATATTAATATCCACTTCAGCAGTAGAGAGAGCAAAGCCGAGCAGACACCACCAAAGAGGTTGTTAGATCTTTCCTCTATCACCTCATCTCCTGATGGCTTTACTGAATTCAGACGAAAGGATAACACATAAACCAACAGTGCAACCAATTTAACATTACAGTGGAAACCTTTCGATTGTCTCTGAAGGGACGCATCGCAGTCACTCGCCACGCCATTGAAAGGCGCTCTCGTAGGTGGTGCTGTTCGGGTGTATTGGCTCGAACATTCTTGAGCTGCTCCTTCGCTTGAATAGTTCTCCAAAGGTGCCTGCAGATAAATTTTCCCTGTTGAACGCCACGAAATTACCTGATTCTCGTTCGGATGCGGCTGCGGCGGGGGGCACATTTCACCATGGACTTAGAAGGAATGTTTGATTTGTGCTTAATGTCCTGGAAGGATGAATGAGGAGAAGAACGAACATTTGCGTATCTGTTTTTTAGATATCTCCTTTGGAATGGAAATGAATGGAAAATAATTGGAGCTGAAGCATTGCGAAAGATGATATCAAAAGTGACGTGGATGGGGGAAGGGAGACCCGTAAATCTGCTCGGAGGTATCCACCCGTAAAGGGATGAAGCTCAGGCATACGGATCACAATGGGACATAGGCAAAATGAGGAATTTTAAGACACATCCCGGCTATGTTCAATCCAATTTGAGACTTAAATCAAAACTTGCGGTGTGAAACATCCGTCTTGCTGAGAGAAACATTTGCCACACTGACTGACGGAGAAATGAGATATCCCCCGGGCATGAATGTAGTTTCTGTGGGAATCTCTCTGTATGCGCTCTAATCCATGCAATTGAGGGTTTTGCAGAAATTAGAATTATGCTTTCTCGTTTAAAGTAGGATGGATGGTTTTGTGGAAATGTGCCCAATTAAATGCTTATCCTACTTTCCCAATTGAATTGAGTACGTGTGAGGGAACGGGATGAAGAGATTGCCAGAATGGCTGATTGGGAGGAAAACGAACTGCAGCCGGGAAGCAGTCTTGCATTAGCTAATTTGAATTCAAAAAGATACATGCAGTAAATATAAGGGCTCATTTCTATGTTGGTTTGCAATCATATGCAACTCATTGGCATACGTATGCACAAGCAGTTACTCCGAGGAATAATAGAAAAATAATCACTGCGAGGCTTATAAACGGTGACTACATAGCAGTGATAGCTCTTTCCAATTCTAATGTTTCAGCAGCTGTTAAAGTTACCGATGATATCCAACTGTTAGAATATTTAGTGAGGTCTGCCATCGATTTACGCTTGCCAAACGTGCGAAATTTATTAAAAGAAATCGCAATTTCGTGGGCGCCGTGACCGTGTGGGTTCGTGCGTCGACCCATGCGCACTAGACTTTCACAGTCTAGGTTCGAAACCAAGTTCAGACAAACAATTTTTCAAAAAAAATAACGCACGCACAACACGAGTGGCTACCGAGAAGCTAGGCCCAGGTCCACGTCGGGCTGTAGCGCCGCCATTATTATTATTATTTTCGCAATTCCGGCTCAGTTACATTACGTTACGCGAATTCCGTCGTTAGGTCGGTACGCAGGCAATTCAGGCAGGCAAGTTTGAGCGTGAGTGCACTCTTTTGAACCTTAAGTCGTCAACCAGACCAGAGATTGGTGCGAAATGAACATAGCCGCCGTAGCGGACAGTATCGAAGAAAAGTCGATTCGACGCCGATTAACTGAATTGGGCATCGCCAGAGAATTGGATTCGAACCTAGACTGTGAAAGTCTAATGCGCATGGGTCGACGCACGAACCCACACGGCCACGGCGCCCACCATATTTGTGTAAATATATTTTTAAAATTCCGGCAACGAAACGCTGCTCGTTCACTTTGTTCACTTGTTAGAGTTTTATTTTTGAGCCGGTTCGTTAGTGGACTACACAAGCCTTCAGAAATTCCTGAGGCTCTTCAGAAATTCCTTAAAACTCATGAATATTTATCCAGAATAAAATAAAATAATGAATTATTAACGTCAACTACGTCATTTATTGGCCCTAAAGAAAAGAGAAAACAATTCTTTTAATGCTACTGAAAAGCTAGTGGTAATTAAAATAATAATAAGAAGACAATTAAAAATTGCAATTTTTATAATTAAATTCCCGAAACAATATCCAGATCTTTGTGCGTGCTCTGCATTAACATTTAATTTGCCGCAATTCTGCGCTGCTCGTTTGAACGCTCAAACTGCAAAAAAAAAAATATTCACCGGATACCATGACTATGAGTACGAGTAATTAATGAAAAAAGAGCAAAACATGATACAATATCTCTTCAATCTACTTGTAGTTCTGGCGGTACACCAAACATCTCACTCTGAAGTGTATATTGAAACCGCAAGGTTTAAATTATTACATTTTTTATTGAACTGATTTTTTTGCGTCCGTTCCGATGTCCGTATGGAGGTATTGTACATGAGTAAAATCCAGAGATACATGGTGGTTTTATGTGATTTTTTGGTGTTTCACTTGAATTTCTGTTTCGCTCTTAATGAGCCGACATTCAGATAACCTCCTTGGTTGGGCGAAAGGCCAGCACCACGTTTCGGAATTTTCATTAAGTGAATTCATATTCATCGAACGTGAAGAGGATCAACTTGGATGTAGTCGGAATCCGTAAATACGTAAAGCGTTACTGGGGGTTACATACAGTTTGTAAAAAAAAGAAAACAAGAGTTAATTGATATGAAGCGTGTCATTTTAATTTAAAAATCCATGGCATCCGGCTTGAAATCAATGAACTTCATGGCTTTTATGGACTATCTATTATTTCGAATCAGACTAAACGTATGTTCAGATTTAGGTTTGGTCAGGGGAGAACAAATGGTAAGTTGAGAGGAATTTTGGAAGACAATAAAATCAGCGTGCGAGAATACTCCTCCTCTACTATGTAAACACACTGTGGAGACGAAAATTCAAAACATGCCACCGTGCCAAATACTGAACGATTACAATGATGAAAATATATACGATTTCTTTGTTTTTAATTGACCACCAATTTTTAACGTTGATGCATTTTGCCTGCTCTAAAATATATTTTTGATCAGTAAATTATAGAATTATTGTTGAATTTAATAAGGTGATCCCTAATGGATATAAAACAAAAAAAAAAAAAAAATATAAAAAAATTGTCCTTAAACTTCGTCGAAAAACTTTACAAGCAAGTGAAGACCACTGTAGGCAAAACACGTTAGTTCCTTGAATAAATACAGCATTCACCGACATACAGGGATCAAGAAAAGTATTCGACATACGAGCTACTTTGACTGAAAAGTCTATAAACTCGCTTTGAAGTAATAATCTTACGAAAATAAAAATGCAATTCTTAAGTTTCATGTAACGTTTACTATACAATAAACAAAAAAATACAATAACAAATTAGGGAAGAAAATTTATATGCAAAAAAAGTATTCGATAAAAAATGTTGCTTCCTCGTCAAAAAATGGACTACAAAAATGGAACCTTTATAATTTCGGTGTGTCCGTCTGTCCGTCCGTTCGTCGTGTCTGTCACACTTTTTGATCTCCGAAGTTTATAAAGATATCGGCATGAAATTTTGGAATTAGGTATTTCAGGCTTAGATGTCATTGCCCATGAACCCAAATCAAAAAAGTGGGGCCATTTGGGGGTGGCTCCAGTACAGGTGAAGTTGCTATAAATTTTGAAACATTATCGCACCCCGTCGAGTTATATACCAATCGACAGTTCTGAAATGAGATAGAGGTTTGCTTCAACAGTTTTTGACCCAAAGTACCATTTGGAAAATATGGAGCTCCAAAGTTTTTTTTAATGCGTCCCCCACTGCCATTTCTAAACCAAAGTGTTCAAAAATCTGAAAAAAATATAAAAACTTGGCTTCATTGACTACTTTCATTTAAAATAATTTCAAGCATTCTGGCCTAAATAGTTTTGAAGATATTATCCAAAAACGGTCAATCAAGGACATGCGAATTTTTAAGATCTGAAAACGCAGTTTTGACGACCTCGGCGTAAGCATTATGAAATAATGAATTTCAAAATATCAATTTATGTTGAAATTTTGAGATATCTAAGGTTTACTCGTAAAATGATAACTATCTTCATTTTCACACATAAATTTCATGATATGTTCGACCACTCTATGCGTTGATGACTCTTAGATCTCAACCCCTAAATGCCCACCGCAGGCATAAACACTGATTGGGTATGGATGGAAGGGATTTTCTGTGTTGAATAAACTTGGATAGAAATGTAGGTACAGTCAGCGTCAAAAGCGAGTAAACAGTCATTAGCTGATAGTTATTCCTCTAAATTAAAATTTACTGGAATGGTTTACGTCTGACATTGCTGCCTCAAATAAAAGCTCTGAAATCATACTTCAAAATAAGCTATATTTCATTTAAAATAACAGTAAACATAAAGAAGTTTATTTGGTTCAAACGAAAAAGGGGCTAGAAACAGGCGTCAAATGTTAGTGAAAATCTCCAAAAAACAGTACCTTATTGAAAAAAAAATTTATTTTGTATGCCTTATTTCAAAGTATGACTTTTGAGCTTTAATTTTATATATCCATGTCTGTTCTACCTCATTCCGGTGAATATTAATTTAGTGGATAAACCATTAGCAGATGACTGAATGTTCACTCACTTTTGACGCTGACTGTATATGTATGGATGGATGCTTGTTTGTTTGGGTGTATGAATGTATGAATGAATGGTTGATTTGGGTTGAAGTTAGAAGAAAATTCAACTGAAATAGTTTGGAAACGTCGTGTGACATTCAGAAATCTCCGTCAATATTATGCGATGGAACCTTCCCGGTGCGAGTTCAACTCGCACTTGCCCAGTTTATTTGAAGTTGGTTCTACTTCATTTTGTTTTTTCCTTGAGTTTTAAACTCAAGTGGTAGCGCTGTTATTTATAACGATAATCTGAAGACCAACCGCTTAAAATCACTCAAGATTCAATTTCCTGAGCAGTGAACTACTTTAATGAACTACTGAACTAAATGAACTAGAAGAAAAAACTAGTTAAATAGACAGATTTGAACAAAACTGAGCGCTTTCTGGACTGAACTAAAAAGCCTACTCGGTACTGAAAAAAACACTTATCTGAGCCCCACATTTCTCAATTTGTTTACATGCTATTTTTGACCCCACAATTGATATTACTTATTGATTTAGTTCACCTCCGCACACCACAGTCACCGAACCACCACCCCAAAGCCACATAAATAACTAATAAACAAAAGTTTGAAAATTCAATTTTCATTACAACGCCGTCCGAAAATATGCCAGAAACAATTTAAAGCAATGTTAAATTTGAAATCGCATTAATTATTAGCCTGGCCCTGTTTGTTGCCCAACAAGTAACTTGAAAACAATTGGATCCATCATCCAAGCGAGTAATAAACCATCAACTCATTCCATGAGTGAGTACGCACAGCAGTTCCTGTGTTTGCGGGCAACATAGATCGATTTCTCGTGCACATTGAACACTCACAGGACGATGGTGTGCGGTGCAAAATGATATAAATGTATCTCGAAATACATTAGACATTCTGATAACCACACCAGTGCACACCGACATTTAACAAACCATCATGTTCATTTGCATGTTAACGACACCACCTGACAAGGTGTTTAATGCAGATAGATACATACTCGTACATCGGTTGAAGTAAACTGAAAGGGTATTCATAAGTCTATGCAGCTACAGAACTTTCATAGAAAGAGTAACCAACAACGTAGCCCCAGTTTTGGCCAAACTGTGCATCCATCGTGTGCACCACTCGCACTAACCAAAACAGGATACCACCGAACAGACGTACGAGCATATAATCGAATTGAAAGTGCACTTAAACTTGTTTGTCCCATCGTCTATGTAAGTGCATTTCCTCGGGCCGGTGTCATCCGGCAGGAACCAAAGAAATACCTCCTGCAGAAGTACCATAAGCACGTACGGTCGTATGTATTTTGGTGTACGGGGTAACACCGTCGTCGGTCTCAATTCTCCCAGGTCAACGGTTATTTCTCGCTGCACATCACCCCCGGGGCCCTCCATCAATTCATATCTCGTATAATTGTGGGTTAACACAGTTGAGACTGATAGATAATGTCTCCGGTGTCTTTGCCAAAACTGGAGCGTCCTCAAGTAAGAGGGATGACGACTGTGAGTGGCTACAACAATCGGCACAGTCCCTCTCGTGTCCGCTCTTCGAATACAGGTTGAACCGCTTATCATTTCGCATTCAAGACTGTTAGATACTTTTGCTAATGGAGTTATGGACTAAGTATTCTGTATGGTAATGGGGGACATATCTGAGTTCACAAGGATTCCGTTGAGGAGTGTCAAGATGCAACTATCGGGGGATTTTCGTTTTATTTCAAAATTTCAATCCGTGTTGTATTTCTCAGAGCGAAATGAAATTGGGTGAGCTTCTAATTGTGAGATGTGCTTGGTATCATTTTGGTTCTGAACAGAAAGAGACATCGGTGAGTGAAGGTCTTAATCTCGAATGTTGGATATTCCACTTATTTCTGATTCTTCTTACAAAGTCGGACAAAGCCTGAAGGGAGGATGGTCAAGTTTGTCAAAAACCATTCTGATACAATGTTGTATCTTTTGAAAGAGACTTTTGGAAAATGTAGCCATTCTGGACAGTTTAGTGTTTAGCAGCGTCACTATTTTTTTGTAAAAATGGAACGAGTCGATTGTCAATATACTTGCCATAAGCTGCGTTTATGCTGGGCTCGCATGTGTTACAGTAAAATGATGACCGACTAAATTCAAAGGTGATGTTGGCAGCTTTCGTGACGGCCAACTGCATAATCGACAGCCTCGACGGCCAATTAAAGAATAGAGCTATTAAGGGCAGTAGGTATGTGAAATGAATGGTCCATATAAAGGGTCTTCCGATGGGGACTTCTGAACTTTAACAGTTGATAGTGGCCATACTGTTGAAGCTTACTTACTTACTTAGCAGGCCTACGACCCTACGATCGTTGAAGGTCCTAGGCATGCTGCTTCCAGTCATTTCATCAAGACCAAGCTGTCTTACGTCCGCGATGACTTGGTCTTTGTACCGGAGGTTTGGTCTTCCTCTCCTTCTCGAACCAGGAGGCTCGGATTCGAAGACCCTCTTAGCTGGAGCGTTGTTGTCCATGCACTGGATGTGTCCGAGCCAGTGCAGTCGACGAATTTTTGCCTTCCGGACTACATCCACATCCTGGTACAGCTCATAGAGTTCGCGGTTGTGTCTTCTCATCCATTCGCCTTCCTCGCAGACGGGACCATATATCCGACGTAGAATTTTTCTTTCGAAGGCACCAAGAATCAGCTCCACAGTTCTGCTAAGTGTCCAGCTTTCGGCTCCATATAGCTGGACTGGCAGAATAAGAGTTTTGTAGAGCATGATTTTGGTCCTTCGAGTCACGAGTTTTGTTTTTGTATTAGACGTTGAGCAGGGATATACCTCTATAGTTGTTGCAAGAGGTAGGATCGCCTTTTTTGTGGATGGGGCCTATAGAGCTGTTATTCCAGTCGTCGGGCATGCTTTCGTCTTCCCAAATTCTACAAATGATCTGGTGCATGCTCCCTACCAGAACATTGCCACCGGCCTTGAAGAGCTCTGATGGTAAGCCACATCCACTATTCCCTGCGGGTCAGTAATTAGATTACCCTCACAATTTCGAAGAGCCTGGGTTCCTTTCCTAAAGCCTTGTTGAAGCTTACTGTTGAAGCTACATCTGTCAAAGTGGACTCCATTTATTTAGCTTGTTTTGGCAAATCGCCATGAATGGACATAGCGTTCAACAACACATGCCAGTGATACAATTGTTTTATTAAAATTGGTGTTCTTTCCGGGCATTTTTCCACGTGACTCGCGGTCGCCATAATCGTACTACTACCAAGTTCGAGGTGTCCCTGGTTCGAATCCCAGTGAAATCGAATCTGGTCCAGTCACCATTTGCTGTTGGGATCAAATTAACGGCACTGGAGTAGGTTGCTACCTGACAGTACAATGGACCAGTTCTGAGTCTGAGTGCTCCAGGAGTGTTTCAAAAATCCTACAAAAAAAAAAAAAAACACTCGCCTACGACACCCATTTGCCGGAAACATCGCCGCTGTCGGTGAGGGTGTGCAGGAGAATCAGAGGCAGTCGATTTTGGGTCGCTCACAAGTACTCGGTCTTTCGCAGAGCACAACTGGGCGAATCTTGCGTCGTGACTTGGTCCTGCACACTACCGTCGACCTTGGATGATGCCTTAGACCAGCGATTTCATAAAGCCCATATATTTATCGACTTCATAAAAGCTTTAGAATATATTTTGCTTCAACTAAACCCAAATGCAACCAGTTCTACTCCACCCCATTGCGTAGCTACTGTTAGTCGCAAAGTCGAATCTCTGCATGACCAAAATGGACCCAAAAAATATGTCCACATCAAAAGTTTGTTTATGAACACTCTCCGAATCAATATTCTAGACAACAAGACCTTTGCAAATGATATCTCCCGGATTTTGTGTTTCCTCATAGCAACTTATTATTAATTCTGTACACCCTCCACTTGTCAATTCGTCAAGTAAGTACACTATCATTGCATTGTTGTCTACAAGAAAAAAAAAAAACAAAATTAATGTCATCCTCGCGCGCTTCCTTTCAGTGCCACCACCAGAAGCAGCGGTATAACATTCCATAAGTATCTACTTTTCAATTTAATTTTCCAGTTAAGTGAGTAGAAAATTATCCAATTGGTTTCTGTGGCAGCATAAACGACTACGTGCGCGCTGCGTCCATGTGAAAGTGATTGCAAACTGCAATAATGCTCCTCCTGCCGGTGAAGGTTGTGGCGATGATGACGTCGGTGTGTCTACCAGTGCCTCTATTAAAAAACCGACCACAGGGATCCCCAATCCCACCCTGGTGCAACAAAATAAGACAAACTACGGGGAATGGTTTAGGAATTTCATACGTTTCATGTGTCGGTTGAGGTGTGTACTTGCACCAAGAAGATGATCCTATCCAAACCTCCACCCCAGCGTGGAGTAATCCTCATAAAAAAACGGAGGAAACCTCCCCACATGACATCGTTCCGTCAACCGCAGACCTGTTAAAGATAATTTCAAGATAATTTCCGCACAAGGGAAAACTTGTTCGCCGCATTTGGAGATTCACCTATATCCTGGAAGAAATCGAAAATTTAAAAATGTATGCGATGCAAACGCTCTCCCGAGCGTTGGATCAAAAAATGGGGGGAAATCTTGGGGATGGAGCCTGCCCAACGCGGTTCAGCCCACCCCCCAGCCGACACATTGCCAAATAACCGTTAAATGTCTCATATTTTAATAAAGTTAGATTAAATCCTGCCTCGCAATGAATTTTTAAGAATCGCTGAAACGGAAAACACCGACGGCTTCTTTATTGTTATGACGAGTATTTTTTTCCTCTCTCCTCAAATCCTATGGAGGCTGTCAAGTCTGTTGAGGGGTTGTTATCGCATTCCGGTTGATTATACAGAGAAGCTGCTTTCTGGAGATGCGGTAGTTGGGTATTAATTTTTGTAGACCACGGGTGTAGCAAAAAATGAAATTGAATTAGGGAAGCAGAGAAACTCGCGCGTGTGATGAATGAAACGATTGAGCAATGGGCTAGCAACTTTGAATGAGGGTGAATGAATGGCGGCGAACGCTTGGCATCGGATTAACTCAGTCCGCTGAAAGCAAATAGGCTGACATAAAATTTGATTGATATGTAAGAGGAGCAAATTTTTGGTTCAAAGAATTAAGTCGTAAAGTCGACTTGAAGGCTGTCTGATAAATTTCTGTGCCAATGGGTAAATCTGAGGACGTCGTGTGCCCGGTGGACCTGTGAGTTTAAGTGAAAGTCCTCATGAGGAAGGAAAGCCGAACGTCCGCAATCATGACTGACAGGCATCAGCAAGAAAAACGTCGGATTAAAACTCACAACTCGCGCTATTAAAAGCAAGTCCAAATGTTGATTTGCCTCCGCATGTGGTTACCCAAGAGGATAAGACCAGTAATTGCCTACTTAGACTTCTTCTTCTTCTTAGGGCGCTACAGTCCGAGGTGGACCTGGGGCTCACTCAACATGCCTCTCCACCCAGCACGATCTTTCGCCAGCAGTCTCCAGTTTCGCACACCAAGCCGGCTGAGGTCCCCCTCGACTTGTGTGCGCCACCTTGTAGGTGGACGTCCTCTGTTGCGTTGTCCCACAGGCTCAGAGTCGAAGACTGCCTACTTAGATGCACTCGTAAATTTCAAATCACAGCGAAACCCGAAACATCATCAATTCATTCAGAATTACTCAGCAAATAAACGCCAAACTCATCACTGAGTGAGCGAACGCTACAAGAACGCTCCTCCAAATGGGAAATATCGGAAACTTTTGCCGATTCCGAAAAACGAATCCGGTCTAGGTCTTATCTTTCCATTCGATTTTGCAAATACATTAGCAAAGTAAGACTCAGGTTTCCTCCCTCAAAAGAGACGCCACCGACCCGCCACGCCGCCACAATCACTGGGATGGCAACCAAAAGCGAAATCAATTAAAACCAAGACTCACGGGAGTGAGGCAGGGGAGACAGTTGTGCCACGGGAGCTCTTGTTATTTCTGAGAAAATGAATAAATTATTGCCAGCGATCTTATGTGTCGATAAGAATGACTGCATCCCCCCCTCCGTGTAGCCTCCGTGACTTCTGTTGGCGCAAAGAAGTACAACTACCAATCCTGCAGGATATCTATCTTCAATTGTGCACACACCTTGTGAACATAAAGAATGGCTTTTAATTAATTCTAGAGCAACCTGATGATGAAGGAACCAACCAACCAACGAACCAACGACACCCCCGCACCGAAACACCCGAAGTAAGCTGCAAACAGACGAAGGAAAAGGAAAGCGTCGACTTCTGAGATGCGTACACAAAGGCGCAGCACCTTTATTTTATTTTCACGGAAATCGCGTTCAGACCTCTTGAATGTGTCCTCCATTTAAGTTCCCAAAATCTCCCCCCTCACTCCTGGGGAATTAATTTCATTGTTTTGCTTGGGCTGTGTTTCTTAAAATGTCATCTACTTATCGCGTTTTGAAATTTATTTCCATGGAGATAATTCCACAAAGGGCTGAAAGTGCACGTCCGTGCTCGGTCGTCCTGCGTTAGGCGTGTACCTAGATTCATTCCCGTGTGTCTGCGAGTCATCTGATGATATTTGCCTGAAAGTTCTTTCCAAATGGACCAATTGTTCGCTTGACTAAAGACGTTGATGAAGGCACTCGGCTGGCAGGGGTGGTGGTCGGGTGCTGCTCGGGGGTGATTTCGCTTTCCGCTCGCGTTTGTATTGCCCGTTTCCCGTCAATGTCGTCCTGCTTAAGTGTTAATTTCGTGTTTTAGCCGATTAAAAAGTGAAATATTGTGTTTTTTTTTATTCGCAGGCTGTTTAAATTTAATTAAAAGTGATTTTTTTTTGTTCGTTCTGTAAGTACGTTTTCCTTAAGAGGGGATTGTTGCTACAGGGAGACGAGTGGATCGACACATAATCGGAGTGAGGCGAGGCATTTAATGCGGAAAACTTGGAGAATGGGAGTGGACGTGTAAGAAGTGACTAAATGTAAGAGGATCTGCTCATTAATTAGTTTCAAAAATTGGATTCGAAACTTAACATTGATTGAAGATAACTTTGATGCTGTTTTTTAAGGGTGTGTTAATATTAGTTAATTCTTTATTCATTTCAAGGGAAGTTTTGTTACTGACACTGCAAGTAACCCAGAGCAACTTTGCTTTGAGTAGGCAGCTGTTTATTTAGGGACTCACAAAAACGTTGGCCACAACTTAAGGGCCAACCATAATGGCCGTGCAGAAACTTAAAAGAACATGATACAATACGATTATATTAACCGCTTCGCTCACACGACGGGATGGCGCCGTTGGGTAAGTGCCTGCCCCAAGTTAGAGGGGTCCCAGGTTCGAATCCCAGTGAAATCGAATCTGGTCCAGTCACCATTTGCCGTTGGGATCAGATTAAGGGCACTGGAGTAGGTTGTTACCTGGCAGTACAATGGACCAGTTTTGAGTCTGAGTGCTCCAGTAGCGCTTCAAGAAATCCCCCGAAAAAAATAAAAAAAAAAAAACCGCTTCGCTCAGTTTCGGTTGGTTCGGTCACTTTTGCCTAGTTACGCGGGAGCGAAATGAATCGCTCTATACGTATATAAATGTCAGTTGACAGCGGAATTCTCCTTAAGGTCCTATAAGCAATTATGGACACATTTGAAATTGGACGATGCTGCTTCTTCGTACGGAAAGGGCTGTACTTCGTTGGTTTGGTCACGTGGCACGAATGTCCCCATCATCACTACTTCCGAGGCGTGCCTTGAGTGCGATTCCATCAGGTAGGCGACAGCTTGGCTGACCCAGGACGAGATGGTTGGACCAGGTCCAAAAACTCGCCTGGTTGCGCTTGGGCATAGCTTCTGATGAGTTAGAGTCAATGGCAGAGGATCGAGTTGCCTGGAGATTTCTCGTGGGTGGATTGCCCCCGCGACTCCTTCAGTGGAACATGCGGGTCACTGAAAATGATATGAGATGAGATGTTCACAGAGACCATATCACCCCAACGCTGCTTACCAGCTGCTCCATCATAACCCAATGGAAAAACAAAGACAAAGTTAAATTTTAGTTTTAAAAAAATTTATTGATATCATCGTTCGTTATGTGTATAAGAAAACTCAGAATTTAACTATTAAATATAGTTATAAAAAAATTCATTATTTTACATATTTTTTCAAAGAAAAATTTACGCTTAAACTTACAACTATTTTCTTAAACAAAAATTTAAGTTTAAATATACTGACGATGTTTCAATTCTACTTTTGTAGCGTTTGCGCATGTAATTACTTAGAATAAATGTTACTGTATATTTTCTTTGTTTAAATATAGTTTATATTTTTAAAGCCGCAAAGCAAATCAAAACACTAGATGCTATATAATATTTTAAGTGGTGTTCTATTTGAATTTGAACATTATTTTATGTATACTTGAGATAAATCATTATGAATTTATGATTTTCGATAAATATTTTGTTTTTAAATAGTTTCGGTGGACGGAACTCCAATGAAATTAGTTTTATTATTTTTTTTCTTATAAGATTGTATTTGAAAAATAAGGGAAGTAAAACAGATTTTTGTTGACAAATGTAATGTAAATGTAAGTCATAATTTAAACTTATTTATTAACTTTAATTTAGAAGTCTAAGTAGGGAACACGATATATAGTTTTAATTTCGAGAAATATTTATGTGCAATACAAATTGAATACAAATTGAATTTTAGCAGAGTGTGGGGAACTCTTTGGCATCTTGTAAAACTTGAAAATGAAGCAAATGATTTTTTTCTTTTTAAATCTGCCTCCACCTTTATGGTGGATAATAATAATAATAATAATGGCGGCGCTACAAGCTTTATGGTGGATGATACGTTCAATTCTCTTGTGAAATAAACCTGACCACTTTTTCAATAAATGATCTGTGTTTAATAAGGTATATGCAGCAATAAGCGTCGAAATTAAGGGTTGCGGAGCCTATTCGGGAATGCTGTGTGCTGCCATCGATCAGCTGTGTGCTGTTGCCATCGATCGGCTGCTGGAAAGGGGACAGACCAATACGGTACATGCACGCGGCTAGCTCATCTTCGTTTCTGCATTGCGAAGAGACGTCAACCGAGAAAAAGAGACGTGGGCGGGGAATCCTGAATAGATTTTTTTTTCATTGCGTAAAGCTGCTGCATCTCTTGTCACCTAGCAACCGCTGTGGTTGTTCTCGATCAGCTGCTAAGCGGCAATAGAATAGGGAAATGGAAGCAGAGTACGAAGCGCTGACCCGAGATGAGCTGCGAGAGCTGCTCAGGAGCTGGGGTTGTCAACGTCTGGGATGAAGGAGGAATTATTTGCTAGTGACCCCTTCGAGCCTAAGGGGAAATCACATCGTCAGCCAGTCCGGTGAGAAACCAGCGACTCCAACGGGCACTGCTGAGGCGGAAGAATTCCGACGAATGCGCGCGAAAGGGGAGACGACTGGGCAACTCACCTCCGGGCAGTCTAATGGGGGCTGAACACCGTCCGAAACTGCACTACAAAGGCGAGCCCACACGAGCTCCTGTTCGCCTATACACCGAGGAGCATTTCGGGAGATAAGCTGTTGCTAGAGTTGGGAGGAAGGACCCGGCTAGAGGCCGACGATCTGGCAAAGCGGCGAAGCGAAGCCTTAACCAACATAGAGGATGTTCAGCGGCAACAGAAAACAAGGTACAGAATCGAGGAAGCTGAAACCCCGGTATCGCGGGCTCTATATGGTCACCAAGGTGCTGCCGAATGACAGGTACGTGGTGGAAGACATTCTACACGTGCCACGCAACCAAAGGAAATTGAACACCGTCATGGCGTCAGACAAACTCAAGCCCTGGTGTGAGCTCCCAGAAGGTTTTGCCGGCGACGATAGCAAGGGGGACAGCTCCGATCTCGAGGACGAGATCAACGATAGGATGGCCGAGCTGTAACGTTATCGTTGCAGCGTATAAAAGCCTGCGACAGGGACTGTGCGGGACAGTCGCGATTACGATAGACTTACGGTAAGAAGTCCACTCGTGTTGTGCGTGCAATTGTTCTCTCACGAGTGGTGGGGACCTACGGTTTAATGCCGTCTCAGAACGGCGAGATTGAGAAGCTTTTTCTAGACAGTTGCACTCTTTTAGCATTGTCAGTTACTTGAAAGAGGTGGAGCTGTGAACAATTTTTTTTGAAAAATTGTTTGTCTGATCTTGGATTCGAACCTAGACTCTGAAAGTCAAATGCGCATGAAACTGAATGTTCCTGACTGTATCAATATTCCTATTGAACAAACGTTTTTGACACAGCTGAATTGCTTTAATCAGAATACAACCGTTCTTAAATCTTTCTAAAGATTTAAAGCTTTCTAATAAAATCCTGTTGTTAATTTCCATTGAATTCATGTTACATGTTAGGCTTGTTAGTGCGCAATCGGGTTCGCACGCCTATGCCTAAGTCTATTTAAATTACTTTCGTTGTTTTTTTTCCACGAAATAGCATACCTTACTACCTCCTTTACCAGGAACAGAATAACACAGAAAAACAAAAATTAAGGAGCCAATTAAAACAAATCATTTTATTTTTCGTTTCGTATTTAATTTATTTTTAATTAATAATACTTTTATTTCTTTACATAATATCAAAAAAAAAACAAAACTCAATTTTAAAAGTATACATAAAATGCCAATTAGAGATAAACATTTTTAACCAAAGCTAAAAGTTAAAAAAAGAAGTAAAACAATAACCATGCAAGTACACAAATGAAACCAAGGCAAAGAACAATCTTATAGATATTTTTAAAATTATTTTCAATCATATGCGGTATAGGAATACACAGAAATCATGTCAAACGATAAGTACAAGTGAAAGAAGCATACAATTACATAAATAAATTTTATGAAAACTTAACATCACATTGCTTGAATTACTAAATTGTATTTGCTTATGTACTCAGTATATAAATGATTCACTTACTTATAATAATATAATGTATAGTAATATATATACTTCTTTTCTCTTCTACACTTACTTTTTTCATTTTTCACAAATTTTAGAAGGTTTCTTGTTACATATTAATTTACTTTAACTCGATATGGAAAATTTTAGAGAATAAATTTATTTGTAATTTCCTTTGTTACATAGAACTCTAATAACAAAAAAGCTGCAAGAAGATCTTTTGTTAAATTGTATTTAAATTTTATTCTCTATGGGATGATGAGATGATAATGTTGGCGTTGATGTTGATTATGAGAAATTAATGATTATGAGTGTTGCTTTACATACGACTTTTACTTCATTTCATATCTATTTAGTTTTTTTTTCATGATAAAAGGATCATTTAAATTAGCTAAAGTTCTAGTTAATTCATCATGTCACTGCGTAAGTTCAATGCGTAAACACTAGGTGAGGAAACGAAGTGCGTTAAATGAAAAAGGATACGGTTCTCAACTTATGTCTATCAGTACTGCGGCGATTTGGAGAGTATCAAAGTGCATACGTAGGTTCAGGTCGAATACTGTTGTCGGTGTGCCGGTCGGTGTCCGATGGTGTTTCTCTCCATTCTCGATTACTTTGCTGGCAGTTGCAAAAGGGGTTGTTGTGTAGTTGCTGGCAACTTTATGCTGTTGTTGTTCAGTACTTTGTTGTTGTGTGGCTTTTTGGACGAGTGCTTTTTAAAATATGCATGGACACAGCACTACTTTAATTATTTCTTTGACTTTTCCATTTTTGAAAGGGAGTTTAGATCTGGGGTCGGTATAATATTTTGGAAGTAAAATGGAAGGGGATGGGAGATCTGTTCGGAGGGTGGTTGGAAATTTATTGGAAAAGTTTTATGGACGAAATTGAAAGTTTATTTTGATATCAGACATTATTTTTACGAAATACCTCGTTTGGATGTTGATTACTGAAGTTCTGTCGAGTTGAGCATTGCTGAAAATTTAGAAAAGAAAAGAGAACATATTTTTTTTTAAACAAAAACGTTAAGGCATCAATATATTTTTTATTGAATCTTTTTAAGAGATTTGAACAGAGATGATATTCTAAAACCAAATCAGTAATATAGCAAGGACGAGAACTGAAAAAGGGCTTAATGGAAGCCGAGGATGTTCTGTGCAGGTTCTGGATGTTCTGTGCAGTAAAAATTGATGTCAACTCTCACTTGAGCAATGTTTCCATAAGTTTTCGAACAAGTATTAGGTGATGCTGGATTGGTAATAAAATCAATAATCCACTTTAGAGTTCCAAGATTTTTCTTTTTTTGGAGTATTTTTTTGAAACACAGTAGCACTTAGATTTAAAGCTGGTCCATTGTACTGCCAGGTAGCAACCTACTTGAGTGCCGTTAATTTGATCCCAATGGCAAATGGTGACTGCACCAGATTCGATTTCACTGGGATTCGAACCTGGGACTCCTCAAACTTGGGGCAGGTACTTAGCCCACTGCGGCATCCAGTCGTTTTTGAGTTCCAAGATACTCGTTGTTTTTATTTTAGAAATGGGAGAAGTTGGAATTCGATGAAATCTTAAGTTTATAGTGGTATCCAATAGTTAAGGAGTAGTATCGGGTGACCAGGTACGAACAATAGGAGAAGCAGTTTAAATTAGGCAACAATGGTGTACGATTAAGTAAGAATAGCTCGTGCCAACCTCTGTTTTTTTGGGCTCAAAAGGCAATTGAGTAGGGGAGCCCGCTCTCGGAAGCCCAAGCTGACTCTATACAAGACCTTGATCATCCCAGTCCTACTGTACGGCGCAGAGACATGGAAAATATCCCAAGCGGATGAACAGTCTCTTGGCCTTTTCGAGAGAAAAGTTCTGCGCGCGATCTTTGGTTCTGTTTGCGTTGATGGCATTTGAAGGTTCAACCATGAAATGTATGGGCCGTACAGCGACATGAGTCTAGCCAGGCGTCTGCGGATCCAACGCCTAAGATGGCTAGGCCATGTAGAGCGTATAGACAACCTTAGCTCCGGCCCGAAGAGTCTTCGACTCTGGGCCTGTGGGACAAAGCATCAGAGGACGTCCATGAACAAGGTGGCGCACACAAGTCGAGGGGCACCTCGGCCGGCTTGGTGTGCGAAACTGGAGACAGCTGGCGAAAGATCGTGCTGGCTGGAGAGGCATATTGAGTGAAGCCCAGGTCCACCTCAGACTGTAGCGCCCTAACCTGCACCCAGACAAAATTCAACTGTCCCAGGAGCTGAAGGTAAACGACTATCGACAACGACGTGAGTTCGCTGAATGGGCTCTGAAGCAGTTGAAAACTGACCCTAATTTTGATCAAAAAATCATCTTCAGCAATGAAGTCCATTTCTGGATGAATGGGTACCTCAACAAACAAAATTGTCGAATTTGGGACAACACCAATTCACATGAGAGCCAAGAGCACCCAATGCATCCCGAGCAAATCACTGTTTGATGTGCATTTTGGGCTGGCGACGCCATCGGTCCATATATCTTTGGGAACGATGTTGGCCAGACCATCACCGTCACCAAATCAGCTCACGTCGTATTGGAAATTCTGCACGAGCGATTTGACTTCTTTTGGCCTGAATTAGAGATATGGACACCAACGACATGTAGTCTAAACAGGACGGTGCGGCGCGTGCCACACAGCTCACGCCGCGTTGGAAATTCTGCACGAGCGTTTCGAAGGCATGGTCATCTCACGTGGAGTTGATGTGAATTGGCCACCAAAATCGTGCGATTTGAGCCCGTTAGACTTTTTCTTCTGCGGTTTTTTGAAGTCACAGGTCTATGAGAATAAGCCACAAACCAAAGCAACCCTTAAAACCAACATAACCCATACCATTTGGTCAAATTCAGTTCGATTTATGCACCACAGTCATGGAGAATGGGACATTTCAGATGAACGCCACTCAGAGAGCAGCGGCAAACAATTGAACGATGTTATATTCCATACAAAATGGCATCAATAGGCCTTTCAATTGAATAGAAAATGTCGATGATATCTTACAAACACTTTGTTTTATTGAAATTTAAAGATAGGAAGCACTTAATGAAGCACCTTTTATAATCGTTTTGATCTACAGCCTTGGCCAAATGTATTAGGCACACTTATCTTTTTGTCTTTGCTGCTAAATCACTTATCCGAAGGCTATTAATGTGAATTTTATGGTTTCCGGTGACACTATCTGAGGTTGTCAACGATTTTTATTTTTCCTTTCTTCTCAATAATTTGCTTGCTTTTTGAAGATATAACGAATCTTATAGGGTGTCTAATACATTTGGCCAAGGCTGTAGATAACGATGACGACATTATTTGTGAGCAGGATGCGATGAGATGCACTAACACAAGACGCGTAGAAACAGACGGGCAAAGAAATTCATGTTGGGAAACAGTGGAAAAGGTCAACTGTGACACACTGTCGCTTACGTGTTTTCCGACTGCTAACAATGAGGACATGAATTTACAAACATCATAATTTTGTGTTTACCCGAACAAGATAGTGTACAACTCCAGCAGGAATTTTCAATGTCAACTGTCAGCCATGTCTTCAGTTGAGGACATATCCTTTTCTGGATTCCTGAAGGAATTGTATTCACCAGACAACTTCTGCTAATGTTCGACATACAATTTTAATGAGGTTTCCTCCCTCATTCCGATTGATTTTCAAACCTCTTCAGCAATTCAAAGTATTGTCACCCCACACCGATGTCCCATTCAGAGTCCAGTAAATTACATATGGACATTGACCTTTCCTCCAGGAGGGGGATAAGAAAATCTCAAAACGGACATACGAGTACTTCCCACATCTCGATGGTATGAGCAACAAGGCCATATGGCAGTATTCCACATAAGAACATTAAAAACTCATTAAACCTCTCACCACCCTGCGCTTGTTGACAGCGGCCGTGTGCCATAAAAACAGGTAAGCCCCATCGCTCACAAGGAGTCACTGGAATTCAATCAATTTCGATCGTTTAAAGCACGTTTGTGTACAGCGTGGGGTGGGAGGGGGGATGAAGTGCATTTTAGGTAATGAGCAAGTGTTCCGAGAATCATGCAAGCGTTAAATTGGTTTTAATTACAATATAATAGCCCCTGAAGGATATCTGCGCGTGCAATAAAAAAAAGAGGAAAATAAAGAACAAAATGAATACTTACCGCTTGCGTCTTTTCCCAGGACTTCATGGCCGACTTGTACTTCTCGAACTCATGACACCAGTCCGCGTATATCTTCTGATAGTCGTTGCTTTTGTTTGGCGGTGTGCACCTACAGTGTGGAACGAGAGAGAAAGATTGTAAGTTTAGCAAAATAAATGTGGAAAATAGGGAAGAGTGGGCCTGGATACTCAATTAAATAGAAACATTTAAGAGTGTCAGTCAGTGAACATGACATGGGTTTTAACGAACCCGAAGGACACACAGACAGACGCACCGGCACGGAAGAGATAGCACAACTTGCTGAATAATTACTGAGTGAGTGACACCGTCACTATCATCACAGCACATTAATTATTCAACGTTTGTTCTAAGTGGAGGTCCGCTTTTTTGGCTTGTCTCTTTTTTGTCAAATACCAAACGAGGTGCTTTTCCCGTTCGGCTGTGTGGGCGGATAGCGTGGTGTGTGATGAGTCCACTTCACCTTAATGTATCTGGGCAGACGAATAAATGGTGGAGTTTTACTTACCGGTGCGCATCGACTGTTATGTTGTAGCTACAGAGGAGCGATCCGCCGAGGTGACAGTCATAACGGCCGCCATCTGCTTCGTTGACAGACACAACGACCAGGCCGCGCTCTGTTGTCTCGATGTACTTCGTTGGGCTGTATTTAATTTCGTAGCTGACGAGCAGAAAACCAAGTGATTTTAATTTAAGAGCTTATTTTTTGTTTACATGCCCTAGCCATGAACTTACCGCCCCTTGTCCTTGGAGTGGTGGTACCAAGTGACTTGTTCGTTCTTCAATACTTCTGGTATCTTTACAAAACACCCCAAGTGCACACTCTGTCCGTATGTCACGACTATCTTCTTCTTCAGTACGCTCGAGTCGCATATGTCGTTGGTGCGGTTTCCAACGTCCTGGAATATGAAAAAGAGGACACATTTTTGGTTGACAATAAGCACAAATCTGATGTGCACTGTGTGTGATTCAACTCACTTGCAGCAAGCCAGCTTTGTGGGGACTACAAACTTTTGTATCTCTATCCCAGCCACAATAGGGATCACGTACGCAGCGGAAGCAACTGTCATATCGTCGATTGCACATCGCTAAATCGATTTGTTTGATGCGATTGTCTGTGGCCACATACAGTGACTTACGTGTCTGACTGATTTCCATCACTTGTATTGCCTCATTCTGAGCAACCTCAAATATATCCAGCAGCTTAGACATTGACTCCCCGTTGCGATAGTACTGAACTATTTTATAAATGCGACCGAGATTTGTTCCAACATAGTACACAGTATTTTCCTGATCGATTCTGCGGATAGAGGGAAGTTCACTTTTTTTTACAATGAAATTATGCGGACGGGGTTGCGTATACGTAACAAAATTTAAATCAAAAACATTACCGACTTATGTAATAACTTAAAAAATTAAATTAAATTGAAATTTTGCGGAAAATGTACTCAAAATTGGATTTTATGGCACAACGACGATTTGCCGGGCCGAAAGCCGCACTGGTACGTGCCGATTAGTGCTCTGCAAGACGGCTTTAGACGTTCATACAGTACGCTGGACAGGATCTTGTAGGCGACGTTGAGCAGGGATATACCTCTATAGTTGCTGCAAGAGGTAGGATCGTCTTTTTTGTGGATGGGGCATATGGAGCTGATATTCCAGTCATCGGGCATGCTTTCGTCTTCCCAAATTCAAAAACAAATGATCTGGTGCATGCTCCCTACCAGAGCATCGCCACCGGGCTTGAAGAGCCCCGATGGTAAGCCATCTGAGCCTGCGGCTTTGTTGTTCTTCAGCTTTTTAATGGCTGTGCCGACTTCCACTGGAGTTGGGATTTCTTCATTCCCTATCACTCTCTCCTGGTCCAGCCCGCTAAGCAGCTGTTGGAAGTGCTGCTTAAGCACGTCCACTATTCCCTGCGGGTCAGTAACTAGATGACCCTCACGATTTCGAAGAGCATGGGTGCCTTTCCTAAAGCCTTTGGCCAGGCTTTTGGCTTTTTTATAAAAGGCCCGTATTTTTTGTTTGTCCCTAGACTCTTCGATATCCTTGAGCTGGGAGGTTGCGCGAGACCTTTTCTTTAGGCGTATAAGCTTTTTCTCCTCCCGTCTTCTAACCCGATACTTCTCATGCGCTGCTCTAGTTTTTCGTTGCAGCGCCTTTTGGTATGCCTCGTCGGTTGCACGTTTCTTTTGCTCGCACTCGCCATCGTACCACGGATTTCTTGTCAGGGGTGCTAGGCAGCCCAATGTGGTTTCAGCCACCTCTTTGATGGCCGAGCGGCAGTGCAACCACATATCGTTGGCGTTTATGTTCGACGCAGGCACACCGGAGAGTCTCTCACTTAATTGCTCTTCGTAGGCTCTGGCAATCTCCGGTGTGCTCAGGCGTCCAATGGCTCGTTCGTTCGTTGGCTGGTGCAGCTTTCTGACATTGGACAGTCGAGCTCTGAATCTTGCTGCTACGAGGAAATGGTCAAAATCGACGTTTGCCCACCTGAATGTTTGCACATTCAGGATATTTGACGCATGCCTTGCGTCAATAAGCGCATGGTCGATTTGGTTGGCGGTTCGGCTGTCCGGAGATCGCCACGTTGTTGTGTGGATTCTTTTGCGAGGGAACCTCGCGCTACTTATAACCATATTACAAATTCAGTGAGTCGGAAGCCGTTATCTGTTGTCGTGTCGTGGAGGCTGTGCTTTCCAATCACTGCGCCAAAGATGTTTTCCTTACCGATTTTGGTATTGAAGTCTTCGAGCACGATTTTAACATCGTACTCCGGACAGGCTCCGTAGGCACTGTCCAAGAGGTCGCAATAGTCCTCTTTGACAGGGTCTTCAGCCTCATCGGTAGGGGCGTGTGCACACATAAGGCTGATGTTATAGAATCTGCCTTGGATACGGATCACAGCCAGGCGATCACTTATCGGCTTAAAGTCGATGAACTTTGACCTTAACCGTTTTCCCACGACGAATACGCATCCAAATATGTGCAACCTTTTGTGACAGCTGTAATATATGTCGCACTCTTTCTTTCTCATTATCCCTTGTCCTATCCAGCGTATTTCCTGGATCGCAGTAATATCCGCCTTGTACTGCGTGAGGATGTTTTCCAGTTTATGAGCGGCCCATGGAG
Organism: Myathropa florea; assembly: GCA_930367185.1. Classification (NCBI taxonomy): domain Eukaryota; kingdom Metazoa; phylum Arthropoda; class Insecta; order Diptera; family Syrphidae; genus Myathropa; species Myathropa florea. Next base: position 12,773,241 of record OV884003.1, on the reverse strand, counting down.
TGTAAAGTGTTCTCACATTCCAGGAGGCCACTCGCAAATCGTAGTCCTTCGTAGGCCAAATATTTCCTACTGACTACTAACTGCAGACTCTCTTCTCCGTCTATGAATTTGGCCAGTGCTGTGTCTTGATTTCATACACTTAAGTGTACTCGTCAAAGGAATTGCGTGCGCAAATTATAAAAAAAAAATTTAACTTAGGCCAACCAAGGCCCATTGTGCGATACCACGCGGGTCTGAATATCACATACTTATTCTGTTCTGCTGTTCCACTCCATAGAAAGTCCATGACCATCGCATATGTCAGTATATACTTGTCCTCAAAATTAGAGCCCGACAGTTTCAATTCTGAAGACAAGGCATGTTTCTACTTTTTTACCTAACTGCATCTTACATCCGCCCAATAAGATTACATGAAAACCCTTCATTTTAAATCGAGTGCCTGCAAATTTTCTGCAAAATTACCTTAACCCATTCAAAGTAGACCCCTAATTGACACGGCAATCCACTTGAGCAGTCGACATTCACGTTAATTTTCAATAATGTTCCCTCCCAATTAACTACCTCCACACAATGCATCCCTCCCTACAAAGGCACTCAGTCCTTCCGCTCAATTTCTACACAAAGCCCGATGCAATAGTTTGCAAACAATTGAAATCGAATTCCACTTAATTCCATAATTAATAACGCATTTCAAACTGGCATTGCCCGAGTGAACGCTTAGCAACAAGCTCAAGCTTAATCAAGTAATAAAATTTATTGCCAATTTCCAATTGATCATCTAAAAAAAAGCAACCAAACGCTTCCGACAGTCAAACCGAATCACAGTCACAACCGCAGACCGTATCCTGCTCAATAGCCAACAATTAATTTGCACACCATAATCACATATTAACGATTAATGAATGCACTGAATCCTAATTAAATCGAAATTCAATTTAAATCAATTCAATTCCTCTCTGGCGGTGGGGGAGGCAACTTTGTCCGGAGCGGCGCTGCAAAGGACGGCTCCTCATCGATCCCCAGACTAACCGATTCAGTGATTCGCCAACTCACCAACCGATTCAGAAACTCATGCATTAAATAATTTTTGTAATCGCAAATTAATAACGTGGCTTAAGGACAACGCATTTGCCTCGTCGTCGTGCAGCAGTGATCCTTTCTCCGGTGGCCACTCACTCAACCACCACCACACATGCAACAATGGGAGCGGGGCTGAAGGCATCTTCGCTTCTTTCGTTTGCGGTGGCGATTGTGGACTGAAAGGAAGCGAGCACTCGGATATACTCGTACTCGTACTCGTCCTCGTGCTCTTATGAAATATTAAATAATGCATTTCCACAGCGCCATTCTTGCGTTTTATTTTCTCGCAATTGTTCGGGGATTTATTATTTTATTTTTATAACATTTCTGTTGCTGATTTATTAATTTCGTCTCCCGGGAGATACGCGCGTATTTTAATTCATATCATTCTCCACTCAGCCATGGCTACATATGACAATTATATTTCGATGGCACTCGGTGGCGTATGAGCAGTTCGCTGTTGCTGCTCTTGCTCCCGGCACTCTGCGCTGTCATGAGGATGAAAAAGGATTTTAAAATTGTGCTGTGTTGTAAAATTAATTTTGGTGGCGCGTTTAGCTCCCAGGATACTTATTAATCACCGCCTCACACGTACTCATTCATTCCGGCTCTCTGTTCGACTCTTCGAAATGAAGCCCCGAACGTCCTGCATAGACACACTCCGAGGGTGAGTGCGAATTCAGTGGCATAGGTAAGTCGAAACAAAAACAATAAATAAATTGGTATCTAAATTAAAAACCCATTTCCTGGGTCCTCGTAGAGGTGCACACTTCTGGTTGCGGTCGCTATTTGAGCATCAATTTCAGAAACAGCATGAATTCGGCTGTCTGTTGAATACGCTGCTGTTGCCAATGCATGGGGAACATTTTTCTATAACCGCCTGTCGCTGTGTATGTTTATCTCACAGCCATTCATCATCTCTGGATGGGTTTGAGGGGGTGCACAAAGAAATTTATGGATGCCACGGAGACCAGACCCTGTGGAGGTAAATTAGAAAGATTCGATTCGATTCGATTCTGCCTGCAAGAGCGTTTCTTTGTGTTTTAATGAAACACGAAAAAAGAAAGAAATCTAATTACACCGTATATCATGGGAAATCGATGGATTGGTGTGGGATTGTTTCCGTGAGGGTGGTCACAAGGTGGTTCCCTTGATTGCGCTTCAATTCGCGATGAACATGGGACCCAAGTGGCAAGCATCTCGAGGTTGCACAAACTAGGCGCTAGATGGCATTATCATCATTCTCCTTTTCTATGGCCCGCATGCTCCACTAAAGGGGCCGCGGGAACGACTGGATGGCGCAGTTGGTTAAGTGCCTGCCCCAAGAACGAGGGGTCCCAGGTTCGAATCCCAGTGAAATCGAATCTGGTCCAGTCACCATTTGCCCATGGGATCAAATTAACGGCACTGAAGTAGGTTGCTACATGGCAGTACAATGGACCAGTATTGAGTCTGAGTGCTCCAGTAGTGTTTCAAAAATCACCCGAAAAAAAGGGGGCCGCGGGGGAGATGCAAGCACGCGAGATCTCCAGGCCACTCTATCATCCCCCATCGACTCTCTCCCATCAGGAGTTATGCCCAAACCCAACCAGGCAAGTTTTTTGACCTGGTCCAACCATCTCGTCCTGGGTCTGCCAAGCGGTCGCCTACCCGATGGAATCGCATCATCAGGAGCTATGCCCAAGCACAACCAGGCGACCTGGGTCTGTCAAGCAGTCGCCTACTTGATGGAATCGAATTCGAAGCACGCCTCGGAAGTAGAGATGCAAACTATACATCGATGTTTCGTTCATAAATATCGATGTTTTGATAACCGATGTATCGCCGATACATCGACGGCAAAATTGTCAAACATCGACATCGTTTATTCATTTCGTTAAACATTCCCAAGATGTGTTATATGTTGTATAAAATGTGCTTGTATTTATGTAATAATAATGGGGTGTAAAAAAGCTAGAGATGCGCAATACAATGTAACTTTTTTATAACTTAGTCTCTTCTATTCTAACTAGAGTCCGACCGTAGGCGAGGTTTTCGGGCGAAGCCGAAGCCGAATGTTCGCATGTTTGGATTTTTCGCTGCCATTTTTGATGCTTTTTCTACCTGAAACTAGTACTGTAAACAATCACACTTTCAAAATACAAAATATCCGACAGTAACAAACCAAAAAACACAGCGTTCCTTGCAGCATCTATCACCCTATCCCGGCGAGAAACTCCCACAACAGCACTCAAAAATCTCATCTCGGCAGCTTGTATTCGCGATCTTAATCCTTCGATCATTACCCAAATTCCATAGCCATAGGTGAGAGTTGGAACAAATACTAAGTTAAAAACGGCTAACTTGGCTTTGACACAAAGCCCGGCCTTCCTGATTACAGATCTACCAAGCCGTTTCAAAATTGACCCAGCCTGGCCAATCCTACACGAAAACTCATTCTTATTCCTCTCATCACTCGTGAAAAAGAATCAAATTTGCCCACCTGCATCAATGGAAAATATAGAGTGCATTGGACAGGCGTTCTGTCCATAACCTCGGACCTGCAAGATGTCATCGATTGCAGAAAGGGTGACCAGATAGCAATGATAGATTTTCCAATTGTTGTGCTTCAATAGCTGTCAAGGTTATCAATGAAATTTAGCTGTCAGAATATTCTGTAGGATTTTCCATTTCATCATGCGTTGTTTCACGCTTATTGAACCTGCCGAAATTATTAAAAAATATTTTCGAAATTCCGGCTCTGTTGTAAATACGCAGCGTGATTTGCATCGTGAGGTTAGTCGTCATCAGGGCTTCAGTGCGCAGGCAATTTGGACCATGGAAAAGTTTGACGGTGTGTACCCTTTTTGGTCAGACCAGACAGAGATTGGTGCGAAATGAAGAAAACATAGCCGGATTTGGGCAAACATCCCAAGATTTTATACGAATGACAATCAATCCTATTCTGGAATTTGAGGTAATGGAGTAAACCTGGTGATGTATCGCAGTATCGTAGACTCTGTTCGGAATGCTTCTTTAACAACGACTGTGACGATAGGCAATTGCATCGACTGTGTTGCAATTTAAACCAACAATTATCAACATAAACAAAGAATTATCTTCATCTGTATTTTTTTTGTATGTTGTTCCTCCACACCGTCATGACTTCTGAGTTAAATTCTGGCACTTGATTTTATGTTCTTCTACCGCTGCTTTAAACATTTAATCTTATCCCGCCGTTCCTTTACTTCCTCCGACAATGACTACCTCTGCTTTTTCGATATCCGAAAACATGTTAAATTATTTGGTCAAGTGGATCAATTGGATCAATTACCGAATTGACCACAGTTTACTTTCTTCCCACTTAAATAAGTAAATTTAATTTTTATAAATGTTGAAATGCACGAAAGAAGAGTGGAAAGTATTCCAAGTGAAGATTCGATCGAATGGTTTCCCCAAAACAGTAAAACATATTCCCATTACTGAAAGGGGGATACTTCACTTCCTCCGATTGTACGATTCCAAGATTAAAATTTCAATAAATCTTGTTCTCCGGCTGGTAGGGTTAACATTCTTAAGCGACATTAAACCCAAAATTAATTTTGCTTGATACAGTGGCTCCAGAGCAAAGGAAATTATGTTATCCCTTTTTTATGGATTTTTTTCTAGACCTCCGTCTTTTCCTAATTCCTTGTCAAAATTTTTTTTTGTAGTTTCGCTCAAAAACTACAGTACCTCACAAAATTGAGCATACACAGATGATATGGAAGTTGTTTGGAGAGGACTAAACACTGCTCTTAAAGCAATGGACATCAATAAAACATGCAGAAGGTTGTGTAATCTTGTGAGGTTGTGTAGTCTCAAGTATCTGAACTTCGAATTTATTGAGAAGTAGGAAGTAGTTATACTTTCAAGTGGAATTTACAGATTTCCGAAAGAAAATTAAGTCTGCCTTCGTGTTATTAATTTCAAGGTTTCAAAGGTTATGATCCGAAGCACACCTCTTACTTAGAACTTATCAACGTAAAAGGCCTTCGAATTCAAACAATCTAAACCAGATAGACCACCCAAAGCATGAGATAAAACTTCTGTTTAAAGAAGTTCCATTCCTTATAAGCTGGATATTAAATTACACATCTAAGCAGCTTGGGAAAGTCATCTTCTTTATATTATATTTGTAAAATCCCTGCCCCACCGGTTACAATCTGCTATAAATGCCGGAGAAAGCGCTACCCGCTTTTTATCACAACTTTTAGTAATTTTCAATTTATTGCGATGAAATTAAGAACTCTTCTATATTTTGCTAAGAACTAGCCTGATTTGTTAGATATTTTGTTGTTTTTATTATTTGTTTTGTTTTTTTGAAAGGATATATGAGCAATTCAAACATTTTTTTCCATATTTTGCTATCCTAAATTGTTTTTTTTTATATTAGAAACCTTGATATATTTTAATAAAAACTCTGTAGAAAAAAAAAACATTTAAAAATAATTTGCAGTGAGCCTCGCTAATCAGCCCCCGCTGTTAAGTCCAGTCCTCGCCCATCCGTTGAATCAAAAGTTAAATAGCTTTAATTTCAATAAATCCCGAAGTTTATCCGATAAAAATCCTCATTATCCCGCAAATGCACTGATAACTTTAAAAACAGCTCAGCAGACACAAATAAAAATAAAAAAAATCTCATTTTACCACTCGCTAAAAATATCACTGCTTGTCCCCATGCAACCCGCGAAGCCAAACAAATCCAACGAAAAAAAATCATAAATCACACAATTATACTCACTTGTCAACAACCAGCTTAGTGAAGACCAAATCCCTTTTATAATAAACAGGATTGTTGTGCTCGTGGTTGACAGCCTTGTCCATAAGCGGATGAGATCGTATGAAATTAAGCACCAAGTCCGGCAGATTTGATGTATCGTTGACGCACGTACCGGGTCGTGGATCTGGCACCTTCGAGTTCAAAACCGGCAACCACGCCGAGTTTGATGTGGACTGCTCCTTGAATTTTCCTACAGTTTCAGGCGAGAGAATAATGTGTTTAATATTTTATTTGTGCATGCAACACACACAGGGCAAGAGAGACCTGGACGACGGCGACGACGAGGCAACAAGGATAATCCCATAACAATTAAATCAATTTCCCACAAGGATTTTGTATCTCATATCTCTCCCACATCCGTGCATGCATGTGTAGAGCACTAAGCAACCACGGCCAGACAACAACCACTCATTGTGCCGGATTCACCATCGCAATCAACATTTATTAGGGAAACCGTCCGCCAGGGGGTGGGGTATCTGATGCATGCTTGAAAAAACAAAGCCGGGAGATGCGTGCACTTTCCTAATGTAATCCATCAAAATGGATTTTCTGATTACGCCTCTCGCTGCTCGTGCAGGCTCACACAGGGGGCAAAGATATGCTTATTAATAACATGGTCTTATCCTTGTTGGGCAACCTTGCCTGCGTCGCGTCGGTTTCGGTATCGTGCTCTGTGTAAAATTTGCGATTGAGTTGCGACGACAAAAATTCCAAAAGATACGCCAGAGAACATAGATTTTCGGTTGGAAAATGTGTCGTTCAGTCAACCGTCCATCAACATACCATTGAAGGCGGCCCGGACCTCGTTGATGTCGAAGCTGCATACGGCTGACCCAATCAGACCGTTTGTGCTGGTCGTGAATGTCGCATAGAATTTAGTCTTGTCTGCCGGCAGCTGATAAACGGATTGAATCTCATTGAAGTAGAACGGGAACTCGCCGGATATACTGCAATTTAGCCTAGCCTTCAGATAGGTTGCCCAATTTTGCGAGAGGATGTTTTTGCCGCCGGTATCCTTTTTGCATACGCGTGCTATGCGCGAATACACAGCTTTACCGCAGTTGATGTATTCGACAGCGGTTTCACGGAAGAAGAAGTACACATAATCGTCGATGTCGAAGGATCCAACGAAATTTGGTTCTGCAAATGGAAAAAAAAGAGAAATGGGTCAGCGATTTTTTGTTGTTGTTTATTCGTTGATATCTTCTTTTTTTTTTGTAAGCGTAAGGAATTGATAAACTTTTGGGGGAGAAAAAATCCTGTTTCTGACAAGAGCTCGTTTTTTCGGGATGACTGCTCCGTTCGTTGGGAAGTGTAAATATTCGCTACAGTTGACTGAACATGCATTTTTGGAGATGCCGAATGATTGGAAAAGATTAGCATGATTTCTGGTACGGAATTCCTTTGCGTCAAGCGTGTCAAGCATACCGAAGTAAATCAGGGAACAAATGGAGTCGGATGAGAAGATTTTCTTGGGAAATTCTAAATTAACTTGACACGCAGAATTGCGGACATTTTTAAAGGCATTTACAAGGAAAAATTGTCAGAGAAGTGACAGCGTCACTTGAAGATGGTAATTTGAGTTGAGAATTTCTGACCGCAATCAGTCACTGTGTCAAGCTTGACGCGCAAATGCTTGGGGATGCTTCCCAAGAATTCTAAGATGGATGCATACAGCTATGGTTAGACCTTCAATTACCTACGGTGCAATAGCATGGACTAAGAGAACTAACTGCCCCAAGTTGGAGGGGTCCCAGGTTCGAATCCCAGTGAAATCGAAACTGGTCCAGTCATCATTTGCCGTTGGGATCAAACTAGCGGCACTGGAGTAGGTTGCTACCTGGCAGTACAATGGACCAGTTTTGAGTCTGAGTGCTCCAGCAGAGTTTCAAAAATCCTCAAAAAAAAAAATACCAATCCACACGAGATCCAAGAGCGTCCAATGTATCCCGAAAAAATCACTGTTTAATGTGGATTTTGGACTGGCGGCGTCATTGGTCCATATTTCTTTGAGAGCGACGTTGACTAGGCCATCACCATCAACGGCGAGCGCTATAGGTCGATGATTACCAACTTCTTCGTTGATTACGCAACTTTTCTTCTTTTCATTTCCGTTCGACTTTTCCCTGTACGGTTTTGTGAAGTCGCAGGTCTATGCGTATAAGCCACAAACCACAGTGGCCCTCCAAGCCAACATAACCCGTGTCATCGGTCAAATTCAGCCTGATTTAGGCGCCAGAGTCATGACGTATTGGACATTTCGGATGCGCGCCAGCCAGAGGAGCTGCGGTAGACATTTGAATGTTATATTTCATACATAATGTCATCGAAAGACCTTTCAAACGAATGCAAAATTCCGATGATACTTCACATACACTTTGTTTCATTTAAATTTAAAGTTAGGAAGCACTTAATGAACGACCCTTTAAATGACCGTCATTGAAAATTCTGAATTTCTAGACATTTCTGAAACACTATGGACCAAAATTGGTCTATGTCAAGTTCAGCCACCACCCCTAACCTAACCAAGACATTTCTGACAGCTTTTGAAACGTTGTCCCAAAACTTGACAAAATATTGGAATGGACGTGGATCATAAATTTTTCAGCCGGTTTTCGTCTGATCCGTTTCCAATCTATTCGCCGACGGAATTAGTAGCAAATCAGCTGAAGCAAAAATAAAGCGTTTTTAATCTCCGTGAAGCTCAATCTTTGTACTACACGCCTTTCACGGCATTAGAGACCAACCAACCACTCAGACGCCTTCAGAACAGAACGATGAATAATAATTCGTTTAGTTTTGGAAATAAATTAATAAATTCATTCCGCACCGCAGACGGATGGTGGAGCAGTGATTTGCATAATTAATCCAAGCCCATCCCTATCCACTCCAGCCACTCACTCATACACACCGCCTTAAGAGCACATAACAGCCGTAGTCATTTTGGTTTTTCTCCTTCACGCGCCCAGTCCACAGAACTATGTACATCGCGGAATACTAATCTGGCTCATTTTGAATTTGTATTCCATTTTGTGTTGTTTTGTAGATTTTAATAATTTTCCAGGATTATTCCCGCCCCATCAGGGGTTGGCTTGCTGCTTCCCTCTTCGGCCATACCCTTGGCTGTTGACGCTAAGTGGGGTATCATAAAATTTAATGAAATGCGGCGACATCTGCCGCCGTGAATACATTTGTTGCGGGTGCTTATTAAAATTGTCCCTATGACCCGTGTCAGCGGGCCATGGCTTTTCTGTATCTTTGCCTTTCTGCGTCTATTTACCACTTGAGCGCGCGTATTACAATAGTTTATTGAGCCGTCTTGCGTGGAGATTTACCCCCCACCCACCATGGGCAGGCGGTGTGACGCGTCTGTACACACTGTAGGCAAGTCAAGTTGAGTCAAGTCAACTCCTGTCGGGCGACGGTTCGAATTAATTAAACTTGGGCAGGACAATGAACAAAAACGAGGGAAATCAGTGCGGAGAATGGAGAAAGAAAAACCGAAGGAAACATCTGTTGGGACAACCGTGCCAAATCAAACGGATAAGAAATTACTAATTAGCGAGCACTTTGTTCTCTTAATTCACTCTCCCGCATCAGGAATGTAGACGTAGAGTTGTGGCAGTCGAGTCGATATGGTGTTAATACGATATTGCCCTTAAAGCCTTACAAAATATATAATCAGTAGCATAAGATAAGCAGAAATAGGACTTCACTTGCAGCAAGTTCACGTCCACGTCCGACATGTACTTCGACAAGGATCTTTTAATCTCTTTCAGGATTTAATCAATCTTCAGTTTAAAGCTTATAATTGGAAAATTAAGATTTAATCTCATAACTTTTGTGTGTTCGATTAAACGTCGTCGTGGGGGAATGTTGAGAGGATGATACGAAGATATCTGCAGCGAGGCAGTTAGTTTTCAAATGGATGTCCGCTTATCGTGTGCGTTTTATACTTGAAGATACGCGAATACTTATGTCCGGTTCATTTCGACGTCTGCCTTGGACGTGCCTTTAAAAATTAAAGGAAATGAGAAGATGACTTACTCTTTTTTTTGTTCTGTGACTGAGTTCGTTCGTAAAAATTAAACATTCGAGTTTGGAAAAAGAACTTTGATTCGAAATGTGCTGGTCATCCATTATGATAAAATAAGAACTATAAGAAAATTTAACGATGGGAAAATAAATTTATGTAAATTTATTTTTTATGCGAGATATGAAATTTATTTTGTCTTTATTTTGAAGCTACATTCATGACATGTATGAAATAGTACATCAATCAAATGGTCGCCTCGGCTTAGCTGGCAGTGCATCAAACGGTCGGTCCAATTTCCTGATGACTCGGCCCAATATGTGCGGCGTTATTCCCGCAATAGGGCCTCGAATGTTGGCTTTAAGGCCGTCCAAAGTGGTTGGCCTGTGAGCGTAGACTAAGAACTTGGTGTCAAGTCGCATGATTGCAGTACGGCGGCCAATTGATGAACCCTCTTCGTGAGATGATCCAGTCGCCAAATTTCTCACTCACAACTTCGAGCCTTGCGTCGGTTGTATGATATGTAGCGCCGTCCTGTTGGAACCACAGCTGGGGTATATCGATGTTGTCTAGCTCTGGCCATAAACAGTCGCTTAACGTTGCTCTATTCCTGAGACCATTAACGGTAACGGTACCAGTGCCTCCTTCATAATTTCGAAAAAAATAAGGTCCGATGACACTGCCATGCGGTAAACCGCACAAAACAGTCAATCTTTGTGGATTCATTGACGCTTGGTCTAACACTTGTAGATTGTTTTCGCTCAAATAACAACAATTTTGATTATTGACATAGCCGCGGAGCCAAAAATGGGCCTCGTCCGAGAGGATGATTTTTTGGCCAAAATCTGCATCTCCGACTAATATTTCCAGTGCTCAATTAGGGAACTTATGCCGTTGTCTATGGTCATCCAACTTAAATTCTTGCGTTCCAGTAAACCAACAACTGATCAGATTTTCATTGTTGATCTTCCAAAAGTTCGTTCAACTGCTAGCTTACGCAGATGACACTGACGTGATTGGGCGGACACAGCGAGCCGTCAATGATGCGTTTGCTGGCATTGAAACGGAAGCGGCTGAAATGGGTCTGGCGGTAAACGAGGGCAAAACCAAGTATATGCTGTCATCGAAAAAGGACGCACAACATCGACGACTTGGCCAGAACGTCACCATAGGCAGCTATAACTTTGAGGTAGTTAAGGACTTCGTCTACCTTGGCTCCGCAGTAAACAGTACAAACAACATCAGTATCTTGCCAACCGCTGTTTTTTTGGACTCAAATTAGCAATTGAGTTGTAGAGCCCTCTCTCGGAAGACCAAGCCGACTCTATACAAGACCTTGATCATCTCAGTCCTGCTGTACGGCGCAGAGGCATAGACTATATCCCAAGCGGATGAAGAAGTCAGTTCTGCGCGCGATCTTTGGTCCTGTTTGCGTTGATGACATTTGGAGGAGAAGGTTCAACCACGAACTGTATAGGTTGTACAGCGACATGAGTCTGGCCAAGCGTCTACGGATCTAACGCCTAAGGTGACCAAGTTATGTAGAGTGTATGGACAACTTAGACAACGCAACAGAGGACGTCCACGAACAAGGTGGCGCACAGAAATGGAGGGGGACCTCGGCCGACTTGGTGTGCGAAACTGGAGACAGCTGGTGAAAGATCGTGTTGCCTGGAGAGGCATGTTGAGTGAGGCCCAGGTCCACCTAGGGCTGTAGCGCCCTAAGAAGAAGAAGAAGATGTGAGGAAGGAAAATTCCGGACACTCCACAAACACGAACTGTATGCGATCTACCTCGAAGCTGATATAATAATAATAATATAATAATGGTGGCGCTACAGTCCGAGATGGTCCTGGGCCTAGCTTCTCACCAACTACTCGTGTTGTGCGTGCAATTGTTCTCTCACGAGTGGACGGGACCTACAGTTTAATGCCCACTCCGAACGGCGAGATTGAGAAGCTTTTTCTGGACATTTATACTCTTTAAGCATTGTCAGTGCCCCGAAAGAGGTGGAGCCATGAAAAAATGTTTGCTGTTTTTTTCGGGAACCGAACCGACAACATCGAGCGTAGGAGTCGACGCACCTACCCACTACGCCACGGCGCCCATTTCGATAATAGTTTTTAATAATTTTCGCAACATCGGCAAGCGTGAAACTTTTTATGAGGAAATGTCAAACCTTGCTGAATATTCTGACAGCTAAATGTCATTGGTAGCTTTGACAGCTACTGAAACATAACAATTGAAAAAAACGGTCATTGCTATCTTTTCACCTTTTAGAACGCCAGTGTTAAGAAGCCACTTCATAGTTTTTGTTGTCATTTTTTGCTGCTTTCTGCTTAATAATAATGGTGACTAGCTTCTATAGTAGCCACTGGTGCATGCTATTGATTTCTCACAAGTGGAGAGGACCTACAGTTTGATACCGACTCCGAACAGCGAGATTGAGAAATATTTTCTAGACAGCTTTACTATTTGAACATTGTTAGTGACTCGAAAGAGGTAGAGCCTTCTTTTTCTGAAAAATTGTTGTCTGCTCTGGGATTTTAACCTAAACTGAAGGCGAGATGGGTTGGGGTCGACGCACATACCGGGAACGTCACAGCTCCCACAGTTTCCGATTAAATTACCAACAAATTTGGGTATAATTTATTTTCTAAAGCTTACCAGGAAGGATTAGGAGCTTCAGATAAGTCAAGTAAAAATATTCAAATGTCATCAATAACTTCTCATAAAGAATAGCTAGCTCAGTGTGCAACACAGTTACTCATAAGAAAAGTGGATTTACCAAGAAAAAAATTCACAAAAAAATGTTCTACTTACTATCCAACCACTTGGAATCATATTTGAGAGTCCTTCTGAAGTTGTACTCCTTCCGTTTTGCTGTAATATTGAATAAATCCGTTCGGAAGATTACTGGATCCGCTTTGGTGAACTCGGCATTTGTCCCGGAATACTGTGTTGAGAAAGTAGATTCATAAAATAATAAGCATGTCTTCGAACATAAATTATGCAGGTCTGTGCGAAAAACAAGAACGGACTAGTGGTGAACTGGGATCAAAGAAAATTGTATTGTTGTCGTGGATTTCGCTTTGAAACTTTTAAAGGAATACAATCTTTAAGGACGATACATTTTTCTTCAGAAAAAGCAATAGATGATGGGAAGGAGCGTCATCGCTAGTAGAGGAAGAAGAATGAAATCCTGAGCTTATTTCATTCTTTCTCCTCGCTGTACACTCGGGTTCCCGTCTGTTGCATCAACGTTCGTGTTATTTCGTGGCACCTTCTCCTACGTACTCGTTTTTTTTCCAGCAAAAATAAATCCGTATTACTTTGAAGAAAATAAATTTCATAATATACATACCAGTCCAGGTAAACCTCCCGGGTTTCCGCTCTCAACATAAATTGCTGTTGAATTATCAAGTGGGTCGTATGGACACTTGGCGATACCCAAACCAATTCCAATCACGTACTCCGATCTCGGTAAATGGGTTAGATTCGACTGAGGAAAATGAGAAAAAAAGACAAGAAACAACTAAATAAAATGAAATTCCAAAGAAGAGAAAAAAAAAGGGAAAACTCTAAACAAAAATAAAGCTGAAAACTTTGTACACTCCTACGCTTCGCTGGCGGATGTGTGCACACTTGGCGGAGGAGCGATGGCGTCTAAGGCAAACATTATCCTTGCACGTCTTACAAATAATCCTCATCCCCTTCGTCCTATGCAGGTGTTTGCAACTACTAATAGAACACATTTCAAATACAGGAGCGGAGCATCAGCAAAATGGGACGCGCTTTAAGTGTTGCGAAGAAGTTCAAAGCATCGACTAGAAGTTTCCACGCTGAATTTTGTAAGATGATCCCTAACGCTTTCGGATTTTATTTGCTTTAAAACAATAGCAACAAAAAAGTGCAAGAACTTCGATAATTGTTCTCGGATACATGGTTGTTCGCAGGCAAAGTTTCTTTTTCTTCCGGTGGCTGTTGTTCGTACGAAGGTCGCGAACGAGTTGGTGGCCAACAAAGTTTCGCTGGAAATCAGGAAGATTCTGGTTTTAATGGGCGATTAATGGATTTCAACTAAGTCGGGAGTTTGAAGTCAGCTTTTTTTTAGACTTGCTTGAATAGCATGCAATTTCCTCTGCACTTTGGCTCAGTCGAAGCATAACTGAGGGGTACTTGCTTTGATAGAAGATAGAAAACGTGATCTTGCTGTAGTTTGCATGCATGGCAAGTTTACAATAAACACTGTCTAACTTATAATCCTCTTCGAAAGATTTTTTTTAGAAGTTAAAGGTGTACACTTTTCGTTTTTGTGAATCACTAGTAAAGTTGGCTAACTTAAAAAACGTCCAAAACAGAAACATTCCTTGATTTTTGACTGAAGCATGTTGCTAAGTAGCTAGGCCAAGTTCACATTGGACTGTATCACCATCATTGCTTTCCAATTGGGTCTCGATATTTGAAATTTCGCAGTGAATGCACCCTTAAAGCAGCGACCAAAGGGTCAATGCCAAAACATTCAATAGAAACTACAGCCTTGGCCAAATGTATTAGGCTCCCTTTAAGATTCGTTATATCCTCAAAAGGCAAACAAATTAATGAAATGAGAGGACGAAATAAAAATCGTTTCCAACCTCAGATAGTGTCGCTGAAAACTATAAAATTCAAACTAATTACCTCCGATAATTGATTTGGTTGCACAGACAAAAAGATAAGGGCGCCTAATACATTTGGCCAAGGCTGTAAATCTTCATCATGGTAAAGTTCATGAACAAAGAAGGTTTAGAAATAATTATTAGGTGCGTAACTGCGTTCTCGCTGTTTGTCAACAGATGGCTCCAGCAATATGAGCTGGCCGATTTCGACATATCCTTCGTCATGAATCGATCTTAGACTTACGGGAAACAAACTGTTTTGACATATTACTGATTTTGTTTTGGCGTCATATACTTTTGGTTGTGTGGAAATGTCTATTTTTTTGCCAAGTATTCATCATTTGAGGGAAGTTTTCATTTTCTTCTTCCATTCGAAGAAAACGACGGCTGAAGCGCATCGAGAGCTAGGAGATGCTGCTCTAAGTGAAATAACGTGCCGGGATTGGTTCCGTCGTTTCAAAGACTGCGACTTCGATGTTGACGTCCGTCTGCGCGAGGGAAGGCCAAAATCCTTCGAAGACGCTGAACTGGAGGTATTGCTCGATGAAGATCCTTACCAAACGCGAGAATAGCTTGCTTCAACAGTTGGACAAGCAATTTCAAAGTGATTGCATGCGTTGGGAGTTATTAAGAAACAAGGAACAAGGATTTTAAGTCAAAAGACGTTGAGTGTGGTTTTTTCGTCTGTGAACAACTGCATCAGCGACGAAAAAAGGAAGGGTTTTCTTCATCGCATCGTGACGGGTGATGAAAAGTGGATCCATCACAGCAACCCAAAGAAGAGAAAGTCATGGGGACTGCCTGTTCACGTCGTCGTAGAAATGCACAAAAAATGGCAAAACGTACTAACCACAAATTGATAATTTCAACTTTCAAATTGCCAATTTTCAGAAACAGTGCTGCCAGTTTAAATACCTCTAAAAAACATCCTTTACTTCAAACTTATAATTCAATTTTCAATAAAATTTAAATGGTTTGCGCTTTAGTTCAAAAAAAAAGTTCCTGTGAACTACTGAGGAGCACTGAAATGCTGAATAAAAACACTCATCTTCTGGAGTGAATCCTCTTTTGCAACCTCAATGATGCAACAGAACCTTTCATTGTGGATAAGCTATATCGGCCAAGGTTATGTACTGCATTGGCAATCGAGTGGAAACTTCATTCAGAATTACAAACCTTTCCAAGGACTCTCGAGTGACCTAAGATGATCTTAAACAGCAACCACACAACTTCCAACTGAAGTATGATCGATTTGAAATCCCTTCGGAAAGTATCTAATTCTTCATTCAGGACTCAATGTGAAGTGTATCCTTCACAAAACTCTCCTCCCATTCAGAACGTACTCAAGATCTCGACTTGCAGGCCCCAGGACTCATACATTCCGCGTTCATTCGTACCATGATAATCCTTCCGCAGGATATGAAAAATTATTTAAAATATCATTCACATCCTCGCAGACTAATGAGATTCCTTCCCCGCTCTCTCTCACTCCCTGAAATCACTCTATCCCACCTCGTAGCTCCCCATTCGGTTAAGTCGTTTTTAGAAGCAAAAATAAAAATGCATGTGTAAGTGCACATATGTAAATGTCACGCGAGGATGTGACCGACGTCGACGGAGGGTACATAAAATAAAAGCTTAGGACATATGAATATCCTATTCAAGGCTTTAGCTTTGGCTGCCTCAACAGATGGTGGTTGTCAGCGACAGTGACTTATTGCAGCAACACCACCACCGTCTCCGACTCAATACTTACATAAATGACATAATCCTTGGGATTGTGAGCATTCGTGCCGCAAATGTACAGCCTGTTGCCGTTCGCCATTGATTGAATAACACGGATGTGGTTCTTGCAATCGAAGACCTGAAACGAGAAGGAAAATGAGTTGTGGGAAACACTGAGGATAAATACGTAAGGAAAAAAGGGAAAATTATAGAACGCAATCCTTGGAATGGCACAAGTATATATGCGCCGCAGGAGTGGCAGCAGGTTTAAGGAGATAACTGCGCTACGAATATGATCAGGATGTGCATTATTGCAATGCCTGGGATGGAATATAAAAAGCGGATTCCTTTCTGCCTCAGTGCTCCGTCCACTCACATTCATTCATGTGTTTTGTGTGCCTTCTTATCTGAAGCCAAGCGCCCTCCTAGCGCCAAATCCGTCCTTTTTTTCTTCTCCTTCTAATTCGCTTTATTTTCAGCTCCCAGCCATAACCATCCTTTCCACTGGCTCAAAATCAATTTTGAAGCAGGAGAGATGATGAAAAATTGGTACATCTTCCTTGCTAGCGTGCGCGATGGCTGTTGTGGTAGTGGCATTAGAGGACATGCACGAGCAAGCGAAGCCAAGAGATGTGTCATGTCCCGATGACGGAAGGAAGGCACCCACAAGCGCGTTCATACATGCACACATACACGACACTCGGGGAGAAGAAGAGGGAGACAGCATGCGTATATGTCCTGATATAGACAAATGCTTTTATTTGCGAGAAGAAAATTGAAATCGCTTTGTAAAAGGATGCTAGCTAGGATAAGTGATACATTTTCTGGATCCCCTTCATTCTCCCAGATGTTTGTGATCCGTTGTCTGTTCTTTTTTTTCTTTTCTTTTTCTAAGCGACCGCTTCGCCCGTGCACAGAGGGTATTGCAAATTGATGACGAAATTGAAATCATTGCATTGCACCAATAAACCGAAGCAGAAGCACTTCTTGTGATTGACTGCGGTTCAGATGGAAGACACGGATTTCAGGACAATGGAAAAAAGGCGGGATTTGTGGTTACGTTGACGATGGATTGGATGGATGAATGGATTTAAGGTCAGGTGGAGGTTTATGTTTTCACTTACCTGACTTTTGCCCTTTGACACACATGAGCGTACATCATCCATGGTGGGCTCCAGCTTCACAACGTCTCTCTGCAAAAGAAGAAAAATGAAATGGCGTTAGAAATCTATTCAAGGTTTGACTTTGCTTCGTAGAAGATGGATGACGGATTGACTGTGGAGGCAAATAAATTATTGGCACATGGACAGACAAGCACACGCGATATTAACTCAATTTATTGAGTTGTACTCGGTGATCGTAGAACGGCAGATAAGGATAATGTGAATTAAATGACACTCAAGAGCTGTTTTGATACGATACGAATGGTTTGGTAGGGTCAGTAGTTCAATAGAAAATTAGATGCAAATTTGAAAAAAGGCATCAGTTATACGAATCGTCTTAAAGAGATGACTGTTGCGGAGGTCCAAGTTTTAGGGCTTTGAGGCTACATAGCCCCTTACTCTCCTTCTTTTTCTGATGGTTTGGGGTTTACCTGGGCCTCAACCAACAAGGCTCTCCACCTATCACGACCTTAAGCCAGTGTGCTTCCAATTACACACGCCAAGTAGGCTGAGGTCCTCCTCCACTTGAGTGCGCCATCGGTTTTGTGGGCGTCCTCTATTGCCTTATGGAGCTCACGAACAGCTCTTGTCCTTCTATGCAGTTTAAAACTCTGCGCATCAGATGTAGATTCTCTAATGGCATCTTAGCAACGTTTCCACTGTCACTGTCAGTGGTTTCCCCTGGCAGGCTTGGACGCTCTGAGAGCTTCAAGGAGAATCGATCGACAAAGTCTCTAGCAAGTGCATCTTGCACTTGCCCAGTTTATTGTAATTTTTGCTCTTTGCCAAAGAATCCAGTTAGAAAGAAGTAGCAAAAAGAAGCAATAAGATACACGACTAATGCTTCTGGACTAAACCACTCTATCCAGATCTATTAAGTCTAAAAGACCCCTTGGATAAAAAAATAGGCCTGCAGATCTTAAAAGGGTTTCAACTAACCGTTAGAGCTTTAATTATTTTCTAAGGCGATTAGTCCTCTCAGAATATGATTGCTATCGGCTCTGCTGTCAGATATAGGAGACATCGGAACACGTTTTCTTGAATCCTGCCACGGCCAGAAGAATTACATATACAATAATGTGGCACTGAGTTTCATTGAGTGCATTAGCCTCCACTAATACCGGCCAATGCAATAGATCTAATTTTTGTGTGACTCCTTCCAGGCCACTCTTCCACTACTTTGGGGGTCTAAATAATAATTTCACGGTTTATGAATTTATTACCGCAAGTCCCTCCTCCTCCCTCAAGTTCTGAACTTGATTTTTCTGTCAAAAATTAGCAGTGCATGTCAAAAATGTGCAAATCCTTCTGAGTTCAATAATAAAGTTCAAAATAAAGTCATAAAATGTTTAATGGATTCACTTGATATTAAAAATTTTAATGAAATTGGTTCCTTTTCACGACTTTGATTTGACGACATAATGGCTTCGAAATTTCACGCCTTTATTCTTTCAGTCATAAGCCAAAATAAATTATTTGAAATAAAAGCGACTGTGTTTTCTAATTTTGACATTCTAAAGATGTGGAGTACCGGGAAGTGTAACCTTCAGATATTTATAAAGCGGAGAAATATGGGTTTGTCTAGGAACGTTGCGCCACATATTTGAATAGGCGGAAGACGGTTTCTTTAGTGGTAGTAGTCCTGCAGCTGCTGCAAGTGCCTTTGTATGTTAAGACAACTTAAGTTAAGGGTCCTATCAGGAAGTGCACAAGCCTAACAAAATCTTCCCCTGGAGCAGCAGTTGTGACGTATTACCTCCTTCATTGATGTAGCTCATATCTGCCTAGCTAAGATTTAAGAATCATAGACAGACGGCCTTCTCGCTTGACAAGCAGTTACGTTCATCAGCATATTTCTGTAAGAAATATAATTTCAACTTACGGATATCATTTGATACAATCTTGACTTACTGTCCTTTTTGTACCAAAAAGGTCGACAAAACAAAATTTCCATAGAATCGACACCAAAGGCCGAGTTGGTGCTCCTTCGAGCATAAAATGTGAACAAAATCTTGCAACACTTTGAAAAGCGAACTGCGAACTCTTAAGACCGCACTTAAGTTCTCAAGGATGAGCGCTACAATGTTGAACTTTGCTCAAAATTTAAACGAATTAAGCACCTCTAATAGAATAAAGTTAAAAGGATTCACTGCCAGAATAAACAAAAAGTTTACCGAAGGTCCTGCATAATTGTAAGCGAGTACGAGCAAGTGTACGTGTATACAGACATACATTGCCCCGGAACTTTCATCGCATCTGCACCGTCTCGCAGTCAAGTAAAAGTGTAAAATAATGAAATGTGTTCTTGGTCAGAATATTCTTGCAGGTCCTGCGAAGAGGAAGAAGGATGAAATGATAAACTTTAGTTATTAGTTCCCCCAAGTGAACTTTTAACGCTCTAAGTGGCCTTTCTACAAGTAAATTCGACACAACAATTGCACACTCTACGGTGTACAGACAGCGCACAGTCAGTGCTCGTAGAAGGAGTTGCGAAGGAGCGAAAAGTACTCAGGCAACAAGCGAGTTGTTGCAGCTTACACTCGCCACTCTGCCACTCGGCCACTCGCTATACAGCCAATTAAGTAGTTCTCTCGATTTTATTTTTCTTTTCGTTTTTATTGGCCCTCAAGGCGATCGCTGGCGCTGAAAAATAGTTTTCTTCTTCAAAAGGCTGAGCTTTGGCGAGTTCATTTGCCAACTCCTCACCTGGAAAGCGCAGTGAAATTTATGAACCGTGCTCCAAGTGTGGCTACCAATTTTAATAAGTCTTAAAAATTAGCGAGAACCCATGAAGTGCCGACGACTTTGGTATGGGTTTTCGGTGCACTCGGAACTTCGATTATGGGCGGATAGTAAAATGAACGGAAATTATGCGAACAATTTTGATGATTTACTGCTAATTGAATCGAGGAATCAAAATGCGAAAAAAAGACTGCTGTGCAACAAAGTGAAGTGGTGTAGTGGTTTTTGGATATTTTCAAGTTGAATCAAAGAGGAGCTGGTAGTCATGGTTGCATAATTGAAGGATGAACATTTTTTAAGAGTAGATATATATTTTGGTGGACATCAGATCTCCAAAAAAAATCTTCCGTTTACTTGTGCTGTTTAAACCAAGGCTATCAATGGTTTGAGGAGAATCTCAGAAAATACTGATTATTGCCATTTACATTCTCCCACCCAGATATACATCCTCCACAAAAATCAGGCATAAAGCATTGACTTCTTCTAAAAATTTTCTAGTTTTGATTTTGATTCTAATAGCAACCAATGCATTTTCCAAAGTCTTCTAACACATCTGTTGAAATGAAACAAATTTACAAAAATCGATAGAACTGCGCTCCAAAGGGCGATTAAGCGGGGATCTTCCGGAGACGACTTTTAAGGTGATTTCGAATAACGTCTAACACCTCCTGAACTTGAGAACAATGATTTTGAATGAATAGGGACAAATCTGGAGGCAATCAGTCGACGCTTGTTGTCCACTACTATTTACTTTACATCAAGAATTGACAAAAGACTTAAAAAGTCTTTTGAGTTGGCAACAATTCTCACAGTAGTCCTTCGATAAAGGGAGCAAGGAAATTAAGAGATAATTGACAACAGTTCAAAAATGGAGTTAAAAACTAAAAAATCCAATAATATTAATATATAATAAAAACAAAAATAATAAATATAAAAATATAATATAATAAAAATAAAAATAAAAATAAAATAAAATAATACATAACAAAAAATAACAATAATATTTTAGAACTACAGGGTGGGCCATCTAGTGTTTTTTTTTTAAATCATAGGTTATTTTGACAATGACAGCTGCTTCAAGTCAGTATCATACCTGAGTCTCTTAACGCTTGAACAACGTTGGGAAATATTGAAAACTTATTTTCAAAGTGAGTGCTGTGTAGCCTAAACAGTGCGTTTTGTGATAAGAAGTTTTAGCCGAAATGGAGCACCCACCGCGACTGCTGAACGCAAGTTCGCGCACTAGCCTGAGGAGAATTCTGCACAAAGATCTCGGATTATTCATTTACAAGGTCCAATTGACCTCGAACTAGGGGACCACAAAACGGAAGCCGTTCTCATCACTAGCAGAAAAACCGTGCGGTACATCAATATTCAAGTCGGTAACCAGAATGTTAGATCAAAGGAAGCGGTAAAATATCTGGGAGTGATGCTTGACAACAGGCTACGTTTTAAAACACATGTGAACTATGTGAGCAAAAAGCTTCATCATATATACTGCCGAACGTGGGCGAGCCCGGATACGCAAAAAGGATCCTTTTATATAGAGTCGTCAGCTCGGTTGTCTTATACGCTGCACCAGTCTGGGCGGATACCCTGAAAAATAAATCAACATGCGGGAAACTATCCTCGATTTACATGGGCGCTGCGCGTTAAGAACAATAAGCGGCTACAGGACGATCTCGGACGAAGCCGCATTTGTTATAGCGGGAATGATCCCCATTGATATCCTTGCGGATGAGATGAGCAGGATTCACCGCAAGAAACCCTTAATCCCAACGGAGGCCGGAGAAATAAGGAGTATGAAAAAGGAAGAAAGGACTCGTTCAATAGCTCTGTGGCAATCTCGATAGGATAACACCACGAAGGGCAGATGGACTCATACCTTGATTCCACAAATTTATACCTGGATTAGCAGGTGGCAAGGAAACTGCAACTAGCACCTAACGCAGTTTCTGTCTGGCCGCGGTGGTTACCGAAAGTACCTGCACCGTTTTGGCCATGACGACTCGCCGTACTGTTCAGAATGTCCAAACCAGGAGGAGGTCGTGGAGCACGCATTCTTTTACTGTGGACGCTTAACGGAATGGAGAGGTAATCTACCAGACCCACCAGATCTAGTAAAGAGAATGAAGGAGTCGGAAGATTACTGGGTGGACATGTGCGGACGCATAAAAAAGATGCAGATTGAGCTGCGGAGAATGAAAGCTGCAAGAGGAGCAGCAGCAGCAGAAGCAGCAGCGTCTGCTGAAGCACAGCAGCTTCCAGCTCCGCGAACGGCGGTTCGGCGGGAAGAGTGGTAGAAGAGTGCAGGGTGTGGGTTAGCACGTAGGCGTATCCCCAAAATCGAATACTTGGGTTTGCGAATCGTGCATGTTGATAACACGGGCTATTAGTATCTTTGAAAGATTGCCACACCCTTGGACGTAACCAAAAAAAAGGTCCAATTGACTCAATAATTGAAGGAGCGCGACCATCCGCTTCATTATAACTTCGCAGCGCAGTTTGGGCCTTGGAGTAGCTTGAATTGAACAACATTAATTTTAGGCGCATTTTCATCTAGGCTACTACAAACAAAATTGCCGCATCTGGAGAAAACTCGCACGTTATGCGTCCACGAGAAGCCAATGATGCATCCACAGAGAGTGACAGTTTGGTGTGGTTTGTAGAGTGGTGGCATCATTAGACCATTTTCTTCGAAAATGGAACTGGGAACAACGTTTCGATCAACGGTGGGCGTTTCAGAGCCATGTTAACCGACTTTTTTTTTTACTGAAATTTAAGACATGGATTTCGACAACCTTTGGTTCATGCAGGATGATGCGCCATGCTATACAGCCCATGCCACAATCGATCTTTTTCGCACCAAAATTGTTGTCAGCCGTGGCGATGTCAATTGGTGGCCTCGGAGCTGCGGTTTTACCCGTTTGGACTTTTTTTTGTAGGGAACCGTGAAGAACTGGTGTTATGCCAACAATCCGGAAACTATTCAAGCACTAAAGGCCAATATCGTCCAAGCAATTTGTGAGCTACAGTCCGAAACCATTAACAAGGTTTTGGAAAAATCGGGTGATAGAATTCGTTGCTGCGAAGCCAGTCGAAGCAGCCACTTGAACGACTTTGTATTTCATAATTAATGGGAACAACATTAATGAGGGTGACAATATGACGAATAAATATATTTTTTTTTTTCTAAAAATTAATATTCCCGATATTTTCTGAACATACGTTTTTTTAAATCAGCGATGCATTGCTGGCACAAATTGACGTTGAATTCAGCCCTTATCTGCAGTAAATTGCATCAAATTAAAACTACTTGTTCTAATATGTCGACCAAAAACATAACCCAATTAATAGTAAAATTAAAAATGTAGATTTGATTCAGTAAAGACTCCCAGTTGGTTACCGCGTACATCAACTGCGTGAAATTCAAATTAAGAATGCAAATCAGAATACGTGTTAATAATTAAATTTTACATTTCACAAGGGACACTATTAAAATTTTTAATTTAAATGCACTAAAGTGCTACTCCCAATGTGCTATAAATCTCATTCCTGTGAAATTGCGTCTGGGGACATAATTTCCCTGTGAGATGCTAAAGTGCAGCACAGTAACGCACACCACTTGCACAGTCAATAGACCTCTTGACAAGTGCTTCAAGGTAACTTTCTGATACGCAGATAAGCCCCCACCGAAAGTTAACAGGGATAACATCCTCCTGTCAACATGACGAGCGACGACACACACCAGACAACAGGACAAAAAAATGATTAATGACAACACATTGCACGTCGTCGGCCGTCGCGTCGTGGGTGATGATGACAATTATATTCTTCCTCTGCATGGTGTCGCGAGACATGTCATATATCAGGCGAAGTTTTAAAAAGCTTGCGAGGAGCTAACAGCACTCAACTTGGAGAACATCATCCATCGAATAAAGGGTTTTCGACAAGGAGTTTTGCAGCACGCACGTCTGAGCGAACACGCAACGGCTCACACAAAACTAGGTGGTCCCTTGTGCGGGAAGGATATTTGTGAACTTGAGAAGTGTATGCCTGTGGAAATCTGCAATGAAAATGAGATGTGAACTTTTTTTTCTGAACATTTTCAAATTGTTCAGTGGGAAAGTGTGGGCTCATCCATTAATTTAAAATCATCAAGTAGCGGGATGCCCTGCAGGCTGAAAGGTTCGTTAAAAGGATTGAAGGTGAAGTTGAATCTGCGGTCAGTGATGTTCACGAACACTTCCGAACACGAAAATTCAATTAACCCTTCAACACCCCATGTGATGCTCCTCCCGACAGCGAGACACCATGGCGATCGCCTTAAATTAAAATGGATTCCAACAAGGACAGGATTTCCGCTTGGATATGTGTAAACGCGATTAATTGGTAGAATTGATGAACACACACGACGGCTTGGCGTTAATTGCACTTGCAAAGCCTATTCCATCGTGAGCGGTAAGAAGCACTGAATAAACAATTCAGAGCCTTGCAAATCATGTGACAAATCTGTTCTTCCTCCTGGCAATTCCACCGAGAAATCAGTTAATGAATGCCATTTGAGCGCAATCCCGAAGTGAATGCATCGATTTTAGACTCAGAATCGCATGTCAGTGCATGAATCTGAAATCTGGGATTTGAGGCTCGTTTACGTGATTGATTTCCGCACTCACGCTATGTTTCGATTAGTAATTAAAAGCTGTGAGTGCATACAGCCTAACCCAATGAACTCGACTCCCCACATGGTTTCGAGAAAAATGGCTGAAGGCTGTACATTGTCGGCCTTGGCAACTGCTTGCTGGTGCAGTTTTCTGTGTCAAACATGTCACGGATGATTCTGGGTTACTCTCAGATGGGGTTCGACCCAACAGATTCATCCCTGGTGCCGACTTTGAATTCCAAAAAGATCTCAAATTTCATTCTCTTGAACGTACCTAGAGAGAGTGTGCTCGTCTACCGAGTGTATCCTGCGTTGGCTTTCAACTTAATTGATTCATAAATCACGTTATGGTTACCGAAAACCGTAAACAACATGTTAACCAAATCATGCATTATTTACAGAGCCAGTGTACCAGCGCCGGCACTATCTACTCGTCGTTGACGGTGTGGCGGCAGCAAAATTTTGAGTGTTCGCTCCCAAAAGAATCTCCTCATGAATAGATTTAATGGCGGAATTTTATAGGCAATTCCCATGGCAGTGGCACTATATGGCTCGGCCTAGACCACAGAAGAATGCCTCCTCCTCCTCCTCCTCCTCGTCCGGACAAAGTTTAAGGCTCTTCTGTGATGTTTATGTTTTTGGGGTCTCCTCACTCTTTACGTGCATTCGACTTGATGCACGGAGGAAATTCACCTGGCGAACATTTTACCGCTTTTGTTTTAATAATTAATTATCCTCGTACTTCTGGTGCGGAAAGTAACGCAGTCGTGTACACACACACACAAACCAACACTCGTATTTCCACAGGAAGACGGTCACAAGCATCCTGGGGGATAGCTGCGTGTCAGCTACGAAAACTTTGCGTGTCATAACGAAATGTTCATTAGATTCAGTTTACGTTACGTTCCTCTTCCCTTTTTTTTATTTGGTTTTGGGATAAGGATTTCTATTCTGGCCTCCCCCGCCTGACTCTCTCAACTGCCATTCAAGTGTAATTCTATTAGAAAACGGATGGAAGCGGGCTGAGTGCGCCTCATTGAAAATTTATGCGATTGCGTTAACTTTCTGTCAGAGGGTACAAATCCAGCTCCAATGGAACGTGCACACTCATGCCTTTGACTGGGTGAACAGCCACATCCTCTCTTTTGAATGATGGCTCAAATGAGTTCATTAATCATCTGAGGTTTGTGTCTACAGTTGGCAGTTGGATATACACCAGCTCAAAATGTAAAATCTGTAAAGGGTGCTCTGGGAGGGGTCTGCGAGGTGAAGGTGTATTTACTTACATCACATCCTGATGCGGAGATGTTCTTCAGGCTCAGACGGAAAACGTGATCCCTGTGGAGTACGGAATAAGAGAGCGAAATGAATGTGGTGTTGAATTTTTTGTTCTCAAAATATGATTTGAACTTACATTGCACCCACAAAAAGGGAATCGCGATCCTCGTCCAAATGAAACGTCCTGTAATACAATTTACCGCAGTTGAACTCACGAACATGATCTGAAAAGATAAAGAAAACATAACAAATTAGATTATTTTGACATTTGAAAATTATATCGTTTTTTTTAAGCAAACAGAAGTCCGTTTAGAGACAACAGACTCGATGGGAACTAGACTGTTGAATACAAGGCGTAAGGAAAACAAGTTACGCTTGGCAACTTGTCAAAATTTGACGTCTGTGGATTTTTTTTTCGAAGGATTTTCGAAACACTACTGTAGCACTCAGACTCAAAACTTGTCCATTGTACTGCCAGGTAGCGACCTACTCCAGTGCGTTTAATTTGATCCCAACGGCAAATGGTGACTGGACCAGATTCGATTTCACTGGGATTCGAACTTGAAGCAGACACTTAACCAACTGCGCCATCCAGTCGTTTTTCTGTGAATTTTACTCTGTGCCATTTTCGAGGTGTTTCTTAATTCCACCGCGAAATAAAACATATATAAAAGGTGAAAATTGGTTGATGGAATATAAATATTTTTTTTTGTTTAAGATTTAAAATGACAAACTGTGCAATGAAGGGTTTCAGAAGCTGGAATATGTGCGAGGATTTTGGTGTATAAATTCGAGTACACTGGTTCAGTAAATTCAGTAAACCAACACCTGTTCGTCGACGAAACGCAAAATCTGACGAAAATATTGCCACAGCCCACAGAGAGTGTGCAGAAGAATCCGTATCCGCAGTCGAATTCGCGTCGCTCACATGAACTCGGCTTTTCGCAGACCACAACTTGGCGAATCTTGCGTCGTGACTCGGGCCCGCATCCGTCCAGAATTTAACTGACCCAGGAGCTGAAGGCAAACGTGTGTTCGCTGAATATGCTCTGGAGCAGTTGGAAACGGGAATTTTAAATTCCCTACCATTGTTGAACTGTCGACAGACAAGTACAGTGAAACCTTTCCAAGTTGGACAGCCGCGATTCAAACACATAGGCTGGTGGTCAATTGTTCTATTGAGTGATTTTAGAAATTTGACTATTTTTTAATGCAGCTGCAAAATACAGCTTAATTTTATTTTCTCTGCCTCGCAATCCTATTTTTTAATTTGTACAACTTTAGACTCTTTAACCCTTGATGCCAAAGGACCATAAACTAAAAATACTCCGTCAAATTGTTGTAAAAGCTTATCTTAACGCTACTCTCTTGAATTTCTGTAGTATATCTTCTTGTTGTTCTTCTTCTTCTTAGAGCGCTACAGTCCGAGGTGGACCTGGGCCTCACTCAACATGCCTCTCCAGTCAGCACGATCTTTCGCCAGCTGTCTCCAGTTTCGCACACCAAGCCGGACTAGGTCCCCCTCGACTTGTGTGCGCCACCTTGCTCGTGGTCGTCCTCTATTGCGTTGTCCCACAGGCTCAGAGTCGAAGACTCTTCGGGCCGGAGCTAATTTGTCCATATGCTCTACATGGCCTAGCCATCTTAGGCGTTGGATCCGTAGACGCCTGACTAGACTCATGTCGCTGTACAGCCCATACAGTTCGTGGTTGAACCTTCTCCGCCAAATGCCATCAACGCAAACAGGACCAAAGATCGCGTGCACAACTTTCTCTCGAAAAGGCCAAGAGACTGTTCATCCACTTGGGATATTGTCCATGCCTCTCAGCCGTAAAGCAGGACTGGGATGATCAAGGTCTTGTATAGAGTCAACTTGGTCTTCCGAGAGAGGGCTCTATTACTCTATTGCCTTTTGAGCCCAAAAAACAGCGGTTGGCAAGAGTTATTCTGCGTTTGATCTCGGTACTGATGTTGTTTGTACTGTTTACTGCGGAGCCAAGGTAGACGAAGTCCTTAACTACCTCAAAGTTATAGCAGCCAAGTGTGGCGTTCTGGCCAAGCCGTCGATGTTGTGCGTCTTTTCTCGATAACAGCATATACTTGGTTTTGCCCTCGTTCACCGCCAGACCCATTTCAGCCGCTTCCGTTTCAATGCCAGCAAACGCATCATTGACGGCTCGCTGTGTCCGCCCAATCACATCAATGTCATCCGCGTAAGCTAGCAGTTGAACAGACTTTTGGAAGATCGGGCAAACGATACTGAGATTCCACTCATCGGGCATGCTTTCCTCCGATCATATCTTACAGAAGAGCTGGTGCATGCGCCCAACCAGATCATCTCCAGCTGCTTTAAACATTTCAGCGGGCAGACTGCACCAGCAGCTTTATAGACTTCAGTCTCGATATTGCTATCTTGACTTCGTCTAAATCGGGGGGACGGTATTCTCCTCTATCATCGTCCGTTGTGTTGAGTGGAACACCGCTAGTAGTTAGTGCTTCCGAATGTGCTAGTTAGCATTGCTTGTGGCCAACTTTCGCAGTTTTTTCCATTTTCTTCCAACTTCCAAGACAGACAAGTTCTGAACATATGCAGGCATTTTTTAAGATTATTTATAAAATTTTCTTCGAGCAAAAATCTTTAAGTCAACTTCACAGGAGACCAAGCTATAAGTGTGGCCAACTTGACAGGTTTCAGTGTATAACTGCGATGATTTTTGATAAGTAAAAACTAGCTCAGGCTCAGACCCTACCTGGGTCGTAGGCCTGCTAAGTAAGTAAGTAAGTAAAAACTAGGGCGTTGTTAAATGTGGATCAATACATTCTCTCACAACGTGTTGAGGCATACAAGAAGTGAGAATGTGACGTCAGAATGTGAATCGTCAAAAAACAGAAGTTGTTACCAACTGTCGCAAAATTGATGTACAACACCGCTTTAACAGCAAATTCAACCAATTTTCCTGTGAACTTGCTTCAGTCCTTTGCCAAACCAATGTTTTCATTTAACTTCAGTCAACTTTACATTTGCGTTCACGCACTCTGGGACACAAATCCTTACAAATTCGAAATGGGAACTGGATTACCTGGGCTCCTAAAAAGAAAGCAACGATTCTTTAACAACTGTTTTCAATTAACAGTCCCTTTTATTACCGAGTGTCCTATTGGAGAAATCCTGTAAATCCCCAAAAAAAAAAGGCAACGACAAAACTGAACACCACATCCTCATTCTAATTTACATTCGCAAATCGTTTCACAGTAAACAAAGAGCACGTACAGGATCCAATCGGGTAAACAGCGAGGGGCTTATGTTATTTTCCCCAGAGAAGCACGCTAATGACGAGTGTCCACTGTATCGGGTTTCACTCCCAGACCAACGGACAAAAAAGGAGTTTATTTGCTGTAATTTTATGCGCCTATTCAGACATTCAATGCGAGACAAACCGAAAGGCGATTCCTTTCTGTTCGTCCTTTTGAGGGTCGTAGCTCATGCATTTCTCTTATTTTTTCTTTTTTTGCCCTTTCCACCACTTACACACGAACGAAATGAAAGGACCAACAACAACAAATTCCCAATCCATCACATAGAGAAGGGAAAATAGATTTTGTAAATAAAACATCCATTAGAGGCATGCCAATAAAGCCGCCTACTCTCGCCAATGACGGGTGGCCGAAAAAGGAACGACAGCAGTGACAGCGCCAGCGTCTATACACACGCTGATACATAAAACGCCGAGAATAGAACGATCTACTAAAATGCTCAATAAACGAGAAATGAATTGACAACAAAAAATATCGAAGGGTATTTCTTTGTAAGTGACGCCGCCGCTCCAAATGTCTGACTGTATGTCCCCACAAAGGTTCCATCAATTGTGCAGAAATGTCCAGGACGACATGTGATTTTTCTCGTCCGACGTAATAAATATGATTGGCAAAAAGGGCTATTCTCCCATCACCATAGTTCCTCTTGTGCATCTTCTGAGCAGACATGTACATCGGGTTAAGTACAATTCAAAAAAGGGGGCGGACTCTGAGAAGGATACCGTCAATGGACGACAATTTGGCAATGGTCAACAAATCTCGAATTGATACGATAGACATACACGCCGATGTGTAATTTGCAAGGCAATCGTTAGCGGGCACAAACACACGTGATTTTAAACCCGTCTTTTCGTGCCGAAAAAACTAGCCGAAGAACGTGGGTATTGTGGACAGCAAAATGAAGGGTCTGTCGATGGAAAGTAAGAAACGTAAGAGGCTATCAAATATTTGCGCAATCAAAGATTAAACTTGACAAGCATGATTAAGGTTAACGTCAGTCATCGAAGCGTCATCAATACAAAAACCACAGAAAGGGACAACAGCAGCAGGGGAGAGGGGTGAATATAAAATCAATTGAGCAAACCATTCAAGGATTCAGACTTGAAACTCCCTGATTGAAATAGAGTTAGTCGCAGACCCCCTTCGTCTTTCGTTCGTTCGACTTTTTTCTTTTT
Source organism: Myathropa florea (assembly GCA_930367185.1). Taxonomy (NCBI): domain Eukaryota; kingdom Metazoa; phylum Arthropoda; class Insecta; order Diptera; family Syrphidae; genus Myathropa; species Myathropa florea. The sequence goes on along the minus strand of OV884003.1, from coordinate 12,742,608 downwards.
GCTCGACCTTTAAGTGGTTCTCGTCGTTGTTGTGCTCGTTCTCTGTTTTTCTTTGTTGATGTGTTGGATATGGCATTTCGAATATTCGAGTTGGTCTCGAGTTTCGTTTGTTTTGACAGGAACAGGAAATGAACATCGAAAGTTTATTTGGAATTAGATTTCCGATACTTTTCTGTGCCGGTGGTTGTGGGGGTGGTGATGTTGCTGAAAAGCTCCAAAAAAGGATATTAAGTGTTTTAATGTTGTATCCTGGTGACTGTTAGTCGGACTAAGTCGCACAAAAATGGATGTGGATGTCAGATGATTCTAAATTTAGATTATTTCTGATGGCTGACACGGGTAGGGATGTGCCACGGAGAGTTTCTTTATTCTCTTAGGAGAAGTGCTACATCCCCCCACATTTTCAGGAAACTCGTTGAGTTTTGACTGCTTGATCCGATGAAATGGGGAAATACGTCCCTACGTGGACATCATATCCAAATTCAAGAAAACTTAAAAAATGGTATTTCGTTAAGCGCTTCCTATCTTCAAATTTAGATAAAACAAATTATGTGAAAGATATCATCGAAATTTTCCATTCGTTTGAAAGGCCAATCGACGCCATTATGTATGGAATATAACATCGTTCAAAAGTAAGCCGTGGCTTCTTTGGGCGGCGCGCATCCGAAATATCAAATTTTGCATTACTCTGGCGCATTAATCAGGCTGAATTTAACCGATGGCATGGGTTGTGCTGACTTTGAATGCCGCTGTGGTTTGTGGCTTGTTCGCATAGACTTGTGACTTCAGAAAACCCCACAAAAAAAAGTCTAAAGAGGATCAGATCGCACCATCTCGGTGACCAGTTCAAATCACCCCCACGTGAAATGACCATGCCCTTGAATCGCTCGTGCAGAATTTTCGATGTGTCGTAAGCTGTGTGGCACGTAGCACCATCCTGTTGAGACCACTTGTCCATATCGTCCGATTCAGGCCAAAAGAAGTTGGTCATCATCGACCTATGGCGTCCGCTGTTGTAGATGATGATGGCCTGAGCAACGTCGTTCTCAAAGAAATATGGACTGAAGCCCAAGATCCCCACTAAACAGTGACTTTTTCGGGATGCATTGGACGCTCTTCGATCTCATGTAAATTGGTATCGACAATTTTGTTTGTTGACGTACGCATACATCCAGAAATGGGCTTAATCGTTGAAGATGATTTTTCGATGAAAATTAAGGTCAGTTTCCAACTGCTCCGTGGCGTAGTGGGTAGGTGCGTCGACTCCTACGCTCGATGCTGTCGGCTCGATTCCCGAAAAAAACACCAAACATTTGTTCACAACTCCACCTCTTTCGAGTCACTGACAATGCTCAATGAGTATAACTGTCTAGAAAAAGCTTCTCAATCTCGCCGTTCGGAGTCGGCATTAAACTGTAGGTCTCCTCCACTCTTGAAAGAACAATACGAGGGGTTGCTGAGAAGCTAGGCCCAATTTCACCTCGGACTCTAGCGCCCTAAGAAGAAGAATTTGACTGCTTCATCAATATGGCCACTACCAAATGCCAAAGTTTGGAAGTCCCTATTGGAAGACATTTTATTTTACTACAGCATTTTTGCTGCTTAAAATCCAGTAGAATCCTTGCAGTCTAATCTATCTCCAACCAAAATCTTTAATTTATTCCACCACAGAACATGTTAAACAGGCAGCAAACATGCATGTCTCCTGCTCACAAAAGAACGCATTCGATCTACTTGTTGTTTCTAGAGCCAACTCACCTGGGAACTTCCCCGTCACACACGCAATTATGAGGCCAGTTAGGGTGCTTTTCCTAGAAGCAGCTCTGGCCTCGAACGCACAAACTTCTCCTTTCAGACAACTACTATACGTAATTGTTGACAAACAATGCACAATGAAGATTATCAATCAAAACAGAGTGCGTCGTCCTCATACCCGAGGCAAGGAGCAAGCTCGGGTATTGTTTTGCAACAAAAACACGCATCGACAGACATCCCATCCACGTTTCCTTACACACATGCGTATGCGAGGGAAAATAAAGGCAAAATTCCATTGCGTTGCATTATTCAAAACTCTGCCCACCCGACGACGCACACCGAATGCATTCCGAAAATTCCTTGGCGTCAAATGAATGACTTTCCGGACACATAGCAAACCCACATAATCAAGGAGCGTGTAGCACACGACTAACCAAACAAAAAGACCAAACCACCAGCCCACCACTGTTACGCCAACATTACCGCATCCAGAACAGTTGTGAAAAAAAATGTAAGGATACAATCGAAATTCCCCAATGCACAGGACATTCGACGTTAAATACAGAATTGGTATGGAAATGCAGATCCCTCAGCCCACACATGGTCGGTAGCTGTCACTATCATCATTGTCAGTAACACATCACGTCCGTTCGTCAAGTCTAATGGATTACCTAACGAAATCCTTGCAAAAAACAAAAACGACCACCGAACGATGGGAAAAAGGGAGTTTAGCAAAACAAAACGAAACATAACCATCAGCACTTCCTGCTGACATTGTAATGCATGTCAAGGATTTCTACCACACAGCAGATCCACCCAGGTTGTGCATAGAAAGACGAAGTTATTCAGACATTAGCCGCGTTGTTGTCGTTATGCGTCCAAAGGGCATGTTGTGTGAATGAACTTGTGAATGCTGTCTGGCCGCATACAGGACGACGACGAATGTTTTCTCGTATCTGCCGCCCGCCACTGCTGCATGACAAACTCTACATTCGTATGCAAATGAAAGTCCTGTTCCTGGTTGTTTCTTCTTTGGGACTACAAAAAAAAATAACAGAAACATACACACGTTCCCAACAATGGTGGGTGAATGGCTGCTTAGCAGTCAGACCAAGTGGAAAAACGTTTGTACACATTTCCAATGGGGTAATGGAAACATATTCAATCCACACTTTATTCCAATACACAAAGTCATACCCATGCAAGCAGTGCAATGTAGGGACCTAAATAAACCCAGTCTACACAGGAACCATTGCGGGTGCTATCAGGCGGAGCGGTGGCAGAAGGAAGTCTTATCACAAAAGAAACTCCGAGCGCTCAGAGGATGCAGTAAGGATCAGACAGGAAAATAACGTGACACATGTATACAATATTTTGTGTTCTTCTGGTGCGGGTGGCTGCCTATCACTACCGGTGTGCAGTGTCGGAATATCATGCTCTGTCTCGGGATAAGCTCACGGAGAATATCCCCGAATGATGTCTTACACACATATGCGGTCTGACGCATGCAATTTTGCTACGAAGATGAATGCTGGTGTGCCTAGAGTTATTTGGAGGCACAACAATGAGCTTAACCAACTTCTGATGGTAAGAAACAATTTCCCAACGATCTCCCAAATGGTGGGGGGGGAGAATAGACGCACTTGGAAACAATTTTATCGGTATTTCAACGAAAAACACATCCATGCACAGATATTTCATAAGTTAGTGGCCTGTAAAGGGATGATACCTTGCAATGCGCCTGCTGAACCATGAATTTAAGAGCTTTTTGCAGAAAGTATCAAACTACTCCAAGGTCCGTTCACCTATTTGCACAGAAACATCCGTAAACAACCCTCCGGCTCTTGAATATAAAGTGGACAGAGAGAGAGAGAGGATACACTTAAAATAAATAAATACATTTTTGATAGGTCAACTCGTTTAGGGTCCTTCCTCAGCTATCCGCAAACATTCGTTCGGTACATGCGACTCGAGGAAGACACGGAGCGAGTAGTTTAATGCCGACTTCAAATAACGGGAGGTGATGCTATAAAATTCCCATTTAATGGCTCGAGACACGGTATTTCAGCAAACATTTGTACTCATACGTATTCCCTGCTGACTACTAAATGGAAGCCCAAAGGATTTATTTGTTTGGGACAAGTCGGGGAGTCGTGAATTTAGGTGAATAACGAGAAAATTATTGCCTTCTCTGAGACGCTGTACAGTTTTTACTAGGATCATAGCCATGATGTGTTTTGAGACTTTGATGAGCATTAATGGCAGGCTTTAATTTTCGTTTTATTCCTGAACCTCGGTACCCCGTCTGCGCAATACTCACCACGTGGCTTTCAATGTTTATAACCCGTCCGATTGGTTGAAGATGGTATGGCATAGGTGTACCTCTGCGTGGAAATAGGTATAAACTAGCTTGTTATACATTTGGTTATACCTTGGCGTGAATATAATCAACCAATCAGCGGATTTTAGCTTTGCCGACTTCAACATTCATAAATGGGGGCAAAACAAGATTTAATGCTGTCACCGAGAAAGGACGCACAACATCGACGACTTGGCCAGAAGGTCACAATAGCCAGCTATAACTACACTATCAGTGTGGTCTCAGGCCGGGGAAGTCCACCATCGATCAAATTTTCACACTGCGGCAGATCCCGGAGAAGACCCAAGAAATGCAGATCGACACACACCATCTATTTGTCGATTTCAAGGCCGCATATGACAGCGTGCATAGAGAAGAGCTATACAGCGCCATGTCTAGTTTTGACATTCCTGCCAAACTCGTCAGACTGAGCAGGATGACGATGGAGAATTCTCGCTGCTCCATCAAGGTCGGTAACGAACTCACCGAGACCTTCAATGTGAAGGAGGGTTTTAGACAAGGCGACGCGCTGTCATGTGATTTCTTTAACATCGTTCTTGAGAAGATCGTGCAAAACTCACTGGCCAACACAAGAGGCACGACCTTCCAAAAGTCCGTTCAACTGCTAGCTTACGCAGATGACATTAACGTGATAAGACGATCACAGCGAGACGTCGATGATGCGTTTGCTGGCATTGAAACGGAAGCGGCTGAAATATGTCTGGTGGTAAACGAGGGCAAAACCAAGTACATGCTGTCATCGAGAAAGGACGCACAACATCGACGACTTGGCTAGAACGTCACCATAGGCAGCTATAACTTTGAGGTAGTTAAGGACTTCGTCTACCTTGGCTCCGCAGTAAACAGTACAAACAACATCAGTACCGAGATCAAACGCAGAATAACTCCTGTTAACCGCTGCTCAAAAGGCAATTGAGTAGTAGAGCCCTCTCTCGGAAGATCAAGCTGACTATACAAGACCTTGATCATCCCAGTCCTGCTTTACGGCGCAGAGGCATGGACAATATCCCCAGCGGACAAAGAAGCTCTTGGTCTTTTCGAGAGAAAATTTCTGCGTGCGATCATTGGTCGTTTGCGTTGACGGCATTTAGAGAAGAAGATTCAACCACGAATTGTGTGGGCTGTACATCGATATGTGTCCAGCTAGGCGTCTACGGATCCAACGCCTAAGATGACTAGGCCATGTAAAGCGCATGGACAACTTTGCTGCGGTCCGACGACTCTGAACTACTGGAACAACACAACAGAGGACGTTCATGTTTGAGATGGCGCACCCAAGTAGAGAGGGACTTCAACCAACTTGGCGTGCGCAGTTGGAGGCAGTTAAAATATCTTGCTTAGGTTAGGTAGATGGGTGCCCTTGCTGATATGAAGAACATGTCACGGCTCACTTACACCACTATGAGTCCATTGTGACCAAAAATAATAATAAATATAAATAAACATGTTGCTTACTGGAGGGGTTTTTTGGTTGATGCTCATGTCCCTCCCGGACTGTAGCGTCACAGAACGAAGAAGACTTCATCCACATCTTCGTGCACAGTTTTACTGTTTATGAAGGATATGAACACATCCTATTTTTGAAGGGAACCAGTATGGGTCTTATTTCGGCTGCGTTCATATATCACAAGTGTTTGGTGGACTATGACCCCGGAAGCTCCACCTGATTTCCTTAAAGTCGAAGCTGTCCATGATCTCCAGAAAGGAGAAGGCGAAATCATGTTGTCGAGAGGACGTTTGTTTGTGACGAATCTACTACCACTCGACGGCATAATTTTGCTTTCTCCTAACGGTGAGATTGAGAATAATAATAATAATAATAGGTGGCGCTACAGTCCGAGGTGGACTTGGGTCTAGATTCTCAGCAACCACTCATGTTGTACGTGCTATTGTCCTTTTATGAAAAGGGGGACCTACAGTTTAGTGCCGACTCCGAACAACGAAGATTGAGAAGCTTTTTCTAGAAGTCCAGAAGTTTCTTGAAGTATTGTCAGTAGTGAGTGGAGCCGCGAACAATTTTGTTTTTGAAAAATGTTTGCTTGTGCTGGGATTTGAACCTAGACTGTGAAAGTCTATTGCGTATGTGTTGACGCACAAAGACACACGGCCACGGCGCCCATGCTCTACTTTTCCACGATGCGACTAATTGCCTAAAGACTGAAGACATGATAACGATCGACCTAAAGACGAAAATTACGTTGCGTATTTTCAGCTGAGCCGGAATGTCGATATTTTTTTCATAATTTCCGCACGTTTGGCAAGCGTGAAATGATGCATGATGAAAAAACAGGCCTTTCTCGATATTTCGACATTTGGAAGTCATTCTTAACTTTGACAGCTGCTGAAACATAAACATTAGAAAAACTATCATTGCTGTCTGGTCACTCTATACAAATAAAGCTTATGACAGTTTTGCATCGACCAACATTCGGAATCTGATGAAAAACATTAAAATCCTCTTTACTGTGATGGTTCTCTACAAAAAACAAGGCTTCTAGAAACCATATTCGAATTGAAGAGCGTCTGCTCCCTCGATTCTCCTGCAAATATAATAATCCAAGCATAACATTTATTACCTCACAACGGATAACTATCTTCATCTCAATGAATCACCACTTGGCCACTTTTCCTGTTACTCCGTTACGCCAAATAGAACAATAAAAAGATAACGAACTAACGGTATGACAATTCGAAAATAAGGATAATAAATACACAAACATGTTTGCATCTCTCAAGTCCACACGCGGAGTAATCCCCAAGAAGCATAACTCCTTTTAAGTTCCGCACGAAAGGATTCACTACTGTATCACTGACGACGACGACGACGCCTCGTGCACCCTCTGTCTAAGCGATTTTTCTTTAGAATAATTCCCTGGCATATGCTCGGACTATCTCTGTTACGATTGTGACGACATTCTGGTGTAGTTTGCTTATCATGTGCACGGTATTTTAATATTTCTTTCTTCAAACATCGCACCCCTTTGCAGGGTGCTACGCGTGGGTAAGTATAAACATATGACATATCTCATCCCTTCTATCAGTGCTTTGTAAGTTTTCCAGTGACTAACAGAGAGGCAAACGCAAGCGGAGGACAATGGGGAGGGAAATAAACTGAAATGGGTATCCACTCCTGGTTCTGCGTGTGTACGCTCTGTAGATACTGTCAAAAGGGGTGCTGACGACGCCTGGTCGTTTCTATTTGGCGTTTGTTGGGACATTTTTTCCGGCGTTGACAAAAGTCTTAAATCAATTTTCAATTTTGACTTGATTCATATGCTTCGGGATTTCGAAGAGGGGGTGAGTTATTGTTGGTATATGTTTATGCTTGGGCTGGGCCTGAAGTGTGACTAACATTTCTCTCTGCTGAAAGACGTCGGGTGTGGGTGACATTATGTCAAATGAATGACAGCTTGACAGAACCAATTGTTTGGTTTTGTTTTTCCGCATTGAATATTTTATGTATTTTGCTTTTATTAAAGTTATGAAATGATGTAATTGTAGGCCATGAATTGTGTCAATAAAGTTTTGACATTGGGAGTTTATGGTTTTAGACGCAAAGTGTCAAGAGCATTTCAGGCCATAGTGGCAAGGAAATGTTATTTACCTTGTCTCCAAACCTTAGTGATTTGTTTTAGGTGAGATGTAAAAGAGATTTTTATATATTTTTAATCCTGTTATTAATACATTTTCGAATCACTGACAATGCTCAAAGAGTATAACTGTCTAGAAAAATCTTCTCAATCTCGCCGTTCGGAGTCGCCATTAAACTGTAGGTCCTCTCCACTCGTGAATAGGGAGCACGCATAACGCGACTGGTTGCTGAGAAGCTTGGCCCAGGTCCATTATTATTATTATTTTAACTTAGAGTGGCCGCATAGGGCCAGTAAGATACTATTAGAAACCATTTGTTACATATCTAGTTTAAGTATTTTTCCTAGAACGTAAGATTTGTTTTGACACGTCGACGCACCAATCCACACGGCCACGGCGCCCAATAAGTTAACCTTAGCATTTATAATTTTTTTTTTTTTTGCATGTATATTTTTATCTAGACGGTCAACACATGTTAGATTTTAAAATCTGAAATGTATTGTCCCTCAGGATTAGGGCCTAAGTACACCATTGTATTAGAACAAGAACCAAGGTTCTACTCCATTTCGATTTAACGGAGCAAAAACAAGTAACTTTTCTGTTGCAACACTTCTCCTCCTGAGTTATACTTACGATGTCCCGAAAGTATAACTTTTAAAGAAGTCGTAGGTAGGTAGGTACGAGTAGGTGATAGGGTGCCCTTGCGACCGGGTCGCGGCTTATTGGGAGCAACAGTTGGGTCCATTGTGTGGGGGGGGGGGTGTACCACGTAAGATCTACACTTTTGCTGCTTATTAGAACCACCCAGATTGTTGTATATATCTCAGGAGGTGCTTCAGCTCTATTTTTTCCAGATCCTCCAGCTCGTCGAAGAAGTTACTACCTAGTGTTAGCAGTCTCCTTCCCCGTACGGCTGGACAATCGCATAGCAGGTGGCGGACGGACACTATTTCCTCCTCGTCCCTGCAACTTCTACAATAGTCGCTATGGGGGATACCTAACCTTCTGGCATAGGTGCCTATCGGATAATGTCCGGTGAGAGCTCCCACCACCTTCCGCATATCCTTGCGACTTAGGCTAATCATTGATAATGACTTCCTCCTGTTCAACATCGGCCATAGGGCTCTCGTCGTTGACCCAATGTCCAGATTCAGCAATCTCGCATTTACTCTTTCTAAGGCTGCGTCCTCTATTTCTTTCCTTAGGAAACTTAACGGCGTGTAGACATAAGATAGTGCTAGAGATTTATCTGACTCTGAGCCCTCCTTTGCCACCACGTCCGCTCTCTCGTTTCCTTGAACTCCTGTGTGTTCCGGTACCCAGCAGAGAGTCACCGTGTTTAGAAAGGAGATTTTGTTGACGTTCTGTCTGCATAGCTTGACCAGTTTCGACTTTACAATATCCGACGCTATGACTCTAATAGCCGCTGGGCTATCGGAGTAAATAGTTATCGGTTTTCCAGTCAAACTAAGCTCTTTAAGTGTAAGTGCCGACTCATTTATTGCTGCCACTTCCGCTGGGAAAACGCTACATTCGTCGCTTAGATTTAGGGATTTTTCAAAGAGATTGCAGAAGACCCCTGCCCCCGTTCCTGCATCTGTTTTTGAGCCATCAGTATATAGGGAGATCTCTTCGCCGCCATTTGCTGATAGCTCTTCCCAACCTCTCCTGTCCGGAATTCGAGTAGAGAACTTCCTCATGGTAGTCAAGGTTGGTGGCAGATAATCCGACATTTTGCATATGTGTGATCCTGTCCATTTTGAGAGGATGGACGCGTGCCCATATGGCTTGTCTTTCCACAACTTGACTTCCCTGAGTCTCATTGCGGCATTAGCCGCTCTGCTATTACAGAAAATGTCAAGAGGGGTGAAATAGAGTAGGACCCCGAGCTGCTGCTGTGCTTAGGGCACCCGTGATTAAGCAGTCCGATCTTTGGACCTTCGTCAAACTAGAAAGAAGGTATTTCTTCTCCAGTGCTTGCCACCAGACTGTTGATCCGTAAGTTAAGATGGGTCTTACTACCGCTGTGTATAGCCAGTATACCACGCGTGGTCTAAGACCCCAGGTGTTTCCGAGGACTCGCTCACATGTGTAGAAAGCTACACACGCTTTTTTGATCCGCTTCTCGATGTTCTCTTTCCAGTTAAGTTTGGAATCAAGTGTGATACCCAGATACTTAGCCGTCCTTGAGAGTTTAAGTTCCACCCCGGACTTGTAAACTCCGAAATAAAGAAGTCGTAACAAGCTTCATTATTCGGAAGTGCCATCACGTAATATACGAGTGGAAACTAGGACATGGGTAAGGTCCAGATTTACTCGATCAAATTCCACATCCCGAATATTTTCTTAAGTGCCAATATCCGTGGTTCATTTACGCGAAGCACAGATAAGCATTCAAACATAAAACTACATTTTTTGTTTATAACATAAATCAATAGACAACTCTGCATGGGAATCTATAATTTTTCCACTTAAACCGCCACCACGCTTCTTTGAAAGCCGCGCTCAATTTCATAGCCAAACCTTTTATTCTTTGTTTCAACGGTAATCCAATTGTCCCCACGATTGCATTTGAATCATCGCTAATGCGCCAACGAGACCAGCTGAATATCTCTTTCATTTTGAAGTTTGTGAAATTTCATTAAAATATAAATATAACTCTTTTCAATGCGCACCAGTATTAAGCTAATCTCTTACCCCCATACCTGGACAGTATCGCCATAGGACACATAAATCAACAAACAATGTCCGCACAATGGACGTATGATGCCCCCAACGGTTGCAGTGACTATTTGTACATTTTTTTGTTCTCCCTGTGTCCCATGAATTTTAAAAACGAATACAATTGCAATTCGTGGGACCAGCAAAAAATAATGTTCCAGGGACAGTAGCAACAACAGCCACCACCGCTTCCGACGTGAAGCGTGAGGGTATTCCCCCATTTTAATCTCTACACGATTTTCGGATTATGATTAAAGCAAACAAAAACGGACCCTCTCTCCGGCCAGAGGTGGGTGGGTGTTTGCATGGAATGTTTGCCACCCAATTACATCAGCGGTCTACTGACTCCTACTCTCAATCAACACTAGTCCCACATGAGGTTTGGTTTGGTGCGGTGTGGTCCTCCTCCTCCTCCCCGTCTCGTTCGCGGGCATGTGGGTTAATATTTACTCCACACGGAATGTTTTCTGTTCACCTGGGTCCCACAAATAATCCCCCATCACACCCCACCCAGCGCTCGCATCCAGGGATGGAATTATTATTAAATGGGCATCTATAGATATGTCCTTGGAACACTGTAGCCCCCCACACTCTAAAATGAATTAATGAAGCATTGTTCTGTAGATCGCAGAATGCCGGAGTGGAATAAAAACAAAATACATTTTAACCACAGAAACCTACTTCACAGACACTAAAAGAAGTGCAGAGAGCAAAGCAAAAATAGGAAGGATCCTTGTTCGAGGGTGTAATTCCCGGTTACGGAGAATCGATGGCCATTGGAGTTTTTCGGAGGTTTTTTCGCTTAACCAAAGGATATACGGACTGAAGCGGACTAAAGGTTTTTATGTTTTGTTCCGGGACTTTCAGAATGAATGTGAATATACGGAATTGCATGTGGGAATTAAATTGTATTCCTTTGTTTATGCTGGCATTTTCCCGTATTGATTTAATGGCAACAACAGTGAAAAGAATAGGATTTTTGGTTATTGTTCGAGGAGAGAATTTATTTATTGTCCATTGTGTTCGGCAATATTGCTGTTTAGATTCTTTTGGGTACGTGGGAGATATAATATTTTGACAAACATGACAAATGTTTATTGCCTAAATTGCTAAACTATTGCCCGATTAATGAACTCAATTGTATGGTGTTTGGTTTTGGGCTATCGTATTTTCAATACCGTTTGGAGGAAGGCTTTATTAAAATGTTGTTTTTTTAAAAAATGCTGCGAGGGATTCAATTCATGAACCCGGTTATTCCTTCTGGCATAGTCCTAGGAAATCCGGGTGACATTTTTGAGATATGTATTCGGAAAAGTAGGGGACTGACAATGGTTGGAAGCTAATAAAGTGTATTTCATTAAGTGCTTCTTATCTTTAAACTTAAATAAAACAAATCATGTGTGACATGTCATCAACATTATTAATTTGGTTTGAAAGGCCTATTTATGCCATTTTGTATGGAATATAAAACCGTTCAAATGTCAGCCGCGGATTCTTTAAGTTTTTTTTTTCCGGAGGATTTTTGAAACACTACTGTAGCACTCAGACTCAAAATTGGTCCATTGTACTGCCAAGTAGCACCCTACTCCAGTGCCGCTAATTTGATCCCAACGCCAAATGGTGACTGGCAAATTCACTGGGATTCGAACCTGGGATTCCTCGAACGAAGCAGACACTTAACCAACTGCGCCATCCAGTCGTTTGTCTAAGTTACCCGCATCCAAATGTCAAATTTGCCATGACTCTAGCGCATAAATCAGACCGATTTTGACCGATGACATGGGTTATGTTGGTTTTGAGTGCCGCTGTGGTTTGTGGTTTATCCGCACAGACCTGCGACTTCAGAAAACCTCTCAAGAAAAAGTCTAACGGGGTCAAATCGCACTTGGGTGGACAGTTCAAATCACCTCCACGTGAGATGACCATGCAAGCGAATTGCTCGTGCACAATTTCCAATGTGGTGTGAGCTGAGTGGCACGTAGCACTGTCCTGTTGAAACCCCATGTCGTTGATGTCCATATCATCCAATTCGGGCCAAAAGGAGTGGGTAATCATCGACCTATAGCCTGATGGCAAAGTCAACGCCGTTGTCAAAGAAATATGGACCGGTGACGCCGCCAGCCCAAAATCCACACCAAACAGTTTTTTTTCAAGATCCATTGGACGCTCTTGGATCTCATGTGGATTGGTATCGTCCCAAGTTCGACAATTTTGTTTGTTGACGTACCCATTCATCAAGAAACGGGCTTCATTGCTGATTGCATTGCCCATGCGCATTAGACTTTCACAGTCTAGGTTTAAATCCAAGCTCAGACAAACAATTTTTCTAAAACAAAATTGTTCGCGGCACCACCTCTTTCGAGTCACGGACAATGCTCAAAGAGTATAATTGTCTAGAAAAAGCTTCTCAGTCTCGCCGTTCGCAGTCGGCATTAAACTGTAGGTCCCCTCCACTCGTGAGAGAACAATAGCACGCACAACACGAGTGATTGCTGAGAAGCTAGGCCCAGGCCCACCTCGGACTGTAGCGCCGCCATTATTATTATTATAAATAGGACCCTCAGCAAGAGTGACTGCTGTAAAAGCTAGCGCTAAATCCACCCTCAAATTTAGTGACGCCCAATGAAGAAGATGAATTTAGTTATGCAGCTATTTCCATTCATGGTGGTTTGGCAAAACAGAGTGAATAAATGAAAGGCAACTTCAACAATATGGCCGCTATAAACTGTCAAAGTTCGGAAGTTCTTATTGGAAGACCCTTTAGAATCAATTGTGTGGCAATCAGCTGCAAAAGTGTGCAGACTGATTCTACAATCATAGCGAATGATGCGCTACTTTGTCAATTTGTCAATTGAGTGTATTGTTAAATACTAAATTGCACGCACTTGATTTTGCAGGCGCACCCAACAGACACACATTTAGTTGTATGCAAAGTACTTCACAAAGTACCCTCACAGTTCATTGTCAACATTCTGCGGCACGCACTTACACACTTCAATCGATTTTCAATCAACCGACACACTCTGGACATTCATAAGTCCCACTGACCGACAAACTGACTGACTGGACACATTGCTGTCGACATTCGATTCAGTACTTCAGTTCTCATCATCATTTTGCCAGATAATTCCATCTTTTACCGTCGTTCATTTTATTTTCAGTCTGATCGGATACTTTTTGTGCATAATTTTCCTCGGGCGCGTCAGAACAATTGAGATTCGCATTATAGATGGCTGCTTTTTATAGTGGACACTTTAAGTCTGGCCCACTTTTCAGTTATCATAATGGATTTCATTCTTTCAATCCGCCATCCCCCTCGCCCGCCCACAGATGTATAGTAGATGGAAAATGCGATTGGCGAATTCAGACCCACAGTGAATCACAGCGACAAGTGATGGCAGGGCGGTATTATGTCCGTACCCAGCAGCGCACTTGCTCTCGGGGGAACACTTAAGCTCGGACATTGCATTCTGTTTTAATGCAATCGAAATGCAGAACTAAAAGTGCATGAATAATTTATTTATTCATTCGAATTTTATTTAAGAGCAGGACCAACATTATTGTCCTACTGCTGATATCTCTGTACACAGCGCCATCGATGCATTCCCTGATTGTGTTTGGTCAGAGTTTTCTTGGCCTAGTTTCCGGTGTGGTAGCGATGATGATGAAGTGTTTTTTTTTTGCTTTGTTTTTCGTCCCCACAAGTCCTAGCCTCTAAGTGGGCTGCTGGAGTGGAGGGTGCCGATTTCTCGACTGACCGTCTCTGAGCGAGTCAATAAATGGCTTTTGCAAAATTATTTATGAAAAGATAAATTGATGGCTAAATTGAAACGCCAGAGGAGGAGGAAATGGCTAATGTTCATTCCATTCCATGGCGTCATTTACATGATCGATTAGGGGCTAAGAACCAATTAGACTTATTATGATTAAACCGTAATGTTCCATCTTCTGGCCGAATAGCTAATAGATACATATTTGTTTGTTGGTGGAAGAAATCTCTCTGGTAATGAGGATAATTGATTAGTTATCCTATTTTGTGAGTAGGATTATAATTGGCAATGGGAAGTGGACCACAGTGCTTGGAAGTATTTCAAGAGAAACAATTGTGTCGAATTTTGTGGGGAATTCTTTAGGAATGCAGAAGAGTTTCTTGTGGTTGAGTGAGGAGAATATGGATTTGAAATTTTAAGCAACATTTGGAACACTTGAGTTGATTGCTAGATGAAAGAGGCATAACGCTTCTTGATCGATTTAAAATTAAATTTCTCCACTTGAGAAAAAACTTTGTCTGGTTTGTGAAGAAGTGAAGGATAGTTTACAAAGAAATTTGGAGTTTCGACACAATAAACTGCGTCGGAAAAGAGATAAAAGTATTTCAATATTTCCAATGTTTAGTAAAGTTTTGAAAAAGGCCCTTAAATACAATCTTTATTAGTCATAATATGTCAAAAGAAGGCATAAATGATTGTGCAAACAAGGTAAACAAGGACAAGGAAGGAAATTTATACAGGAAACTGATAAATTTTTCGCTGATAGCTTTGAACATAGATTTCCTCTTGAGCTCTCATGGTGATTCAATATTTGTTCAATAAAGTGGATGTATGTAATTGAGAATGTCGAATACGTCGATAAATCGGTCTTGATACAGTGCAACCTCTCAAGATGGTCTTCATTAAAAGTTGGCAAACTGTCTGTTGGGCTGCATATTTCTGCACGAAAAAAATTTCAAAGAAAATATTTTAAAAATGCCTATACATGCTGGGAACTCTTCTAATTTAAAACTTTGATCGAAATTTCCCTACGGACTACGAATTCCTGACACCGAGAACCAAAATTTTGTAGAGCATACAAAAAAATAATCCTGCCAGTCTCTTATATAGAACCAAAAAGTTGAAGGACATTAAAGCTTATTTTTTGTGCATTCGAAATTCTACGTCGAACATTTGGTTCGTAGACAGCCGAATGGGAGACAAAGATTCGGCAAATAGACTAGCTCGCCCGCATCGATCGCGTGAGTAGTAAATACCTTGGGAAAGAAAGTCTTGCAATGTACGCATTCTGGTTAGAAAATGAGAGAAATACCGGTCTAAAGAAAGATCAAGTGATAGAGGTTTTTTTTTCGGAGGATTTTTTCAAACCCTACTGGAGCACTCAGACTCAAAACTGGTCCAATAATGACTGGACCAGATTCGATTTCACTGGGATTCGAACCTGGGACCTCCCTAACTTGGGGCAGGCACCTAACCAACTGCGCCATCCAATCCGCTAAGTGATCGCAGTGGCGTAATGGATAAATGTGTCGACTCCTACACTCGAAGTCTGGGTTCGATTCTCGAAAAAACAACTTTCATATTTACACGGCTCCACCTCTTTTGAGTGATGCTCAAAGAGTTTACATAATATAAACGTGAATTTCTCCGTAAGTTCGGTCATAATCATGACTTCAGTGTACTGGCATTTCGTCGCACCGTAGAAAAGATTGGGTGTCAGTAAACTCGTTTAGAACTTTAGCCACCAACCAGATAGAGATTGGTTCGAAATTAAGAAAATGTAGCCGTCATAGCGGGCACCGTGTGGGTTTGTGCGTCGACCCATATGCACTTGACTTTCACAGTCTAGGTTCAAATCATAGGACAAGCAATAATTTTTTCAAAAACAAAATTGTTCGCGGCTCCGCCTCTTTCGAGTCACTGACAATGCTCAAAGAGTATAACTGTCTAGAAAAAAGCTTCTCAATCTCGCCGTTTGAAGTCGGCATTAAACTGCAGGTCCTCTCAATCCGTGAGAGGACAATAGCGCGCACAACACGAGTGGTTGCTGAGACTGACTGACTGACTGACTAACTAGGCCCAAGTCCACCCCGAGCTGTCCGTGGAGGGCCAGTACGTTAGAAATAGTAAGTTAGTCAAACTAGGTTAGCACTTAAGATTTTCATGATTTTTTCAAATAAAAGAGCAGTAAAAATTAAAAGTTTTGAAAACAATATAGAATTAGGTGTGTTGTAAACAGATTCGCTATGCCCATCTTGTGCCAGTTTTTGGGCTCATGTGTTATTGCCAATGATTGTTTCTGGTTCAAAATGTGAATGAAATGTTTTCCATAGACACCCTATTTCTATTTATTCATTTAGAGATTCTATTGAAAATGTGCTGTGGACGGTGTGGTTGGTGCATCAAAACCGTTGAGGGATAATCAAAGGAATGTGTGGTCATTATGGAAAGCTAAGCCCTTTAATTTTAAACAAGGGGATCACATTTCTGCAAAAAATTTCTTACAGCAAAATGAAGAAATGACTTATTGACCTCGTGTATGATGATTCCTTTTGTTGTGAAGGGTTTATTTTTCATCAGTAATTGTAATCCGTTTCACAATTGACTCGATTTCATGATGTTTCTGCAACGAATAAATTCATAAACTCTGACGTCGGTATAATCGACCAAAGGTCTTGTGGGCAAAAACGACAGTGTTTCATATCAATATGAAGACTAGTGCTGTCCTACATCTTATTCAAAAACTTAATGAATTCCGTCAGTTTGTTTTATGAATGAACAATTAAAGTGTCATTAACTTTGCCGTATAAATTTCTAAACCAAAATACAGCAGAGTTTCGAAAAAATTAACAGATATAAAAAAAGGCTCTATTTACCTTTTCGAATTGTTATTTTTTTCAATAATCGAAATTTAGTCAAAGAAGAACGTATACCCATATATAAATACGTATACCCAAAAAAAAAATTTAAATATAAAAAATACAATTAATTTTATTTAAAAAAAAAAAACAAGAAATACTTATATAAAAAAAATTAAACAATTGTTTATAAGCTGTAAAAAAGCAGATTTTATAAAGACGTTTTTCTTAAAAAAAAAACTACTCTATAGTAGACTGCCGCACGGAAGAAAGATGTGAAAAAAGTCATTCATCTTTCCCAGCTGTTCAAGTATTCAAGATTCTACTGTATTTGTCGAGCAGATTCTATTTTCTTTCCGTAAACCTTAAAATGTATTCAGACACCTGTGAAGCGTTGGTCTGCTTGAACCAGTATTATACCAAAACGAAAACAAAGACGTCTACAGATTCTAAACCAAAAAAGATATACAAAATTTAATTCTTAAAATATCACCTTTTAAATTAGCTTTGGTTGATAACAAATTGAACGATGAATACGATTATATATATAATAATAATGGCGGCACTACAGTCCGAGATGGAACTGGGCCTAGCTTCTCAGCAACCACTCGTGTTGTGCGTCCTATTGTTCTCTCACGAATGGAGGGGACTTACAGGTTAATGGCGACTCCGAACGGCGATTTTGAGAAGCTTTTTCTAGACAGTTATACTCTTTGAGCAGTGACACGAAAGAGGTGGAGCCGTGAAAAAATTTTAGATGATTTTTCGGAAATTGAACCGAGAACATCGAGCGTAGGAGTCGACGCACCTACCCACTACGCCACAGCGCCCACGATGAATACGATTATTCTCTTTTAATTTGAAGATTAGTTCGACAAAGCATTGTAACTATGGAAGTATTTTTAATTTATGATGGAGTGACCACTCGATGTCCTTCGATGGTACGGTTTCTAACAACCTGCAGTGGTGTTGAACTTCATTGGTCGCTCAAACAAAATCCAATTCTAGAAACTTGCTTTTATTTTTTGTCTCAACTATTGAACTACTGTAAAAAGCACTCTCCTGTCTACACTTGGCTTTAACAGAATATTAAAAACAAATTACATTTCTTGTTGTCATTTTGTCCACCAATATGTGCAATATGCCACAGAGGGTCTCTTACCAACCAAAGCGGAGAGTGGTTTCACGAATATTGCTTGTAACCGTTTCATGAAGCCAACCACAAAGAAATTTCCTTAGCATGCAATACATTCGAGCTCTCAGCGCTCTAGGAGTCTAAACTTTTTTCCACATGCTTTCACATTCCAGAATCTGTGTATGATCTGCTTTCAGCGAAACATTTTTCCTCATTTTTTTTTTGCCTTGGCATAAAAGTTTTCCAAATAAAGGATAAACAGGCCGCATGTAATGAAATTAATCCTTTGGCAGGACTGGGGACTGGAAGGACCAATGCAAAAAAAAAGCATTTAAATAGAATCAACTTAATGGGGTTTCATCTGAGAATCCTCTTTCACTGTCATTCGCATTTCACTGCGCTGCTCTGCAACATATTTTTAAGTATTTCTTTTCTGCTTCAATTTTTGCTCTTTATGCAGTAAATTATTATTTCTTTTTTGTCCAGCCAGCTTCTATGTCCAGCCAGCGTCCTTGTTAATGCAATTTCTGCATTTCATTACTCCGCCAGTCAATGAAATATTTGTCCCTTTCACGTTCCGACCGATAAAGGACAGGAAAAAGAAAGGAGATATTTAAAAGTAATGAGAAAATCATTAACACACAAAAAAGATTGAGACAAAATAATTTTCTTTAATTAGAAGAGGCAGCATAGGGCAAAGTTAAACAGTAGCAGAGGACGGAAGCCGGAAACGAACGAACGAACGAACGAAGGACTCGACGCGCAATAAATTATTATCCAAGAAATTTTTAACTCCCAAGGAGATCTTTGACACGACGTAAGGAAAAGGATTGTGTAGACGCAGTGGTTTTGATACTCCTGGCGTTGGTGGCAGGACTAAGCGGGTACACATACAACAACATCAACGAAAAAAACGACAAGAAATCTTAACAAGATAAGTTAATTAAGAAATTTCTTTTGAGCGAAAATAAGGATAATCATTGGCACAGCGGGAGCAGAGAGAGAAGCCTTGGAGGTATATTTGACACAACTTGAACTTTCCAATCGGAAATGAGGAAAACCAAAAAGAAAACTTTTATAATTTCAGTTCCGAATAAATTTGCTCATTTCTTTTTTTTGCCTAGAGTTGTGGATGTTTTTATTTGCCCGTCCTCGAATTAATGAATATTCTCCGAGGATTTTCGGGTGGGATTGCGTATTAAACAGTCTTGACTAAAAAGAGACCAACCCTTTGAGCAAATTTGTTTGATTATGAAGTGGGAGGGGGTTGGAATGTTGAAAGTTTTAGCAGAGTGATGGGGGAGTGCGGACATTGTGGTCGCGCTAATGATTGACATCAAATGAGTGGATTTCTAAGAAAATAAAGTACAGCAGCTGTAATCTACAACATGAAGGGCTGTTTGAAAAAATGGCTAAATTAATAGAAGGGTACCTGCCTAGTGGCCATGATTTTTACACAAACTTCTCAGTTCTCGGATGAGCAACATTTTATTTGTGACAAGCCTTTCAAGAAATATTTAAATAAAATATAGCAGTGATATTTTTTCCAATTCTTATTTGGCAGCTGCTATCAAAGTTACCAATGACATCCAGTTCTCAAAATATTAAGTTAGGTTTACCATTTCATCATGCATCGTCTCATGCTTGCCGAATGT
Organism: Myathropa florea; assembly: GCA_930367185.1. Classification (NCBI taxonomy): domain Eukaryota; kingdom Metazoa; phylum Arthropoda; class Insecta; order Diptera; family Syrphidae; genus Myathropa; species Myathropa florea. The sequence continues at coordinate 12,722,743 of OV884003.1, read as the reverse complement.
GTCAAAATTACTAAAAAAAAATTATAGGAGTTGTTCAGTTGTAAATACCTAAGGCGCATTTCTTCATGAGGTCGTTGGTCATCATGGCATTGTCGCACCGTGGAAGAGTTTGAGCAAGAGTTCACTCTCTTGGATCTTAAGGCAAACCGGGCAGAGACTGAGGCGAAAGGAAGAAAACATAGCCCTGTTAGCGGCCAGTATCGAAAAAGACCCAAAAATTTCGATTCGGCGCCGATGAGTAGGGCATCGCCAAAGAGACATCACGGAAATTTATATTTGGGCCCACATCCGTGTAAGATTGTGCTGAAGCAAGAATTGAAGCCAAACGACTGGATGGCGCAGTTGGTTAAGTGCCTGCTCCTTCTTCGAGGGGTCTCAGGTTCGAATCCCAGTGAAATCGAATCTGGTCCAGTCACCATTTGCCGTAGGAATCAAATTAACGGCACTAGAGTAGGTTGCTACCTGGCAGTACAATGGACCAGTTATGGGTTTGAGTGCTCCACCAGAGTTTCAAAAACCGTCCGAAAAAAAAAAGAATTTAAATCGGACGACCACAGACAATGCCGTCAGTTTCCTAATTGGGCGCTGGAAATGTTGGCCGGAGATTCGGACTTTGGCCAAAACATCACTTTCTCGGACGAGGTCCAGTGGTTATGTCAAGTGTCAACAAGCAACATTTCCTTTATTGGATTGAAACCAGTCCACAAAAGTTCGACCAAGCATCAATGCATGTACAAAAATGGACTGTTTGGTGCGGTTTACGACACAGCGGAATCATTTGACATTGTTTCTTCCGAAATTGGGAAGGATACATGGTTGGCGTCAATGGTCTCCGATATAGAACGGACTTTCTGTGGCCAGAGCTCGACAACATCAATATGTCTGAGCTGTGGTTCCAACAAGATGGCGGTACTTGCCATACAAGCCACGTAACGCAGCGCTGTAAGTTATGAAGAAGAAATTTGGCGACTGGGTCATCTCGATCATCTCACGGCAAGCGTTCATCAATTGGCCGCTGCAATTATGTGAATAGACAGCACTCAGTTATTTTTTCTGGGGCTACAAGTCCTTAGTCTACGGTAGCAGACCGTTTGAAGTACTGCCGGAGAAGCTGGGGCGGTCATTGGAATGGTGTGCATAATGGCCATGCATGAATGTCATATACAATGGCATGAATACGACTTCAAAATAAAGTCAAAATCAATTTTATACCCCACACCGTTGTTCTTCGATTTGTATTTCTTTTCCTATCGTTCTTATCTGGTATATAGGGTGGCGCTACAGTCCGAGGTGGACTGGTTTCTATAGCAACCAATCACGTTGTGCATGCTGTTGTCCCATCACGAGTGGAAGGTATCTACACTTTAACGCCAATTCCCAACAACGAAGTTTGAGAAGCTAGATCTTGATAGAAATGCAACCATGTTTTTTTTTTTAAATTGTTGGCTGAGTCCGGACTTGAACCTAGACTTTGAGAGTTGGAGTCAACGAACTTGTCCGCATAAAAATACATGATGGTTCATCTATGTATCTCAACTGTTTTCCAGGAACTTCCTCGAACAAATCAACCGTCTCTTGGGAGTGCATACCTACAATGGACTAGTCTGATGATCCTTCTGTTTGGGGAAAAAATATCCAATTTTTCAATTTGTTCCATCACCAAGACGTCGTTAAACAGTCAGTAAGGTTGTCAACTCTCTATTTGCCCATACAATTTTATGGCTGATATGAGGTCGTGCTATTTCCCTTGATACATCCCACTCAAGTCGTATACATAAGCTTAATTTGATGACCATATTCCCATAAAATTTAAGAGTGCATCTTGAATCCCCCCGTTCAGCACCTGAAACAGACCACCCTACAATACCTGTGAATCCCTCATGCATACCCCACTCAGCCACCCCACAAATTGCAACAATAAAACCATAAATATAATAAAATCATAATATCATGATTCCATTCTTGAATTTCCCATTCAAAAACTTTTATATATTTTTAATCTGTCATCAATCAGATGAGGAAAAAAATCCTTTTCAAAATGAAGTAAATTTTATTGCCACGGAGTTGTAAACGAAAAATTGCAACCAACGAAAAAAACGGCAGAACAGAAGCTCCATCCCTCGCAAGGACCATTAAATCATCCAATAGAAAAAAAAGCCCTTAAAGATTCATACCTACTCATACGATCGAAATCTGCGCTCCCCCGGCGGAGGACGACTCGCTTTCTTTTGACGTTTTTTACGTTATTTTACGTTTCTCTTTACGATTTTTACGACGATTCCACCTTTCAATGATGAGAACGACGATTTTCCTTAAGGAGAAAACCCAAAAGGAAGAGAATCCTTTTTAATAACTCCAGGCAATAAATGGAAAGCGAAGAAAGGAAGAAAAAATCTCACAAGAAGTACACGACTTGCCGATGCTTGAGAGGACGATAAAAAGTAACGCATCCTTGATTGCAATAAAAAATGAAATGAAAGGAAAAAAATGTTCGAGTGTGCGTGCGACTGTGTCAGCAGGAGCACATCAGCGACCTCCCCGTGTTGCCTTTGAAGCACATAAAAATGTCAATTGCCATAAACCTTTGTCGATCCATCCTCTAACATTTGACATCCTCAAATTGTACCTCGGTAAAGGATTATGCTCTGTGGCGTAGCACGTGTGATACGCTTTATCGTGTGCACTTCCTCCACGGGCACAGCATCTGATTGAAGTTCCACTGTAAATGAAACTTTTTAACCATTCGTACATGCACACTGTACGGAGATTGCATTTTTTTCCCAGATCTGTCTCTCGTTATGCGGGCTTTTTGCCATGCACCTATGCCTAAGTACGCGCTCCAGTATGCTCCGTGTGGTCGCATTTGTCATGCACCAGGTCAAGGCTGTTAAAGCATGCCGAATGGAGTTGAAATATTTATAAACATTATAAATGTGGTAAACAATGGGGAAAAAATAAATGGAGGAATTATATGAATACGGAACGAGGCGTTATCAGTTCGCTCGCATCGGTGCACACAAATCGAAATTTGAATATTTCAGGAATTCATGGAAATTTAAATTGAGATTTATCCATGAAAAATTAATTTCAATTTGATTTTGAAAACTGATAAATTAGCGAATCTCGTGCCGGTCGTTTGCTTGTTTGCGCTCGTACGAGTGGTTATTTTAAGTGGATTTCAAATCGGAACTACTCGCATGCACGAGATTTTTGTGCGTTTGCTGCGCAGTGTAGATTTTCCAATTATTAAATGAGCCGTATGAGCCAAATTGTTTATAATTCCAAAACGCAAACAATTTAAATTCTAAGTAAATAATAAATGTTTGTGATTTCTGCGTATAGAAATTATATCTGACACGGTTGCAGATTTTGTGCATTTGAGAGCATAAAAATAGAGTTATGGTGAATTTGTTTTTTTTTTTGCCTTTCTTGTGGTACACTATTGAGCTTTAAAGTAACCTCATATTCAAAAGACATTTTTCATGAAGACGGAAGGAATTATGAATGACAAGTGAAATGATGACCCACAAAATATGTTGAGAATTTCTTAAGATGATGTAAGGGGTTGAAGCGAAAATGCCAGTCATTATCATTTGTTATTTCTGAAGAGTACAGTAAAGATTGTACATCGCGAAGTTCTCCGAAAATAAAATAAAACGGAGAAGATGCAGGTTAAGTCCTTGATTACCTCAAAATTATTGGTGCGAATGGTTAAGTTTCAGCCAAGCAGTCAAGAGTGTCCCTGTTTTCTTGACGACAACCCTTTGAATTACCTCGAACCGATTGTTATTAATGCCACATTGACGGCTCAATCTTTATGTCCGATCACATCGATGTCATGTACGTTACACTGCAATATGAACATTTGGTCTGTTAGGGAACCCGGACTAAAATAACGGTAATAAGTCCTTATCAGGTTATCAAGTCGTTCACGAACGGTTTAAGTCATTCACTCAATTCCGCAGAACAAATTGTCTATGCGATGCTAAGGGGACTTATCCTTGATACTTAGCACAGTCAAAGGGGCATCCTTCTCTAGACGCTGCAAACAAATTATACCGACTGTGCGCTTGCGAAAGTCTTGAAATTACTATCTTAATCCCGTACAGGTAGCGGCGACGGAATTCCTGATCGACTTGAGTTGTATGTTCTGTCTGAGAGGGTGTTTTGCTCGTCGTCATCGTTTTACGGCAAGAGCCTTAAATGATAAAAATTGTTGTTGGGCCATCGGCCACCAAGCGAACCTTCTAGGAAATGGAGCTCCAACGGAATACTTTGATTCCAAAGCTACGAACGACTTCAAACTTCCCTCGAGGAAATAGTCAATCGGAGGCGCAAAGTAAAGTACGATACGATGATGTCACCTGTCCAGTGCCTTTTTCTACAACTACCAGATCCTGATGAAAATTAGAATTTTCAACGCTTATTGCCAGCTGCTACTGTTAGCTCAGTGAAGAAAAATAAGATCCTTGGCAAAGACTTCCAAATGATTCAATCAATAAGTCACTGAACTCTCCATAAAACGATGATCCTTAGGATTCAGTCCTTGCTCCAACTGAATTTTGTAACCGTGTAAAATCAACTCTTTGCGCTAAATTTTTCACAATTTCCAAAATACCAAGTTACATCGCAAACTGACGAATTCTTGAATTACAGTCAGGAACATTCAGTTTCCTACGATTGCAATTTTGAATAATAAATTTGAAAGCTTTGGAAGTCAAGCAAATTTGAATATTTTTTAATTACTTCTTGAAATATTTATATACTAAATAAAGAAAAAAATGCATCATTACAATAAAATAAAAAAAATAATATAGAAAGAACAAAAATATAAAAACATCCAATTTCATACGACATAATTGGCGTTTGGTCCGTGGTTGGTTATTCGAACTGATTTGTTTGTCCAGATACTCCCATAAATGTTCGATCGTGTTAATATCTGGACTGTGAGGTGTTCCCATCACTTTGGGACAGTTGTATAACAACCACGTTCGCACTAGCAAAGACTTATGCATGGGGCGAATGTCCTGATAAAAATGGAAAGTGTTTTCTGCCCCAATTTTTGAGCACTATGAACTTAATTTATTTTAAAAATTACCAAATACATTTCTTTGCTTATATTGCCATTAACAAATTCTAAGTTTTCAACTCCTTCATTTCTCATGGAACCCGTATGAAACTGAATGTTCCTGTGCATAATTACACTCACTCACAAAAGTATCCGTACGATGGTTTTCAGAGACTATGAAAAAACTGGTTGTCAATAATTGACAGGAATTATTCCTTACTTAAAATAGCAAATCAAAATAATAAATATGTTAAAAATCAGCAAACAAAAAATGTATTGCTAAATGCAATGTGAATGCTTCTCGTTCAAAGAAATACAGGTCTACACTTCGGGCGTATCCTTTTGTGAATGTGTGTGGTTTTTTTTTTATCAGTGACTTTCACGTCACCAAAACCCTCATCTTTGCGCACTTTGTGCATTCTTGTCGGTGGTTTGTAGTAAAAAAAAAACCCACTGCTGTCTGACATTTTTCAAGTCTGTTGCGAATATTCAAACAATTGACGTGCCCCTCTGTAAGCACTGAATACTCCCCCAGTAACAAATTCTCACAATTTGTTATTGCTTCTTTAGCGTCCTTCGCATGATCACGCAAGAAAAAGTAAAAAAAAAGTAAAGAAAGAACCTTATAAAAACACTATATAGCCGAATAAACAGTATTCTCTCCAAAAAAAGACAACAGTGCGTTTACTCCACCTCATTTTCAAAAACCTCCAACTACCAACTACACCGTAATTTCAAAAACTTTTCGAAAATAGTCTAATCCCTTCACTTCGAAAATCCCTTCAAAATTCCATTTCATAAAATTCCAATTGAATTAATTAAATTTCAATGAAGACAATTTTCAAATAATTGATGCTAATCCAAATTTGAAAATATTTCCTCTTATTATGCGGGCCTTATATTCCAACACACTGACAAGAAATTCTTAACTAACAGTGCCTGTTCATATTCGGGTTTTAATTGAATTCCTTGAAATAGACACCCTCAAAATTGTGGTATGTCGCCGTTATTTCGTGTCGCTTCGAAACTATTTATCGTATATATTTTTCTTCCGCAAAAATGTATTCATTCACTGATGCGTTCGTTGTTGTTGCCGTCACCATCATCATCGGTCTGAGGCGATACATTCTCTCTGTTTCCGTGTTTTAAGAGCAGTTTTGTTGTCTCTCCAACTGCTGATGCTCATAAAGATGTGTGAGGGTTTTTCGTTTTTGGAAAAGTTTGCCTTGCGCAAATATTTGGATTATGTCCTCGCGTTTTCGATTAAATTAACTCCACTCGCGTCGCTTCATGCGTTCTCTCCCCAACCGCTTGCCATTAGTGTGTTTTCCACTTGAGCAATTTTAATGGCGCAATTGTCTGCAAAAGTCGACCTCATCTTGGAAGGATTCATCGCCGTCGTCGTAGTTTGCGTTGTCTTTGTCCTTGTCGTTGTCGTCATTATGTTAATAATCGTTATCGACGTCGGTGGTGTCCTTGTCCATCACCACGGATGTGCTGTGTATGTGTGTGTGTAGGAAAATATTTTCTTTATATTTTTTTTGCCCACTCCGTGATGGCGGTTTCATAAGAATTCGAGATCGTCGCTCCCTGTCACTTGGATTCCTCCCCTCGTTGGTGGCAACATCCTTACGACGATAAATCATTGACTGTTTTGACACTGGTAATGGGATCGAGGATTTTCTTGGTTTGGCAGCAATACCTCACTCACTTTACATATCCACATCATCAGATGTGCCGCAGCGCCGCAGAATATGTTGTGTGAAAGAGTGGTGACTTCCGAAGGCTCTTCATCATATCCACCCGAGTGGCGTATACATATTCCCTCATATTCTCTCTTGCACAAATCCTTGGGGTTGATTTCGGTTGGTCTAGCATATTTTTATTGAGTTAACCTTTCACGGGCCATTGGCAGCACATCGTTATCTGGCGCACAGCCCCACAGCTCGGGTGTGGATCGTAAAATTATCAGTTCCATTAGATGAGTCTTCGAATGCCGGGATTAAGACGCATTTCTTGAGTTTGAACCATATGCTTACGGACAACACACAGGAGTATTATGGGATATTTCGTTTTATTATAGGAAAGGAAATTAGATTTGCCTCGTACTGACTGCGTCGGTATTAGTGGCAGGCGAGATGGGATATGGAAAATTTTAAGCATTACATCCAGAAGGATTTTATTGGATCACGGAGAATTTGGAGGGCTGGTTGGCTTCCTGAGAAATGATTCAAGCGGGACTCATCTGGTTCAATTTCAACCCCCGTTCGCTGTTTGACATATGCATCATTGGCTAATCTCGATTTGATTACATTTGTTACTTTGACATTCAAGAAATGTACTCGATTTGGTTCATTACACATGCGGTAACTCCACCAACGCAAGTGAATGGCAATCGATTTTGAATCTAACCTTTTGACTGCATATTTCATTAGGTTTCAAAATAACAATTTAATTTCCAACTGCCTTGGAGAAGGAAGCAATGTGACATCTCCAAGTCTGTTAGCTTTCTGTCACTACTTTTCAAGAATTCAGTTGCAAAATGTATCGTAGGTTGAAAATAATCATTTAATACATTCCTTTGTGTTTGTACAATGCTTTTATCTCCAGTCCAACGCTCAAAGTCTAGATTCAATTAGGGACTCAATTAGGGAATTTTAAAAAAAAACATGGTTTCAAGATCTAACTTCTCAAACTTCGTTGTTAGGAATCGGCGTTAAATTGTAGAGGGACCCTCTGGTGATTAAATAACAGCATGCACAACACGAGAGGTTGCTATAGAAGTCTGCCCAAAGTCCACTTCGGACAGTAGCGCCACACTATATACAGGGTGAACGACTGGATGGCGCAGTTTGTCAAGTGCTCAAGTTAGTGGGGGTTCCAGGTTCGAATCCAAGTGAAATCGAATCTGGTCCAGTCACCATTTGCCGTTGGGGTCGGCACTGGAGTAGGTTGCTACCTGGCAGTACAATAGACCTGCTGTTTTAAGTCTGAGTGCTCCAGTAGTGTCCCAAAAATACCTCCGAAAAAAAAGTGCCTCAAAGTGAATGAAGATTATATCAGTTCCTTAACTGACCTTCTTGAACTCGATTTGATTCACTAGCTGAATGCTAAAAGTTTATGCCAAGTGCCTTGTGACTGAAATAATTATCGAATACAATGGTTCGCACCTTGCTCCAGTATCAACCAAACGCACATCGCTCATTTTAGAAGACCATTGGGGTGTCAGAGCTAAGAAGTCGAAATAAAGTGCTAAGGCTAGAGTTCTCCGGATCAAGACAGCACATTTTTAAAATGCCTTCGAATCTATTCTTCACTCATTGTTGAACGCTAGGAGATGCAAGATTGTAAGAAGCAATAAATAACCTGTGGCCAATTCCATGCACAAATTAACATATCCGGTCACAGTGCAATTTGATTCAAGGTCTCATAAGTTATTAGCAAGTGCCGCAAAAATACTATAAAAGGAACCTCAAACAGCAGACAGGCTGTCTGTATGCAGCCATCTCAAAGGGGTTTTTTTTTTATATATATTCTTAAAAATGGACTTTACATGTAGTAAATTTTATATCCTGCTGAATGAGACATGAAAGATTTCACTGCAAACTACACGCATTGCACATCCTGGCTGGTAAAAAAAAAAAGACTCTTGTGCACTCCTGAATAAACCCATGACATTTCCTTCACTCTCAATAAATTGCAGCGTACATCCGAATAGACTCGAGACCTTCACAGGGCAGCATCTACAAAATTTTCTATTATCTCTCCTCATTTTTACATCCTTCCTTCGGTAATTTCCACGAAACCAACCTTGCAGCCATCACCCGCGACACCAAATCTTCACCAGGGCACATCTTATTAATCCTCTCCTCCATGTATCTAGGTGCACCATCACCGAATCTACAGTAAAATTTACAGCCCCCATAAAATTCCATACACATAAAGAAAATTTATACCTCCCCACCCACCACCTCACCACATACTTCCAGTGTGGGAATACATACGTTATTTGGTATGTGAGACAGGACAAGGCTCGTGTCAAGCAATCGTGCTGTATCCTGCCCTAGCACTGCAGCCGGGACTCCCTGTCGAAAAATTGACAAAATAACGAAATTTTACGTTTTCACAAAATAAACCGCAAACACCGGCTCTGACAACCCTTACAACCACGCCAACAGTAATAAGCAGACAATATGAACCGCTACAGCACAGCATCCTTTCGGCAGGAAACACCAGTTTTACGGTTCTTACGAAAACAACTTTACGATGCGGATGCAGTCCTTTTTGCCGAAAGCACTGTGTAGTAAAATGACTTTCATGGGACCGAGTTCGAACTATCAACTGCTTATGAGAGGCCACACCGTTACCGCGGTGGGCTTTATGTTTGATGAAATTTAATTTTTAATAACTTTTTAGTGAATTCATATTTTAGTACTGGAGGGATGCCTCTCCCTATCCCATGCTCTGCCAGCAACAATGTCAATTGTTGCGTTTAACGTACACAGCCCTTTTGAAACGTGGTTCGGGGGGTACATGCAAATCTTATTTAATGTGATTTATGAAACCGTAATGCTCGATGTAGATTTGTAGACCTTAGTTTGATTATTTGGCAGTTTGAGCTTTGTTGCTTTTGCCGTGGTTATTATTCATTTGATGGCCAGTTTTAAGGGCCATCCCTAAGACAGGTGCTGGCATCTGTTGCTTGTTGTTGGACAGCACTGCGTGCTCGTAAAGTGAAGGGCTTTAAGATTTATGGACCATACCATGCGATGATATGAGAAAAATTATTTCCTCTCCCGTCATGTTTGTTTCATGATGGAAGAACGGTTACTCATGATTAACCAAGAAACCATGAGGACCTTACGAGCAATGTGAGGTAGTCGCAGCACATGAAAGGAGTGAAATGTGAATTGCATACAATATGTCAGAACAGGGAGAAACTTCTGCGACAAGAGAAAAGGTTTCTCGCAACCTTAAGTTTATCGAAGAGTCAAGGGGTGAACAGAAAATAAAAGACATAAGCCTGAGTGTAAACACAGGCTTATTAACCACGAACATTCTAGTAGAATTCCACAAATATCTCCGTTGTGTAGTGTAAAGAAAAATCGGTTTTTAAAACGAACAAAGCTAATGCTTTACTGCTGACAGCAGTTAATAATAATAATAATAATGGCGGGGCTACACTCCGAGGTGGACCTGAGCCTAGCTTCTTAGCAACCACCCGAGTTGTGCGTGCTATTGTTCTCTCGTGAGTGAAGGGGACCTACAGTTTAATGCCGACTCCGACCGGCGAGATTGAGAAGCTTTTTCTAGACAGTTTTACTCTTTGTTTTTTTCGAGATTGCAACCTTAGACTTCGAGCGTATGAGTCGACTCACCTACCCACTACGCCACGGCGCCCACAAACAGAAAGTACCCGACCTTTATAAAATACCAAGAGTCTGGCAAAAGACTCTAAGAAAGGCACCCGGATTCTTCGAAACTGTGAGGTTAATCTTGTTACCGACTCGCAGGGAATAGTGAATGTATTTAAGCAACAGCTCAATGAGCGCAACCAGGAGAGAGTTGTAGGAAATGAAGAAATTTCATCTCCAATCGATAAAGCAATTCAGCAGCAGTTCTTTCACCCAGTTCCCAGAAGGCGGTACAGCTATCAAAAAACCTGAAGAACAACAGGCTCAGATGGTTTGATAATAGAGGCGATTTTATTGTGGGGAGCGTGCACCAGATGATCCTTAGAATTTGAAAGGAAAGCATGCTCGATGGTTTGGTCAGGTGGCACGAATGTCCTCATCATCACGACTTCCGAAGCGTGCCTTGAATGCGATTCCATCCGGTAGGCGACCGCTTGGCAGACCCAGGACGAGATGGTTGGACCAGGTCCAAAAACTCGCCTGGTTGCGCTTAGGCATAGCTGCTGAGTTAAAGTCGATGGCGGAAGATCGAGTGGCCTGGAGATCTCTCGTGTATGCATTGCCCCCGCGATCCCATTAGTGGAACACTGAAAATGATTATGATGATGAGGAGCATGCTCGACAACTGGAATATCAGCTGCATCCACAAAAGGAGGAGATCCCACCTCATCCAACAACTATAGGGTGATATCCCTGCTCAATGTCGCCTATAACATCCTATCCAGCGTATTGTGTAAACGTCTAAAACCCTCTTGAACCACACTAAACTGCACCTATCAGTGCGTTGAGACTAAACAATGTGTACACAAAATTTAATTAGCTGCCTTTCAGACAGACTGTGCAGTTTGCTTATAAGAGTTTAAAAAATTGTCAATCTGTCTAACCGATTTCGTCCCAAACAAAAACAAAGCTACAATCCTTATGCACAATCGTTAGATGTATAGGAACAAGGATTAGCTTCCACTTGAATCCTTGACGAAGCCATATTGTTTTTAATTTCCATTCATTTCATGAATTTGTTTTCGTTTTCAAAACAAAATTATTTTCTCTTTTCGCAGTTTCTTTCGCAAAAGAAAGTGGGAAAACAATGCAAAGCAAACTCAAAGCAAAAACAAAGCAAACAGTTGTGACAGTTCCATTTGTCTCTTCTCCTGGACATAAATTTACATCATATTGCATTTTTGAATTCACTTCTCTTCATTATTTCGTCTCGGATAACAGCTGATGAGGAAGCCAATTGCACAGCATTACTTTTGTTATCATCGTTTGCTGATGCTTTATAATGCAAATATAATCGGACCAACTTCAGGGAAACGGAAAAATCTGTCTGCTAAAACTAGGTTGACGTGTTTATCTGCACCATTTTCACTGTCATTCATTAGGAATTTTATTTAAGACCGAACATGCTATTTCGGAAAACTAAGTAAGAGTAAAAACTACTTTAAACGGAATAACAATATTATTTTCTTTAAATCATGTTGACCACGTTGAATGTTAAAGTGGACAAATTCGAGGTTATGGATATTTCCAGAACCCCTGTTCAATGCATTCTACATGTTAGTGGAGTCCCATTAAAACAGGTGGAGAAGTTTAAGTATCTCGGGGTCTTCTTCACGAGTGATGAGAGGAATAATGCTGAACTTTCCTGTAGGATTGGTCAAGCTGGGTAAATTTTGAAACAGCTTGGTAGATCTGTAATCAGGAAGGCCGAGCTTGGTGTCAAAGCCAAGCTAGAGGTTTTTAACTCAGTATTTGTTCCAACTCTCACCTATGGTCATGAAATTTGGGTAATGACTGGAAGAATAAGATCGCGAATACAAGCTGCCGAGATGAGATTTCTTCGTGCTGTTGTGGGAATTATTCGCTGCGATAGGGTGAGAAACACGGCAGTGCGCGAGGAACTCAACGTTGGGCAGCTGCTTCTTCGTACGGAAAGGACTGTACTTCGATGGTTTGGTCACGTGGCACGAATGTCCTCATCATCACGACTTCCGAGACGTGTCTTGAACGCGATTCCATCAAGTAGGCGACCGCTTGGCAGACCCAGGACGAGATGGTTGTACCAAGTCAAAAAACTCGCCTGGTTGCTCTTGGGCATAGCTCCTGATGAGTTGGAGACGATGGCGGTGGATCGAGTGGCCTGGAGATCTCTCGCGGGTGGATTGCCCTCGCGACCCCTTTAGTGGAACATGCGGGTCACTGAAAATGATGATGATGAATTACCCAACATCAAGCATTTGCTATCCATCCCAGACTTTAAATACGGCTTCATCACACTAGCGAATGATAAGCTCTTAAATAAACTTTTATCCACAACTTAAATAAAACAAAATATACCTCCTCTACGGACTATTTATTTCAATAAGCCGTATTATCGTTTTCACGTGTGTGTATTTTAAGCAAACAGTATCCATGCGAATATTTTACGTTTAATTTAGAGGTTCTGCTCGCGTCATATTTAGTTTTCCAAAATAAAATGTATCATATATCCCTGCACACACGAGTACATGCACATGGACACTTATCCCACATGTCACGTCACTTCATAAAGAGCACTTTTGGTAATGTTGACGGACAGTGCTCCTTTCGGACACGTCCATAAGTATGTTTGTACACACACAAGCTTGTTTATGCATATGCAGAAAACTGTTTTGGCCCGCATCAAGAGCACAGAAACTTTATGACATTATCCTTGTGCGTTCCTAGATGAAAACTCACCGATGCAGCCATGCGAAAACCAAACTACATATGTATGTACATTTGCTGCGCTGCGCTGGATCATGACATCGGTGATGTCCCTTTTGCTCGAGGGCTAGCGCAAACTGACCGTCTCGTCGTTGCTCCGCTGACAAGTTGTTGGAAAGTTAATTTCGGATTATTATTAGCTCATCATGAAGTCTACTATGGTTCCTTTACACCACTGCTCTACGGTCTCTCGTAATGATGGCTATCTGAAAAATATGCTGTGTTAACTTTACAACCAACTTTAGCAGGCGAAGCTTAGATTTTTTGTGTGTGCGGTGCCCCTTCTGTCATCTGTAAGTAGCACATAAGCATATGTCGAGTGTTCATCCTCTTGTCCTCCGGAACGACGTGAACAGTGGACATTGATTTCATATTAATATGCATTATTCAAAATGAAAATCTAAGCCACGTCAGTTACAACAACCGGTCGCTGTCAATAAAGTCTATAATGACGTTGTTAATGTCAGCCAAAGTGGAGATAAAAGGTGTCGCCAGGACCTTCATGGTCAGCGACATGGAGCTAACGAACTTTGTCCGGGTAAAGGTGAGATGCGCAGGGAAGGACTATAAATGTTCGGCATGTTGATGAAATTCTTTTTCTTATCAGAGAGACGGACATTTTTTGCAAATTCATAAAGTGTAGTTAACATTTTGTAAAGTATTCTGCTTTGTAATTAGTTTCGTATGATAAATGGGTTACACGATGCCAGATTTTTCTGATCTAGTAGTCCGGGTACCTTCATTCGGAGTTATTACATTTTCTAAAATGTCTGCTACATGTGAGAATTATTACATTTTGGAGGAAAAGTTGTTTAAGCAGCAATTTATACTTAAGTAGTTGTACGGTCTCCAAATTTGATTATCCCTTACCTAAAAAGAAAAGAAAGAAAATTGCTGAGTTATTGAAATCAAAGCAGTGGGATTTTGTTTGTTCATTGTTTTATTAATTTTAAAATTTCTTATGATTACCTTTAAATAATTTTGGAAAATAAGTTTATAAAAATTTGTGAATTTTTCCAAATGTTAATTTTCATTGTTTTTGCCGAGTAACTCGTGCGAACCGTAGATAAACTCAAAATAAGAGGTGTGATTCGAAAACAACGGGCATTTTTAATTAAATTAATTTTTAATTTAAATTTTTTTTAATTTAATTTAAGCTTAAGTCGGACTCCCCCGACTGTCAAAAAAACATTTTTTTACGAAATAATTTTTTATTGTGTTGGTTTACGTTCCCCTGATGACATGATAACAATTTTAACTATATTTATTGTTTACTTTGTCTGTGGCAGCCGACAAGGTTAAACGTATTTTTATGAGCTCAGAGATTTTCGTTTTTTTTTTTAAATAGATCAAAGGATTTGTATAAAATTTTGAGAAAAAATTAAATAATGTGTAACAAATTGTGTGAAATATAGACAAAGGTGGTGAGTTTGCTATGAGTAAAAGAAGAGTTTACGAGTGGTATAAGCGTTTCCAAAATGGCCTTGAAGATGACAACGATGACAACGTGAAAAAAGTGAAAGAACGATCGCCAATCAGAATCAGAGAAGTTGCTGATGATGTTCGCAAATCGATCGGCTCATGTCATGACATTTTTTTCGAATGTTTTTGGTGTGGCCCGGAAAGTTTTCGAATCCACTCTTGAGGGACGGCGCAGTAGAGGAAGACTGCGACTCAGGTGGCGCACGCAAGTGGACGCAAGGGACCTCAACCAACTGTGCGTGCGAAACTGGAGGCAGCTAGCTAAAGATCGAGCTGGCTGGAGACTGTGTTGGTTGAGGCCCAGGTCCACCCCGGACGGTAGCGCCACATTAAGTAAGTAAGTAAGTTTTGAGTATGAAACGCGTGGGAGCAAAATTTATTTCAAAATTGTTGAATTTTGAACAAAAACAGCGGCGAATGGAAGTTGCTTGTTCATGAATTTTTGGCTAAAGACAACAGATTGGCTCCGTGAGACTTTCCTATTTCCAAAAGGAAAGAGAACCTCAAAGGCCCGTCGTTTTATAAGCATTTTTTTTTTGAGGTTTTTTGAAACACTACTGGAGCACTCAGACTCAAAACTGGTCCATTGTACTACCACTTAGCAACCTACTCCAGTGCCGTTTATTTGATCCCAACGGCAAATGGTGACTGGACCAGATTCAATTTCACTTAGGTACGAACCTGGAACCCCTCGAACTTGGGGCAGGCTCTTAACCAACTGCGCCATCCAGCCGTTCTGGATAAGCATAGATGACATTAAAAGTGGATCGATGAAAGAGCTAAAGGCTATCCCAAAGATCGAGTTTGAGAAGTATTTCGAAGATTGGAAGAAGCGCTACCACAAGTGCATAATACCTAATGGGGACTATTTTAAGGCGACAACATTAATGTAGACGTGGGCGTCGTGGCGTAGTGGGTAGGTACGTCGACTCCTACGCACGATGTTGTCGGTTCGATTCCCGAAAAAAAACAGCAAACATTTTTTTCACGGCTCCACCTCTTTCGAGTCACTGACACTGCTAAAAGAGTATAACTGCCTAAAAAAAGCTTCTCAATCTCGCCTTTCGGAGTCGGCATTAAACTGTAGGTCCCCTCCACTCGTGAGAGAACAATAGCACGCACAACACGAGTGGTTGCTGAGAAGCTAAGCCCAGGTCCACCTCGGACTGTAGCGTAGCCATTTTTATTATTATTATGCGGAGGAATTTAGTTGATAAACAGTACACCGATTTGACTTAAATGAAAAGTTACCACAAAGAAGCTGGCAGATATTTGTCTTCCTAAAAACAGCGACTTGAGCAAATTCCTTACTCTTTCGAAAACGATTTTTTTTCTAAAAATCGACTACGCGAACGTGATTTATTAGAAAGTAGTACAAAATATTCGGAAATAGCTATATTTTCAGAGTAAATGAACAATCCTTGCGCTTGTATTTGCAAAAAGATAAGTTGCATTCATTTAAAGTTTATAAAACCACTCGAGAATCTAAATCTGGGCCAAGTGTAAATTCGAAATAAGATATTATACTTTGCGAACATTCAAGCACATGCATGCATGGGCTCGTTATTCAACAGTTTTGATTTCCATATCAACTCTGGAATATTTCAGTAATTAAAATTACGTCAGGCAATGACCTTGATTCGTGTAACCCGAGAAATTGCACAACACGCTGAAAAAAAGTTGAATTCCATGACTAATGAAGTGTAATGAAATCTGAAGTGAACGTCAGTGTATATTTGAATGCTTCCCGTCTGAGGAAATCTCACCACATCACTGAAGAAATATATATTTTCCTTATTAATGAAACCATACATTCTAGGCAAGTAGTAAGTTGCCCCCAATATCCCACTTGAATATGTTAAGTGAAACAGAATTGATCGTTTGCTCAGCTGGTTGATTCCCAAAGGAGACATCTGAACCATTTTGCAGCTGCCAAGCGAGGTCACTCCGAAAAAAGGGAACATTTCGAACAGACATGAGGAAAAAAAGCAGAACAAAAAGAAGAAAAAAAACCTAAAAGCCATTGTTTCGACTTTTCCGTGTATCTTTTGTTAAAATTTCCCACATTTCTCAACACACTCAGGACACAACGGTTGTACACCAAACAATCGAACACATCCAATAATGGCCTAAAGAGCGTCCGAGCGAACGGCGACGAGAAAAGCACACACCCAAAGCTCCTCCTCCTGGTGTCCACCACCTCTTCACTTGACACAAAATCCACTTTACTTCGCTCCAATTCACATCCCAACATGACACACAATCCCGATATTGATTTCCCACGCGATATAAGGAGAGACACTTCTCTTCACTTTTGTCCACCGCATTCGTGTAGTCCCAAAATGTATACATTCTGTCGTCCGCCGCCGCTGTCTGTCTCTGGAAATCTGTCGAATCTGTCGAATTTGTCGAATTTGTCGCCCCAAACCACAATCCATCGTAGCATCCTTTTATTTAGACATTATCCTCAATTCAGCACCGATATCAACATTGTGTGATATTCCTATTACGACTAATGATTTTATTTGGTTTAACTTTGCGGCAGAAACCTCTAGCCCGGGGGTGAGGTTTCATGAGCGACGCGACAAGACAAAAAAAAAAAAAAAAGAAACAAGCGGACAGCACAACAATCCCCCGAAAATAAAAGGCACCGATCAAAGGACCGTGAACGTGTTTCAACATCGAAGAGGCGGAGAACTTTGGTTAAGTGGTTCCAATCATGTCCTTGTGATATAATAGGACATGAGGACGCATTAAATGAATGTGTTCGGGTGTGCGTTGTATACATTTTGTGTGAAGTGTCCTACTTTGTCTCTTCCACTTGGGGTTGGTTAGTGTGGTGGAACGACCCATCGACCCTGTCATCGTCACCATCATCGATTCATGGATGGCTCTTATGAATGGAATAAGTGCACAAAAAAATGGAATATCATCAAGGATTTGGAACGATTTATAGTACGCATTGTGTGTGTGCAGAGGGGGCAGTGTCCGTGCTATTTGCGTGCCAATGTGAACGGGACACATGTTGATGGAATAAATATTTGCGATAGGATAATTGAATATTGCTGTTATCTGATGTGTCTCTTGATTCATTGGAGGTGCATTCAGATTTTTAGCTATTCTCGTTGCAACTCTGTCCACAAGTGCATTTGAAGCATCGCATGATAGAGCAACAAAGGTGATGTGTGTTTAAATTTCTGCAAGACGAGAAAACGATTCTGTGCACATGTTTCCTGGAAATATTCTCTCGAACATCTGGTGACACAAACGATAGAACTAAGGCAAGGAAAAAAACGACTGTATGGCGCAGTTGGTTAAGTGCCTGCCTCAAGTTCGAGAGGTTCGAATCCCAGTGAAATCGAATCTGGTCCAGTCACCATTTGCCGTTGGGATCAAATTAACGGCACTGGAGTAGGTTGCTACCTGGCAGTACAATGGACCAGTTTTGAGTCGGAGTGCTTCAGTAGAGTTTCAAAAATCCTCTGAAAAAAAGAAGGGGCAAGGACATGTCATTCATCATATCATCTTGTTGATATTGAATGAAATAAAAAAAATCGCAGTCCCTCCTCTTTTTGTTTCAGTCTGCAGTTGAGCTGCTCACTGTCAAATCCAGATCACCTCCAAATCAGATCGAAGCACAAAAGCCTGTCCAGACATAGCATCCAGGCTAATAATAGGAAACTCATGTACAACACCGGCGATGGCATGAAACACTACGACGTCACGGCAGGAGTTCCACAGGGATCTGTCCTCGGACCACTCTTGTGGAACATAATGTACGCAGTGTTCTACTACATCAATAGCTCTGTGGCCGAATAGGTGGAACAATTCCACGAAGGGTAGATGGACATATAAGCTCATCCCCGATATCATCACATGGATATCACGGCCGATGAGAAACTGCAACTACCATATTACGCAGTTCTTGTCCGGTCATGGAGGCTATCGTCAATATCTCCAGAAATGTGGACACGATAGCTAACCCCTTTGCCCGGAATGTCCAAATGTGAATGCCATTATTTATGAAATAGAACACTATTCAAATGTCCGTTTAGGTTTCATTGGCAGTGCTTCAAGCGGTCGGTCCAATTTTGAATGACTCGATCCAATATGTTGGACATCATTCGGATAATACCGGATCAAATGTTGGCCCTGAGCTCGTCCAAAATCGTTGGCTTGTCAGAGTTAGACTAAGTACTTGATGTGGTCCCAGAGAAAGTAATCAAGTGGTGTTAAGTCGCATGATCGTGGTGCCCTCATCAGTTGGGCGCCACGATCATACAACTTGACTTTCGCCGTGAGATGATCCAAGGGCAAATTTTTCTTTCACAACTTCGAACGTCGCCTATATGGAATGCAGCGTTGTCTTGTTGGAACCACAGCTCGGGTATATCGATGTTTTCGAACTCGATACTAACATTGCTCTATACCTGATACCATTGACGATAACGGTGTTTTTTTTCCTCATATCGAAAGAAATAAGGTGATGCCGCCATCCTATAAACCGCAACAAACAGTTAATCTTTGTGGATGCATTGATGCTTAGTCGAATACTTGTAGATGAGATTCACTCCAGTATGGGCCTCGTCGGAGAAGGTGATTTTTTGGCCAAAATCCGTATCTCCAGCCAACATTTTCAGCACCCAATTAGCGAGTTCTGGGTGCCGTGGCATAGTGAGTAGGTGCGTCGACTCCTACGCTCGATGTTGTCAGTTCGATTCCCTGTCACTGACAAGGTTCAAAGAGTATAACTGTCTAGAAAAAGCTTCACAATTTCGCCGTTCGGAGTCGGCATTAAACTGTAGGTCCCCTCCACTCATGAGAGAACAATAGCACGCACAAAACGAGTGGTTGCTGAGAAGCTAGGCCCAGGTCCACCTCGGACTGTAGCACAGCCATTATTATTATTATAATTAGCGAGTTCACGGTGTTGTCTATGATCGTCCGGCTTCAATTCTGTGTTAGCAGAATGAAGGGCAAAATCCAACCGCAAAATAAGCTGGGTCGACACTCTGTCGATGACCCATTCGGCTGATTGGTGTCGAATTAACATTTCGGGGCCTTTATCGATACTGGTCGCTACTGCGTCAACGTTTTCTTCATCTCGCACCAATTTCTGTCTGGTTTGTGGTGTTAGGTCCAAAGGTGCAAGTCTTCCCAACCAAGTCATCTCTAGAATTCCCACCAGTTATCTTGAATTAAGTTACAATCCTGACCTTAACTGATTTAAAATAATTAGCACGAGGTGTTTACTGTAAACCGGCTCTGGAGAACATCAGTTTCAGCACCTGAAGAGTTTTTTTTTCGCCGCCACCTATTAACAGCCTCTGGTCATTCTTTGACTACCCGCCGCATTTTGTTTACATCTGCCATCGACAGGTAGACACTTACTTTGCTCCACGCAGGTGAAAAGAAACAACCCGTCGAAACCCCTCAGATGTAGTCACTTTCCAATGCCTTCCTCAGCAGCATGCCGATACCATCTGTTGGCGTTCTAAGAAAGACACCATCGTCCTTGTTCTCCGTTCTCCGTCTTCGATACCCCATCGCTTTGTCTCAATTTAATGACATCCGTTGAATGATTTATTGTGCGCACCGTTCGTCTATTCCATCTGTATCCCCCTACCTGACTTTGCAACCAAATAAAGACATTTCGTCCTTCCAATTCAAAATTTAAGTACACTGTTCCAATCGACAACAGAAGCACTTACTTATCAGAAATCATACATTTCCTTCGATCAGAAGTGAAACACAATCGAGAGGCAGAGAGCATTCGGAGTTCTGTAGCGTGCCGGTTTTCTAGACAAATTAAATTTCCGATTATCACCGATGTGAGTGCACACATTTACGACGGAGTATCCTGCTTTGCATAGCCGAGCTGGATGGTGGCTGCTCGGACGATTTTTTATGTGTCGTACGGATGTCGCAATTTAGGTGCATATCCTTTTGGGGAGATTTGCGGCAGTAAAAAATTCCTTCTCTGGATGAATAAAAAAATGTCCTTTTTGTAGCTATAAAGTCGCATGACTTGGAAATTTATTCCCTTACCTATGCATGACGGAGCTAGGGTTTCGGGGATCTCTCCCGATCTCGTAGGACTTGACATTATCAGTACCGTGACTCCACACTGTTGTCCGTCCATCCTGTGTCCCATGTCCTGATGTCCTTTTTCCGTGTTTTTTTCTTTAAATCGAGTCACGTAATGCAAAGTGCTATACTATGTCTGAATTATAAGTGCTAAATGTTTGGGATACGTTGTAGAGGACGACACATAGTCGTCGTCCCACAGCATTGCTCGGTGTGCCTGCCCATTTTGTCTTCAATTTGATGCCGTTCTCTGTTTTAGGTATTTTGCCTCTTCATCTGTTGTCGTATTGCGAGGACAAGGAATCGACATTTTCCAGTTTCGACCGTTTTTTTGTGTTCGCTCTAGCCAACAGGACACTAGCATGCATAAAAAAGTTACCTCAGCTCTTAGCTACTTGTGCTTCGGATGGATTTTCGAATCGTGAGAGCATGTTTACATGAATTTTATATCCTTGGTCTTGTTCTTCGTCTACTTCTTCCCTAGGAATACATTATTCAAGGATAACGAAAATACACAGGGGCGAACAAGTAAATGGAATCAGCAAACATGGGGGGCTAACATCGGCGGCGCCCACCAAAAAAGGGTTGAAAATGAAGAAAATTACATTTTCTTTTGGAATTCCAGCCTGAGACATCATTACACACGTATTGTCGTGACACTTTTTCATGTTCGAATTTTCGATTTAAGTTATTTGGCCACGTAAAGTTCTTGCCTGTCGTCGTTCCTCTTTCTTCTCCTGGTGTCTGTCGTGTGGCACTAGATTTTAAATTTAACATCACCGGTGTGGGTGAAACACTCAATTGAATGTTAATTTCAGATGTTTTTCCTGTTTTTCTTGTCATCTCTTGACGTCGCTGTGTATGTGCATACGAGCAGTAGCTTGTAATTTATTACAATGTGTTAAGTCTGTTAGCATTTATATTTTCCTATAAGAAATGGAGGCATAAATATTGGAGTAGGTCGGGATATAATGTGTTCATAGAATGGTTCTTCAAACAGACTTGCTTGATAGGGTATTCAGACCATAGGACATAGACTCATGTGTAGTACTTATTATTGAAAAGAAATTCAGTTAAGCAGTTCCGTATTTTGCCATCGGATCCAATGAGCGTTAAAAAATGTTCAGAGATCGACGCAGCTGTTGGTGCAACCACATTCATTTTGTTTTGCGTTGATATTATTATTGAAGATCGTGTATCTGGTGTTGACGTTTGAGTTATGCATGTTTTTCGTAAGAATGACATTAAAAAAAATCGCCTTACAGTGCGTCGCCTTGTCTAAACCCTTTTTTGTCATTAAACGTCTCGGCGAAGTCCGATCTTGATGAAGCAACGGCAATGCCCCACCGTCATCCCACAAAGGCGAACGAGTTTTGCAGGGATGCTAAGATAAGACAATGCGCTGTATAACTTGTCTCCCTAAATACTGTCATATGTGGCCTTAAAATCGATAAAGGGATGGTGGGTATCGGATATCGCTCCTGTGTGTCTTTTCCAAGATCTGTCGCAATGTGAATATCTGGTCGATCGTATACTTCGCAGGCCCTGCACTGATATTGACCAATCTGCCTGTTCTAGGACTGACGTAGGACTTCAGGCGCTTACATAAGACGACAGAAAAGATCTGATATGCGATATTTAGGAGACTGATCCCTCTGTTGTTGGCACAGTTTAGAGGGTCTTCGTTCTTTATCTGCTATCTTCGAGTTATCAGTTACAGCGACCTATCGCTTATAACGACCAAATTCGTCGTTATAACCGACTTTGACTATAGTTGGCAAACCCCCGTCAATTGTCAAAAAAAACTATTGATAAATACAAAAAATTTTAAGCAAGTTAAAGATTGTCCACGCACTGGTAGACCCAAGCGGCTTTCCAAATCTGAAGTAAGACCCATGATGACTGGATAGCGTCCCTCCTCAAAATTTCCGCAATATTATTCTTCTTTAATCCTTGTTTAAATTTATGAATTACAAGGTTTCTTACTTCATTCTTTCTTCTTCTTGCTTTTACGACCCATTTTAATAAAATACCCTTTACTTGGTCAAAGAAATAAAGTGGTTTGAATAGCTTTCCCTCACCATGCACAAACATAAGAAAAAATAACTGTTTTTTTCCAAAGAATTTTAAAAACAAGGAAGCAACATTTTTTCGAAATATGAATTTTATTCCCTAATTCGTTACTGTATTTTTTTGTTTAAAATGTATTTTGTTGCAATAAAATGAATTGAATTATATAGCAAACGCATAAGACTAAATAACTGAATTTTTATTTTCGTAAGGTTATTATTTCAAAGCGAGTTTTTACACTTTTCAGTCAATGGAGCTCGTATGTCGAGTACTTTTTTTGATCACTATATAGTGACAAATTTTAAAATCTCGAATGTCTATCCTTTATTAATCGAATAAACGACGTAAACTTCTTCGTAAAACACTCACCTCTTTCCAGTGCAATCCAACACAATTTAATAAAATTACACACTTAAACATCACACAATAACTTTATAGCGAGGCAAAAAACCAAAGTAGCTGTAGTTGTTTTTTGTAAACATAAAAGACTAATGGTAAATGCGCATTTCGCAAAACTGTTGCAGCTTTTCTTTCAAATTTTAAAAAAGAAAGTGATAGTTGTAAAATAAAGGCTTCGCACCTATTATTTCGCACACCTCTGTATAATATTTCTCCTTTATCTAAAAACAATATGATACACAACATGAATGGTTATTCATACAATAATATTCATTTACTCTCCATGAGCAATTATTCTTAATTGCGGCTGTAGTCTGGGCTTTAACTATCCTGCCTCTTCAGTTATCACGAATTCTTTTTCAGCTATATTTGAATGGTTTGAATGTAAAGCTGTGAGCTGTGTTTTCAACAAGCCACAAGAGCGCTACTAAACAATATTGAAACAATATTCAAAAGTGCATATTTAGATTTTATTTCACGAACGGGCAAATGAAATCCTTTGGAATATTTTCGTTGAAAATGGATTTAGAATGGAGAGGAGACATGTAAGTCAATGATTGTCATGTTATTGGCGATATGCGATGCACCCTGTTTATCAAATTAAAGCTCAAAAGTCATACTTTGAAATATGGTAAACAATATGTAACATAATATAATAATAATAATGGCGGCGCTACAGTCCGAGGTGGACCTGGGCGTAGCTTCTCAGCAACCACTCGTGTTGTGCGTGCTATTGTTCTCTCACGAGTGGAGGGGACCTACAGTTTAATGCCGACTCCGAACGGCGAGATTAAGAAAGCTTTTTCTAGACAGTTATGCTCTTTGAGCATTGTCAGTGACTCGAAAGAGGTGGAGCTGTGAAAAAAATGTTTGATGTATTTTTCTGGAATCGAACCGAGACCATCGAGCGTAGGAGTCGACGCACATACCCACTACGCCACGGCGCCCACATATGTAACATAAGTGTATATATAAAACAATTAATTGGATTTCAAAGAGAAAAGTGCTAAAAACAGCACTGAAAAGTGAGTGTGTATATGGTTGTGTCAGTGACTGTAAGACATAAAGGCTCGATTCTGTCAAACAATTGTATGAAAATTAAGACCGCCATATACGATAACTGAAAAAGCGGTAAAGGCATACAAAGTAAAATTTTTTTCTCAATAACATACTGTTTTTAAAGAGACTTTGGACGCCTGTTTTTAGCCCGTTTTTCGTTTGAACCAAATAAACTTCTTTATGTTTACTGTTATTTTAAATGAAATATAGCTTATTTTGGAGTATGATTTCAGAGCTTTTATTTGAGGCATCAATGTCGGACGAAATATCTTTCAGCTAATGACTGTCTACTCACTTTTGACGCTGACTGCATATCTTTACCTTTTAATTCATTATAAACAACATTTGATGAGATGAATGACTGCGATGGAGCAAAAATTAAGTGCGTCGACTCCTGGGTTGAAGGTAGAGGTTCGATTCCGCACAAACCAATCTTCATTCATACGTCATCATCTCTCTTGAATTACTGATAACGCT
This sequence comes from Myathropa florea, assembly GCA_930367185.1. NCBI lineage: Eukaryota > Metazoa > Arthropoda > Insecta > Diptera > Syrphidae > Myathropa > Myathropa florea. Next base: position 12,697,942 of record OV884003.1, on the reverse strand, counting down.
TGGAAAGTATAGGCCTCAAGAAATGCCTTTCGAAATCAGGACAAAGTTTTAAATCACCTCCACTCGTGACAGAACAATTAGACGCACAAAACGAGTGCTTACTGCTGAAGCAAGGCTCAAGTCCATACCACGCCTGAAGAAGATTAGGACCCAACTTCATAATATTGCAGTTCCAAACATTACCACCACCAAGGTTGCAAAAAAGACCATAAGCAGTTTATATAAAGGTCGATATTAAGAAGATCTCAATACAAACATAACACAAAAAACCTTTGACTCACAGCCGTATTCACATCAAAGCAGCTGTTGAAAGCACCTGTGTCTAAAACACCGTTTTTCTTTGAACACTTTTAAAATAAGGAAGTTTCACAAAAGTTTCCTTTGGTTAAAATGTTTCTCTCAAATAGAGGGAAGGCACTAACACCAACATGTAAGCGTCCAAGGACTTATATAACACCTCAGCATCGAAATCCCCATGACCTTAACCTGCATTCAAAGAGGTTCTTATCTCGGTTTTTTTTTAAGCTAAAAGCATAATCGAGTCGGCTGCAGTCATTACAGTCGCATAATGCCTGTTGCCACCGATAACGAGTGCCAATTACTTATTCTTTCGGGTTATTCTAAGCAAAAAGCGATAAAGTGGGAGAAAAAGAAAAAGAAAAAAAATAGTTGCATGATTGTTGCTTATTTCCGCTAGCATCCATTCTAAGCTCTAGACCAACGATGCCAACAAAGAATGATGCGAAATACGTAAGTTTATTATTCGTACTTAATTTGCACAAAAAAATAAACAAACAGAAGGGAATCAGGAATTTCGAACAAACCAGTTGCACGTCCACTTATTACGTAGCGTGTAGCACACACCTAATTCGGTTCACTTTAAAGACCTAAAATAAGAACCAAACAATCAGATGCTCTCGCCAGATAGGTGGGATGTGCCCAAACAGTCACTCCATGCCGCTCCGCAGGCGGATTTGCGAGAATAGTACCAATTTCGGAGAAATGCCGAAGGCAAGATTGTACACACAGGAAGCATGTGTGCATGGAAATAAGATGTTATTTATGACTCTTAGTGGTGACACTCGGCTGGGGAGTATCTGCGATGGAGATTGATGTGTTATTTGGAATTTTGTGAATGTACACTTGTACTTCGACTACACACACGACGGGATTCAATTTTGATAAAACAAAAGTTTGCACATTTGATTGTTAATCACGGGGTTGGGGTGAGTTTTGAAGCTTGTAAATGAATTCTTGAGAGTGTGTGACACAAGCGCGTGTCAATTTGTGGATTGAATTGCAGGATCATACTAATGTTTATCTAGGAAAACAAACAAAATACCGAGTTCATCCGATAGGAAGGCATTTCGTCAGAATTTCTGTGGTACAATAAGATCCAGGAATTGTATGTATTGTGCTAGGATGTGGATGTAATTGAAGAGTCTATGCCACGGATGAGTGGACAACAAGCAGCTTCTTCTTCTTCTTCTTCTTAGAGCGCTACAGTCCGCGAGGTGGACCTGGGCCTCACTCAACATGCCCACAGGCTCAGAGTCGAATACTCTTCGGGCCGGAGCTAAGTTGTTCATACGCTCTACATGGCCTAGCCATCTTAGGCGTTGGATCCGTAGACGCCAGACTAGACTCATGTCGCTGTACAGCCCATACAGTTCGTGGTTGAACCTTCTCCTCCAAGTACCATCAACGCAAACAGGACCAAAGATCGCGCCCAAAACTTTTCTCTCGAAAAGACCAAGACACTGTTCATCCGCTTGGGATATTGTCCATGCCTCTGCGCTGTAAAGCAGGATTGGGATGATCAAGGTGTTATACAAAGTCAACTTGGTCTTCCGAGAGAGGGCTCTACTACTCAATTGCCTTTTGAGCCCAAAAAACACAGATTTTCAAGAGTTATTCTGCGTTTGATGTCGGTACTGATGTTGTTTGTACTGTTTACTGCGGAGCCAAGGTAGACGAAGTCCTTAACTATCTCAAAGTTATAGCTGCCTATGGTGACGTTCTGGCTAAGTCGTCGATGTTGTGCGTCCTTTCTCGTTGACAGCATGTACTTGGTTTTGCCCTGGTTTACCGCAAGACCCATTTTAGCCGCTTCCGTTTCAATGCTAGCAACAGCAAACGCATCATTGACAGCTCGCTGTGTTCGCCCAATCACGTCAATGTCATCCGCGTAAACTAGCAGTTGAACGGACTTTTGGAAGATCGTGCCTCTTGTGTTGGCCAGTGAGTTTTGCACAATCTTCTCAAGAATGATGTTAAAGAAATCACATGACAGCGCGTCGCCTTGTCTAAAAACCTTTTTCGACATTGAAGGTCTCGGTGAGTTCGTTACCGACCTTGATGGAGCAGCGAGAGTTCTCCACCGTCATCCAGTTCATGTCAAAACTAGACATTGCGCTGTATAGCTCGTCCGTATGCCCGCTGTCATATGCGGCCTTGAAATCGCCAAATAGGTGGTGTGTGTCGATCTGCATTTCTGGGGTCTTCTCCAGGATCTGCCGCAGTGTGAAGATTTGATCTATGGTGGACTTTTTCCTGGCCTGAAACTACACTGATAAGGACCTATCAGTTTGTTCACAAATGGTTTCAGGCGTTCACACAAAATGGCAGAGAAGATCTTATAGGCGATGTTAAGGAGACTTATCCCTCGATAGTTGGCGCAGTCAACTTTCTTGTGGATCGGGCAAACGATACTGAGATTCCACTCATCGGGGATGCTTTCCTCCGACCATATCTTACAGATAAGCTGGTGCAAGCGCCCAACCAGGTCATCTCCAGCTGCTTTTAACATTTCAGCGGGCAGACTATCTGCACCAGCAGCTTTTTTAGACTTCAGGCTCGATATCGCTATCTTGACTTCGTCTAGATCGGGCGACGGTATTCTCTTCTATCATCGTCCGTTGTGTTGAGTGGAAATTATATACATCAGAGATATTGAAATTTGCCGTAAAACACATTTTACGGAAGTGTATGAAATGATAAGGGAAAAACGTACAAATTAATTGTGGATACAGTTGAATGCTCTCAAAACACGGTAACTAATGTCAACTGTCACAAAACTGAGGAAAGGCGGGACATATAACACACTACGCCACGGCGCACACTAGGCTTCATCAGCTGCGTTAAAATCCACAAAGCTAACTCCTGCCCTCCTGGAGAGTCTTCTGACTCTGAGCCTGTAGGACAACACAACAGAGGACGTCCACGTACAAGGTGGCGCACATAAGTCGAGGGGGACCGGCTTGGTGTGCGAAATTGGAGACAGCTGGCGAAAGATCGGTCTGGCTGGAGAGGCATGTTGAGTGAGGCCCGGGTCCACCTCGGACTGTAGCGCCCTAAGAAGAAGAAGAACTCCTGTCCGGAGCAACTGAACTAATCTTAAACGAACATCTCTTCTGTAATACCAATAATAATATTAAACCCCACGTTTTGCTTATATGGAAAATGTAAACGGACTTAAATAATATATTTTTTTAATTTTTTCTCCCTCAATTATTTGATGTACTTAAAAGTGTTGCTTAACAGTTTTTAGAGCTTGAATAAACCAGCGCCATACTAAAGGTGAAAAAGAAGCTTAATGCATAAAATTGCAATTAAATATGAATAACATTTTATTTCAACACTCGCAATGAATGCGCTCAACAGCGTCACATAATAAGAATAATAGTAAATGTAAATAAAAAGAATTATTATTATTAATTACCTCCTTTTAAGTTGCAGCACGGTTGCTCATAATAGGAACTCCATGTGTTTTCATAGGAACAAGATACGTTGGCTGCGTACGCCACCAATGCAATCAATAGTAGGCGTAACATTTTGTTACAAAAACAAAAATAATCGAACACAAGAGACACTTTTTATCACACTTTTACACAATTTAGATTATTCCCTTTTTGTCCTTTACATTAAAGCAATTAATTCGAATGCCTTCTGGACAATCGGGCTTATTTTTGTTTTTTGTACTTTTTTTTCGTATTTATTCCCGCTTTGTGCGTGTATTTAATAATTAATTTTAAAAATCATAAAAAAAGAAAGCTGTGAATATTAAGTGATAAAAGAATAATGCCCATCATTTTATTTCATCCACTTCTCATTAAATCTTGCCATGCATTTTTTTATTTATTCTGTATTTCGTTTAATATGAACTCAATTTTTGTGTAGTCGAGTTTGGTCGCGTGAATTCATGACAATTAAATACGTTTTGGTTGAATTTATTGCAGACACAATTAATCAAGGACTTAAAGTGGAATTCGTTGCTGGGAAATTAACAAGAATGAAAATGTATTCATTTTTGTTTATCTTTCATTTGGGTCTGAGTACTATCAGTGAAATGCGGGATCCTAAGTGAATTCTGCTTATCGGGTTAACCACTTAAAGTCGACTAGGCCTACGATCTGTACACAAATGGACTGACTGACGTCATATCACTGAAAATGTGTGTTTGATGAATAAAAGTACATTTTTCTCTCTTTTCCTTTTCATTCGGTGCTATTGAAATACTTTCAGTGTTTTCTGAGTGCATAGCATGCCTCTGGACGGGCTTATTAGAACGGATGTGTTACTCTGCGGTAGCAGAAAAGACGAAATAACAGGGGGGATGGGGGGCGGGTGCTATAGCGGGCGCATAATGAACAAGATGTTATGCATTTGAACTGATAGTGTTTGTTCTCTGAAATGCTGATGAAAATGTCGATAGTCGATGTTTATTTTTTGCGAACGTGAATGAGCGGTGGGATGGGCAGCGATGATGCAGAACGAATGGAATGACTGCCGTCAAAGTTTTCAAAACTAATTTTTTCAATAGATTTTTGTGATAAATGAGGAGGAAATGGAAACATAAACATTCTGTCATACAGACATACGAATACTAAAGCCCATTCATTTGCATCGCATAGACAAAATTTGAAAGAATAAAAAGTAAGAGACGAGTTTTTAACCAACGGGACACAATGTGAGAGACAGATGAAGTATACACATGCATAGACGTTTATACACAACGCCCGTCAAAGCAAAAATTAATCTAGCCAAGCAACAGTCAATTTTTGGCTATCGGCATCATTATGAGAATTCGAATGAAATACTGCGTCTAAATTGGCAAGATTTTATTCAAGCCACGGAAACAGTGTAGACCAAGAGATACAACGAATATTGCGTTGAGATATTTCGACCATCGGTTCGGAAGTTTCCTGTAATAACCTTGAGAGTGATTTATTGGCTTTGAAGTAAATGATGACGCATATTTAACTCTCCGAAAGAAATGTTAAGTAGGTGATTGGTAGGGAACAAGAGCAGGCGAAATTAAAATTAGATTGACACCTCAGATCAAAATGTTCACCGAATTTACATGCAGAATAGAACGAGTAATTGAGACTTTGGCACGCACCGAATCGTGAGTCGCACCGGTAAGGAGATTGAAAAGTGCAGACAGGGTTTAACAAGCAGTTAACCATTCTCAATCGACTGCGTTAAGTTGTATTTTGAAATAAATTGGGCAAGTGCGAGTTAAAAATAATTGGAGCTAGAATGCTTGATTATTTTAAATGAAAGTACTCAATGAAGCCAAGTTTTTGTGATTTTTTCAAATTCTTAAACACTTTGGTTTAGAAATGGCAGGGGGGGACGCATTTAAAAAAACGTTGGAGCTTCATATTTTTCCAAACGGTACTTTGGATCAAAAACTGTTGAAACAAACCTCTACCTCATTTCAAAAGATCTGTCGATTGGTATATAACTCGATGGGGTGCGACAATGTTTCAAAGTCAATGGCAGCTTCACCCGTACTGGAGCCACCCCCAAATGGCCCCACTTTTTAGATTTTGTGCATGGGCAATGAAATCTAGGACTGAAGTACCTAATTCCAAAATTTCATGCCGATATCTTTATAAACTTCGGAGATAAAGAAGCGTGACAGACACGGCGGACAGACGGATGGACGGACACGCCGAAATTATAAAGGTTTCGTTTTTGTAGACGGAACCTTAAAAAATAGTAAACTCTTAATTGTTGTATTTCAAAATTGTATCTCGACTTGTATACCCGACTGTGGATGTACACATTTGTGCTTGTAAGTTAGGGAAGCAACATCAAATTTAATGCCAACTAAAAAGAGTTCACATTTTTTGCTGAATTCGTAACATAAAAGGGGCTTTTCGCCGGCTTCGACAGAGAAGATGCCTAATCCTTATTTAAACGTCGCTTTGGGGCGATGGATCACTCTGAGGAAAACACATTTGTTCCCAAAATCACTCACAAATCGTCTATTCAACTTCCATTCATGCGAAATAAAGTTGAAGAGCCTGAGACATCACTGACTGGCAACACTGTATCGATCAACAAACCAAGGGAAGAAGAAATGTGCTGCATGTGCAAGACCATGCAATGAACTCTGCTTTGAAAATAAACACCAAACTCAGAGGGAATAACTTAAAAAAGAAATGCAATCGCTGAATGGGCACAAATAGTTTATACTCAGGCAAAAATAGAAATAAAACATTGGACAAGAGTGGAAATGTTTCTCATTGTTTCCCAAAATAAATTCATTTCAGCGCCACACACGGTCGGACATTTTACAAAGAGCGCCCATCAAAACGAAATAAATTTGATCACTGGCACGATCACTACACAAAAATGCGGCAGCTTCTAAGGGCTAAGAGCATAAAGTGCATTAGAATTATAACACACCATTGAAATAACAAATCACAAATCAGTTATGAGAAAATCTATCTATTCACGGCGAACACCATCGATCACTGCCAACATCGCGATATTCACTGACTCTCCCATTCCTCTCTCACTCTTACACGTTTTGTTGATGTTTGAGAGTTCCCTGACTTTCCAACCGATCTAGTACTTCCAGGGGAAATGAAGTTATCCACACAGAGCGAGCGAGGGTGATCGCTGAGATGTTTTTCAAGTGCGAGCAGGAGAGTAGATGGGTCACACTAGAAAGAGCGACATTTGAGTGTGGGTGGATTTGTTTGTTGATATTCCACACACGCACAATTTCTGATTGTTGTGCGAGGCGGAACTGTTTGTCTGGTGTAACCGGTGGAATGGATTGTAGATGCCCATTGCGGTGTATTTGTGAGAAGTTTTTGTTTACAGCGGGAATATTCACTGTTGTTTATTCCACTGAACCTGTTGGACAAATATTGGGAAATTTTGTATTCTTTTGTGAATTGTCAGAGTTGCCAAGTGGAAGTGTTTAAAGGGAGGAAAATCAGAGCTAAATGAAGATTTAATGTCTTTCGGATGTGCTTTAGATTTTGTTTTTTTAAATAAAGAGCGCGAGCGGCGAACGCGAATTTTTCAAAATAATCATATTTCAGGAAATATCAGCAAATATGTACACTTTTTGGTAAGCCATTTTGAATTATCGAATTTTTTCATGAAGTAAAAACAAAAAAACTTGCTGAGAAGCTAGGCCCACTTCCGACTGTAGCGCGGCCATAATTATTATTATTTAAAACCCAAAAAATGTTGTTAAAGAAAATTATCGATTTCGCTTTTTTGTTTCAGAGAATTCAACAATCTCTTTGCGAATTGTCAAACTGAATTCGCCATCCACAATGAGACGCTCGCGATCCACAAAATTCACAAATAAAAAATTCGCGAAATCTCTGAGCGCGAACATTTCATCATCGTCATCATCATTTTCAGTGACCCGCATGTTTCACTAAAGGGGTCGTGGGGGCAATCCACCCACGAGAGATCTCCAGGTCACTTGATCCTCCGCCATCGGCTCTAACTCATCAGGAGCTATGCCCAATCGCAACCAGGCGAGTTTTTGAACCTGGTCCAACCACCTCAACCCGGGGTCTGATAAGCGGTCGCCTACCTGATAGAATCGCATTCAAGGCACGCTTCGGAAGCCGTGATGATGGGGACATTCGTGCCCATGACCAAACCATCGAAGTACAGCCCTTTCTGTTCGAAGAACCAGCTGCCCAACATTGAACTGCTGCCCTCGCGAACCGCCGTGTTTCTCACCCTATCCCGGCGAGTAATTCCCACAACAGCACGAAGAAATCTCATCTCGGCAGCTTGTATTTGCGATCTTATTCGGTCATTACCCAAATTGACATGACCATAGATGAGAGTTTGGACAAATACTGCGTTAAAAACCGCTAACTTGGCTTTGACACCAAGCTCGGCCTTCCCGATTACAGATCGACCAAGCTGTTTCAAAATTGACCCAGCTTGACCAATTCTACAGCTAAGCTCAGCATTATTCCTCCCATCACTCGTGAAGAAGACCCCGAGATATTTAAACTTCTCCACCTGTTTTAATGGGACTCCACTAACATGTAGAATGCATTGAACAGGGGTTCTGGAAATAACCATAACCTCGAATTTGTCCACATTAACCTTCATCCCAGCATCAGCACATACGGCCACAAACCTATCCAGCCCGCGTTGAAGTTCCATCTGGGAGGATGTGAGGATGACTTAGTCATCTGCAAAAAGAAGATGGCTTAAAAGGAGAGGTGACAAGACGCACCCTTGGCGAAGTCCAAGGCCCACGGTGAAAGGTGTTGATTTACTACCGTTAATCCGAACACAGCTGCTACAGTTTGTATATAAAGACTGAATGGTCCTCAAAAAAACCCATCAATCCCATACTCCTGCAGAACACTCCAGAGTTTAACTCGAGGAACTCGGTAGTGTGCCTTTTTCAAATCTACAAAACAACTGTAGATCGGTTTGGCGTACTCCCAAGCCTTCTCACGTACCGTTCTTCGAGTGAAAAGCTGGTCGCACCGCACTGTTCATCTCCCATACCGCGAACATTTGAATTTTTAAATTTCATACCGATCAGTCGCGGCTACCGGAGACTAAAGAAAATTCCACGTGAATAAAGTGTCAAAATTCTAAAAATTTGCAGCTCAATGCACATGTGAATAGCCCTTAAAATGAAGACATTAGGCGCGTTCACATTGCGTTATAACTCGTACGACTTCGTCGCCCGACTTTGCTTGATGGATGAACGCTCTTGGAATAGGTCGATCAAATCAGGCGTATGGTAGATCAACTTTTTTTACTTTTTCCTTGGACGGACGATTTGTTGCTCTGTGTGAGCACTTGTCCTACGACATCAGTGTACTTTTTCACTTTTGTTTGTGATTTCGATGAATAAACATCTGCGCGACTAAACATTCAGTTGTCTTTATAAATTTACAAAAAAAAGGGGAAAAAATTCCTATTTTTTCGAAGGTTTAGCCCACATTCTCTCTATCCTCAAAAACTGTAGTCACTTTCGACCAGGATTTCCCGGCCTGTCGATACTCCTTCTCCACGGTCCGCCTCCAAGTTGAGGGTGGAAGACCTCGATTACGCATTCCTTGTGGGGTCCAAGTAAGGGCCATCCGTGCGACGAAAGTGGAGCTGGATTAGCCATACCATACCAGTAAATCAGAAACGGATAGGTTTACTGATATGGTATGGCTACCATACAAAAGCAAAAAAAGAACAAAAACCGATTGTTCAATGTTAGAATTCGAAAAACATAAAAAATCTTTTTTTTTAATTTTGTTTTCCAGCTTGGTCGTAATTAGAATTATAAGCTTGGCTCTTATCAAAAACAAAATTCTGAACTTACTCTGTATGCATATGACCCTCTTACCCTAAACAGTTTAGACGCGGGTTGTAATGAATAATGCATTTCTTGTTGCATTTTCTTGTACTTTTTGTATCCTAAAAGTTTTTCAATATTCATCCAGCAAACAACTAAATCTCATCAGAGGGGGACTTTTCTATTAAGGAACTCTTACCACCATCGAACGATGAAGATTAGGCTGACTCGTATAGCATGCAAATGATTATGATTTCCAAAACTCCGCGTTGACGGAAATACCTTTTGGAAAATATGAACGAAAACCCAAACAATGTGCTGCTACCAAAATTACCTACACATGTGTTCACAAGCAGAACACACATCGCTATCAAAAGACACACATACGCAAATGCATCAAACGCTTGTTATGATACAAAGGCCAATCAAAGAGAAAACAACCGCAAAATCAAAGACAGCCACCAATGTAACGCACGACCAGACCACCTCGAAGAGGGAAAATATGCTTTTTAATTTTGACGAAATCCACACCTACCGCATTCAGATTACACGGATTATTTGTTTGGATTACGGGCAGGAAATTACAGCGACGCGGTTTTCAACTCGTGTTAGCCATTCAGCCAACACACCAGCCCGCATGTATACGGATGGATGGGTTTGAGATAACACAAAAAAATCGATTTGAAAACGAGGGATAAATAGTTTCGTTGATTAGTTTTCGTATCGCGGATGGTTCTGCATGGGAAACGAAATGCTAAATTCATTAAATTAATTTGAAAATACAATTCAGTGGATGTGCGAGTAGTTGGAGCTGGAAAATATCCACGCTGTTGCATCTGTCATCGGGTTGTCCTGTTGTGTGATCGAAGAAATACAATTGTGTTTTGGGAAATACACATTTTTGTCAATTATCAAAAACGATAAATCTGTTAAACTGATTCAGAGAAGATTCCTCTCTAACCGATGATGGATGTATCGTAGTGCATTGCACGAGGACTTAAATTAGTTCTTCTTAATCGAATACCAAGTGATAATAAACCTATTCTCTACTTCTATTGGACAACCAAGCAACGATTAAATCCCTGAATCTGGTCACCTTCCATTCCAAGGCATCCCTGAAATGCCGATCTCTTGGCGAGATGGCTGATCATTTTAACCACTAATCGTAAATGGTCCGAAGGCACCACGCGCCTCATTAGAAAGCAACTCTGGCCTAAGCTAATTGTAAGCGTAGAAATTGCAAGGACGAGGAAGACGACGAGACTGTAACATTGCACGCGACGTCCACTTCAATCATAGAAAAACTTTCCTGGGAGCCTACTTGTTGATGACCAATAGGTTTAATGGGTACGAGATACTCGATTTGCGGTGTACCACAATGGGCCTATAGGGGTCAAAGTTTGACTGTTTACTTGCCACTGCAACCTGAACTAACCTACTAGATTTTAGTTGTATCACAGCAGCAAAATTGCAGGCTACAGTGCAGGAAGGGACCTCCAAAGTCTAAATTGCACGTATTTTGATGTACTTTTGTTTCAAGCATAACACCATGTTACGGCCTTTTTTTCAAAATTTCACCAACTTGGTGAAAATCCCTTGTTCATATTTTTTCTTAACTCATCAATGAAAAGGTTTAAGTAAACTTCGTCTTTTACATTCTCAAAGCTCTTCTAAATATTCCAAGATTCGATCCCACTGTGAAAAACATATATCTCATCAAGGCGCCCAAACGCAACAATTGTTGCGGCATCCTTCCGACAGTGCAAAGCTGTCAAATCCAATCAAATCAAATCTGACTCAAGTTGAATACCCAGGGAATGTACTTCAAGGGTCTAATGTGATGTATCATACGAAATGAGATGAAATAATAAGAAAATCTTTGGGGCTTATAAAAAGATAAAAATAATAAATGTGAAACGAAATTTCAAAGAACAAACACCGGAAATGGGTCACGAAATAAATTTCGAGTAATTTGTTAATTTGCATATTTATTCGAACATTTGCTTGAGTCCCAACGTGAAATGAGGTGGGTTCTGGTCATTGTCTTTAGCTGTGGTTATTTACTCAGCAGGTAGGCACAGACCTTTTCGGAGAAGATGTAATTAACAAATACAGACGAGAAATAGAAGATTAGGTTTACATTTTTTTCTTTTCCTTGTTGTTTCTCGTTTGTTTTTTTTCTTTTATTCATCAGGGTGTTTATGAGAGGTTGAGTTTGGAAGAGCTAATATCACAGCTTGCCAATTATCCTTTGAAATTACGAAAATCAATTTTATATTTTACTTTAATTTGTTTAAAGGACATGGGTAGAGATTAGTAATTCGTGAACCAGTTTCAGGGCTTAAGTCAGACGTAATATTGACTCGCAAGATTTACATCTTCATCAAGCGGCAATGCAATCAATAAGACTATAATAATAATACGATGGCGCTACAGTCCGAGTTGAACTCGGGTCTATCTTCTACAGCAACCACTCGTGTTGTGCCTGCAACTGTCCTTTTACGAGTGGAGGAAATCTACCCATTAATGCCGACACCGAACGGTGAGATTGAGAAGCTTTTTCTAGACAGTTCTACTCTTTGAGCATTGTCAGTGACTTGAAACAGGTGGAGCTATGAACGATTTTTTTGAAAACTGTTGTGTGTTGTGATTTGAACCTACACTGAAAGTCTAGGGCGTAAGAGTCAACGCATATACTCACTACGCTACAGCATCCACAAAAATCTCTGATACTAGTAGCTCATCTTCGACAAGACAGTTCAAGATCTATGCTCTGTACCCTACCATAGAAATATTCCACGGTTTTGTCAGATATGTCGCAATACTCCCCCCCATCAACAAAATACAAAAACATATAGAATGGAATTTCGATTGGACGAAGTCAAGATGACGATATCGAGACTGAAGTCTAATAAAGCTGCTGGTGCAGATAGTCTGCCCGCTGAAATGTTTAAAGCAGCTGGAGATGATCTGGTAGGGCGCATGCACCAGCTCATCTGTAAGATATGGTCGGAGGAAAGCATGCCCGATGAGTGGAATCTCAGTATCGTTTGCCCGATCCACAAGAAAAGAGACCTCTTTGACTTTGCCAACTATCGGGGGATAAGTCTCCTTAACATCGCCTATAAGATCTTCTCTGCCATTTTGTGTGAACGCCTGAAACCATTTGTGAACAAACTGATAGGTCCTTATCAGTGTAGTTTTAGGCCAGGAAAAAGTCCACCATAGATCAAATCTTCACACTGCGGCAGATCCCGGAGAAGACCCCAGAAATGCAGATCGACACACACCACCTATTTGGCGATTTCAAAGCCGCATATGACAGCGGGCATACGGACGAGCTATACAGCGCCATGTCTAGGTTTGACATTCCTGCTAAACTCGTCAGACTGAGCAGGATGACGGTGGAGAACTCTCGCTGCTCCATCAAGGTCGGTAACGAACTCACCGAGACCTTCAATGTGAAGGAGGGTTTTAGACAAGGCGACGCGCTGTCATGTGATTTCTTTAACATCGTTCTTGAGAAGATCGTGCAAAACTCACTGGCCAACACAAGAGGCACGATCTTCCAAAAGTCCGTTCAACTGCTAGTTTACGCGGATGACATTGACGTGATTGGGCGAACACAGCGAGCTGTCAATGATGCGTTTGCTGTTGCTAGCATTGAAACGGAAGCGGCTAAAATGGGTCTGGCGGTAAACCAGGGCAAAACCAAGTATATGCCCTCATCGAGAACAACATCGACGACTTGGCCAGAACGTCACCATAGCCAGCTATAACTTTGAGGTAGTAAAGGACTTTGACTACCTTGGCTCCGCGGTAAACAGTACAAACAACATCAGTAACTCTTGCCAACCGCTGTTTTTTGGGCTCAAAAGGCAATTGAGTAGTAGAGCCCTCTCTCGGAAGACCAAGTTGACTCTATACAAGACCTTGGTCATCCCAGTCCTGCTTTACGGCTGAGAGGCATGGACAATATCTCAAGCGGATGAACAGTCTCTTGGTATTTTCGAGAGAAAAGTTATGCGAGCGATCTTTGGTCCTGATGGAATTTGGAGGAGAAGGTTCAACCACGAACTGTATGGGCTGTACAGCAACATGAGTCTAGACAGGCATCTACGGATCCAACGCATAAGATGGCTAGGCCATGTAGAGCGTATGGACAACTCAGCTCCGGCCCGAAGAGTCTTCGACTCTGAGCCTGTGGAACAACGCAACAGAGGACGTCCACGAACAAGGTGGCGCACACAAGTCGAGGTGGACCTCGGCCGGCTTGGTGTGCAAAACTGGAGACAGCTGGCGGAAGATCGTGCTGGCTGGAGAGGCATGTTGAATGAGGCCCAGCTCCACCTCGGACTGTAGCGTCCTAAGAAGAAGAAGAAGACTATGAGCAACGCCGTGAGTTCGCTAAAAGTGCTGGACGATGGAAATTTTGGCTCGAAATCTGGCTTTTGGCCAAAAAACTATCTTATCGGACCGGTTTTTTGCGTTCACTGTTGAGAAAGTACAGCGATCAGGGCGAACAACTCCCAGTAACTGACTTTTCGGAATCGAGTGGTTGGCGCACTTGCAAGGAATATGTGTATAATGAGTGATGTCTTTATACAAAAAAAGTCTTCATCAAAAATCCCGAAGTCCTGCGTCCTAGAACTTAAATACTAAACGCATTTCTATTGAATTTGGACAGAATATTATTCGGGGGAGACACAAGAGATTAAATTATGAATTTTTCCCAAAGCAGAGCTCTTACATTCCGACAAAAAAGGAAATTTACCCACTAAATCCTCAATAACTACTACACTTTCAATTTGTTTGCAGTCTCTCCGAAAGATTCCCAACCAAAACCACTTGATATAATGAAAAAAAGAAGAAGAAGAAGAAGAAGACATATTGCTCCCTTGATGTTCGTCAAAAGCCCCGTAATGAAAATTGAAATTCACTCCTATGACAGCATCATCTCCTCAATTCTAATTATGAGTTTCCTTTTCACTCTGCAAAATCGTGAGATGCCAGCGCTGAAGTGTAGCACGATCTCCGTCTCGACGGTATCCTTTCCCCGGCTATGTGTGCGTGTACATGCATTCCATAATGCACAAAGGGGTATAAGTGGTATACTCATAGTTTGTCATTATTAAAAGTTCACATACCGCCATGATGATACTGGGTAATCATAACAACTACTAGAGGAAAGTTTTCGCAAAGATTTTACCTTGTGCGTGTCTCGCAGGTACCCAACCGAAAGGATTCCTGCGAGGGTGGAGATGGAAACGAGTAAAATGGCTCGCGTATCACGCACGTTTCACCCGAAAGTGTGCTTCTAATTACACCGATTTTCATCAACTTCAGCAGAGTGACGGGAAGACTCTGCTGGAGGGGTCCTTTTCTGTTTGTGTGTTGGTTGCGCAACACCCCCCTGGGGTACTAATTTTATATTTCAATTTTGTACCGTCAGAAATGTGGCGGCCATAGCTGCCTTCTTTGAGCATTCGCAGCACATATCTACTTCGGTATGAAAACACACACACTCGTACATAAATTGAAACGCTTAAGCGATGCTGCGGTGACATGTGCATTTAATCATGAATACTAGCGTGTGACGATGGGACCTTGTCTGCTGTTAGCATTTACGGCAAGAAGACAATGAGAAAGAATCTTTTCTGTCTTTTCCCATTCCAGCAGTTTGCGTCGGTCGACTGAAGTTCAAGCGTTGTAATTACTGCTCTGTCTGTGCATCCCGCCGGTGTTGTCATCACCATCATCATCATCATAAGCAACGAGCGAGGTATTATGGCGGACGGGCTAAATGCCCCTTTAAGTGAACTGGTTGAGAGTACCCTTTTTTGGGTACGAAAAAGTGAAATCGAGGAAATGGAAAACTGGGGTGGCTTTTCAGAGTGGTTTTGAGGTAATGACTACGGTGATGGTAACTACAACGTATGGTGGGTTCTCTTTAGTGTCGCATTGTGCTCTGTGCCGACACGTTGGGAAGGTGTAGACAGGCGAAGAAATGATAGCAGCGCACAAAGGGTGACCAGAGGAGCAGCAACAGTGGCACTGGCAGAATCGTGCCAGGCAACCGAAAAAAGGTACAACACACTTCCACATAATGGTCATAACTATACCATCATTATGTAGCTTAATTAAGTGCTTTCAAGTCCTGAGACACGGGTTATGTCTCATGTATTGCCAGGGGTGTATATTCCTGTGTACATACGTGTGTCTTCCTGAGAATGGTAATGGTGGTTATTTTGTGGAAAATACTCGGCGGAAGGATTTTCCCAAAATGGTGCTCTGCTCATTAGAATGGGTTGTAATTCTTCTGATGCTTAAAATACTGCAGACGGTCGTATTTTGATGGCACTTAATAGTCAAAGGATTTCAGTGACTGTCACTCTTGTCATGTAAGTCAATTGGGAACAAAAAGAATATGTGTCTATTATCCAACACGACTGGATGGCGCACTTGGTTAAGTGCCTGTCCCAAGTTAGAGGGGTCCTGGGTTCGAATCCCAGTGAAATCGAATCTGGTCCAGTCACCATTTGCCGTTGGGATCAAATTAACGGCACTGGAGTAGATTGCTACCTGGCAGTACAATGGACCAGTTTTGAGTCTGAGTTTCAAAAAACCTGAGTGTTTCAAAAAACCTCAAAAAAAAGTTATCTTTTTACAGAATGTCAAAGATACTGCTTCGAGTACCTGTGTAGCCCAACATTTGCTGCATGAAATCCAGAGTTCGGCTGTTATTCCGTGACAGTACTATTACAACTTGCAACAGATAGCCGATTGAGTGTTCTCACTTTTTATCATCAAAGCTCGATGCTAGTGTTTATTTTTCAAAGGACTTCAGCAGTTAAACTGGGATTTACCATAATTGCGTTGCAATGACGCTATGCTTAATGAAGAACAGCCTGATTTGAGGCAAAGCACAGGCTCATCTTTTATGTCGATATGTAAACATTGAATAACATCTATCAACCGATTGACTTGTTCCACTCAACACAACGGACAAAGGACAACTCACGATCTTCCAAAAGTCCGTTCAACTGCTAGCTTGCGCGGATGATATTGACGTGATTGGGCGAATACAGCGAGCCGTCAATGATGCGTTCGCTGGCATTGAAACGGAAGCGGCTAAAATGGGTCTGGCGGTAAACGAGGGAAAAACCAAGTATATGCTGTCATCGAGAAAGGACACACAACATCGACGACTTGGCCAGAACGTCACACTTGGCTGCTATAACTTCAAGGTATGTAGTTAAGGACTTCGTCTACCTTGGCTCCGCAGTATACAGTACAAACAACATCAGTACCGAGATCACACGGAGAATAACTCTTGTCAACCGCTGTTTTTTGGGCTCAAAAGGCAATTGAGTAGTAGAGCCCTCTTTCGGAAGACCAAGCTGACTCTATACAAGACCTTGATCATCCCTATCCTGCTGTACGGCGCAGAGGCAGAGGCAATATCCCAAGCGGATGAGCAGTGTCTTGGTCTTTTCGAGAGAAAAGTTCTGCGCGCGATCTTTGGTCCTGTTCACCTTGATGGCGATTGAAGGAGAAGGTTCAACCACGAATTGTATGGGCTGTACACTGACATGAGTCTAGCCAGGCGTCTACGGATCCAACGCCTTCGACTCTGAGCCTGTGGGATAACGCAACAGAGGATGTCCACGTACAAGGTGGCGCACACAAGTCGAGGGGGACCTCGGCCGGCTTGGTGTGCGAAACTGGAGACAGCTGGCGAAAGATCGTGCGGGCTGGAGAGGCATGTTGAGTGATGCCCAGGTCCACCTCGGACTGTAGCGCCCTAAGAAGACGAAGAAGAACTAGTCCTTCAGTTGTGGTAACTTTACGTATATGCCGTCGAAAATATCGTGGCCAACAAGCTCCGTCTGACAACACTATTCGTCGTTTTGTGCCGAGTTATGTTGAGCCCGGGATAATGAAAGATCGTCCATATGCCGCTCATGAACGCCCAAGACGTTGAACTGGTTGAAGCAGTAAGAGAGAGTGTTGCCGAGAACACACTAATGCCAAAATGGTGAGTGTGGTGACGATATGACACATACAGTCTTGACAAAATATATTAGGCACTATGGCCCAAATACGATCGAGCAAAAACCGAAAAAATCCTTCAGTGTGACAATAAGAGTTGCTAACGATGGTGGTTGGAGCTATCACTGGCCATAATCATCTTAGAAACCACACCATGAAAATGGGACTCTCCAACAACAACAATTGTAGAGGCTGCGGTGAGGAGGAGGAACGAGAGGACACTCCTCACTATTTCTGTCACTGCCCTAGTCCTAGTCAGTTGTGTCATAGAACACTGAGAGAATTTTTCTTCTAAGACTTACAGGAAGTTTCAAATAAACTTCTAAGATCTCTTTGCAGGTTCATAAAGGAATCGGGATGGCTCCGGCACAACGAAGGGCCGTGAGTACGACAAGGGTTATAAGGGGACGCTAATAACCAATTGGGCACCACAATGGGTCCTTAAGGACCCTCCTTAATGCGTGGCTTGTGCCCGTCTACCCACTTACCTACCTACCTACCTACCTACCTAACGCCCTCTGGATAACCTCTACAGCAACCTCTAAGAGGTGGACCAAGGTATGCAGCGGACCCTCTGTCCAGGGGATTAAATGTGGGAATGACTTCCTCAACACGCAAAAAAAAATCGATTTCAGACAGCAACAGAGACAACCAAATGCCTCAGATACGGACGGATTTATTGTTGGTGATCCCAGCAAACCAAGACAGCTTGGTCTTGATGACTGGAAGCAGCGTGCCCAGGACCGTCAACGATGGAAGGCAGCGATAGCTCAGGCTCAGACCCTACATGGGTCGTAGGCCTGCTAAGTAAGTAAGTAGCATCCCAGCAAACGGAAAATGGATAAAGAATCTGTTCTCCAAGTGGAACGTGAGGTCCCTTAACAGACCTCGTGCAGCCGGTGAACTCGCGGAAGTTTTAGACTGCTATAATCTATTTATTTATTTGTTTCTGCTTAATACAAGCGAACTTAGACAATCTAACAAGACAGGCATTACAGCAATCCATGATGGTATGGGCCGGCAAAATCTGCGACATTTATTACGTTGTTTGCTACAGAGAGCAAAGGCAGATGTGTATGGAAACGGAAACGTCAGCCTGATTTGCACAGACGGCCCCACAGAAGACACGATGACAACAACAATGACTTGCATGATCGCCTAGAAAGAACATACGATCAATACCGCAGCTACGACACAAAGATCGTTCCAGGAGATTTTAACGCTAAGCTGGTAAGCACAGCCTACACGATACCACATCCGAAAACGGTCTCAGGCTGGTGGATTCTGTCTTTTTTTGTCTCCTAAATAATGCCGTGGGTGCCGTGGCGTAGTGGGTAGGTGCGTCGACTCCTACGCCCGATGTTGTCGGTTCGATTCCCGAAAAACCACCAAACATTTTTCCACGGCTCCACCTCCTTCGAGTCACTGACAATGCTCAAACAGTATAACTGTCTAGAAAAAGCTTCTCAATCTCGCCGTTCGGAGTCGGCATTAAACTGTAGGTCCCCCCACTCGTGAGAGAACAATAGCACGCACAACACGAGTGGTTGCTGAGAAGCTAGGCCCAGGTCCACCTCGTACTGTAGCCCCGCCATTATTGTTATTATATGGATTCCGCTAAAAAATAATTGCAGAAATAAATGCCGATATTCTACAAAAACATTTGGCATGGTTCATGTCAGAAAGCATTTTAAACCTTCGGAGGAAACAGATTACCAATTTTAGAGGGTTTCTAACTAAACACAATCGACTAAGGAAACACATTTCTAATTAGGTTTTATTTGGAAAAGTTAGTGTTGCATGTGCAGTTAACACCAACAGATTGAAAATGTTTATCCGGAACATAATTTGTTTACAAAACGGCAGGTAAGATCTTGACAAAAACATAGTTCTCTGACAGCAGGGCGAAATGGATCACCTTCGCTCTAACGCCCCACGAGTATATATGAACACAGTGTGCTACAATGCAAATTGACTTCGCCACGAACAATGATTTAATGGACTTTATTACTGTCCAACAGACATTGCTAACTGAACTTGTCCCTAAGTGATGGGACCCAAATCAAGTTGCCTTAAGTGAGATTTATCGTACGAGTGTTGCTCTCCGTTTTAGGCGAACTGGTCACAAAAATGAGATCATAAAGAATGTTCTATTCATTGTCATAATCAAAGCCATTAGACGTGTTTTTCTTCTGGCCAACACAACTGCCCTGCCTCCAGCACAAACTTCGCGTTTCAGTCCCTCCAATGTCCACCATTCACATTTCGTGCAAACATCAAATTAATGAAAATTAATGGTCACAGATTTCCTGGTGAAATTCATACATAAAATCATTTAAACAGGAAAACGGCTCTCAAAAAGCTTACCACACTTACAAAGAATCAGAGCAAACAGAAGACCCCTGCAGATAAGCAGCAGGAGTAGCACAAGCAAACACAAACACTTGCCATTCCTATTCCCATACTCGCACAAAAAGAAAATAGAAGTGGACAGAAAAAGAGGAACAAAGACATTAATTTCACTTTAAAAAGACGAAAGTTTACTCCGCCAAAGGAACAAAATATACAAAATACCGATGGGATGAGGGAAAAGAAAAGGAAATACAATCAGAGAAAATAAAAGGAAAACAAATGATGTCCCTACACAATAGCAGTCGCCGGTTGATGTTGCCATGGCTGGAGCGCGCCTCTGTTGTCCCGAAGAAGATCGCCGAGTTGCTTTCGACAATGTGTTTCCTGTTCGACTGACAACAGCGATGCTATTAGTCGTACGTACATGTTTTAAAATGAAAAAGAATGAAATTTAGGGAAAATTATTTGTATTGTACATGAACTTGTTCTGAAGTTGCGTCATAACGTTATTTGCCGGGCTTTCACTTTCCTGATGCGGCATTTAAATGACTGAGCTGATGAGAATGAAATTCTGGTATAAACATTCTCTCAAATAATTGAAGTTGAGGCTATCAAATGGGATAGGTTTTCTAGTTGATTCTGTTTGAAATGGTTAATTGGAGTCGAAGTAATTTATTTGAGATAAATTACGTAGTCAAAGGCTATGTGAACACGTTCATAGTTTTGACTAGATGATTCCGCACTTGCACTTATAAATGAATACATTTAATAGGATTAATACGAAGTGACCTGTATTTTAGAGCATTTTATTTGCAATTCGATTTTGAAAATCTAAGTCAAGTCTCATGTGTGTGCTAAAATTCACGTAAATCGGTCCCTTGACGGTCAATATAATTCAGCAATACAGTGATCGTTCGATATAGTGAACTAATAAAAACCGGGCCTGTTCACAACCCCGTATACACAACTAATTGTGCAAGATTTTCGCACAGCACGATGAGTAGAACAAACGGTATAAAATGTTGTGTGTTCACTATATTTGATTGTCCACTATATCGATGTATATCGATGTTCACTATATCAAGCGTCCACTGTATATTGTAGATTATTATATCCTGAGCGCCACAGACTGTACGGCATAAACTAGCTGAGGGGAGGTATTTGTGAAGACAACACGTTTAGGTTAGGTTAGGTTAATGTGTGGCGGCTGAGCCTCATAAAGACGAACTTTGGTCCATAGTGTTAGCACTTTACAGAGTTAACCTGAATGTTCACCTAAGAGCCTTTATTGAGGCAGAAAGATTGCGAGGTATTTGTGGATTTGATGAGAAGCGGCTTCACGCAAGCCATATTATTTTGTGATTTGAAGAATAGCTGTCCAGAGCAGGGCAAAAACAGAGCACTTCCTCTGTGTTTCACTATCCGCTGCATCTTTGCAGTTCTTGCCCATGTCGGGAGACACTAGTCCGAGCACGGTAGCTCAACAGACAGTGGCCTGTAACGATACCAACTAGTGTGCTGCAGTGCACTCTGGGTAACGAGATTAAGGGTAATTTTATTCATAAAAAGTTGAACACAATTTTAGGATTTTCCTCTTCAACTTCTGGAATTGCTTTCATTCACCCAAATTTTATGATTTCAACTTCAAATTTTCAACTCGAGAGTTTATCAACTCCCGATTTTCTCAACTTACGAAAATAGCAGGAGTTAAGGAAAAAAACAGTGGTTTCGTTCTATCTCTTTTCTTTTATTATCGTAGGTGCCTGTTCGTTTTGCACACATGTTTGCATACAATCTCCAGGTGGAACTGATGCATAGATAACTTTAGAAATCGCAAGGGATGGTTTTCCCTCAATGCAGCAAATTTGAAAATAAACGATATCGTAGTTCGTTGGCAGGGAGATGCTCTTTGAAAAATAAATATATTCAATATTGTAGATTTTCATTGTTTCCTTTAAGAGATCTACTCATGATCATGGTGGTAGCAACTGACAACGTTCGCTTTCAATTACTGTGTACAAACATATATAAATGTCAATTAGTTGGAGAACTTCTGGTGTTATAATGGTGAACTAAATCAATTTTCAACTCTCCGCTTAAATCTCGAGTTGAGACCAACTCCGAAGTTGATCAACTCTCAAGTTTCCAGCAAGTTGAGCAATAGTGAACAAAATGGCCCTAAGTGTTTGGTTCTGTGAATGTCGTAGTCTGGCCAGAAGATTTTAGTTATACGGCAGGAGTTACTGCTGTTACATATACTGCTAGTCATTTTTTGTGACTCAGTATCAATTTCGGTGAAAAACAGCCGAATTGGAGCTCCAATATTGATTGATTCTGTAGGGAAAACGCCTAACATTTTTTTCACGGCTCCACCTCTTTGGAGTCACTGACAATGCTCAAAGAATATACGAGTAACTGTCTAGAAAAAGCTTCTCAACCTCGCCGTTCGGAGTCGGCATTAAACAGTAGGTCCCCTCCACTCGTGAGAGAACAATAGCACGCACAACACGAGTGGTTGCTGAGGAGCTAGCCTTAGTTCAACTTCGGACTGTAGCGCTGAGCCTTTATTATTATTATTATAAGTCGTCCAAGAAGTATTTTTTTTTGTAGGATTTTTGAAACACTAATGGATCACTCAGACTCAAAACTGGTACATTGTACTGCCAGGTAGTAACCTACTCCAGTGCCGTTAATTTGATCGCAACGGCAAATAGTGACTGGACCAGATTCGATTTCACTGGGATTCGAACCTGAGACCCCTCCAACTTGGGACAGGCACTTTACCAACTGCGCCATCCAGTCGTTTTAAAAATGTGGAACGCTTCACGATTATGCGTGTCATCCTCGAAGAAGTAAGTCCCCATTTAGGCCTTCTTACAGAAATGGTTTGCAACACTCTTCTCCACCTCGACGTCTCTGCAACTTCTGCAGAAGTTGTTATATGGGAGTACCATCCTAAAGGCTTTTGTGCCAATGGCGCAGAGTCCTTTAATAACTTCAGTGAGAGACCTGAACGCTAGTCTGTTCATTTTGATTAAGCAGGGTGAAATTTAATCTAAATTTGGGCCAGATTTCCCTTGCAATGATTCACGTAGTGTCTGCGGATCTCTGTCTGGATCTAATCACGTCAAGCTCCTTAAGCTGTATGTTTGGCTGTAGAAAATATATGAGCATGAGAAAATGATGAGTTAATTCCATGCTTGGCGACTATATCAGCTTCTCAATTTTCTGGAATGTTACAGTGCCACGGTACCCACTTAATGTGAAATCTTGTTCACGGCTCCACCTCTTTCGAAAAAGCTTCTCAGTCTCGTCGGCGTCAAAAAGTAGGTACCCTCCACTGGTGAGAGAACAATAGCATGCACACCACGAGTGGATGCTGTAGAAACTAGGCCACTTTTGTTATTATTAGTAATCAAAATACGACTGGATGGCGTAGTTGGTTAAGTGCCTGTCCCAAGTTTGAGGGCCCCAGGTTCGAATCCCAGTGAAATCGAGTCCGATCAAGTCACCATTTGCCGTTGGAATCAAATTAACGGCACTGGAGTAGATTGCTAATTGGCGGTACATGGACCAGTTTTGAGTCTGAGTGCTTCAGTAGTGTTACAGAAATCCTCCAAAAAAAATCAAATGTTAACGCAAGAGATGCAACCACTTTCACTAATTCCAACTCGCAGTCAGTGAGTAGCTGTGGTTAGAACCATTGTGCCTAAATAGAGCATAGATGAGAAAATGTGTTCTTCTAGAGTCCACTAAAAAACATTGTTCGGGCCAGATTAACCTTCATTTATCCTAATGCTTAGTTAAACTAGTTAATCCTCATCAGAATACTAGACATATGTGTTTCTTTTAAGTTTTGTTGATTAATTTTAAATTTTATTATTTACATGTTAGTCGGAAACTCCCTTTTGTTTTCCAAAAGAACAGTTAATGAGTGGCTTATAAAAAAAGGTAACTTTACTTTGGAAATAAGACTGCTATTCACGATAAATAAAACAAACAAATACGCTTAATTCCTTTGTTCATGTAAGCTCTTAACGAGTTCCTTATCATTTCTACGACTATTATCATAATTTCGGGACACTGTGGCGTATGCGTAATCTTCAAAACTCAACCAAAATCCCTTAAATTCCTGCATAAAAACGATATTCTTTAAAACATAAAATAAAAGCAAACTAACACCACAAAGGAAGTATTTCACATATTATATCGCATAAACAACGAGAGTTGCCGCAAGGATTTCGCCGTCGCTATTCATTCTTTTTCTCTCCATTTCGATTTATTGAAACAACTAACTACCCGACGAACTCACATTAACGGGGATAAAACAGGAGAGACCAAACCAAACGAGCGGCAACACAAATAACAAAAAAAAAAAAACGTCAGCTGAGAGAACACCACCGAGAGAACACACTAACGCAAGGTAAGACTTCTCGACTCACTCCACACACACGCGGGAATCCTTTGTACGCATGCACCGAAAACAACGAAAAATTATTGTGCAAGGATATTGGGGGAATAATAAACGAGATTGTACACCGGTCTAACGCGACTTGTGATGAAAACCGAACTGAGTCGGCAAAATCGCATTCGGTAAATGTTGTCCTTGATTTTCCAGGATAATGGCTAGTAGTTCTACCGATTAATACGGACGGTGTGTGCGGTATGCAACATGGAGAAAACTGAGAAACGAAAATGTGAAAATGCTCTCTGAGAAAGTTTCGGCGATGAGGAGAGAATGGAGTGGTTTGCATATTCCAGAGACCAGCGGGCTGAAAGAGAGTAAAAAGGTCTACAAGAATTTTCTTGCAGTTGAGAAATGAGCGCCTTCCATTTGATATTTCCCGGCACAATGACCATGACTTGGAATGAACCAGGAAGTTGATTGCAATATTGTCACAGTTTGTGTAGACAAATAAAGTGAAAACCTGTGTATTAGTTTGAAATTCCTTTTGTTTTGAATCCTTTGCGAAGGTGAGCACGACGGGGCTTTAAATAGCCCATCATTAGATGAAAAAATAAAATATGGTAAAGGGCACTTTTATGAATAAACGATTTTTTAACATTTTTTTTGCTGCGGATAAATGTGATGATAGTCCGTAAAAATATTACTGAAGGACATTTCGCAACGCACTGTGTGCAATCGGGTTTACCTACGTGCATATGTTTGGTAAAAAAAAATCATTTTAAATTTTTTTGCGGAGAATTTTAATTTGGAGAACTTTTGGCAACGAATTTATTCTAGAATTAATTTAAAAAAAAGAATACAAATATTGCTACCAACGAATACACTTTAAAATGAGAGCGATGTTTTTTGGCTTTGATGTTTAAATTTAGGTTCACATTATACAGGGTGGGCGTGTTGCCGTGTGGGTTTTTGCGTCGACCGATACGTACTAGACTTTCACAGTCCAGGTTTAAATCCAAGTTCAGACAAACAATTTAAAAAAAAAAAAAATTGTTCACGGCTCCACCTCTTTCGAGTCACTGACAATGCTCAAAGAATGTAATTGTCTAGAAAAAGAAGAAGCCGACTTCTTCGGAGTCGGCATTAAACTTTAGGTCCCCTCCGCTCGTGGGAGAACAATAGCATGCACAACATGAGTGGTTGCTGAGAAGCTAGGCCCAGGTCCACCTCGGACTGCCATTATTATTACTACGAGAAAGGGGAATGGAGGAAGAGACACAACAGCGAACTCTATGAGCTGTACAAGGATGCGGACAAAGTTCGCAAGGCAAATATCCGTCGGCTAAACCAGCTCGGCAACATCCAGCAACTGAAAACTCTACCCAAGAAAGTCTTCGAATCCGACGCTCCTAGTTCGAGAAAGAGTGGAAGATCGAACCTCCGGTATAAAGACTAAGTGATCGGGGATGACATTGATGTGATTGGTCAATCACAGCGAGCCGTCAGTGAGACGTTTGCTGGCATTGAAATGGAAGCGGCTAAAATGGGTCTAGCGGTAAACAAGTGAAAAACCAAGTATATGCCGTCATCGAGAAATGACGCACAACAACGACGACTTGGTCAGCACGTCAGCATAGGCAGCTATAACTTTGAGGTAGTGAAGAAATTCGTCTACCTCGACTAACCCTTGCCAAAGACTACTTTATGGCGCAGTTAGTTAAGTGCCTGCCCCAAGTTCGAGGGCTCCGAGGTTCGAATCGCAGTAAAATCGAATCTGGTCCAGTCACCATTTGCCGTTGGGATCAAACTAACGGCACTGGAGTAGGTTGCTACCTGCCAGTCCAATGGATCAGTTTTGAGTCTGAGTGCTCCAGTAGTGTTTCAAAAATACTCAAAAAAAAAAAAAGAAAACTCTTGCCAACTGCTGTTTTTTTCAGCTCAAAAGGCAATTGAGTAGTAAAGCCCTCTCTTGGAAGACCAAGCTGACTCTGTGTAAGACCTTAATTATCCCAGTTCTGCTTTACGGCGCGGACGCATGTACAATATCCCAAGGGGATGAAGATACTCTTGGTCTTTTCGAGGGAAATTCCTGCGTCTGGTTTGCGTTGATGTTTGCATTTTGAGGAGAAGGTTGAGCCACGAACTGTATGGGCTGCACAGCGACATGTTGTTGCCAAGCGACTACGGATCCAACGCCAAAGATGGCTTAGCCATGTAGACCATATGGACAATTTAACTCCGACTCGAAGAGACTTCGACTCTGAGCCTGTGGGACAACGCAGCAGAGGACACAAGGTGGAACACATCAGTCGAAGAGAACATCAGCTGGAAACAGTTGGCGAGAGATCTTGCCGGTGAGAGGGGCATATTGGTTGATGGCCACGTTCACCTCGGCCTGTAGGGCCCTACAGCTTGGTCATAATGCCTGAAAGCCGCATATTGGGTGAGGGCCATGTTCACCTCTGCCTGTAGGGCCCTACAACGTGGTCTTAATGACTGGAAGCAGCGTGCCCGGGACCATCAGCGATGAAAGGCGAAAATAGTTCAGGTTCAGATCAGCCAGGTGTCACAGATCTGACAAATAAGTAACTACTAAGGACCGTAAGCTATTCCAATAATCTGCCCAGGTAATGCAAAATCCGATTCTTGAACGTTTCATTTCAAAGTAGTTTCAGAAATCATCAAAAATGAATTCAAATTACAAATCAATGTCTTTGATTTTCCCCACATCCTTTGCAGAGAACGAAAATCACCTTCGCAATCATTACTGCTCCTGTATTATGCACCCGAATCCGGTTCTGGTGCAGAACTGCGAATCCAATTCTGAGATTTCTATAATCTTGACAGAAAATAAGAACACAAATCCAATTTACCCAGAAATCAATCAGAAAATTACATCTTGATTGAAACTGTATTTTCTAAATCAAATCACCTGGATTTCAATCAATTCCATTGCACAACCCGAGCGACACAACCCCGACACAAGCCCGACGCAAAAAATAGGAAAAAAAAAATTCAAATGCATTCAAGACAATTCCATTAAGTGTGTGCAGCATTTGAAAAGTACTTTTGAGATCCGTTCATACATAGGGTAACTGCGTACGAAAAACACTCTCTCGAATGGATATAATCACCTAAGAGTCCAACTGACAGATACATTGGCTTATCTGCTGTGCTCGTTTCAAATTGCATCTCTTCTTGTTATTGCATTACCGACCTGTATGCACATTGTTGGCGTCTCTGACGGAATGAAGCTCCCCTCCCCCCACGGGATACTTTCGAAAACCCCCATTGCCATTTGAGTTTTCCCGGGTCCAACGAATTTTCATCCATCCATCTGTATTCAGATGTAGACGAAAGGTAATACGTGTACACTCGTACACCATTCGTATCTCATAATTTCGGTGGTGAGGAGAAGTTTTCGTATCGTTGCATTATTTTGGATCAGATTCCTTTCATCTGACAAGGATTGATATCATAAACGTATTTGCTCTCTCATCATTTTCAGGATTCCCGACCGTGGATACGTTAACCACTGTACTCCTGACCACTGAATTGAAATCTCAGTTTTCAGTTGCATGTCCTCCCAAAACCGAGCAAATTGAGATTGAGTTTATTCTGTTGATTGATACCTCGCATGTGTGTGTGTGTCTGTGTGCTTTCTGGAATTTATCTATCGGACAAGAGGAAGTTCTCTTGGCTAACGTGAACGGGAGACCATCATTGGTGCCAGGAAGTCAGGAAATATATTTGACAGCTGAACGACAAGTCTGTTTAATTGATATCCCTTTGGTGGCAGAGCACACATATGCACGCGTGATTGTGATGCACGGACTCTGTCCTTGACATTCCGATGATTATGATTCGAGATTTTTAAGCAGAACTGAAGGATCACTGCGAAAAGGTACCGAGGAGGAGGTTTACGCACGGCACACGGCTGATTTGACAGCACAAGCCTAGTGGTACTTATGCTCAGATCAGAGGGACAAAATTAGAATGCTAATTTATGTATGACATTTGCGTTTGACAATTAACCTGTATCTGGCAGCTTGATGGGCAAGGAATTCCCCCTGCATCGACTGGAAGGCAAATCAACAAAGGGTTTCACATTTCCCTACGTGGGTAGTGTGCGAGTGACATTTGCAATTAAATTAACAAACCCTTTTGTAGCCAAATTCAACTGAAAGTGACTATTGATGGCGCAGAGCATGGCAATCACTTTGTATCAAAGCATCCGAAATATCTCTTGTGCATTCCGTGTGAGTCCTTTGAACAGAATAGTTGTTTGCGGGTGTGGATTCTTACCTGAAATGAATCAAACAGAAGTAGTTTTATGTTAAATTTTGATTTGAATTTAAATTGGGGTTAGGTTGAATTAAAGGGAGACATTTTGTATTAAGGATATGTATCTGAGATTGAAAGAAACGAATGTTTCGATGTATCTTTGACAACAGCAGTTTAAAAAGTCTTATAGCACAGACTGAAGCAAATACAGTGGTATCACTGCAAGATGAACAGATACAAAACATGTCCCGTTAATTTATTCGAATTGTTTGTGTTTCCAAGCATCGACATTAAGTTAAAGAAGAACGTATAGCCAAAACATTCCCGAAAAAACACCTACATATTTTTTCACGGCTCCACCTCTTTCGAATCCTTGACAATGCTCAAAGAGTATAACTATCTAGAAAAATCTTCTGAAACTCGCCGTTCGGAGTCGGCATTAAACTGTAGGTCCCCTCCACTCGTGAGAGAACAATAGCACGCACAACAAGAGTGGTTGCTTAGGAGCTAGGACCAGGTTCACCACGGACTGAAGCACCGCCATTATTATTATTATTAGCCAAAACATTGCATATAGCATTTAATTTTTAAAAAATAAGAAACATAAAAAAATTTAAAACAATTTTCTTAAGAGGTAAATCACTTTATAATTAATTAAAAAAAACTGCTCTTTAGTAGTCGGTCCATAGAAATATGGCAAAAAATCGTTTCCGAACTGTTCATGTGGGTCTAGATTCTACTGGATGTTTTAAATCGGTCCAATCAAGTTTTATTTTTTCCAGAACCATTCTTTTAATTTGATACAATTTTTTAGGCAGTGATCTAACCTAGTTAGTCCTTGTAATTGAATGTTTATGGCTTTTTCAGCAAAATTGTTGTATACAATGCGATGAACAACTCTGTTCTCCGAGCAAACCTTTTAGCTTAGAAAGTAGGAGCAAATCGCTGAACAGATCTCAATTTAACCAGGCCAATCAATACGAAGGACATTTTGTAAATTGTTGTCTTGAAGGAGAATACTATTTTCCAATATCTATCTTCAGTTAATTGAACAATGATGCGTAGTACTAAATTAAAGTAATAATTGGGCAATTAGAGCTCATAAAGAATCTTAGCTACTTTAGCAATAATTTTTCGTCTCGCACGAGTGGAAGGACTTACAGTCTTATTCTGACAGGATGACAAAGCTTAAACATTACACTGGGAGCATAATCTGCCTCATTAAAATATTTTGTGTTAAAAATTATTAAACGCCACACTACGTGCTAACGTAGACATTTACTAACACCAATCATATGAAGAACGTGCAAAACAAACTGACCGATACAAGATACCACGATCTATCAAAGGTTCGCATATGTCCTTCTTGAAACGGAGATGGCATAAACGATATCTAGTAATCATATAATAGCTAATGTAGAAATATAATCCCAAAAATTAACAATCAATATAACATTTTTGCTTATCTGAAAATTACTTGATTTCAATGATAAATGAGTGTTTTCTATTTACTTGATTATTAAATTTTTTATTTCCTTAGTTATCTGTTTATTTTTACAGGTACAGTAGACTCGCGATAACGCGAACAATTAAAAACCAAACCAGTTCACGTTTGCGAGAGAGTTCATGTTTGCGAATGAATTTGAAGAAAAGAATAGGATAATCTTAATTTAAAAACGTGTTCTATTTCACCAATTAAAAATAATTAGTTTTTACTATTACGTAAATGTGTTTTTAATTAATTTTTTTATTTTTAACAAAAATTTGCAAAATAATGCAAAAACCGATGAAGAGCAGACCAAGACGACACGAATCTTGTACCAAGAACGACAAATTCCAAATTAAAATGCAGGTCGTTCAAATGTTACTGTTAACTTGGTACGAAAATTGTTGTTCGCGTTTTGGAGCGTGCATGATTTTTTCACGTTTTTAGAGATGTCAATGTAAAAATAAATCTGTTCACGTTATCCGGTGTTCATATTACCCGGTGTTCACGCTAAAGCGAGTCTACTGTATGTACATTATTTTTATCTTTGTTTTTTTTATATTTATTATTTATTTTATTACTTATCTATTTACTTAATAGACATATTTAACAAAAATTCTTGAAAATCACAACATTGGCCGCTCTGTTCATTTAACCGATTAGAAATTGGGTGGTCAGTCCTGTAAATTAAACGAGACAAACGTACCAAATCAAAACCCAAATATTTACATTTTAACAATCTTCGATACAGAAACCTCTCGAAAGAAGAGCAGCACTGACTATATTAAATTGCTGCCCCAGAACAACCATTTAAGAACGCATTTAAAATTAATACTTAAAAATATCCTCTCACTAAACATGAAGACGTATCTAAATAAACTTGTTACCACAATTCCAGTCAAAATGTTCAAAAAGTACATTTGCTTATGAAAGAATTGTTTTACTATGACGTACATACATCACCAGGGACACCATTTGCCCTTTCGAAAATAGAGTAGCTCACTATCTTCCTATCCAATTATCCTTCTGCCAAGGAGATGCACTCACTTTTCATTACTTACAATCTCTCACTGGAAATCCTGAAGGGCTTAGCAGTAATCCATATTCTCTACTCCTCCATAACCCCAATTCACTCACTCACTTCAGTGGACTTCATTCAATGCATCCGCATGCGGTAGACACCGAGTCGATGGCTAACCAACAGGGAGTGGCATACGAATGCAGTGGGAAAAAAAATCGAAACCAAACCAAAATCCAGATTTACCCAACACGGGGATACCCCATCAATCAACTGCAAATTTACCTTCGGAATTAGGCACGTCCTTCGTCAACTCCTGGTGTTGTGCCAGTGCTTCTACCCAAATGTAACTGATGCTGTCTGCTACGTGTGTAACTCTTGCAAAATGCAAAAGAGCAATGAAGTGAAAAAAGGCAAAAAAAGGAAAATAGAAAGAGTTGCATCCCATACAGCCCCAAGGGTGTGTACGCACGACAGGCATACGAGCACCATATGATGACCGATGGAAGTTTCAGGACCAAACAAATGTAAATGGAATTCGTGTTTGTTACAATGAATGGGTAACAGTCACAGGGCGACTGGAGCAAACGTATACCTGACGCAAGGTGAACTGCAAAAAAAAATCTCCTCTTCAACCAAATCTCCAGCTGAACAAAAACAAAAAGCATGGAAAAGAAAATTTGTGCTCCCAACGAAACGAAACGACCTCAGGCGCATATCACATGCACGACTCAAGAGCACAGACACAAAAAAGGATATCATTTCCACCTATCTGCGTTTTTTCTGCGTCTGGCCGTTCTGAAAATTATTTATGAATTTCATTTTCCACTTTTGTCAGCGTCAGCAAGAGGACTCCGAGGACAACTCGCCGCTGGTCACTTTAGCCGAAGAAGGATCATCAGTGTTGTGGATATAAGTACTCCGCCGGCAAGGGGTATAGGAAATACCCAAAACGCGCCGTTATCGCGATCTGTCTCAAGAGTTGCCGACTTCTCAATTTCAATATCCCCGCAATAAATAATGTAACTTCAGTTTTTCGCTTTTATGGAATGTGTGGATGGGCGCATGGGGTTTAATGGCAAACTCAAATAATGCCGAGTGATGTTGAAAGTACCTTAACGGAGATTTTATGTCTGGACTTTGAATTAGACTTCCGATTATAGTGGAGAGTGCAAGAAAGGTTTGTGCAAGAGTGCAAGAAAAGTTTTCGATTCATTTGGCTTGATAATTTGAACTTTTAAGATTTCTAAAACGTCGACTACTTTAAAAACTCCACGGATTTTAGAAAAAAATAATACTCATGTGTAGCTTTTAAAGAAAGTTCCAAGATAAATGGATTAATCTTAACAAGAATGTTTTATTACATATGAACACCAACGATTCCTAAAACATCAAGTAAGATCGTCTGAAACACGACTGGATGGCGCAGTAGGTTAAATGCCTGCCCCAAGTTCGAGGGGTTCCGGGTTCGAATCCCAGTGAAATCGAATCTGGTCCAGTCACCATTTGCCGGTGGGATCAAATTAACGGCACTGGAGTAGGTTGCTAACTGGCAGTAAGGACCAGTTTTAAGTAGCGTTCAAAAATACTCCGAAAAAAAAATTTCTAGTCCATGGAATTGGCCAATGTAATAACGTTCCGACATGTCTCTGTAGCGATCTCCATTGACTGTAACGTGAGAGTCACTTTCATCAACGACAAAAAATTCGGCCCAATGACACTACCGGCATGAAAACCACATCACACATTTATTTTGTAGGGGTGTTTGTTGAAGCACATGACGATTTTCACCTGAACAATAAGGTACAGCATTGGCCAAATGTTTTAGGCACCCTTTAAGATTCGCTTTGTCTCCAAAAAGCAAAAAAATTAATGAAATGAGAGGAAAAAATAAAAATCGTTTACAACCTCCGATAGTGTCGATAGTGAAAACCATAAAATTCAAACTAATTACTTCCGACAAGTTATTTGGCAGCAAAGACAAAAAGATAAAGGTGCCTAATTCATTTGGCCAAGGCTGTATATTCTGTTTCTTGACCAAGCCGTTAAGCCAAAAGTGCACTTCGTCATTGAAGATGATTTTGCGATGAAATGGGTCATCTTCCAACATTTCTAGAGTCCAATCCGAGAGGGTATATCGCTTTATACGATCGAGTGGCTTTAGTTCTTGAGTTAACTTCATTTTATACGTGTGCAGGCCGGGATCCTTTCCCATAATTCGTCGAGGTATGGTCTTAGCGATTTCCAATTCATGAAACGCAGTGGAATCGCCTGTTTTGGTTTGTTTGCGACAGACGCTTGAACGGTAGCAATATTCTCGGCACGTCGACCAACCCGTTTTCTCATTGGTAAGGGAACATTCAGCAATAGGAATCTTGAATCAAATTTGTTCATTCGACTGTCTACGGGGACGGGAATTACGAAAAAAAACTTGGCGTTAATGCTCTTATACAGTCAAAAACGCTTACAACGACATCGGTTATAACGACGTATCGGTTTTAACGATCAAATTCTTAGGTCCCGGCTGAGCCCCATATAATCCCACTGAATAACAAATTGTTTACAACGACATCGCTTACAAAGGCCAATTTTTCCATTTTTTAGATAAAATATTGGTTATAACAACTAAAATCGACGCAGCTGCTGCACCAACAGTTAACTGTTTATCGGTAGATGTGAGAATTTTGGATATGTTACAGCTTACCGATTTTTGATATGTTTTTGTTTTCGTTTTGCGACTATTATTGGTTGGTATTATTGTTGAAGATCGTATCTCTGGTGTTGACTTTGAGTTACGCACGATTTTCGTAAGAATGACATTAAAAAATCGCCTTACAGTGCGTAGCTTGGTCTGAACCCTTTTTCGACATTAAAGGTCTCGGCGAAGTCTTAACCGAACTTGATGAAGCAAAGACCATTCCCTACCGTCAACGAGTTTTGCAGGGATGACAATAACTTGTCTCCCTAAATACTGTCATACGCAGCTTTAAAATCGATAAACAGATGGTGGGTGTCGATTTGAAGCTCCTGTGTGTTTTCCAAGATCTGTCGCAGTGTGAATATCTGGTCGATGGTAAACTTCGCTGACCCGAACCTGCACTGATATTGACCAACCTGACTGTTCCCGTAGGGCTTCAGCGCATTACATAAGACGGCAGAGAAGGTCTGATATGCGATATTTAGGAGACTGGGCTCTGCTATTGGCACAGTTAAGAAGGTCTCCAGTCTTTATATGCTATCTTCGAGTTATCGGTTACAGCGACCTATCGCTTATAACGACAAAATTCGTCAGTCCATTGAAGGTCGTTATGACCGATTTTGACTGTAGTTGCTTTTACTTACTCAAAATGTTGGTAGTAAATTTAGATTATTAATTAAATTTTAATTGTCATTTAAATGTTAATTATTAAATAAATTTTAAATTTTAATTTTAATTATTAATTTTAATTTAATTGTTAATTATGAATTAATGACTAATTATTCCTAAACATTCTTCGTTCTCAAACTTCAACTTGAAAATGCTGTTTCTACTGAATGGTTTGGCATTTTCGGTTTGGTCATTAATTGGTTTAAGGGTACGTTCACAGCAAAAGTTCAAAGTTGTCAAGTTCCAATAGGAAACCCTTATATTTGATTATCGATAGAAAAAGCATCGTATACAGAGAAGGAAACTATACCACAAATGTCATTGAAAGATGTCATATCAAACTACCAACAGCAGTCACTTCCTGTCTGTGGTAAAGCTTAAAAGCATTAAAAATTGTACGTACACAGTAGAGGACGTTTCTTTTGTTTCAGACTGTTACGCATTTCAAGAGGCATACTTAGTTCGCCCGTCGTTTGTTTGGAAACTTCAAATGAAATATCCTTTTATCGATAATGACTCAAGGTATCATTGTACACCCGTGGAGAACACCCAACCACCTTGTGAAAATCTAAAGACGAAAGGTAAACAAGAGCAAGCTTTTGAACTATCGCTGTTGCTATCGTCTGCAGTTGGCAGACAAAGGAAAATTTATTATTAGGATATAAAATCATTTAATCTCCTGTGTGTGCGCCTTTGTTGCCATCGTGATCAACATCACGAATAAGATAGACCGCCCATGTTCCTTTCCTTTCGGCACTCTCAACAGTAGCGTCCTTTGGTTGATGCACGAGTCGTT
The DNA here is from genome assembly GCA_930367185.1 of Myathropa florea. NCBI lineage: Eukaryota > Metazoa > Arthropoda > Insecta > Diptera > Syrphidae > Myathropa > Myathropa florea. The sequence goes on along the minus strand of OV884003.1, from coordinate 12,662,590 downwards.
GAAGCAGTAGAAGTACGACTGATGTCGAACGTTTCCTGGAAATGAAAGTGGAATGCAATATAAAAATGTTGGAACGGGGAAACAAGTTAACGCAGCACGCGGAAAAGGGCCAGAAAGGGAGAGTTGCGATGGGTAGAGAGGAAGCAGTAAGACGCAGAGTCCAAACGTAAACATTATCATTTTGCCTTTCTTCAGGTGTTCTCCGGTAAGACAAGGTGAACATTTTTTACTCCCTCTCTGGGTGGAGTGTCTGCAGAGAAATCCTCCTCATTGGGATGAACTGGCTTCTCTCTGCTAAATACTTAGCAATTATTCAAGTGGAAATTTGTGTGTCTGGCAAAAATGAACAGCAACTACATAGGCTAAGAGAGGAGAGCAAAAAAAATGAAAAGGAAATAATTGGTTGCAAAGCGAGCACTGAGAGCAAAGGAAGATTCTAGTGAAACCACAGAGGGAAAAGACCAGCACGGATGGTGGAAGACGTCAAATGGTTAAGATGGGATTTGGTATGAGGGTCGGCGGGTCTGACACAAGAAGGTTTAACTCTTTTTAGTTAAGCGTATGATTGCTGGCGATGCAAGGAGCGAGCGATAAAAGGAAATTTCTGTAGCCAATGGCGGAAAATAAGATGAAAGTGTTTTATGCTCTTTCCTCTTTCTTAAAGGCTGCGGCGAGGCATACTGATGAGAACGTCGATACTTTTTGGAGAATACCAAAAGAAACGACTTAATCTGTGCAAAAGATTTTGTATTCTGTGGTGTAGAAAATGAAATTTTTCATCGAATATTTCTTTTTATGGCAAGTTGAGTGTTTGGTATTGATAATTGTACCTGAAGAAAAAATAGAAGTTGCAGAAATAAATTGAGGACTTTAAAATCATGAGGGAAAGGATAAAGTTCAACTTTAGTGGAAATCAATAGCAGATTTTGAGTTTTTAAAGTGCTGGGTCTAATGGTTTGGATGAAATCATTTTCATTTTCATTTTCGCCGTTACAGGTGTTAAGGCATTCTGAGCACCTTTAAAGGTTATTTGGTCTTCTGTAAACATGCATCTGCAATCTGCTTGGACAATATGAGTGCGAGTACAGGCCAACGAAGTTCACCATCGACCAGGGACCAGATACTCACGTTGCGGCACATCTAGGAAAAGGCCTAGTTTCAAGTCGTTACCCGCTATCTGCTTATCAATTTCAAGGCCAAGCATGGCAGTATTTGGGCAGGTTGAGTAGGACGACAACAGAAGACCCTCTCTGGTCCTTTGATGTCGGTAATGAAGTCACTGAGACATTTGATGTCAAAAAAGGGTTTAGACAAGGCGACGTACTGTCATGCGACGTTTTCAATATCATTCTCGAGATGATCGTGCGTAACTCAAACCAACACCAGAGGCGCACGATTTTCCACAAATCTGCGTAATTGTTCGCATATGCCATGACGTTCACGTCATCGGAAGGACACAATGGCTGTCGGGACATGTGTGAGCATCGAGAAGGAAGATGAGTCTTGCGTAGAATAACGGTAAGACAAAATGCCTTATACGAAAGAGGTCCACCAACACGTTTTGGACAAAACATCACTATAAACAGGTACAGGGTACAGGGTAAAGGCTACAGGATACATTCTACAGGTTACAGGCTACAGGCTACATGCTACAGGCTACAGGCTACAGGTTACAGGGTACAGGGTGCCATTTATGGTATTGACTCCCAGGTTGTAGGCTAGACAAAGGCTTTTACTACCTCAGAGTTATAAAGGGTGACCAAACAAATTCACCCCTTTTTGCTGAGTTTTCCATCACTTTTTCGAGCAACTCGGAGGTATAGCGATGTTTTCGGCACGAATGTTAGTTGCACAATGTTCGTTGTTTCCCTAGAAGAGCGGCTTCCACAGCCCTATTCCAATTCAATTTTATTCAATAATAAAGTACAGTAAAGACGTAAAACCGCAACTATGATTACCAAGCGGAGACCCACTTCCCTGCATAACAAATCGATTGCGTCGAAATCAGTTAACGCCCTCATCAAATCAGAGTCTCTCAACAGTCTCTGTTTGCGTTGCAGAGGCAAATGTTGTCTCTCAATAGACCATATCCGTTCGTCTATATTCAGATGTTTTTGTTATCCGTTATTATATCAATTATTAGCATAAACTTTTCTCAATTTGTTTTCTTTTAATTTTTTTTCCCAATTTCTCCGCTCTCCAGGATCAGCGTTTCTTTTTGCTCCATCCTGGCATCCTCAAAGTTAATTTTACTGGCATATCCTCATCAACCCACAACATAACAACAAAGAAGTCCTTCTTCATTTGTGTTCGGTACGATAATCAAACTTCATCCGTGCGAAAAATGCCTTGATAAATAATTTTTCTGTCTTATCTTTGTCTGGCAGGAAGGCAACACACCGAGGGGAAAAAAGAATGATACGGGACAAGAAAACGAAACGCGAAAAATTTACAATGAGACTCTATTAGGTTCCCCGCATGTCCTCTCACACTCGCCGTCTACCCCGGTTGACTGTGTACTCCCTGGAATTTGGACGATTTAAAAAACGAACAAAATTAGGGGTTGAAACCTCACCACCGTGCTCCCCACAAGCTGTCTAAATCCTTCCCATTTTTTTCCCAACACTGCTCATGATTGTATTCATGCAAAGTCTTTCCTTTGATATTGGTTCGTTTCGTTAAGCTCCCCTACACATAAACCCCCTGGAATGGGGACTAAAATTACCCTCACCTTTCCCCTGCACTCTCGGCCTGGGCCTAAATTGATTATTATTTTTATTCGAAGGAAGCGACAAGAGAACCCGAAGGAGAAACGGGGAGGTTATAATCGTTGATATTGACGTTGGCATACCGAGAAATTAAGGACATGTTTCCCATTGCCTCTCCCTCCCGGCCCGAGCTCGGTGGAGTTCAGGTTGGACGTGGCCTTTCATCTGGAAGAAAGTGAAGAAGACGCCTAATCGTTGTTAGGTGTAACGTCTTTGTGTGAGGCACGTACAAAATCCCGTGTAGGTGTGGAAGATCTTATCGTTATGCCGTTCATGTAATGTGGGTAAACATAAAAAGGAGACAATCTCATACTTAATTGATTTTTTTTTCTCTCTTTAACTGTCCCTCCTCTGGTTAATTAAACTTTTTCTCTCGTCGAAGACATGCTTGCGGGAGAATGTTCCATCTTGGGTTACTTCCTTTCAACTCTGTGGGGTGATGTCATTGTGATCCTCATGACCCTACTATGTCATACATTGGTTTTAAATGAACTTAGTCTGCCTGGATGGAGTCCTTTGTGTGGATAATAGGATATAAGTTTTCTGCCCGAACATATGTATGAAGGTTATTCTGGGAATTCTCGGTGGACATTGGCTGTAAAATATGGTGGACAAATAAGGGCTTTATGGCATTGAATATGCTTAGGCTGGATTTTCTGCTGAGTATGATACTATGAATTGGATGGACAATTACAATTATATAGTTGTTTTATGTTCGTGGAGATATGTGTACATTTTAGCATTTGATTTAGATTTTTGTTTACGGCAGCTGAACATGTTTTTTCTTCATGGTAAGAGGACGTTCTTCTGGGTGGACTCTGTTTTTTGCCAGTGGACTTCTAATGATTCAAATTTGGGTCAATCTTGATATGAGATATGTTAATGTGGGAAAAGTAATCCTAAAAACGGTCAGTTTCGGAATCAGCAATAAAAGAAAAAAACAAGCAATAGAAGAAACAAGCGATTGTTCTCTAAAAGTACATATATTGAGTTTTCCAGTGGGCGCCGTGGCATAGTGGGTAGGTGCGTCGATTCCTACGGTCGAGGTCGTCGGTTCGAATCTCGAAAAAAACATCGAACATTTTTTTTACGGTTCCACCTCTGTCGAGTCACTGACAATGCTCAAAAGAATATAACTGTCTAGAAAAAGCTTCTCAATCTCGCCGTTCGGAGTCGGCATTAGACTGTAGGTCCCCTCCACTCGTGAGAGAACAATAGCACGCACAACACGAGTGGTTGCTGAGAAGATAGGCTCAGGTCCACCTCGGACTGTAGCGCCGCCATTATTATTATTATTAAATATTCCAAATATTTGTTTAAACTTAAAAACTAAGCAATTTAAAATTTCATAGGAATTCCGTAAAAACTTCCATAATAAATAACAAGAAACGAATTGAAGGGCAATCCTTGTGCATAAATGCATTCGGGCTAACATTAACAATAGAGTAAAAACCCAATAAAGAAACACAAAAACCCTTGAAATAAAATGAAACAATGAACAGTAACAAAACACCGTTATTTAAAAAAATCGATTGAAGCCGCAAACGAAATGTCAGAGTTGTACAAATTTCAGGACATTTTAACTACGGGTCGATAAAGCAATGAATAAAATATTTAAAAAATAAACAACAAATGAAAAATGGAATACGGCGAAAAGTTGGTGCATTCAAAGGTAATAGACCAATGCAGAAATTTGTTTTGTTTTCATTTAGGCTGTGCCGTTATGACAGTCCATTTAAAGCACACGTTTTGAATTTTTGTCGCAAACTCCATTCTGTGCGAATGTAATAGATTGTGTTGCTCTTTTTGTTTTGTGGGAGAAGTATCACATCCATACGAGGAAATAAATGGGATGTGAAATAACCCCGTGTCAGAAGAGCTTTAAGAAATCACCGGAGCTTACATAATGCAAATAAACAAAAGGAATGCAGTATCATGCAGATCAGACAACAACAAAGAAGTTTTTAAATAGGGAGCAGCCTGTACACAAGTTACATATCTCAATTGAAGTTTACATAAAGGATTATTTTAGCTGTTTTTGTTTAAGAATTAATACCAATTTAAAAAAAACTTAAAGTTCTATGAATGGATCAGGGAAATGGTATGGGTTACGGCTACGGTTACGGTATGGCTCGCGGCTTATTCGCATAGATCTGCCACTTCAGAAAACATCCGATGAAAAAGTCGTAACCAGGCCTTGATTGATGTTTTTGACATAAAATACTCGTTAACACGACCTTAGATGTACCAATCCCTGTCAAAGACCGAACGCGCGAACTCGCCATTTTGATTTGGCCTTAATAGTTGAGGCTAAGACGCAGCCCAAACTGTAGTCCCATCTAGGAACTTTATTACGTTCTCAAGAAAATGTAAAACAGCTTGTTTCGTGTTTGGAAGATGTTGATTCTTAAAGATTCCCCCAAATGATTCTTAAGATACCAACATTAAATTTTTGTCCGTTTGCAATGCTGGAGGCGATCGTCTCAAATTCAAGGAATAATATTCTTGGTCCATTCTCAGTCCATATACAAGTCTAGACCGACCGTCGTGTGTGTGTGGGTGTACATAAATCTCAGTACTCTCAACGATAGACTAAGTATATATATATGCAAGTGAATAAATCAAATTCCTGGCATCCTCGAATTCTTGAGTAATTAAACAAAACAATTGCGCCGTTTCGGTCCCTTATGGCCCCCACACCAATCAACCGTCTCCTTCTAAGACATTATGCATGCGCAACTATTTACGTTATTGGATTCGATACCACTGATGTGTCTTGTTAGGTCTGAAACACAATTTGCACAGAACTCCATCAATTAAGAAATAAGGAACAACAGACCCGGCACAAGGCCACAAATCCCAACACAGACAGGTTAGGAACGCATACCACTTCATGTACTCCCAAGAGACGTCAACACTCCTCACTCCTCGTGGCGAAAAACCCCCCGAAACAAAGGATTGAAATAGAAAATTATTTTAATCCTGCATTTATGAAATAGCTTTCAGTTGGAAGGTGCAAAGGGGGCTATTGCCACCTCATAACCCAGGAACATAGCACAGGAACAACGTTATTCATGCAAATATTTTCACCATGACATGATGAGAATGATGAATTTTAATGCAATTCCCTCCTACCTGTGGATTTGAGCTGGAATCTCGTCTATTCGGTTCATCGTAGGGAGATCGGTTTGCCGGAACCGTAATGAAGGGGTTACTCGCATTTTAAGTGCTACGCTCTTAAGTGCCATTTGCTGTTGGGCGGGGTGCTTCTGTTGCATGCATTTTGGTAACTAGGGATTTTCTTTTTATTTAACTTGAGTATTCTCCCATTACCATGAGTAATCCCTACCACAAAATCTGTACTGAGTTGAAGATGAATCTCAAGTATGCTCTATTTAGAGTTAATTAGTTGAATAAATTTGTACAGAAATGTCTAAACATGTACATAGTGCATTCATTAAATTTTCTTTTCTGTGATTGATTTTTGGTCAACTTTCAGGGCTCTGTACACAATATACTTAAATTGTCGTAAAATGTTTAAATAATTCCAATCAAAATAATAGTAGTGGAAAATAAAATATAATTCAAACGTGTATTTGTGCCTATTACTACGGCCAAAATCGGTTATAACGACCTTCAAGGGATTGACGAATTTGGTCGTTGTAAGCGATATGTCGTTGATATATTATGCTGTTGGATTACATATAATGGAGCTTAGGCGGGAACTAAGAATTTTGTCGTAATAGCCGATACGTCGTTATAACCAATGTCGTTATAAGCGATTTTGACTGTACTTTAGTTTTAACGTAGATTTAAGCAAAAATTACAAAAATTGGAAGTACTAAGTTCTGTTACAATGGATTTACAATATTTTATATAAGTAGCAGTAGCACAATTATTATTTTAACGTAGTACTACTAATATTTTGAACACAGCTGTAGGTATTTAAAATTCCTCATACATTTAACAGCAAAACAGTTATCTGAGCAACGTGCGATATTATTAAATGTGACAAAGCACTTATCGTGGTTGCGGTCATAGTAAAGAGAACATTTTAAGCAGCAGAGTGAAAGAATTATATTCTTCTTCTTCTTAGGGCGCTACAGTCCGAGGTGGACCTGGGCCTCACTCAACATGTCTCTCCAGCCAGCACGATATTTCGCCAGCTGTCTCCAGTTTCGCACACCAAGCCGGTCGAGGTCCCCCTCGACTTGTGTGCGCCACCTTGTACGTGGACGTCCTCTGTTGCGTTGTCCCACAGGCTCAGAGTCAAAGACTCTTCGGGCTGGAGCTAAGTTGTCCATACGCTCTACATGACCTAGCCATCTTAGGCGTTGGATCCGTAGACGCCTGGACTCATGTCGCTGTACAGCCCATACAATTCGTGGATGAATCTCCTCCGCAAACAGATCTTTTTTCTCGAAAAGACCAAGACACTGTTCATCCGCTTGGGATATTGTCCATGCATCTGCGCCGTAAAGCAGGACTGGGATGATAAAATTCTTATACAAAGTCAACTTGATCTTCCGAGAGAGGGCTCTACTACCCAATTGCCTTTTGAGCCCAAAGAAACTGCGGTTGGCAAGAGTTAATCTCAGTACTGATGTTGTTTGTACTGTTTACTGCGGAGCCAAGGTAGACGAAATCCTTAACTACCTCACAGTTATAGCTGCGTATGGTGACGTTCTGGCCAAATCGTCGATGTTGTGCGTCTTTTCTCGATGACAACATATACTTGGTTTTGCCCTCGTTTACCGCCAGACCCATTTCAGCCGCTTCCGTTTCAAAGCCAGCAAACGCATCATTGACTGCTCGCTGTGTTCGCCCAATCACGTCAATGTCATCCGCGTAAGCTAGCAGTTGAACGGACTTTTGGAAGATCGTGCCTCTTGTGTTGGCCGGTGAGTTTTGCACGATTTTCTCCAGTCGCCTTGTCTAAAACCTTTTTTGACATTAAAGATCTCGGTGAGTTCGATACCGACCTTGATGGAGCAGCAAGAGTTCTCCATCGTCATCCTGCTCAGTCTGATGAGTTTGGCAGAAATGTCAAAACTAGACATGGCGCTGTATGGCTCGACTCTATACACTTTGTCATATGCGGCCTTGAAATCGACAAATAGGTGATGTGTGTCGATTTGCATTTCTTGGGTCTTCTCCAGGATCTGCCGCAGTGTGAAGATTTGATCGATGGTGGACTTCTCTGGCCTGAAACCACAGGACTTAGGACTCATCAGTTTGTTCACAAATGGTTTCAGGCGTTCACACAAAACGGCAGAGAAGATCTTATAGGCGATGTTAAGGAGACTTATCCCTATTATTCCTTTCTTGTGGATCGGACAAACGATACTGAGATTCCACTCATCGGGCATGCTTTCCCCCAACCATATCTTACAGATGAATTGGTGCATACGCCCTACCAGATCACCTCCAGCTGCGTTAAACATTTCAGCGGGCAGACTATCTGCACCAGCAGCTTTATTAGACTTCAGTCTCGATATCGCTATCTTGACTTCGTCTATGTCGGGGGACGGTATTCTCTTCTATCATCGTCCGTTGTGTTGAATGAATTATATACCCTGACGGTAAATAATAGTTTTGTTTTCATTGATACTTGTATAGATTTCATCACTAATTTCAAGGAAACAATCCTCCGCGTTTAAACTGAAATTAAAATTACCTAACAAGTTTAGATTATAAAAAAAAACAATGGGTAAAGTACCAGGAAATATAAATTGTGTACTCGGCTTAAACAGCCGTAACGGGGGCTCCAGGGCAAACGGAGCACATATCCTCTGTCATATTTTTATTTAATTGTCTCTGGAAAAATTGTAGTCAATTAAAAAAAAAACCTATTCTCACAAAATGTTCACCGGAAAATTTATAAAAACCAATCGTATTTAAATGTCATCATAAGCACAAGCTTAAGCAAGTTTTAACGAACCCTGCCCGGTGGAAAACAACCCCCTAGCCATAGCCCACCTTGGTCCACAGACCACCAATACATGCACAAGGTGCAAAAGCAAACTTTCCCAAAATGAAATACTTCCCGAATGCTCAGTTCGAATTCAATTCATTTGCCAGCATTGCTGCATGCACACGTATCCTTCCTGTAGGCGACATGAATACCTTTCTCTAAACGAGACATTCGAGACCCGTCGAACCATATCGAATTCCTTTTGCCGACTGCAAAGTCTCATACCCGACCAATTCACTTAGGTTATCGTTTATCCTGTATGCATATGAGCCTAAAGTTAGCATAATTTATATTCATACACATGTGTGGGTGGATGTTTTCAGAAATAACACAATAAAAGGTAGAATTTATGATTAATGTCCATCATGGCATAAACGTTGTGTCTCTTTGTTTGTCTGGAATAATCATGATATTTGCACCTACATGGGACGGTGTGGGTGTGAAGAGGTCTATGAATAGTCCATGTACAATGAGACTTAGTTGACTGGAAGAATATTGCATTTTCAGGAAACACAGTCGGTCGTTTAAGAAGGAGCCCTGGACCAGGAGACAGTCCATTGTTTTTGGCCAGAATTGACAAATATTTGAGGGTCCAGGTAATAAATTCATAATTCTCTTGTTTGAACGCAAATTGAATATTTCGGAAACCGCATATTGTGGCTGGGCGACGAGTTGAGAACTCAAGCATGTCACATTTGTGAATGCACGGGTGGGGGTAGCGTCAAAATGGATTACAGTGAATGTGTGGGAGGCAATACATGGGAGAATCGAAATGCGATTTTGAAAAGTAATAAATTGCAATGGAATTTTGTTATTTCCTTTCAGTTCATTCTAGTCGTTTGGAATATAAAAATGATGGAGTAGTGAACAAGTCAAGATTCATGGTAAGCGCACACCACAAAAACTTGAATTTTCACTTCACCACCTCTCTCGAGTCATTGACAGTGTTGAGAGAGAGAAGGTTCTGAAACTTTGCATAAGACTGTGGGTCGCCTCTACATATAAGAGAACTACAGCAGGCAGAACCAGAGCAGTTGCTGTGGAAGCTAGGTTTAAGTGGAACCCGAACAGAAGCGGTAGCCAAAAAAGAATATGAACAACTGTGAACACTTTCATTACAAAGAGGCTGAGACTCGTTCGCAAATGAACAAGAAAATATATGTTTTGAAAAGACAATGCCACCCCACATGTAAGTGGACTCCCATTGAAGCAGGTGGAGAAGTTTAAGTATCTCAAGGTCTTTTTCAAGAGTGATGGGAGGAGTTGGTTTTTTTGAGCTCAAAAGGCAATTGAGTAGTAGACCCCTCTCTCGGAAGACCAAGCTGACTCTATACAAGACCTTGATCATCCCAGTCCTGCTGTGAGGCGCAGAGGCATGAACAATATCCCAAACGGATGAACAGTGTCTTGGTCTTTTCGAGAGAAAAGTTCTGCGCGCGATCTTTGGTCCTGTTTGTGTTGATGGCATTTGGAGCAGAAGGTTCAACCATGAATTGTATGGGCTGTACAGCGACATGAGTCTGGCCAGGCGTCTACGGATCCAACGCCTAAGATGGCTAAGCCATGTAGAGCGTATGGACAACTTAACTCCAGCCCGAAGAGCCTTCGCTCTGAGCCTGTGGGACAATGCAACAGAGGACGTCCACGAACAAGGTGGCGCCCACAAGTCGAGGGGGACCTCGGCCGGATTGGTGTGCGAAACTGGAGACAGCTGGAGAATCAGCGAAAGAAAAGATCATGTTGGCTGGAGAGTGAAGCCCAGGTCCACCTCGGACTGTAGCGCCCTAAGAAGAAGAAGAAGAGGGGCATACCCAAGTTTCTGTGTTTAGGAAGTAATGGCTGTGAAGTGTCGAAATTGGCAAGCTCATTCGCTTTGAAGTTACCCGGAATGTCTCTATGGCCTGGCAAGCAGCACAGGCGAATATTGAACTGATCGGCCATCTTGTCTAAAGATGAGCGCCAGTCTATTACAGCTTTAGAGTTTATAGAGACCAATTCCAGGGCTGCCTGGCTGTCCGTGAGAATACAAATATCACGGTCGGATATTACATTTCATTTGAGCCAGGACAGAGCTTCACTAATCGCCATTATCTCCGCCTGAAACACGCTACAGTGATCGGGTAAGCGAAAGGAGAGATTTATGCGTAGTTCATTAGAGAAAACGCCACTGCCACCCCTTCCGGGGTCCTTGACCGATCCGTGAAGAAGTGCAGGGGAGGTTAGGAGCTAACTCTGCACTGGATTTTGCTTAAAACAATCAGCAAAACGACAATCGAAGGAAAGGTCTTGGAATCACTTTAAAAAATATGCTGTAAATTGTTCTACCAAAAAGCAGAGGAAAAATGACATGGCTTCCAAAATTCCGGCAAAAAGCAATGCAATGACTGGAAAAACTGAAATACAGCATCCACTGGACGTATAGATAGAAAATGAACAATGACAATGATGTATGAATTCTCCATTCAAGTACGCCCTCCGATTCTGCAACGACAGCAAAACTGAATTCAGAAATTCATCAGATTTGAATAATAACGCCAAAGGCGCCTGTAGAGACAATTTCGAAAAGTTGATTTTCCCCATTATTCTTTAAATATCTTCACATACCTCTAGGCTATCGTCATCACAGAGCATCATATACTTATCAGCGCATGTACACTCCGAACGATAACAGAGTAAGATTTATCACACAGGTTGATAGACTACCCCCTCACATTGGTACGTCGTCGGCAAATTTCATCAGTTGCAGTGCCACCCCCTAGAGGTTCATTCGAAGTCCATTATTTTATGCAATGCACAACGAATTCTTGCCCGCGGCATAACTCAGAAACACGCGAATTCCTAACAATACCTCATAGTGCCCGATTGTGTTTGACTGGATCGCTTATGCAGCCAGACTTGTCATCCTCACCGATGCAGTCCAATCACGTAGAAACAACGTCAAATGGTGAATTAATGTGAAATTGCCGAAAGGCTTCAGGGCCGTAAATTGAAGCAGAGACCACCACCATTTTGACCTGTGGATATTGGTCCATCGTTGTCGTTGTTTGACAGTGGACACTGGGAGTGTCAATGAAAATCTAATAAGCTTATGGGAACCGGGAGATCATTTCTTTTTTTCAACATTTTTTCTTTAAGGACTCATCTTTTCGAGAATAATTTTCGAAAATGCCATTTTCAAGCTATTGGAAGCCGCAAACTGATTATGCAGCAACGACAAACAATGCCGCAGCGTACATCGTGTGGCACTATCTCGCGGCAGTGTTAATTTACGCTTAAGGGTAATCCGCTTAGGCATTCAAGATTTGTCCAAGTTGAGAAACTTTCGGATATAATCAATAATTAATGCAATGCGGAAGCAAGGCTATACTGCACTCGGCGGGATTATGGAATCCTAATTGCGAGAGATGTGAAATACCCAGGGGCTGTAAATACCCCGATTCAATTAACCTAGAAAAACGTTTTCTTTTCAAGTTGCAATAGCCTTCTTTTGAAAAATCGTGAAATCTGGGGACGTTTCCTTTTTTCAAAACCTCAAGCTAAATTAATTTCTTTCTCCTGTACCTTTGATCCGTTAGTTTAATTTCCTCTCTAGTGAAAAATCTGAAACAATTATTTATTTAAACCAGGAAAAAAAACAAAAAATAATTAAGACAATTTTCTAAAACGCGACACGAGTCACGAATTCTCCCGAGACAGAAAGCTACATCACACCTCAAAGCCCCCAGGCTATCTATTATTACAAACCGGCGATACCTTGCTAAGTCCGAAAAACACACCCTAATTCCTCACACCCTTCTCAAGGCAAAAACACTGCTCCGCGCGCACAGCGGGAAGATAACCAGAGCAGGTTGTCAATTTATTCCATTAAAATCCTGCACAGCCCTCTAGCGTCTTAATTTTTGTTTAAGGGAAAAAAAAAACTTTTGTCTTCAAAAGAAAATCCCGTCGACCACCACCACCACCACCACCACCACAACGTCACATCACTGACAGCGCTGCCTCAAAAGGTCAAGAAATATATTTTTGTAACAGGTGTGGTTTATTACGTCTCTTTACGTCATACTCTGTGAAGCCCGTCGAGACTAAAACGAAACAATTTGCAACTCCCTATGGCATAACGACCTGCATTAAAAAATTCAAAAAACAAATTTTAAAAGGACCGTACCCGCTTAAAGCAGAAACAACAAGAAAAGACAAAAAAAAAATGCAAATGGACACTTTTCGAGGGACGGTGTTTTTACCCGTTCGTATGCTGGACTTTCGTGAGAATAAATGGCATCAAATGAGCCCACAGAGGGAAAGGGTTAAAGACCAGGTCCTTTGAGTGTAATTTAGGGTTTCTGATGATATTTTCTCCTTTGCCATTGCGGTACATGAAAGTGCTTGGAGCAAAGTCAAGTTTAAGGTGTTTCCTAAACGCGAACGCCCTGTTGAGTGAAAGGAATTCATAAATATCCATTGTCCTTGCTCATTGTTGGTAATTTATTTTGCCTGTAAGTAGGGGGCAATTACATTGTCAAGGAAGTGCCATAGAGCCACTAGACAAAGGGGAATGAAAGATCGAGTATGAGATGATACTCAAACCCTGCAAGACTGACTCTCAGTCTCTCAGTGTGGCAACCGTAAGAATAAAGAGCAACCTGCTGAAAGAAGCATCGGGGTGACATTTTGTTGAAGTTGTCGAATTAATCTCATGCACACCCTATGTGAGTGGGTGGTTTCCATGCTGTTCAACGACGTATTAGGGTAGTTTTCTCCCCATCGCCGATTCATCAGAGGATGAAGCCGTTGGGTGATGGTCTGTCTGGCGGTGGTCTGCTTCTGTTGCTAATGCGTTTTCACAGGGGACGTCCGCTGTGTGCTTTTTTTTTTGTGTTCATTTTGGATGGGTATACATATAACTTTGCAACATGTTGCTTAATGGGGAGTTATGGGACATTTTAAAATTCAACGATGTCACAGATGGATGAAGATAGGTCGGTACACGAAAGGAACGACTGGATTTGTGTTACTAAACGAGCGCTTGATGGATGTGGCCATAAAAGTCCGTCCGTCACACCGTGTATTGAGACATAAAGTGAATTTTCAATGAGCAACAATGGACGGACGAACCCGATTTTTGAGAAGTGCATGGTATACGGGTTTTTTGGTTAAGCAAATTACTGCCCCGTGTGTGTACTTCTGACTTCATTAAGTCAGACGAAAGCACATGAAGCAAGTAATTTTATTATAGATGGCCATTAATTGGTATTTCGTTTTGATTTATGCACAGTTTTTCAGTTCTGTTCTGTTAAAAAATAAAATGGAACTATGCAAAAGTTTGTTTTGAAATCATGATAAAAAATGTTAAGAGTTCACTTGTAAGTCGATTAGATGCAAAAATTGTCAAATCATAAATGAAAGTTTTTTTTTAAATTTAGTTGTATGTACGTACCTAACGTTTGATGTGGTTTTGTTTTTTTTGTGTGTGGTGCTGATCTTTCTGAAATGTTTATTTTTGAGTTGAATACTTGCTTTCGTTTAAATTTAAAAAAAAAAACAAAGAATAAGAATATCTAAAAATTTGTACAAGGTAAGGTCTTTTTTCCCTTTTCAAAGTTCTGTTCGCGAAAACTCTCCAACTAAGAGGGTCTTCGAATCCGAGCCTCCTGGTTCGAGAAGGAAAGGAAGACCGAACCTCCGGTACTAAGACCAAGCCATCGCGGTCGTAAGACAGCTTGGTCTTGATGACTGGAAGCAGCGTGCCCAGGACCGTCAACGATGGAAGGCAGCGATATATCAGGCTCAGACCCTACATGGGTCGTAGGCCTACTACACGTAAGTAAGTAAGTAAGTTCGCGAAAATCGAACCTTTATAATTTCGATGTCTTGTGCGTCTGCAACACTTTTTTATCTCCTACATTTATGAACATATAGGCATGAAATGGACATATTTTTGAATTAGGTACTTTGGGCCTAGAAATCGTTTTTCATGTGCCCAAATACCTTTTGGGGGTGGCTCACGTATAGGTGAAGTTGCCATTAATTTTGAAACATTGACGCACCCCCTCGATATAATATATCAACTGACAAATTTTCGGAAATGAGGTGGTGGTTTGCTTAAAAACTATTCGATCCAGAGTATCGTTTGAGATCCAAAGTCGGTTTTAATACGTCCGCCCATTCCGTTTTTAAACCAAAGTGTATAAAAATCTGAAATTATTACAAAAACTAGGCTCTTTTCTCTTCTTTCATTTAAAAAAATTTCAAGCATTTTGGCCTTTCAAGTTTTTGAGATACAGGCTAAAAACGGCAAAACTTTAGTAGACCTCATCGTAAGCATTAAGAAATGATAAATATCAAAATATCGACTTATGTGCAAATTCTGAGACATCAGAGATTTCAAATTTCAAAGATTATTACTTTCCCATATAAATTCGTCACAAATATCTCTCACATTTATTTCAACCACTAAATCCCCAGTAGTATGATGCAAGAGATTTTCTGTGTGAGATAATAAATTTGATAAATTTGAATAGAGATGAGGGTGAATGTATGGATGTTTGTATATGTGTTTATATGTTGTAATGAATAAACGATTTGGGTTGAAATTAGAAGAAACTTAAATTTAAATTTGCCTGATATTCAGAAATTGTTATCAACAATTATATCTGCAACGGAACATTTCCCGCACAAGTCCAACTCGCACTTGTCCAGTTTATTTTACAATTTTACTTCATCGTTTAAGAGACTCGGACAGGTTTTTCGAAGTTGAACTTGATATCGAGTCCCAGGTGTGTAGTAGTCAACATTTTTTTAATTTTGTAAAGAGAATTGAGAGAGTTGCTTTATTGCTTTTGATTCATATATGACCAAGAAAACTCTGCAATCTTTGATTGGAAACTTTAAAAAAATAGTTACCCTAAAATTCAGAACGGTAATTTGTTTTAAGAAATACCCAGATAAACTGTTGCTTTTCTATTGTATCCCTAAAACGCCTTTTTGTCATTGTCATGTCATTCTTTTGGTAGACTTTCTTCGTGGATGTTCAACTTAACACGTTGAGTGCCACCATACAATCCGAAAAATTGTCGCCACAGTCCACAGATTTTTATTTTATTGATACTTCGATGTTAGGTATCACTATCGGAAAATGATTTTAGATAAATTCATTTTCGTGTTTATACTTGCATTTTACCGTTGTTTTATTGCGGTGACACATTAGTCTCACGCGGCCACCAGGTGAGCAGTAAATCCCGAGGAGCCGCATGATGCCAATGTGTCACCGCAAATTCCTACTGGAGAAAACGGAGAATAATTTCCAGTAAAGGACTAAGTTTGTGTATTTGCTGTTGTGTCAAGCACTGAGAGGTAATTTTCCCGGTGGCAGAAATCTGTGAACTAACAGCAGTTGTATTTTGCAAATTTGGGCAAATGTCTTACGAAAATAGAGAAAGGCGCTTGAATGCAATGATCCATGTATTGATGTCGGATGAAGAAACTGGAGAAGCGGATGCTTTTGAAGGAGATGGCCCATCAGACTAATACTTCTCGGATGCAAAGTTTCAATTCGGATTCGGAATCAGATTATGAATCTCCAGCGAGAAAAATTTGAGAACAAGCCTGATTCAGTGGCCCCAACTTCTCAAGCAGCCGTACCAGCAAAGCAGCTTCAAGAACCATTATCACCGAATTCTGAAAACCCGATGCAACTTCTCAATAAGGTAGATGCAGTAATAGACGAAGTAGTCGGAAACGTAGTCTACAGTGATATTGAGGATGATGACAACACTGATACGCGCAAGTATAGCAAGTTCGAAGCCGGTGACACATTGATCTCACAGCCGAAAACCAAGACAACTCTAACCGTCTCTTGAGTGTATAGTTTAGAATAGCATTAGATTGAATACTTATTGAGTCTAATACAATGCTGGATACACAAATGTGTGCGAACCTACTGTGAGACCACTCTTGTATCATGCGGCACAGCAAGCCCAAATTCGTGTGAGACCAAAGTGGTCTCTTGTGGCACTCAACGTGTTAAGCTGTAGGTCCCTCCACTTGTGAGAGAACAATAGCACGCACAATACGAGTGGTTACTGAGAAGCTAGGCCCAGGTCCACTTCGGAGTGTAGCGCCGCCATTATTCTTATATTATACATTTTGGTGAAAAGAACCTCAAAAACTGATTTTTTATTTTTTTTTATTAAGAATTTTTTTACTGAAGAATAATATTGGCCAAATTCAGTACAGCTTCAGTGGCGCATTTATATCCTCTGTTCTTCTATCTATATAGAATTGATTTCCTGGCCACTGCTTTTGGATAGCACTTAAACATAACCCAAATGAAAAAATCCAAGGGAGGATATCAAATTGTATGATCTTGGTGGCCGGCTGTTAACGTCTTTTCTCGAAATTCTGCGTCCCTGGAATATATCGTGCAGTTAAATTAGACTGTTGTGTCATGGGACAACTTCTTGTTGGAACCACGTACGTATTTTCCGTATCCATATTCATTAAAAGTATAATATGGTGGAAGAAACGGCACCATTTTCCAAAAATAGTTTAATAATTTATGCATCTCAAAACCAGCACCAAAAGTGATTGTTTAAGTTTTCCTTCATTTTTAGCTATTCGGAATCGGTAGGTTCCCTCCACCAGTGAGAGACGAAAAAGCACGCACCACACGAATAGTTGCTGTAGAAGCTTGACCCAAGTCCACTCAAAACTATAGCGGCACAATATACATGTACATACATATATTTTTATCGCTAAGTTGAAAATAGGCCTTATCACGTCTTGTCGTGATGATAAGCCAAGCACGTTCAATTACCAACTTCATCAAAAGTTCAGCCGACGTACATGAACCTCCAGAAAACACTCACGGTCGTTTATACAAAGTTAAAATTACATTTCTTGGCCAATTGTACACGGGCATTTGAATAAAGTACAGAACAAATTTAGTTTTTGCTCAACAAGATTTTTGTAATTAAAATGCCATATCTGATATCTGTACGTAATTCGTCGACAATAGCCATGAGATAAGACATTAAAATGAATTGAATAAAAATAATTTTCTTTGATTGTCACCAAATAAATACTCCACCTTAGGTAATTTTCATTTTTAATTTGGTTCTTTAAATATTTTCTTTGTAGCCCTTGGCCTTTGCAAATTAAATTCTTTGCGCCTGGATGAACTCGAATACTTCAATTTAATTACGAGTGTCTCCCGAAGGCCACTCAAGACTCGTTTTATTGTCTGACAAGTATATCTACATGTGCTTCTATTGTGTCCGATGTTTTGTGTTTTAATTTTAATTGTGGATACACAACAGAAAATGCGCGGTAACGAACTACAAGGACCACAAATTAAACAAGTTTGTAATTCAAATGTCATCTCACAGCTTTAAAAGCGGACAAGCTTTTGAGGGGAATTTAAAATGTTCGTATGGCACACAGTATTCAAACAAAGCTTGGCGGTCCGACATTTCAGATGATACTAAAGTGCATATTGATTGCATGTGGTTGGACTCAAAGTTCCTTCCGAAATCACTTTGAAGTTATCTCAAAATGCAGTCAAGTAATTCAACGCTTTTCATGCCAAATAATAAAACCCTTGCGTTAGGTGCCAATTCATATCTGAGAACGTTCTTCACATTTGAATGGGAATAAAATATAAGCTTCCATTTGTAGGACAGGATGTCCAAGTATTTCCATTTGCTATCTCACAGACAATGCGCTCCCTATCGAGAATACGTCGATACTTTGCACTCGTACATTAAAATGCTGTCTGCGCTCTGCAATCGCAACACTTTCTGTCAGTTAAATGGTTGGCGTAAAGCAAATGCAAATCAAGGAAAAGTGTTTCACGATGGGAACTTTTTCTTATGCAATTTTTATTCATAAGAAGCAGAGGAAATATTACATTCTGATGCACATGTTCCTTGGCGAACATTTAACGCATCGTTCGATGCTCTCTCACTCGATGTATCGTTTAATTTATGTACAGTTCCTGTCAACTTTAAATATTCATTCTCTGTGTACTTTGAATACCGGAGCATTCACATAAAGTATACGTGAGCACATAAAAATCAATTAAAAAGGAACTCAAGCTGAAACGCAAAATAAATGAATCGAAGAAAGGACCAACAGAACGATAAAATCTCAACCAACTGCTGAAGCTGCCGACCAACGTGTATTTAAACACTCTTTCCTTTGGTGATGTGTGCGTGCAAGTGTACCAATGCGTTGTATGGAGTTTTGAAACAGTTGTGGGAATTCTTAATTGTAATCCACCAAAAGTGGTGAAAAACAATAATAACTTTGCTAGAGCACAAAGTAAACCATAAATGTGGCTACACTCACGTCTGTTTTCATAGATACACTACTTGTATAGAATGAATTACAGTCGACTCCCTCTAAGTCGTATTTTCAAGGGATATTAAAATTAGTTCGAGTTAGAGGGAGTTCGACTTAGAGGATGTTTTTTGTGGAAATGGAGGGGAATGCCAAAAAATTCGAGTTAGAGGGAAATTCGACTTAGAGGGAGGCGACTGTATTTGATTCCATTTAAGTAAGAATCTGAGAGTATAAACGTGTTTTATTCTCGTCCAGCAACATATCTATAAAAGGTGATCTAGCTTCTTTCTTCAGTCTATTCATCGTCCTTGTAGATGGCGCTACAGTCTAGGGTGAAACTGTGTCTTACGGAACCTTCAAAAAATTATTTAAAACTATAATCCTATTAAAGGGTCTCACAATAAGGACTTCCGATCTTTGAAAGAGGATAGCGGTCATAGTGTTGAGGCTACATCTGTCAAATTGACTGTCATTTATTCAGTCGCGTGGCGGCGTCATCGGTCCATATTTCTTTGAACGACGTTGGCCAGGCCATCACTGTCAACGGCGAGCTATGGGCTATTGGTCGTTTACCAACTTCTTTTGGCCTGAATTGGATGATATAGACACCAATGACACGTGGCTTCAAAAGGACGACGCGGCGGTACATGCTACACAGCTCACGCCACATTGGTAGTTCTGCACGAACAATTCGAGGGCATGGCCATCTCACGTCGAGGTGATGTAAACTGGCCATCGAGATGACCCCTTTAGACTTTTCTTGTGGAGTTTTTTGAAGTCAAAGGTCTATACGAATAAGCCCTAAGCCACAGCGGCCCTCAAAGCCAACATAACCCATGCCCTCGGCGCCTGATTTATGCGTCAAAGTCATGGTAAATTGAACATTTGCGATACGCGCCACCCAGAGAAGTTATGATAGACATTTGAACGATGTTACATTCTGTACATAATGGCATCAATAGGCCTTTCAAACTAATAAAAAATGTTGATGATGCGTCATACTCGTTTTGTTTTGTTTAAACTTAAAGATAGGAAGCGCTTAATGAAAGAACTTTAATGACAGCAATTCAGTTTCAAAGTGGAAAACCGCAATGTAGTCGAACAGTTAAAACATTGTCCTCTCTTTCAAATTTAGTTCTTTGCCTGGTTTATTTAGGCAAAGAACTATACTTTTATTTTATTATACTTGTATTTGACAAGTTTTTAGGGTAACAAATTCATAACCATTTTGAGTCATATGCATTTTTGGTGCACTAAAAGCGGTCACAAGTCGAGATTTCTGAATCTACACCTGTTCAAAAATTGCTTAATTTTTTACGACAAGAAATCTGATATCGGTTTGACATTAATTCGACTGCACGCCACAAAGGCAAACGAAAGTAAATTTAAACTGCACCTATAGAAGTGAAATGAATTGTGTTGCCACGGAAAATTAATAAAATTTTCCACGACTTTCATTCGTCCAATACTTCCACAACAGTCCAACTGGGAGGGATGCTCAAAACAGAACGCTTCAAAATAGTTTTCAAGTCGACAACAAAACTACGAACCTGCCCGAGCAATAACGATCGTTGAGTGTAACCAGAAATCCCCACCCCTACTCACACGGGAAAAGTGGTAACGAGATGTGAAACTCTGCACGGATTTCACTTAATGCAATAAATTCTGGTTACACAAATATAAACGAAAAAAAAAAACGCGTTCATAAACAAAACACTTATTTCGTCCCCCCATACCAGCAGTCGTCCTTAATTCTACCGACCCTCTGCACGGGCTCAAAGTTTCTTTAACCATTTTTTCCGAACTGAATTGCGATTTTGCTTTCAGTGTTTTCGGACTACGAATACACAATCTTTTTTTGAATGTCAATTGCTAGTGAATATGTTGCAGATAGCTCTTGTTTGTATTCGAGAAGCAGCATCATCGTTTCTGAACCAAGTCGAGTGCTGAAAAGCTTCCAATTGAACTGACCAATTCGACTCTTAATTTGAATATTTGATGACTTTTCGAGTGAAAACTACTGCGTAGCATGTACCCAATCCACACGAATGTATGCTTGTGTTCACATTGGAGAGGGTGGTGTATTGCGGATTTGAATAAATAAACTCATGCAGTGGCGTAATGAAATATTCTGTAGCGATGCAGTGGCAAATGAATATTGCGAACTAGTGTGTGCCATATGATGGCCGCAATGTGGACTTACTGACATTTCACTCTTGTGGGTAACAAATTGGAATCAATAATTTTGTGTGTATCTGAGCTTGAAGGTCGTTTTATTAACTTTTAAATTGTCCCAATCGGCACGTAGTTTCGGTTGAAATTAAATCGTCTTCGAATGAGAAAACTTGTGAACTTTATAAAACAATGGTCTTTGTATTTGCTGTATACATTGAAACATGGGGAGTGGGCACAAAGACTTCTGCTGACAACCACAAGCTCCCTTGGGTTCTTTATATTTTTGCACGAAACGAATTTAAAGAGCTTTGAGTGAGGGAGTTCACTTTAAAGTTGATAGTTCAGAATCCTGAACTCTAAGAGTCCCCTTCCGGTCTGATTTACTGGCACATGCCATGCGTATATTTTCTTCCCCATTTTGCTTGTCTCTTCTCTTTTCTATTTCTTAAGTTGTTCGATCGAGACGATAAATTCAGTTGCAATCAGCAACTCTATAGAAGAGTGGACAAGAACAACATTGTCCGATACGCTCAGCCAATCAATCACAAGCGCGCGTCACGGGGCTTTGGGATACATATACTGAAACTACTCCTGCGGCCTGACGTACAACAATTGTCAGAAAATGCACAATTTTCAGACCTGCGACCCATAGAGTCTAAACTATGGCCCCTTTCCATCGCTGACGGTCCCGGGCACGCCGCTCCCAATAATCAGGACCAAGTTGCCTTGCATCGACCATGCCGAAGGTTCGGTCTCAATCTCCTTCTCGAATGGGGAGGCTTCAAGAGAGATTCAAAGACTCTCTTGACTGGAGCATTGCTGTTCATTCGCTCGATGCGGCCGAGCCAGTTTAGTCTGCGGCTTTTGCCATCCGGACTATGACCACATCGTTATTCGCGGTTGTATCTTCTCCTCCATTCGCCCTCCTTACAGACAGGAGCATCCTACGTAGAATTTTTCTTTCAAATGCACCAAGAAACAACTCTATAGTCCTGCTTTTGGCTCCATACAGCAAGACTGGCAGGATAAGGGTTTTAATAATAATAATAATAATGGCGGCGCTACAGTCCGAGGTGGACCTGGGCCTAGCTTCACAGCAATCACTCATGTTGTGTGTGCTATTGTTCTCTCACGAGTGGAGGGGACCTACTGTCTAATGCCGACTCCGAACGGCGAAATTAAGAAGCTTTTTCTAGACAGTTATACTCTTTGAGCATTGTCAGTGACTCGAAAGAGGTGGAGCGGCGAAAAAGTTGAATTTGAATTTTGAAAAATTGTTTGTCTGAACTTGGATTTGAACCTAGTCTAATGCGCATGGGTCGACGCAAGAACCCACACGGCCACGCGCGATGAATGCTGTGGCTTTGAAGTCGATGATGAGGTGATGCATTTCGATTTGAAACTCGCTGGCCTTTTCCAGTGTTTTACGGAATATGAACATTTGGTCTATAGTCGATTTGCCGGTCGGGAAGTCCCACTGGTACGTGCCGATAAGTCCGGTGCAGAAGGATTAGACGTTCACACAGCACACAACACATTTCAATGAGAGGGATTTAAATTAAAGTCAGAATATGTAAGAGGGTCCATTAGATTATCCATGTGTACTTATCTTAAAAAAAAACTACGATAAATTATTAACTTGCTTTCAAACGTAATACTTTAAGAATACTCAACAAAAAAGTGAATGGGAACTAAGCTTCTTTTCACGACATTGTGCATATTGTATGCATCGATAAAGAGCACTCTTCGGAAACACTTTCCATATGTTCCATGCAATGGATCGGAGTCAAAGTACCATAAAAAATCTCTTCAACTTACAAAAATTTATAAAGTTTTACAAACTAACCAAGTTCCTTGTACGGGATACACATAAATACAAGACGGATGTATGCAAAGTGTAGGTACATTGAAGCAAACCATTCCTAGACAAAATAGGGTTAAACGAAAAAATCACATACTCCGTCAGAAAGGAAAACTTTAAACGACCGAGAGAAGGGCCCTCAAGAATGTTTTGTGTTTTTCCATGCCGAAAAGCATCCATTCTTCCCTCTTACGGTGGAATCTTTCCCATTCACAAGGTGTCCCGAGAAATTGTCTTTCACTTCAATAAAGCCCAACCTTTTACACTTTAGATGGCCGAAATGAAGAAGCGCCCGAAAATATCCTTCTCCCTTTTTTGAATGATAAATTGACAAATTTATTTGGGTCATAGCCCGTAGGCATTCATCATACAAAAGTTCTATCCATTTGCCATTTGCCACTTGGAAATGCCAAATGTGCGACTGTGGTGTGTAGTGGTGGCAGAATTAATGTCCTGTACACGAGTGTGTCCATATATATCCCATTTGCATTCATAATCGCAGTGATACAAGATTGAGATTTCATGAGCTTGTCCTTTTACTTAACACACTTCACTTCAACCTCATCCTATATATCTTCTGCGCCGCCTTCAGCGGGGAACGTCGCAATTTAACTTGAGAAATGTGATTTGCGTTTCCTTTAAAGTATCTGGGGTGACACTTTCCGATTAGGATGGGGAGGTGCTTCGTTTGGAAGAGAACCAAATCACAGCCATTGAATTAGGATTTAACGAACCGTTTGCGTAGGCTAAATTAACTGAATCAAGGAGAGAGGAGGCTTTTGCGCGTGCAAGGACAACACACAACTCTTGACTCATTATTAATGACCTCTTAACAAGGGCGAGGGATGGAACTTAGTTTTTAACATTCATTCTTGGTCTCGTTCTTAGGTTTTGTATGCGAGTGGGGTTGTTGCAAGGCAAGAAATTAAAGAACCTTCGACCTTTCCGCAAATGCAATGTTGATGATGATGAATTTTATGGTTTTTGGGCTTAAGAAACACCGCAAACAGAAAGTGGAAAATGATGTTTTTATGTGATTGGATGTGGGCAGAAGGTGGACCAAAGCGGGGTACTTTGATAAATGAGGTCTTAAAACGTGAGATCACGTTTTCTATGAATCATACATGAATTTATGGGTTTTGGTGGCAACCATTTGCACAGTTTGTGGTGAATGAATGTAAAGTGGGCATTCAGAAATTAATTTGAATTGATTTTGTTTTGTATTTCCTTTTTGAGATTCGAACCTGAAAGCTATTTTGCAGCAACAAACGCATTTATCATCACGATCATGATTAATTTCTTTTTTCGTTTGATATTATTGAATTTATTAATTCGCGCCGTGGCGTAGTGGGTAGGTGCATCGATTTGTACGCTTGAAGTTGTCGGTTCGATTCCCAAAAAATCACCAAACACTTTTTTCACGGCTCCACCTCTTTCGAGTCACTGACAATGCTCAAAGAGTATAACTGTCTAGAAAAAGCTTCTTAATTTCGCCGTTCGGAGTCGGCATTAGACAGTAGGTCCCCTCCACTCGTGAGAGAACAATAGCACACACAACACGAGTGGTTGCTGAGAAGCTAGGCCCACCTCGGACTGTAGCGCCGCCATTATTATTATCAATTCGCTTTCTAAGATTGTGCATATGCCCTGGCCCCATAGCGTAGTGGATAAAAATACGGCGGCTCGTAGAAGGTCTTAGGTTCGATTCCAGTGTACACCATTTTCTTGTTGTGGCGCAACAATCCGGGGTGGACCTAGGTCTTCCCCAAGCCTGAACCGCCACAAAATTCTTCTGTGCTGGGTTCCTGGATACTCCAACATTGAAGGAAACGAAAAGGCAGATGAACTAGCACGGACAGGTTCAAGTTCAGGCGCAGCCTCGGCTGACAATACTATCCATTCTCCTATTAGCTCAGCCAAAAGACTCATTGAGCAGGTATCTGTGTCATCAGCAAACGAACCGTGACAAAGTCACCCAGGCTGCGTAATATCCCATTGCTTATGCCCCAAATATGATATCAACAAGACCAAATCCCTCATATCACAATAAGAAAATCATTCGCATCTTAACAGGGGTCACTGGCCACTGCACGATGGCTAAAAGACTAAACCACCCGGCGAACGACATCTGTAGGAGCTGTAGGGATGAAGAAGAAATTGAATCAGTGGAGCACCTCCTTTGCCATTGCCCTGCTCTACAAGAACGACGGCTCACTCACTTGAAAGCAAGGCTCTTTCACGAGCTCAGCGATGTGGCGAAGGTACATGACCTAAGGAAATTTCTAATTAGAACGGGGTGTTTCTGGTAATCGCATACTGATCCTGCGTTAATTCACGGTAAGCATGCAATTCTTACAGGGCATACACAATGGACCTTCACGGCCTCTGGGTGTATATGCTGACAACATCATAAACCCCTCCTAACCTAACCTAACCTAGGCCCTCCCCAACGAATCTCTGCAGCCATCAACGCAAAGCAGGACTGGAATTATCAAGGTCTTATACAGAGCCAACTTGGTCTTCCGAGAGTAGGGTCTATTACTCAATTGCCTTTTGAGCCCAAAAAAACAGCGGTTGGCAAGAGGCGAAGTACTTTACTACATCAAAGTTATAGCTGCCTATGGTGAAGTTCTGTCCGACGCGTCTTTTAGTGTGTCCTTCTCGGTGGCAGCACATACTTGGTTTTGCCCTCGTTTACCGCCAGACCCATTTTAGCCGCTTCCGTTTCAATGCCAACAAAAGTCTCAATGACAGCTCGCTGTATTTGCTCAATCACGTCAATGTCATCCGCGTATGCCAGTAGTTGTACGGACTTTTTGAAGATCGTGCCTCTTGTGTTTGGCCAGTGAGTTTTGCACAATCTTCTCAAGAATGATGTTAAAGAAATCACATGACAGCGCGTTGCCTTGTCTAAAACCTTTTTTGACATTCAAGGTCTCAGTGAGATTGTTACCGACCAGTTCATACTTAACAACAAAACCTGACAATGCTCCGAGTATACAACTGCTCTGTAAAACTTATCAAAGCTTGACATTCAGAGCCGAGATAAAACATCACGGCACAACTTTCTTTCTACAAAGCCAATCTTTTTGAGCGATGAAACGCTGTCTAAGTGTACTTGCATCAAACAGGACCCAAGATTATGATCCATTTTCTACATATTAGTCTTTAATAGAAGACTTTTATTTGATGCCGTTCAAAAAGGTTTATCAAAAAGCTAATATGTCACAGCGTATCACAGCGACATCTTCAAGTCAAGTAGACAACTATTTTATTTATGCCCTTCTGGCAGCACTCACTTTTATTTTTGTTATGTTGAAACTTAGTTACAATATCTGAAAGCAACGTTCCTTGCAGATGAACAATTGCCTCGTGAAAGATTTATTATTTACCCACGTGCGACCTACATTTGGATCTGAAAATGCAATAATTGCAAGTCCACTTCATACTAAGTTCATCTGTGTTCCGCTTCTTAATCAAATGTGTGCGCCCATTGCCACAACATAACTCAACTCAAACGAATCGTTCGGGTCATTTCGCTAGTGATTCTACAAATACCCACAAATTGGTTTCATTTTTCATTTTTTTTGTCGTTGGTCCATAAACTTTTCATATCACTCCCCCGTACTACCGACAATTCAATAAACTTCCGCCACTTCCACCACTAAACACCCACCCCAGCCCCCGCCGCGGGGGCAATAGAAGTTGATGAATTCCAAGCTCAAAATTGAAAAACTACTCCCGCGCACAGGCATTGCCGTATCGGAATCAGCCCAATTTCCAACTGTCATCGGTGGCATTACGTTGGCGCACTGTGCTGTAAATTCTTCCGCTTTCGTTCAGCGAAATAAAATTTATTGCCAATTGGAACTGTTTATCACCTTTTGCTCGCTTCAGCGATTCCAGTTCGCGCAAAGAATTTCTCAATACTTTGAGGGAGCAGTTTTATGTTTCTCCAAATCGCGTACACCTGAAGGCATACGACAACGGCTACAACACACCACCACCTGGCTACGTGAAATGAAATCGGTTCATATAACTCATTCACTCGGAGGCGCATTCAGAATTCTGTCCCAAAATACGAGTATAAGTAAGAAACACGGAACTATGCAGCTCGCTGTGGCTGCAGCGGCGGCTGCTGGAAGACGAATCGATAAAAATTACAAAAACACACTGGAAAGGGACAAAATCCCAAAATAAATCGTTAAAAAGAAGTTCTTCCTGGAGAAGGAGAAATCTTTGTGAGATTTTCAACCAGAGGATCCACCAGAACAGGACGCGGGACAAAAGTTCGCAGTAACTCCATGAACATACCGATATAGCTTAGTGGCACTTCCTCTATAAATTATGGTTTGGGGCGGTAAATATTCGGCGAAAAGAATTTTCCACGTTTGTCCTTTCTGCTGTGCGGGTGCTGAAAGGGGTTCGATACCGTCGAGTTTTAGTGTGATGTGCTTGATCGTTGGTGGGACGGGGGAAAGGTGCAGGAGCATCGTTGTTGGCAATAAATTTCACTGCCAGATGATAGTTTTCTTTTGTGTCATTGCACATTGTAGCAGTGGAGAAGCTCTCAAGGATGTACGTACGTATGTGCGGAGGAAGTCGCTACCATTTCTTAAATTGGATTTACAGCCGATTGAATTTATTCCCTGACTGGGGTAAAGGGGAAGTTTCTACTACTCTCGGAGAAGACAATAAAATCGTCTTGTCCATTTATGGGGGCATAAGACGAAAGAAGTATTGATGCGCTGCAATTGTTTGTTTGAATGGACGATTGCGATGCAACATTAAAACGGATACCTCCGTGAAATTTTATTGCAAGGTTACTCGAGGGTCTCACGGTGTCAATTGAAAAGTGTACTTTTCCCCTTATACAAGTTCTGCTGATTTATGCTGCTACCGGAATGGAAGCCAATGCTGTCGTTGAAACGCAGTTGATCGAAGTTTAAAAGTTAAAAGCCAAGAGGGTGACATCTCTTCGGTGGATACCTGAGACCATGCATTCCAATGGGTAGGAGTGGAATATATATTGCAACAGTGTACTCCTTTTGCGATACAGTTTGCGTATCAGAATTGGGTATTCTTAGGCATTTTATTTCATTGCGAGGCTACAGATGTCTACAATGTAATATCTATTGGATTGAAACGTGGGCTGTACAGCGACATGAGTCTAGCCAGGCGTCAACGGATCCAACGCCTAAGATGGCTAGGCCATGTAGAGCGCATGGACAACTTATCTCCGGCCCGAAGAGTCTTTGACTCTGAGTCTGTGGAACAACGCAACAGAGGGGGACCTCGGCCGGCTTGGTGTGCGAAACTGGAGACAGGTGGCGAAAGATCGTGCTGGCTGGAGAGGCATGTTGAGTGAGGCCCAAGTCCACCTCGGACTGTAGCGCCCTAAGAAGAAGAAGAAGAATTTTTTCGTGAGTTCGGTCGAAATCATGGATTCAGTGTTCAGGCAATTCGTCGCACTGTAGGAAAGTTTGAGCGTGAGTTTGAGCCACCAATAAAACAGAGATTGGTACGAAATGAAGAAAACAAAGCCGCCGTAGTGGCCAATACCGAGGAAGATCCAAAATTGTCGTTATTTTAACGAACACAGCCCACAAGTGTTGGACCAAACATCAATGTATACCCAGAGATTAACTGTTTGATGCGGTTTATGACATGGCGGCATCATCGGACCTTATTTTTTCGAAAAGACTAAGAAGACACGGTTACTGTCAATGTGGCCAGAGTTCGACAACATCGATACATTCAAGCTGTGATTTCAGCGAGATGGTGCGAAGTTAAATGTCGTACAAGCGACGCAATGCAACGCTCGAAGTTGAGTGGGAAAGGACAAATTTGGTGACTGGGCCATCTCACGGCGAGCGTTCATCAATTATTCGCCGCGGTCATGCGACTTGACACCACCCGACTATTTTCTCTGGGTCAACGTCAATTCCGTAGTCTTCGCTGACAAGCCGGCCCCAAACTGTTTGGACAAGCTCGAGACCAACATTTGAGACGAATTGTCGGAAGCATATATTGGACCAAGCGCGGACTGCTTGAAGCACTGCCAGCGAAGTCGTTGCTTTTCTATGTGCTTTTCCACACACAATGAGATCAATGTACCTTCAAGAGGAGGCCAGAATCAATTTCATATCCGTTCACCGTTGTTGTCTTAGTTATTTTTATTTTCCTATCGTTCTTATCTGGTCACCCTGTTTTTGTGCAAATTACTTATAATTTAATTTAAATAATGCTCCTTAATGTTTAACAATTTCTAAACAAATCTGTTCACATTAAGGAAACCACTCACTGGGAGTGTCCACTTCACCCTGGCAGAAGTAACGACTGCATAACCAGGCGCAAGGTTACACATTTTCAAGCGTCAAATAATTACAACCTGCATGCGTGCGTGAAGTGTGCGCTTAAGTGTGCACTTCTATGTAAATTCTCTCTCTTACAGCAACGTACATCCGATAGAAGTCATAAATTATTTAAATCATGATCATTCCACAAACTACTGGCATCAATCGCTATCCACACTGACAGAGACATCTGCATCAGCGCAAAGTCAAATTCATGTCAAATGCAAAATCATATTATACGACCAGAAGGACACTTGTGCCGCTCTCTTAGTTCATCCTTAAACATACTTCACATCATGAATAATTTATCAGGTGCATGCTTCAAACTGGAAAGTATTTTGCAGTGGAACAACCTATCTAGGATGCACCTACGAGTCATCGAAATTGATCGAATGTCATTCAAACTTTTTCCCAAGGCGACCGTGGGTGGATATGTCAATACGGAGCGATACACCAGTCGGATTCTTTCAAAAGGAAATACTTGACTAAGTTACAAAACTAGAACACGCACTTACCTGGTGACAGTTCTTCAGTAATCGCTTGAATAGAGGACATCACCGCTAACAGGACAGCAACAATGGTGATGCAACTGCTGTAGCTAAGGCCAAATGGTACTGCAACGCCTTTTGTGTTCTTCACCCGTATTACTGTTGCTGCAGCCATTGTATCCAGGGCTGTCATGTAAAGTAAGTGTTTTAATTTTCCTTTCAGATGGTGAATGGTGTGGCGGAGGTGTGTGGACAAGGACGACTTACACAGGAGTTGCCTTGCCGGGTCTGTGTATATTTTTTTCTGTATGGTCGCTTGCACGGTGGTTCGTTTGATCCTTGGCCACTTGGTGTATAGAGCACTTGAATCTCCTGCGGTAGCACTTTGGCTACTCTGGTGCGGACGCCTTCTCTGAGACCGAGAATCCCTTTGGATAATTCTATTTTTGTCTACGCTTTAGAGTTTCGCTTCAGATGCTTGTTGTACTGACAGCAGTACGAAATTGCACTTCAAATGCATGCAACATAAGACCAGCAAGGGAGTATTTTCTAGCTGACAGCTTTCTGGAAAATAAGAAAAAAAAAAAACGTAGAAACAAGATATTTTAACTTTTATTATTTGATAGTCATGATGGAGTTACTAAATTTGAATTGTGAATAGGAGATGAGGTGGAGAATGGAAACTCGAGGGAGGAAGCATATTTCGCTGAATTTAATATCCCTGAGTATATGCAACACAAGACGAAAATTATTACAACCGACAGCCTGCTGCTGAAAGCAGTACCTAGTGAAGGAAGTTTATGCAGAGGAATATGAGTTCCATAGGTCGAGCTGCCTTTCCCCCACATGATTGCAGGGGACGCCATGGATCTATGAAAGAAATTGTCAAACCTACAAAAGGGTGAAAGGAATTGGGAAGGAGTAGGAAGAAACACACAACTCAACGAAAAGTGGGCGGAAGGATTATGGCAAGGTCAACATATGGTATGTGTCAAATTCATAAACTTGAGATCTGAAAGACCAATGATTTTAAATGCTGGAGCAAATATTACAAAAATTCTTGCACCAAATTCTGTTCCCCGCATACAAGGGAACATTTATTAAATAAAGGCTCTTTCATTAAGCGCTTCCTAACTTTAAATTTAAATAAAGCAAAATATGTGCGAGATACCATCGAAATTGTTTATTCCTTTGAAAGCCCTGTCAGTGCCATAATGTCTGGAATGCAACGTCGTTCAAATGTCTACTGCGGCTTCTCTAGCTGGCGCGCATCGGAAATATCCAATTTTCCATTACTCTAGCGCATAAGCGGGTAATGTTTGCTTTAAGGACCGCTGTGGTTCATGGCTTATTTGCATAGACCTGCGACTTCAGGAAACCCCACAAGAAAAAGTCTTACGGGGTCAAATCGCACGATCTCGGTGGCCAGTTCACCTAACCTCCACCCGAAATGAAAAAAAATATGCGGTTCATTCTTAATTTTTTTCTTCAAAACTTGTTTGGAATACGTGCTGGACTGATGTGTTCATCTTCGACATTCAATGCGAAAAATCAAATAAATGGCATACTGCATACGGTTTTATTTACAACACCAACTGGTTTTTAGAAGACCGATCGATGTGTGCTTACTGGGCAATCTTCGCTGGTAGTTCTTCAAACTTGGTCACCTGGTCATTGGCATTCATTAAACTTCTGTCGCTTATTTACATGCGAACTCGTAAGCTTGTATGGAAGTATACTTGCGTACGTATAGGTCTACCAACACTAGGTTAACCTGTTTTTCGAGGTTGTCTTTTGATTGAACTGCATTATCCACGGGGTCTCCTCTTTGCCGACGGGATTAAAAATTGCTTCCGAACAAAGGTTTCCCCTTAAGCTCATTAATTCTTAAAGTTCACTTAGAAGCACAGGTAAGCAAATTTTTTGAAGCAATTTTGTTGACAGAATATTAATCGAAATTGTTACAACATTCATCCTTTGGATCTCAGTCTGAATAATGGTCGTCTGTTTGTCTCCCTTTTACGGCGCTACAATCCGCGGTGGACTTGGGTATAGCTTCTACGGTAACTTGCGTTATGCGTACTATTGTTCTCCAAAGAAAGGAATGCTCTCGAATCCCTAATGCAGAATTTCCAATGTGGCGTGAATTGTGTGGAATGTAACGCCGCGGCGTCCTTTTGAAACCACATGTCGTTGATGTCCATATAATCCAGTTCAGGCCGAAAAAAATTTGGTAATCATGGACCTACAAAGCTCGCCGTTGACGGTGATGGCCTGGATAACATCGTTCTCAAGGAAATATGGACCGATGACGCCGCGTCGTCAGTCCAAAATCCCCACGAAACAGTGATCTTTTCGGGATGCATTGGGTCCCGAACGGACGCTCTTGGACCTCTTGGATTGTTATCGTCCCAAATTCGACAATTTTGTTTGTTGACGTGCCCATTCATCCAGAAATGGACCACATTTTTCGATGAAAATTAGGGTCATTTTCCAACTGCTCCAGAGCCCATTCAGCGAACGTCGTTGTCCATGGTCGCTTACTTTCAGCTCCTGGGTCAATTGAATTTTGTGCGGTTGCAGGCCCAAGTCAAGACACAAAATTCGCCTTCGTCATGTTTCGGTCTGCGAAAGGCCAAGTTCTTGTGAGCGACACGAAATCGACTGCCTTGGATTCTCCTGCACACTCTCACAGACATCGGCCATGTTTTCGACAGATGCTGTGTTTCGCCGAAGTACGGGTGTTGGTTTATCATTTACTGAATCACTGGATTCGAATTGATCCACTACACTGCAAATTGTTCTCTCGGCAGGATTTCGGGTACCGTGAAATGGGTGAAATGCGCGGAATGTTACTCGAACACTTCTTCTTCTTCTTCTTAGGGCGTTATAGTCCGAGGTGGACCTGGGCCTCACTCAACATGCCTCTCCAGCCAGCACGATCTTTCGACAGCTGTCTCCAGTTTCACACACCAAGCCGGCCGAGGTCCCCCTCGACTTGTGTGCGCCACCTTGTTCGTGGACGTCCTCTGTTGCGTTGTCCCACAACCTCAGAGTCGAAGACTCTTCGGGCCGGAGCTAAGTTGTCCATTATTATTATTATTATTATATTTGAGGGTATATTGCACCGCGACCTTTAAGATCTATTGTGCCCCCATTCAATACCTTAGCACAACTACGAGTTCCCTTCAAATACAGTTCTTTTCACCTATTGCGCACAGGTGAAGAAATCTGTTCTAGAGTATTCTCTCTAAGCCAGTTTCCTAAGTTGTCCATACGCTCTACATGACCTGGCCATTTTAGGCGTTGTATCCGTAGACGCCTGGTTAGACTCATGTCGCTGTACAGTCCATATAGTTCGTGGTTGAACCTTCTCCTCCAAATGCCATCAACGCAAACAGACCAATGATCGAACACAGATGTTACTCGAACACTATAGATGGCAAAACAGAATGACAGCCAAGTTGACAGATGTAGCTTCAACAATATGGGTGCTATCAACTGTCAAAGTTCGGAAGTTCCTATTGGAAAATTCATTATTTACAACTGAGTCGGAATTGCGATAATAGTCTTTACTAATTTCCGCACGATTGGCAAGACAGAGATGATCCATGATAGAATGGCAAATCTTCCTGAATATTTTTTGCTGCTAGATTTCATTCGTAAGGTTGACACCAGCTGACAAATAACAATTGGGAAAAACTGTCATTGCTATCTGGTCTCCCTTCTTGTATTCTCGCCTTAGATGAGGTATAGCACCAGAAGTAAAAACTGTGTCTTTGTTACGCAATCAAATAACTGTTTGCTAAATACAAATATTTTCGTCTTAAATGAGAATGTCCAGGCCTTCTTTAATTGACTTAGGCATTCGTAGATATGGGTTAACAACAAATCCACTCTCGGCGCCACATCGTAATTATTCCTAAACAAATAGGCAAATCTTTGTCTCAGTTTCAAATTTGACAACAGCTGGTTGAGTTGATTGACTAACGAGCACCCTCAGACTACTGTCTGCCAATTCCAAGTTATCCCAGACCAATTATAATTGGGGATTTTTGCTTACGTTTAAAGTTAACCCACAACAATATCCCTGACTAAGCCCCAATTATCATGACCACAGCATTGATTTGCTCAATCCCCATCCATCCATTCCACAATTACTGTCGACAGACAACATCCAAAACATTCATATATCCATTACAATCCAAGCGATTGTATAGTATCTTGAGGGTATGATGTTGAATACATGGCTGGATATTGTGGCTTTCGTATTGACCCTTTTTCATTGAGTTGATGGCTGGAATCAAAAACAAAATGCTGAGCTAACAGAAAAAGATTCTTTCGCACTTAAGTAGTTTTTGAAGCTGTTATTCTTGAAAATCTGTAGTTTTCCCCTTCAAGACCGAGCGAAAAGTTTGCGTTTACACTCCATCTTCACCGTAATCATTATAAGAGAGGGGATCGAGAGCATATTCCACTCTTCGATGGCGCGAGGAAAAAGCTTTCCATATGTGATTTGTTTTCATATTTTCGTGGTTATGCGGTGTGTTATTTTATGGCAAGCGGCCATTAAAGGATACACAAGCAGGAGCACGGCAATAACTTTCGGTGCTCCTCTGTAAATACCCGTACATTCTGCATACTTGCATTGGTAAATTACCATAAAATACCACTCGTTGATTGAAACGCTGTATTTTCTGATTGCCTTCGTGCAACTGAGTCGGCAATTGCTCTCAAGGATTCGGGCTTGAGTTCCGGAACACCAATTGAATACAAATTTCGGAGTATAGGTGGAAGATCAATAGGAATCAAATTATGAAGACTGAAGGGTTTTTTGAGTTTGCTAAAATGGTTTTTTGTGCTCGCGGTGGAGTTATGGAAAAGTGCTTACGCTGCTTCTCCCAATGTCTGCGGTTTAACTCCAGACGACCGGTGCAAATACGAATTCCATTTTAAGGCAAAGCTATTAAGTGGACGCTGTAGCCTTGTGGGTTTGTGCGTCGACCCATACGCACCAGACTTTCACGGTCTAGGTTCTCGTCCAAGTTCAGACAAGCAATTTTTCAAAAGAAAATTGTTCACGGCTCCACTTCTTTCGAGTCACTGACAATGCTCAAAGAGTATAACTGCATAGAAAAAGCTTCTCAATCTCACCGTTCGGAGTCGGTGACAGAACAATAGCACGCACAACACGAGTGGTTGCTGAGAAGCTAGGCCCAGGTCCACCTCGGACTGTAGCGTTGCCATTATTATTATTATTATTATTAAACTGACCAATGCTCCCGCTAAGAGTCTTCGAATCTGAGCCTCCTGGTTCGAGAAGGAGAGAAAGACCGAGAAAGACCAATTGATCACGAATGGAAGACAATTTGGTCTTGATGGCTGGAAGCAGAGTGCTCAGGACCGTCAGCGACTGCTTAGGATCAGACCCTCCATTGGTCGCAGACCTGATAATTAAGTAAGCAAGCAATTTTTTACATAGTCTGACGCCAAATCTGTACTAATCTAATGTCAGAGAAGTCATGACAAAAATTTTGAGACGATAAATCTGAAGCTGATCGTAATTTTTAACTTTGTTTAGCCGATCGGATCAACAAGAATTTACGTTGAGGACATACCGTGAGAGCACGTGTAAATTCAGTGAAGCTCCGTGTACTGCATGTCCTAGACTTCAGTCGAAACCACATCACTTTCATAGCTCCCTCCACAGGGGAGCCTTGGTATCAGATTTCATTATATACTGACATGAAAAATTATATAAATTTTGCGTTTAAATTCCGAAAAGAGGGAGAATTTTCATCGATTTCCAATGACATATGGTTTTCCTGGCCCTGTCCTTACATCCTGTGAACAATATCCGACAGTTGATATATGCACATACGTACGTGCGTAGGTACAACCGTTCTCGCATCTCACTTTGATGTATTGGCTTGTATTAAATTTTTTGGTTTCGCCTCTTTTTACTATCAGTCAGTCCGCCGTGGCCTTTTTCCGCCCGCCCTTCAACTTTTCGTCTATGGAGCACAGTCATAGTATAGCAATTTTTCATTCCGTCATTACGACGACAAATGATTTTGTGTATTATTCAGTTGCAATGTTACCAATTTTGCTCTGTACTCTGCTTGAGATACACATGAACTGGGGTACAAATAAATGTACGGACCATGGTGTGCGATTCGCCAAAAGGGCGACAACAACTGACAAACCAAGGGGGATCGTGGTGCACGGATACGACGGAACGAAATGGAAAGGAATGAAAAATTACTTTCAATTTAAAACTCAATTGATAATAATTGGTATGTGAAATTGTGAACAATCGGGCACTGACGGTGATGGATGTTCTTGACACGGGTTCATATTACCGATGATTAAGGATGCTTGCCCTTGTGTTCCTGCGATGACGATACTGACGACCAGCTCTGGCGTTTTAAAGTATTGCTCAAAAAAGAAGAACAAAAATCTCTCCATCCTTCTAGGAGTGGCAATAAGGGTGGATACTCGCCGAATTTAAGACCAACGATTGTGTTTCCCTTTTAATGGATGATGTGCGGGTGCTGTTGATGTTGGTTCTTTTTTGTATAATTTTCTTCAATGCCCCGGTGACTTCAAGAAAGGCCATTCATCTTCCGATGAGTTGAGTAGAAATTTGATATTTGTATTTTTGAAGGGATTGGAAAGGGTGCGTGAAAGTGTTTGATCAAAATGCCATGTCGGCGTAAACTGGTTCTGAAAGTCTTAAAGACTTAATAGCGTGTAATATCGTCTCATAAAGGGAGTGTAAGTTGTAGCAGGTCTGAAGGAAATGAGTCGAGAAATCATAGAGAAATAGTGATTTTTTAGGGATGCAGTGGACGCTCTTTGTTCTCAAATTCGACAATTTTATTTGTTGATATCTCCATTTTCGACTCCGAGCCTGTGGGACAACGCAACAGAGAACGTCCACGTACAAGGTGGCGCACACAAGTCGAGGGGGACCTCGGCCGGCTTGGTGTGCGAAACTGGAGACAGCTGGCGAAAGATCGTGCTGGCTGAAGAGACATGTTGAGTTAGGCCCAGGTCCACCTCGGACTGTAGCGCCCTAAAAAGGAGAAGAAGAAGAAGACATACCCATTCATCCAGAAGTGGGCCTCTTCGCTGGAGATGAATTTTCGAAGAAAATTAAGGTCAGTTTCCAACTGCTCCGGGCGCCATGGCGTAGTGGGTAGGTGCGTCGACTCCTACGCTCGAGGTCGTCGGTTCAAATCTCGAAAAAAACATCAAACATTTTTTCACGGCTCCACCTCTTTCGAGTTACTGACAATGCTTAAAGAGTATAACTGTCTAGAAAAAGTTTCTCGATCTCGCCGTTCGAAATCGGCATTAAACTGTAGGTCCCTTCCACTCGTGAGAGAACAATAGCACGCACAACACGAGTGGTTGCTGAGAAGCTAGGCCCAGGTCCACCTCGGACTGTCGCCATCATTATTATTATTCCAACTGCTCCAAAGCCCATTCAGCGAACACACGTCGTTGTCTATGAAAGTTTACCTTCAGGTCCTGGGTCGGTTGAATTTTGTACGGGTGCAGGCTCAAGTCGTGATACACAATTTGTCAAGTTATCGATTGCCGCGGATTCACATGTACACTCTTATGGACATCGCGAATGTTTTCAGTCTTCGGCAGATCTTGCGTTTCATCGACGCACTCGTACGTGGTTCATCATTTACTGGGCCAGTGGAGTCAAACTTATCCACCACACTGCAAATAGTACTCTCGGTAGGACGATGGCGATGGCGACCGTAAAATGAGCGAAGAGCTCAGAACTTGGGCTAAGCAGAACATCCATTTATCATTTCCACGTTTTGTTAAATGCTATGTCCATCTATTGTGTATTACCAAAACAGACTGAATAAATGACAGTCAATTTGACAGATGGTGGGCGCCGTGGCGTAGAGGATAGGTGCGTCAACTCCTACGCTCGAGGTCGTCGGTGCAAATCTCGGAAAAAACATGTAACATTTTTCCACGGCTCCACCTCTTTCGATTTACTGACAATGCTCAAAGAAAATAACTGTCTAGAAAAAGCTTCTCAATCTCGCCGTTCGGAGTCGGTGTTAAACTGAAGGTCACTTCCGCTCGAGAGAGAGCAATAACATGCACAACACGAGTGGTTGCTGAAAAGCTAGGCCCAGGTCCTCCTCGGACTGTAGCGCCGCCATTATTATTATTATTATTATAATTTGATAGATGCAGCTTCAACAATATGGCCGCTATCAACTGTCAATGTTTGGGAATCCCTATTGGACGACCCCTTGTTAGCCAAATTGTTACAGCAAGAACAGACTTACGACAGTGAGCTTTAATAAATAGCTACCTCAATGGCCCGATAAAATAGTGATTCCCAGGAGAAATTCTGCACTTTATCCATGTGTCATCAATGTTATTCCATAGATGAGGAACTAAAAAGAAAACCGAAGATTTATTGTAATTGCATCGACTTTTTCCAAACACGATAAAAACTTTTTTTCATGCGGTGTTTTGTGAAGCTAGTTCTGTTCTGTTGAACCTTAATCCTATAAAATCACCCTTTATCCTTTATCGCCACTCAAAACCTCAACATTCAATTTCCATGCGATGAATGTCCATTTTATCTATTCGGTTAATGAGTTTATATCCTTGTTTAGCATCGCAATACGATTATGATAAGCCAACTACTGAGGCATAAAATAAAATGCAATCCTTTCATTACCAAAACGCCCATAAACTCAGTAAGGAAAACTTGAACTTAGGTCTCCTTGCTGAGTAACATTATCCACTGCATTCAGTCCAAGGATACATTTCGTCGAATAAAAGGGAGAAGACAGAGAAAGGTTACCGTTCTTTTATTCATTCCAAACACAAATAACATGATTTAATGACCTAAACAACATAAAAAAGAACGTCAGGTATCGTAGTTAGGGGGATCCTAGTATGTGCACATATTGATAGGGATCCTTTTATGACTGTTCCTGCATAAATACCAATGAACGGCAAGATATAGTCCATAAAAATGGACTGCAAATTCAATTTAACCTATGCGACCTCTGGCGAAGTTCTGCCAACGAGAATCCATTTCGTTATTACCGCTAAATGCAAATTCACCTGGGCAACAAGAACGTGTTCCAAGTCCCGCTGTTGAGCTCATAAAATCCTTACGATAATGAGGACTAACCTACATTTACTGCAGACATGTTTTTCCTTGTTGGTTTCATTTTTTTATTTGCTTCCTCCTTTCACCGACATCGTCACTCGAACGGAATCAGCCTCGTAATTTAGAAGCGCTCTTCGTGTAATTAAATGAAATTTCCTATAAACTTCCTATAAAAGATTTACTATCTCCCTTTGCCTGAATCTAAGAGTCCGCCCTTCGAGCACACTTTCGCTAATCGATTAAGCGATGATCAAATAAAATTCACCCCTTCTGCGAATTAAAACGTTGAAATTATGTTACAGCCCTGCGAAATTGAATTGATAAAATTTAATTAAAAATAAAAAAAAGAATCCTTAAACAGGAAGAGAATTGCCTTTTATTTCGCTTGCAGATGGGAAATTTTATGACCATCCTACAATCTACTTAAGGTTCATCTTCGATTTCGAAATGAGGTGGGCCCGAAAGGACGAAAACAAAATATGTGTATATGCAACCAGGACACGAGTTGTGCCAAAGCGAGGCACGAGGAAATAGGAAAGTATACAGTTTGAAGGCGATTAAAATTCAAACCACTCCTTTCGGTTGTCTTGTAACAGCATTATCCTTGGAGGCAATTAGAATATTTGCTCGTTTTATTCTACTTAGGCCTTTAGAATTTTAATACCGTGAATGGGTACATAGTCGATGGAGGAGGATACATTCCTCGCCTGGATTCCTTCGACCGAAATGAGCACGTTACAGTGGTAATTTGGAACAAGATATATCGAAAGATATAGTAAAGGAGGACTATTTTCGAATTGGGCTTCATTTTTCTGAAGTTTTTGGAAAGTCAAACAAAAGTCGGGACAAATAAAATCATATTACATACACAGACGCTTGTAACTGTCCTTCGCCTCCATTTACGGTAGTAATTTCGGAATGGCCACACTTCAGATAAACACTCATTTCAATGATTTGACGCGTGTTTTGTTTTGCCTAGACCTTTTTAAGATTTAAATAATGATGGCCGCAACAGTTCGTAGTTCTTTTACAAAATAGGATTTGACTTCACCAGCTTCGAAGATATTAATTTAAAAGTTCTGGGAAAAGAGAATCAATTATTGTTCTTTGACACTCTGGCAATCCTTCAACAAATCGTTCAACACCAAACATCAAACCAGTTTTCAAGAGTGTTGCAGACAATCCAGGAACATCAATTCCTGGTCAAGAACTGTGCATTTCGAGAAGCCATCTATAGTGTATTATCATGTAAAATGTACGTCTTTATGCATAAAAAGTGAAATTGACTTCAGCACTGAATACTACCAACCACGCACAACGAAGAGAGCTCGCCGAAGGAATTACGAAACAGCACGTCCATTCTGATTTTTTAAGCAAAGTTATCAAAGTACCATTTTTATCCTGATGTTTGTTAATCGTCAAAATTGTCGAAGTTGGGGTTCAAAAAATCAATGAGTGGTTGTGCAGACGCAAATATGTATATAAAATGTCGCTTCATCGTCGTTTCGAGTTGTCGATCTCAGCATGGAATTTATGTGTGAAAGTGATAATCTTTGAAATTTGAAATCTTTGATATCTCGAAATTTGCACATAAATCGATATTTTGATATTTATCATTTCTTAATGCTTTCACTGAGACCAACAAAACTGCGTGATCTTCCAAATTCGCATTTCGATGATTTACCGTTTTCGGCCAATATCTCGAAAACTATTAGGGCCAGAATGCTCGAAATTTTTTTGAAAGAAAGTAATCATTATGTTCTTTTTCAGATTTTTAACACTCGATTGATACATATATTACCCGATGGGGGCGTCATTTTTTCAAAATCCAAGGCAAGGACGCATAGGAGATGTCCTATACGGGAACTATTCACCCAAATGGCACCTGTCGACAAATGATCCGTGTGAACATGTGATATTGGTGGCTCTTGGAAGGCGAAAACCGAAAAGAACGAATTTCATTGATATTTAAAACGATCTGTCAAACAGACAGCGCGTGCATGCGGTTTTTGCTTCGCTTCGAGTCACAAATCAATCACTGATTTGTTTTTCGAGTTTTCCTTTTACTCTATTTTCAGTCTCTCGGAACTCATTACATTCAGTTTTGGCAAATAAACCAGAGTTATTTCTATTACTGTAAAAAGCTAAGTATTTCACATATTTATTTGCTGTCAAAAATGTAAGGAAAAATCATTGATTTGATCCGAACGCCATCTTGCATCAAAGACACAGACTTATCGAACAGGTTTATGTGAAGCTCAGCCACCGCCCCTAACCACCCTTCTCGCAAGCAATTAACGACAGAGCAGAGTACTGCGATGTGTTTAACGTTTTTCTTCTTCTTACACACTAGTCAGAGGTGGGTATGGATCGTAAAGTCCTTTTCATTTACTGGTCGTTTCTGAAATTTTTTAAACTCCAATTGCTTTTGTCTCAACCGCGATCTAGTGCTTAAAGACTAACACAGATGTATACCTAACTGACAGATTTTGCAGATCTTAACTTTTTTTAATGACTTCTGTGAAAAATTAAATCAAATGTGTACTCAAACATTGATTGCTGCGAATTATTATTCATTCCTTCGTTTTTTTTCTGTTCACATATTTAATCTATATTCATTATTACAAGTTTTCCCAGAAAATCGATTGTTTTCATTTCAATCATCTTACTCCCCTTCTTCTGCAGCCGTCTATAAACTGTTGACATATTTCATTTTATTACACAATTTTATTGTTAAATTCCGAATTCCAACCGATGGGGATACTCTGGGATGGAAAATTAATTTCTCCAATTTCATTAACGTCCAAAGTACACTAATTAGGAGGCATTAATATTTTACGATGTGCTAATATGCATTGCCCTCGAAAAATCCCTGTCGAGCCAGTTAACACTCGGATATGAGTGTAAAGGATTTCTTTCCTGTCGTCAGCCAATGTAACCATTTGCTGGTATCCGGCGTTGCTGTCATATGCCTTTCCAACCATTTGTTATGTTTAAATGAGTAGTGAATGTGTGCGTGGGTTGGCGAGACTTTTTGATTAATCAAATGGCATTTATTGTGTTTGTCTATGTGGCTATGTTTAGGGCATTTTGAAAGGGAAAATGATGACGGAAGAGGATATAGCTGTTTGAGCTAAGGGCCATACAATAAAACTGTTTACTTTGGTTATTGTTGGCCCACTACAAATGTTAGTACACAATTGATTAAAGGGATTATAAGCATACTCTTGGGTGCAAAAATTAAATGAACATTATGTCATAGTTAGGAGTGAAATGATTCCCGTTTCCTGTTCGTCTTTAGTGCTGAGAGCTGGGGAAATGGGATCGTTATGCGTAACAAGGTGTCGTGAATTGAAAAGTTTGTAACGAGATGTACTCGCACAGGGGAAATTAAACAAAATTGAATGAATTGAAAAACCCTGGTAATTGATACTGAATTGGAGTTGATGTCGTCGCTATTAATCTTAGCCCAAAAACTGAATGTTTTAAAAAATTCTTCTGTACGTGAATGCATAGAATGCAAGCCCTCAATCCGCACTTAAGTCCTTACCTTAAACGACTATAGACAACGGCGTGAGTTCGCTGAATAAGCTCTGGAGCAGTTGGAATAATAATAATAATAATGGCGGCGCTACAGTCCGAGGTGGACTTGAGCCTAGCTTCTCAGCAACCACTCGTTTTTTTTTGCAGTTTTATTCAAAAAATAATGGTTCTTACATCCCAGACGAAAATACTTAAAACTAGCTTAACTAACTGAACTGTGGGCGCAGTGGCGTAGTGGGTAGGTGCGTCGACTCCTACGCTCGAGGTCGTCGGTTCGAATCTCGGAAAAAACATCAAACATTTTTTCACGGCTCCACCTCTTTCGAGTTACTGAAAATGCTCAAAGAGTATAACTGTCTAGAAAAAGCTTCTCAATCTCGCCGTTCGGAGTCGGTATTGAACCCCTCCGCTCGTAACAGAACAATAGCACGCACAACACGAGTGGTTGCTGAGAAGCTAGGCCCAGGTCTACCTCGGACTGTAGCGCCGCCATTATTATTGTTGTTAATGGCATCAATAGGCCTTTCAAACAAATAAAAAATGTCGATCAAATCTCACACACACTTTTTTTTATTTTAATTCAGAGATAGGAAGCGCTTAATGAAACACCCTTTAGAACCATTCATTGCTTTCGAAATTCTACTATACTTTACAGCTGAGTAATCGATTTAACCACAACGGCAACTTTTCCAAACAGTCCCTATAGCTAACAATCGAAGCGAATATTCATTAAACTCGGTCACATTGAGGGTCTGTCTTAATTCGTTGACTAGACACTGAAAATGTGGAACATATTTCAAACTGCCTTCACAATTTGAAACCAAACCGAACAGCGCAGGGCAATAACCTTTCGGAAGGAAGTGATAACAGTTTTTAACAAACTCCTAAGAACTTCACAGATACACCAAACCTAACGTGAAATGCTAAGCACTGAGGAAGAAAAAGTAAGACCATATTTACATAAATTTAACTTTCTCACGAGATAGCGCTATAAAAACCCCATGCCTACGGCTTGGTTATACAAACCGATGACAAATTTGATATTTTCCTGCGTGCTTCACACCAGACGGGCAATGCCCTGCACAAGGTAAGCGCGAACAAAAGGCAAGACTAACTGAAGACACACACACACACCCCTGCATATGTGTACAGGAATTTATCTGCAGAAAGAAACTAATAAATCAAGTTCCTAGGCCGTAACTCCACCGCATGTAGCGAAATCAATGAAAACACAGCCCCACATATCCCATTCATGGATATTTTCCATCCACCGTGTGTTAGACTAGAGCGGAAAAAGGGTGAAACACAAGAAGGATATACGTTTGTCTTCCCTGACAGCTATTAAAAAGTTAGGTTATGTATGCCAAATGTCAATGAAATTGCAGAATAAAAAAGCACTTAACGGCACTTATGATACTTCATCTCTTCATAATTGCTCGAGTGGAAGTAATATTCCGCTGTATAGTTACCTGAATTATGCACGAAGATTCATGATTTGGTGTCGCTGTTCCGTATTCCCCGCCCGCAAGGCGAATGACAACAATAAACTGGTACAGTCAAAATTTGTCAGACTCATAAAAGTTTTACAACGTTTGACGGCAAAAAATATTCAATCTAACACGACAGTTGCTGAGACTTGGGATAAAATCCTGGGGAAATTTGCTTTGCAAGAATTTCTTTTCTGCTTGTAAATATACACAAACACCGCGTTGCCATACACAAACATACGGTCGCAATCGATGATGGTTGGGAAAAAAAAAAGTAAACGAAACCCGGGAGTCCTGCTATTGGGTCACAATATGTGCACTCAATGGCTGGAGAAAATTGCAAATATAACCACAATTCGAACTGCTTTGCACTGAAAAACCGGCACAGAGTGTTGAGGATCCTTAAAGGATTCACGTGGTCGTTAATTTTTACCTAAAAACACAGAGTTTAAAGGCGAATTAAATTAAAACCCGTACAAGATTAGGTTAATCACGAAAACCGAACCGACACACAAATCCCAACTGAAGAACCCCGAAAGAGAGAGCAACGAATTGGAATGAAACGTGTGGGCATGTGTG
Organism: Myathropa florea; assembly: GCA_930367185.1. NCBI lineage: Eukaryota > Metazoa > Arthropoda > Insecta > Diptera > Syrphidae > Myathropa > Myathropa florea. The sequence goes on along the minus strand of OV884003.1, from coordinate 12,617,852 downwards.
TTGGGTGTAGCTGGCGTTTACGCCTTTAATTTTTGCAAGCTATCTCTCCCCATGTCAGTTTTACGCCAAAATCAAGTTGATTGCAGGATTTCTCGAATATAAACATAACATTTGAGGCCACCATTCAGTAAGTGTGAATTGAAAAATGCAAGGATATATGAAATAAGGATATTGTCTCTCAGATTTCAATTCAGTATTGTTTCTCTTCCTTTCCATACGGCGAAGGACGATGTTTGACAGCTTGCTGTTTTCGTGTCATTTTTGTGCGAATGTCACAGACTGCGCATGCCCCTTAATTTGTTTTCTCTCTTTCCCTGAGAGTCCTTTTTTTTTTTTTTTTTTTTTTTTTTTTTTTTGTCGTAGGTTTTTGTCACACTACACTGGAGCACTCAGACTCAAAACTGGTCCATTGTACTACCAGGCAGCAACCTACTTTTACTGAAATTTCCTGGTCTTCCGAAGGAAGACCAGCAGGCGCTTCTGTGATGAGGAGCCTACATCATCAGCTCTCACCTCATCAGCGCCGAATAACTGCCACCTGATCCGAGCAAAGGCGGGACAATGGCAGAGGAAGTGCTCTGCAGTGTCATCGTCTTCTCCACAGGCGTCACAGAGGGTTTCGTCACTTAGGCCAAGCACACTTAGGTGTTTGGCGAAAGTGTAGTGCCCCGTTAGTACGCCAATAAGTTGTCTGCAGTCTTTTCTGTTAAGAGATAACAAGAAAGCCGCGGATTTCTTACAGACGTTGGGGAGCATGCGCTTGGTCTGTCTACATCCTGGAGAGTCATGCCACCTGCGGTTGTGCTCTCGAAAAGTCCAACCATCGATGGAAGCCCTAACCGAGGACGCGGGCAGTCCCAGCGTAGGTTCAGGTCCTGAGAAAGCCTCATCTGATCCTCGCCTAGCAAGTTCATCAGCGATCTCATTTCCCGTGATCCCGTGGTGCCCGGGAACCCAGACAAGTCTAACCGAATTCAATCTACCGATCAAATTCAGAGAAGACTTGCATTCCTGAACTATTCTGGAAGTGGTTAAAGGGTTGAGCAAGGCCTTAAGCACAGCTTGGCTGTCGCTGCAGACACAAATACTTCGCCCCTTCCACCTATTCTTCACAATATAGCTCGTAGCCATTAGGATCGCATAGGTTTCCGCTTGGAAAACCGACGCGAATTTGCCTAACGAGGTGTGCAGTCTAAAGTTGTCGCTCTCCACGAAGGCACCAGCACCAGATCCTTCACTGGTCTTGGAGCCGTCCGTGAAAATTCGACTACATTCCTTTCCTGGCTCAGATTCTGGCCAGAGCCAGTCCTGAGTACACGGAAAGTCGACTTTGTATGTTCGTCGCAGCAGGAGTACTGGTGTCCGTGCGTCAGACGGCATATCCATAAGACTGGGGTCAAAGGAGATGCGGTGCGCAAGATCATCAAAACTCCAGTGCGAGTTGTACCAATAACCACTTCTTTTTAAACGGAAGATGGCCTTGAGAGTGCACCCCATGATATGAACATCTAGGGGGGGGAGATTCAGCAGGGCATCAAGAGCAGAGCCAGGCGTGCTAGGGAAGGCCCCCATGCAGCCGAGACAGACCGTTCTTTGAAGCTTGGTGAGAGCAGCAGTTACGTATTTACGCGAAAGCTTATTCCACCAAACGACCGATGCATAGGAGAGAAGGGGTCTAATCATAGCCGTGTAGATCCAAACGGATCTTTTTGGTGATAGACCCCAGGTTTTGCCGAAAATTCCTTTACACTGCCAGAAAACTGACAGTGCCTTCGCAATTTTCGTTTCAATGTGTTTTTTCCACAGAAGCTTCCTATCTAGAATGACACCCAGATACTTAGCTTCATCGGAAAAGCGGATAGTGACACCTTTTAGTACCAGTTGAGTCAAACCAGTCAATTTCCTCCTCCTCGTAAAGAGGACAACCTCGGTTTTAAGAGGGTTGACTGAAAGCCCATTTCTGGTACACCAATCGTCGATCACGTCTAGAGCTGCCTGCCCTTTTGAACACACATCCGCTAGGCATGATCCGACAGACAGAACAGCTACATCATCCGCATAGGCCTGGGCGTAGATGTTGGAACCATTAAGAGCATCGAGCAGAGAGTCAACCAGCATGCACCATAGCAGAGGAGACAAGACACCACCCTGCGGGCAGCCCCTGTTTACCCCCGCCATAACATACTGGCCACAGTCCGCGTCCGCAATAATAGTTCTGTTCATCAGCATTGCTTTAATCCAAAGCACTAATGATTCATCTACACCGTGTTCTCTGGCCGAGTTGCACATGCCATCAAAAGTCGCATTGTCAAAAGCACCCTCTATATCAATGAAAATGCCCAGCGCGTACTCTTTCCTGTCGAGTGCACATTCAATTCTGCCAACGAGATTTTGAAGCGCAGTCTCGCAAGATTTTCCGCGCTGATAGGCATGTTGCATTTGAGACAGAGGATGAAATCGCAACGCGGTTTTGCGCACATGAAGCTCAACCAGCCTTTCCATGCTTTTCAGCAGGAAAGAGGTTAGACTGATAGGTCTAAAGTTCTTGGCGAGTGAGTAGTCCCCCTTACCGATCTTTGGTATGAAGGCTACCCTAACTGTACGCCAAGGGGTCGGGATATAGGCGAGTGCCAGGCTGGCTGTGAAGATTCTTTTCAGAACCGGCAGCAACTTGTCTATACCTTTTTGCAACAAGGCTGGATATATGCCATCGGTACCAGGCGACTTGAAACCATCGAAGGACGCGACTGCGTATTTGATAGCTTCATCTGTCACCACGAGCGATGAAACAAACCAGCATCGTCGTGTTACATTTATCAGCTCATCCTCACTTCCAGGGATAGGAAATGGTTTTGAGCCGGTTGTAATCCGGTTACCTGGAAAATGAGTCTCTAGCATGAGACTAAGCGTTTCAGCTTTTGACTCAGTGTAGGTACCGTCTGGTCTTCTGAGTGTTTCCAGCTTGGTTGGTTTGTCCCTTTTAAGAACTTTAACCAGTCTGCTGGTTTCACCGAGTGTTTCGATCTTTCCACAAAAATCCCTATAGGAGGCACTTTTCGATATCCGAATTAACCTCTTATATTCTTTTTGTTTTGATCGGTACAGGTTCCAGTCCTCTTCCAAGTCGGTCTTGAGAGATCTGTTTAGAAGTTTCCTGGTTTCCTTGCGAATTGTCTGCAGTTCTGCGTTCCACCATGGAACAGGTGATCTGCAGGGGGTATTTCTAGCTGGACACGTCAGTTCAAAACATTTGGTTAGAGTGTTGTTCAAGTCTAGAACGGCTTTCTCTACCTTCTGTCTCGTTCTGAGCTTAGGGAGAGGTTCAATACGATTATCTAGCTCATCCCTAAACTGTATCCAGTTGGTTTTTCTTGGATTCCTCCTCTTCAGCAAAGTTGTGGTTTCGCATTCGATTCGGAATTCAATGTACCTATGGTCTGACAGGGACACTTCCGACAGAACCCTCCAGTCTGTAATCTCCTTAATGTATCTGTTGGATAACGTTAAGTCGATTACTTCCTGTCTCCTTGTCGTAACAAAAGTTGGTTGGGAGCCAACATTGTTGATGTCCAAATCAGACGATAGTAAGAAATTCAGAAGATCATTCCCTCTCTTGTTGCATTTGCTGCTGCCCCAGAAGGTATTCTGAGCATTAGCATCACAGCAGATGATTAGGCCTAATTTTCTGATTTCACAGTACTCTACGAGTTCCGATACCGCTCTTGGTGGTGGCGGCAGAACAGAATCGTAGGGGAAGTAAGCTGACGCTACGACGAAATTACGCCACATTCCATTCGCTTCGTAGCTTACAACTGCAGCAACCAAGTCTTGTCCACAGAACTGTACAAGCTTGGTTGCTGAGAGAAATTTCGGCACAATGAGACAAGTTCTCGGTCTTTCAGACCGCTCGTCATAAAGTGGTGAGAAACCTCGCAAGCCACCAAGACCACAGATGCGATTTTTCCACACCCATGGTTCTTGAATGGATGCGATATGTAGTTTTGTCTTCACCATGGAAAGTCTGCTACATAGGAGGGCAGTAGCATCCTTGGAATGGTGAAGGTTGATCTGGGTAAAAATTATTTTGATGTTTACCGTGGTTTTCGTCCATTATCCGCACTACTTGGAAATGAAGTGGAAATTAATCCTTCCAAGATGCAGATAGGGACGGGAGTCATACCTAGAACGGATGGTCTCAACCGAAGTTTCGTCTAGACCCACAACGAGAGAAGAACCGTCCTTATTTTCCCGGTTCTTACTCTCCCTATGAGAGTAGATTTTCCACTTCTTGGTTTCGAGGCCAGGGTTCTGGATATGTAATCGCGCCAGCACATCTGCCGTTTTCCTGAGTTGCCCCGGAATCCAGCAGACAGCGCGCGTCAGTTTTGGCGGCCTGAAAACCTCAAAAGCTGTGGTTCCCAGGGGGGGGATTTTCGGCACAGATTTGCTCAGCCATTCAAGGGTTTGCTGGGTGGAGCACTTCAACACAAAGGTTCCGTTTTCCAAACCACAGCCCTCCACTTGAAAGCAAGCATTCTCTGCCGTAGCTAGCTCCCACAGTTGATCTTCGCAGTGTTTGCACTCCGCGTCGGTCATACTGTCATCATTGCCAGCTTTTCCAATTCGGAGCGCCAAAGAGGAGATAGCAGCTCTTTTGTAGGGCCGCAATTCTCGCTCCTTGCGCTCGGTTTTTTCCTTCTTCCTCTTCGCGGTTTCGCCTGCATCGGCCAATTTCCATCCACTGGAGCTACAACCTTTGCTGGTTGAAGCACCTGCTTCATTTGGATCTTGCGCGCAGGAGGAGTCGCCAACAGGAGTTGGGATACCTCTGTTGATGGATCTTCCCGCGTCATTCAACCTCCGTCCGCCAGAGCTGCGTCCTTTGAGGGTTGCAGCACTAGTTTCATCCGGACGTTGTGCGCGGGGAGAGCCATCAGCAGAGGGATCAGGAAAGCTAGAGACCTTCTTCCTCTTGATCCTGTTCGAGTCAGCAGAAGTGGAGGTAGCGTTGGCTCCAATAGACTGATCGGTTTCGGTTGGAGTTACCTCTGCCGACCTGTTTCTCTTTGCCGTCGCCACCAAGGGGGTGCGACTCTCAGCACTTGCGCCTTCAACCTCCTCCGGAGTTTCTTTGCGCCGTGCGATTGTCGCTAGCCTTTTTCTCCTCTTCTTTTGACTCTTAGTCAGGAGCCCTTCAGAGGCTGCCTCGTTTGGAGCCCGTTCAACCTGTTCGGCATTCCGGGTCGTACCATCAGAAGCAACACTCTGATCAGCCACTTGACTATGTGGTTGGAGATTAAGCGTATCAGGCAGAGCCTCTCCGCTACATTCTCCAACTTTCCAACTCAGTCTATCGAACTTGTCGTAGAGTGAGTGGCAGGAATCTTCGGATTGGGTACCAGCGATTCCATGGTCAGCGCCCCGGGGGGCGGAGGGGGGGGGTAGTATGATGGTTGGGGCCTCCAGAATCCTTGCCCCAGCCGTAGTCGAGAAGACTACGGGTGGATTTTCGCTGTCGCGAGTACCACCTGGAGTAGTTTCCAATCTTTGTTTGTCCGTCATACTTGTTTTAACTTGTTTATCGTCAAAGTCAAGACGTTTCTGGCTTTTGGTTCGATGTCTCACCTGGGATCTTTGGAACCGAGGTTCTTTGACTCTTAAGCCCTCCCGCCACGTCAAGGCAACCAGAAAGGGAGAGAGTCCTTACTTATGGAGTGGTTGTTGTTGTTGTAGCGTGAATATATGAATATTGGTTGGGATCATTTCCTCCACCTCAAGTGAGGGTTTGAATTGTTTTTGTTTAAGAGGCGAGGGTTGCTTTTATTCGCACCTTAATGCAAGCCCAAGCGTGAGTGGCTCACAGCGGTGTACAAAATTGATTAAATGCATTAGACGGCTGTGCTAGATAATTTAACACGGTACGTGGCTTGGGTGGTGGATAGTGCTTTGATACACTAGCATCCATGCACAGGCATGAAGATATGCACAGCGAAGTTGAAGGGTTGAATTAGCTACTTTGTAAGGACTCGCTGTAGTGTAGACCTGATTGTTATCTTTAGAAATTTGATAATCTCCCAAGATGGGATGTTTTGATAGTCACTCCCTGTTAATGCGATTTTGTTCATTATTTCAAGTCTATCAAGAAATGAACAATCGACGAGTAGATGATCTATGGTTTCCTTAATTTGTTCACAGTGTCTGTAGTTTTCTGTGTACAGGTGGAAGTTGCAGGGGACAATAAGTGGTCCACACAGTAACCTAAGCCCAGGTTCGTTGAGCATTTAAGCATCTACAGCACTTTTAAAATTTTTTTCATAAGTTTTTTGGAATAAATAGACCCTTCTTATTGTTCCAGAACTAGAAGGAAAATTCGATTCTTCAGTTTTTTTGAATGCTGTTTTGTATCCATATAAGTGAAACCGTAGAGAAAAAAATGTCGGTAATGGGTATTTTCGTACCAAATTTGGCTTGCATGTCAGTCTTTTCGTTACCCTCATGGCTTCTGTGTTCTATAAACCCAAATCAGTTTTACCATATATCATATTTTAGTTCTTTTTTTTTTGAGGATTTTTGAAACTCTACTGAAGCACGCAGACTCAAAACTGGTCCATTGTACTGCCAGGTAGCAACCTACTCCACTGCCGTTAATTTGATCCCAACGGCATGGTGCCTTGACCAGATTCGATTTCCCAGGGATTCGAACCCCTCTAACTTGGGGCTTATTTAATTTTTATTCAATTATCACATATTTTGATACTTGATTTCGATTTATTTTCATTTACATTTATTTGTAGTTGACCACAGCATTTATTAAGGAAATTGTTTTACAGATAATCAGCCGTAAATGAATTTAAATTGAAAAACTTTTCAATGCTTTAGGTTTCCAATTGAAAAATATACCAAATTTATGTTTCTCGCCAAAGGATGGAAAACATTTTCTTTAATAATTTACTCAATGCCATGCGATCTAAACTTTAACGTAATGAAAAATGAAAATGCAGTTTTGCCATTTTTCCAAGTACCTACTTGTAGTTTTGATTATTTATTTTTTATTTATTTATCAGTCCCATACATTTGAGTTGAAATTTCTGTTTAAAAATACGAAGGAATTGGAATTTTAAAAATACAGCTACACAAAAATTTTCTGTAAAATAATAACACAATTAACTCGTATTTTTCGTTGCAAATGGGTGAATTTTTCGTTGAAGTGAATTTAATGATTACAAAGTATTGTGAAATGATTTACTTGATATTTAATAGATGAAGGATATCAGAATGGGAAGCAAATTGATGAGAGAAGCGTAAAAAAAGGTGAGATTTTGTAACGAGAGTGACTTGGTTGTTTATTTGAAAACAATGTCGCATGAAATTAAGGAAGGAATTATGATTTAGCATTTTTTTATTTATAAAATTTGTTAATTGTTTTATTTAATAGTGATTTTATAAATAATATAAATGGTACAAACAGTTTAAGTTTGTAATTCGATCTGAGACCTGAAACACATGAGTGTCAACTTTCTTTTGACGCTCATTGTATGTGTTTGTTTAATGTGTTTATTTTTATCAATAAATACGGCTCTTATGATCTTGGAAGACATGATGTTTTCTAAAACGATTATCTTGATAATAAGAAAGAATTTAAAATGATGATGAGAAAATGATTCCAAACGGAATGGGAATTAATTTGCGAATAGGGATGCAGTACAGTTCTGACAAAAATCGATGTCTAAAAACATCGGTATTAACAACGATACATCGATGGTTTTCCGATGTTTTATTTATCTTCTTCATCAAACAACAAAACGCACTGTATTTAAACAACAAAATATACTAGTCTTACCAGTTTTAACCTAAAAACATTTCCTGCCTTCCATTTCGTTGATGATTAGATTTTTACTTTGTAGCACTATTTTATCAGGCCAACAAAGTGAGGTTGGAGGATCCTACGGTGCGGGATTAGGGTTCCCGAGCGGCCCCTTTATGCACGTTTATGAGCGAGTCGCTTGCTGCAAGACCCACACTCGTATCCCAGCAGCCCAGCCCTTGGCAGTAGTTTGGCTGTTGACACAAAGTCTGCTATGTTTACGCGTCAAGCGAATACATGCCGAAACATGAATGCTCTCCGATTTGCCATCGACCCACCGTTCCGTAGGAGTTGGATACCCAGACTCCTTGAGGGTTGCTCGATGCCCAGGGTGTACCACTTGGAGGTTCGGAGTAGGATGTTAGACTAGAAAAGGCTAAAATGGTTACATTTTATTGCGCATCTCTAGCTTTTTTACACAAAAACAAATGTTTTGCAAATATCGATGTATCGTTTGCATCCCAATTTGCGAAGCGTAATGAAGAAGGATTTCAGTGCGCGCCGTGACGTAGTGGGTAAGTGCGTCGACTCCTACGCTCGATGTTGTCGGTTCGATTCCCGAAAAAAACACCTACAATTTTTTTACGGCTCCACCTCTCTCGAATCACTGACAATGCTCAAAGAGTATTGTCTAGTAAAAGCTTCTCAATCTCGCCGTTCGGAGTCGGCATTAAACTGTAGGTCCCTTCCACTCGTGAGAGAACAATAGCACGCACAACACGAGTGGTTGTTGAGAAGCTAGGCCCAGGTTTACCTAGGACTGTAGCGCCACCATTGATGTTGTTTTGTTTGTTACTCACCAAAAAATGTGTGCCTTCGGTCTATTTCAATTGAATGCACCATTGCCAGTTAGGTGTGACATCAATACAAGCAATGACTAGCCTCGCCTTTAGGCCTTCAAGAAGGAAGCTTTAAATCGCTGTTCCTGAATTAATTTCATTTCCTTCCTTAAAAAGAAAGAAACTTTATTGCGTATGTCTTCCTTTGAAGGAATACGTGCTACATTCTCTCATCAATTCTTGATGCAAATAAATCAAAGATGCTCGTCTGCAAATTACTGAAGATCAATTTTGGAAATCGGAATCTATTAAATCAAATCATCATACCTGCAAGCCACCTAATAAACCGATGGGATTTAGAGTCAATAAATTCCTTTCATTGGCAAATTTGATTTCTACTAAGCAAATTTGAGCAAACCATGGAAGCTTTGATCAAAATAGTTCAGTGACTCTGGCCAGAATTGTAGAATCCACACTCTCATCTCATCTCGTCAATTTCAACACTAAACCCCCTCCCACCACTATCATTTCAAATTCAATTCCATTCAAAACGAGAATAAAGTGCTGTTTTCCCACAAACTCTAAGCCACAAAATTTGATTATTGCACATTTCCCTTTCCTCCACTGCAATCGTACATTCAGACAGATCCTGGAAAGACCATAAAATCATACCAGGCACTGAAAAACATCATAAAGAGGTCTCATACCATATCACCAACTACTACCGCCACCAGATGTGAGCATAAGAATAGCACTAGACTCAATACGCACGATGGAAGCTGGAGGCCGACAAGTGGGTGTCGGATGTCGAGTTATCAAGAATTAATTAAGAAAACTTTGTTTTTTCCAAGTGCAAAGTTTTCAATTTGTACTCGCTCGTTCTCTGTGCACGAATATCTCTCGGTACAGGCAGGAAGACTTAGCAATCTTCCTACGCCCGCCGACGTTCGGGGTTCGAGTGTGGTACATTCATCCACACGTACATATATGGAAATGTATGCGCCTGTGTCATCGGTGTTCCTTTTGAACTTGGCTCGGCAGAGTGGAAAGTTTTTTGGGTTTTCATTTTCAATTATATCGAGGATTTGTTTCTCCATTTTACTACTTCTTCGTCTCGAAAAAGTACGTATACGTCTCTGCATGGATCTGCATATACTTTCCAATAACAAAGGAGATACAAATGTGTACATATGTTCACGTGTACATATGAAGATGGAACCGTCACACACGAAAATCACGAAGAGTTTTGGAATTTAATTAGGAAACTTGGCCTATTTGTATCCCAACATTCTGAAAGCGTATCTATTACGTACATAAACTATTACGCCCAAATCTACTGCTACGCCCCAACACTAAAGAGGACGGAGGGCCTCCCCTCTGGAAAGGTAATTTCGAACCTTAATGAAGGACTCTCAGGAAAGTTTCTTTGTTCTAATCCAGTCGAGCTCAGGAGCAATATTAAAAAGGGATTTGCTACATAACCTAATTTCGCCCGTTCACCCAAAACCATTGTGATTAACACCTCTAAAGCCAGCAAACATTTTCCATTAACCGTTTTGCGAGAGAGAGAGCGAAGTGACTGCCATTTTTATCATCGTCACCATCATCATCGCCGTCCTCCTCGATTCATTTTGCAATCCCTCAATGTTTAACAAAATAAACAATTGATTGAATAATTATGCAAATTTTGCAACGAAAGCTTACACAGGATGTTCGCAGCGAAGACGACATGAGTGGAGTCGTCACATCATTCTCGCTGTGGGGATTTGCATTTACGCGACGATGTGCTGTGTATGTATGCACACGCATGTGTATGTACATCATTTAGCGGATATCCCTTTTCGACCCGTTAAGGGGCTTTCAAAATTCAGATTCAATCAACTGTTGTCGCCCGGAACCCCGCATCCCATTCCAATCATATTGTTGCATATTATACACGAAACACGATCCTAGGGCCACGATAGAGGATGAGTATTCTTTTGTGAAGGGACTTCGTGCTTTTATCCAGTGTTTATCTCTTAATCGATTGTGCGACAAGGTGAAGAGTTTCTTTTCACCATTTGATGATTGTCTGGATGCGGGTGAATGACGTGAATGGGGAATGAGGCGTTGAGCGGGTGAGCGGGTGAGCGGGCGAAATAGTCAACAATTTTCACGTTGATCCAAGATGGATTGACACTTTATGGTTGTGCTCTGCTTTCGACTTCAAAGGATTTTCACAGCGTGCCAGCGGGAAAAGTTTACTTTGTAAATTCGCTTTTAATACATTTTGTAGCGGTAAATCAGGATTTTGATTAGCATAAAGGAATGAGAAGGACGCAGACGAAATGGTTTTACTTTGTTCGTCAAGGAAGTGAGTGTAAAGTGATTATGCTGGAAAATGCGAAGATTGATGGATGAATAAGATGGGATTTTGTAGATTCCTCAAGTGTTGCTGCGGGGAGTGGGGGACGTATTGATATTTTTATCCTGATGGGATAATGATTACCAGTGTGAAGATGATTTACATACCATGAATGAAGAGTCTTCGTATTGGATTAGTGTCTTTTAAAACATAAATGTATGTATTATGTACATTCAATTTGCATTCATCTAACGTTGGGCTTATCAAAACGGAGACTTTCTTTCCTCAGATCAAGAGATAAGAGGGGAAGACTCTAGGAGTGTTTAGGTGGGATTTTATTTCTTTTGAAACTACTTTTTCGGTCCTCCACTCTCTGACCGCATATTTCTTTTTTTTAAGTCAATGATAACGTTAGTCTTTACATATTAATTAAGTTTAGAAGTATCGACAGAGACGTAGTGGCCGCCGTAGAGTAGTGAGTAGTGGAAAAATGTGTCGACTCTTACATCGAAGGTCCGTGGTTCGAATCCGCACAAACACACCGACTTCCATACTTATTGCAGCACCTCTCTCAAGTTACTGACAGCACTCAGCTTAGAACAGCTTCTCAAACTTAGCCATTCGAACCCGGTTCAACTCGGTTTGGATGTAACTCGGTTTAAACCGATTTATGAACTCGAGTTGACACATCACTGACGACTAGATACTAAATTCAACTTGGACAACAACAATTCAGTACAGAGATCGAACGCAGAATCACTCTCTCTATACATTGTCTACTTGGGCTATCAAATTGAATTGAATAATAGAAGCATTGCCTCGTAAAGCCAACCAGCTCCTGCTAAAACACTTACTTCCTCATCAGTCGAGAAAGCTGTTGGTTTATTGAAAAGTCAATTGATGTGTGTACTAGATTTTCCAAGTTATTTTCTATTGGGTATGGACATCATCCAGGTAATGGTTTCTAAGGTTTACAATTCTTATGACTTCTGCTGGTGCTTGTGGTGTTGGGGTGGTAAACTTAAATGGAAAGCATTCTACTTCCTGGAACTGGGATGTAGTTTTGTTCTTACGATCTTTGGCCCCGATTGCGTTATGGCTGTTCGAAGTAGAAGAAGACAATTGCACTGGCGTCAAGAAGATGTCAAATTATACAAGCTCAACACCGCACGGTTGCAGTGAAAAACATAGAACATAGAACATAGTAAATTCTTATCAAGGGACGACTTTAAAGCAATCTACAGATTTATTCAAGCGGTGAGTTGAAGAAATGTTCCCCACATATGTACGAAATTAATGAATCTTTAACTATCAAGCAAAAGAAAACAGAAAAACAAATAAATGGGGATCACGATGTGTCTGGCAATCAAGAGAGTACACACGAAGTGGCGCAATTAACTGTCAGAGGAAATGATACAGGTGGAGCTCAATTATCATGGCAATTCCCGGCTGCCAGTGGATTATTGACCCGCTAACCCACTATTGCTTCACTTCGACTACTTAGGTATTCAAACCGCTTATTGCAGCGTACTTATTACTCATCGCCGATGGATAAATCGCCTTCTGTGGTAACATGCATATGTACTTAACTGTTTACTTGTGGATAGACACACTTATGTGTTATTGTTGCCACAACAATTGCATTTGAAGACCCTTGAAGTGAAAATGAAATCGATAATGTTTTGGGTACACTACCCTAAATTGACCAACCTGTGTTGAGTGGAAATCAACATTTATATGTGTACTATATGTAAGGTATAGATGCACCTGATATATATCTATAGAAAAATTTGAATAAAGTTACTTCTATATCCATGCACGACACGACTGGATGGCTCATTCGGTTAAGTATCTGCCCCAAGTTCGAGGGGTCCCAAATTAAAAGCCCAGAGAAATCGAATCTGGTCCAGTCACCATTTGCCGTTGCGATCAAATTAACGGCACTGGAGTAGGTTGCTACCTGGCAGTACAATGTACCAGTTTTGACTCTGAGTGCTCCAGTAGTGCTTCAAAAATCCTCCGAAAAAAAAGTGCGATGAATCCAACACTCAAAGTCTGGGTTAGATTCCCGAAAAAACACCAAACATTTTTTCACGGCTCTTTCGAGTCACTGACAATGCTCGAAAGAATATAACTGTCTAGCAAAAACTTCTCAATCTCGCCGTTCGGAGTAGGCGTTAAACTGTAGGTCCCCTCCACTCGTGAGAGAACAATAGCACGCACAACACGATTGGCTGCTGAGAAGCTAGGCCCAGGTCCACCCCGGACTGTAGCACCGCCATTATTATATTATTATCATGTTGCGATACCGAGCAACTTAAGGAACAATGGTCCGATGTTACGTTCTGAATGTTGTAAATGCATTTGTTTTCAACAATCACTCGTGGATTTTCTAAGTCCAAAATTTGAAAATGTTGATGATTAACAAAGACAAAAATGGGCTGATGTTTAAAAAATTCGCTTAGCAATGCAAAGGCTTTGTTCTTTACCCAAGTGTAGCACTCGACTTTTAAGAAACATGCACTAGACTGTTTCTCTTTTTCCTTTTCTTCCGCAATTCTTTGCAGTACAAAACGGCGCAAAACTCAAGTCTTCCGAGACACCCTTTACAGACATGAAACTAAGGAATGAAATTTGGTTAAGATGCAAACGTTTCTTTTTGCAAATAAACAGACTTAAAGTAAACCGTCGGTTGTATTTATCTCGTGATTTTGTCGCACTCACAGTTGTTGTTTCCATTGTCCTTTTGCATTTCATTTTGGCATCAGCATAAGATTACCATGCCAATCGATTGCAACCACACACAACCGTACCAAGTAACATCAATCGCAATGATCCTTCCCTCCACCCAGCCATGGATCCATTCAACCATCCATCCATCCAGTCATCCATTCAGTCATCTAGTACGTGGCCTTATCTCTTAGATCGTAAAATTGAATTCATTTACAAGGATTTACATATTCAATCAAAGTGTGAAATAATATGCAAATTTTCCTTGGCGTTGTGGTGCGTGCATAGTGTGTATCTGCACATACTAGTTGGATTGAAAGTTTCCGCACACAGATGACAGGAAAGGAAGGAAAGTAACCCAACTATGCGGAGATCCATGTTCACACTTGAAAGCGCACACACAGCGTACCTGAAACTCAATTTTTGCAGTCTGGCTGTGACAGCCACGTTAGGATGGCTGGGTGGCGGGGTCTTGATTTGGTTGCCCTATGGGAATGGGCAATCAGGAGTGGACTCATCACGGACTTTCTGTAGTCGCGACAAAAGGATCCTTAGATCCAAAATAATTACCTCGCTGTGAGCTGTGACCCAGAATGAAAGCAGACATTGCATGTGTGGGGGTGTGTGGGGTTTTTGAAATTTCTGATGGATGGCGATTTGGGTTGGGAATACAGAGAAACGAAAGAAAGTCCTGTCGTGGGATAGGGCGATAGGAAATTACCCTTTTCCGGTGAACTCAATTCGTTGCTGATGATTTAAGATTGCCGGAAAACTTCGGTCACATACTTACGTGCTGCGTGATGCGTCAACCAATTTTATTTTCGGGTTATGTAACGTAAAACTTTTGAATGCCAAATGGGAAGATGGTTCACGTCATAGTCGTTTTAAGCACTAGGTTCGAATACGTCCGGCGACAGTAATTTCGCTGTTTATTACTCACAATAGTGACCGCATAGCATTGTAGTGAGTATGATGGCTCCTACGCTGAAAGTTCATGGTTCGATCTCGGACACATCAAAAATTATTTCTACGGAACCACCTCTCTCAAGTCACTGACAATGCTGAGAGAGTATATCTGTCAAGTAAAGGCTTCTCACACGACTGGATGGCGCAGTTGGTTAAGTGCCTGCCCCAATATTGGGGGTCCCAGGTTTGAATCCCAGTAAAATCGAATCTAGTCCAGTCAGCATTTGGCGTTGGGATCAAATTAACGGCACTGGAATAGGTTGCTAGCTGGCAGTATAATGGACCAGTTTTGAGTCTGAGTGCTCCAGTAGTGTTTCAAAAAACCTCCGAAAAAAAAGAATTCTCAAACTTCGCCGTTTGAAGTCTGCATCGAACTGTTGGGCCTCTCCCCCTGAGAGTGAAGAACGCAACAACGCTGTACAAACCCAAGTCCATTCCGAACTGTGACGTCACATCAAAAAGAAGTAAAATAGTCTCGAATTTGCCTGCCTTTTGAGGCCCAGAAGGTATGGGCCTACGACTTCGTATGCCTTCCTAGTTGAATGATCAAAATGTGTTCAGATTCGCTTAAACATGCACCAATAACAAAATTAAAGTATTTATTTGTATACCTAAGTGTATAGCGAATCAAATAAAGTAGAAAAGCCACCAGTACAAAAATCTGCTCAATTTAAGTCAAGAAAAAAAAATAAAAACTGAAATATTCTGAAATTCCATTTCCATTATCCCTTTGCATATTCGATGGAGTCTGGACCGTGAGGAATCTGAGTTCAATCTTTTACTTGGCGGTGGACTCACCATCCTTCCATTCAGCCATCCACCGCCAGTATTTGGTTTAGGGGCCATTTAGAGTGCTCCTATCCCCACCAGGGTTCAAGTATTTCTTCGGGATTATTTAAATTACTCGGCCATCGAAATGAATTGTAAACGAGCCTGCAGTACAAAATGTTTTTTGATGTGTCCTTTTTCTGTTTTGGTTTTCCCTCTCTCTCGCTTTTCTTTTTTTTTTGTTTTTGGTTAAAAGGATGAAAATACTTTTCGCTTGGGTGGCAATGTAGCTGCAGGGCGGTATGCGCTGTGAAAGGACACTCGTATAGGAATGCCCTCTAAGGGGCATAAATGGATGGTGTATGATTCGCAACTCACTCCACATTCTTTCATTTCGATTTTCTAATGCCAACTGAATTCAAATAGAATTCCTTATTTCCTCTTTTGGTTTTGGTTGTGGTCAGTGGTAAACCTAGTTTTGGTTTCGGTGTTACTTGGGGCAATTGATCGGGAGATTGTTTGGTTAACATAGATAATTCTTTTAATTTTCAACCATGTAAACAGTTGTTTGTTCAAAATATGGTTGCACACTGTGTTTGATATTATGGGGCAAAGGAAAATGATTATCCGAACTAATGTTGGTGTTCACATGGATGCGTACACGTACTTTCTTCCACTGTTTAATTGGTATTGTGATTACAACTCCTCCTTTCAAAGTTTTCGAAGTGGACTAAAAATACTAAACAAACTATTGCTACTTAATTTGGGAAACTAAAGATAGATTTCTGGTTTGGGTAGACTTATTTCAACAGAAATTAATTTGGAAATATTTAATCAAGCTAGCCCCCGGATGGCTATTTCAAAACTCTTCTACATAAAATTATGCTCTCATAGAATATGTCCTTTACGAAATTGTTTTTACAGCGTAGTGCGTTGCATGTTGTTTGCCAGATTTTGAGTCAAATGTTTTATACAGGGTTTTTTTAACTATGACTTGACAAATTCGACTTTTCAATGTGAACGCACCCTTAAGCCAATGATCAAACATTCAGTAAAACAACATTTTCAAGATGTTGATGTTCAAAAACGCAGAAAGATTACAAATACAGTCGACTTCCTCTAAGTCAAACTCCCTCTAAGTCGAATTTCCTCCTAACTCGAATTTTTTCGTCATATTTATTTTGGCATTACCCTCATTTTGCATACAAAAACTGGTTGAACTCCCGCTAACTCGAATTAATTTTGAAATCCGTGAAAATTCGACTTAGAGGGAGTCGACTGTAATTACAATTTTTTACCAAAAAAAATTCTAAGTCGGTGATATCAACTTCAAGAGCTTTAACACCAGATATTGTTCGTAATTCCCATCCCAGTAGACAAGCAATTCATAGCCCAATGATCAAACTTAAGTCTAAATTTTCGCTGGTGGATGTTCACATGCCAGTGAGACATGTTAGTCAAAGTGCCGTGAATATTGCTCCCGTTCAAGGGTACGTCGCAAACGAACCAAAATAGTCGACTCCACTTGTTGAAGTTACATCTGTCAAATTGGCTGTCATTTATTCAGCCTGTTTTGTCAAATCACCATGGAAGGACATAGCGTTCAGCAACGCGTCCAAATGATGAAATTATAACAATAATATAATAATACTGGCGGCGCTACAGTCCGAGTTGGACCTGGGCTAGCTTCTCAGCAACCAATCGTATTGTGTGTGCCATTGTTCTCTCACGAGTAGAGGGGACCTACAGTTTAATGTCGACTTCGAACGGCGAGATTGAGAAGCCTTTTCTAGACAGTTATACTCTTTGAGCATTATCAGTGACACGAAAGAAATTTTAGATGATTTTTCGGAAATCGAACCGACAACATCAACGGCGCCCAAATGATGAAATTGTTTTATCAAAATGGGTGTTCTGTTCGGGCAACGTTCCGACCACTTTACAGTCGCTGTAATCTTCATACCGAGAGCACTATTCGCAGTGTGGTGGATAAATTTGAGTCCAGTGGTTCAGTTAACGATAAACCAATACGCGTACCGTACGTCGACGAAACGCAAGATCTACCGAAAACAGAAAACATCGCCGCTGTCCGTGAGAGTGCTCAGGAGAATCCGAGGCAGTCGATTTCGCGTCACGCACAAGAATTCGGCCTTTCGCAGACCACAACAAAATTCAACTGACCAAGGAGCTGAAGGTAAACGACCATAAACAAAGCCGTGTGTTCGCTGAACGGGCTATGAAGCTGTTGGAAACTGACCCTTATTTTCACCAAAAAATCACATTCAAAAATGGGGCCCATTTCTGGGAAGATACCAAACTACATGAAATCCAACAGCGTCCTATGCATCCCGAAAAAATCACTGTTTAGTCTGGATTTTTGATACATCTTAAATAGTGGCCGAACACAGCATGAAATTATGTGTGAAAATGAAAATTGTTCTCATTTTAAATCTTAGATATCTCAAAATATCAACATAAATCGATATTTTGAAATTTATCATTTCTTAATGATTACATTGATGTCTTCAAAACTGCGTTTTCAGATCTTCAAAATTCGCATGTCGATGACTGACCGTTTTTGGCCAATATCTCCAAAACCATTAGGTCCAGAATACTCGCAATGGTTTTAAATGAAAGTACTCAATGAAGCCAAGTTTTTGAGATTTTTTCAGATTTTTAAATACTTTGGTTTAGAAATGGCAAAGGGGGACGTATTTAAAACAATTTTGGAGCTCCATATTTTCCAAACGGTATTTTGGATAAAAAAGTGTTGAAAGAAACCTCCACCTCATTTCAAAAGATCTGTCGATTGATATATATCTCGATGGGGTGCGACAATTTTTCAAAATTAATGTCAACTTCACCTGTACTGGAGCCACCCCCAAATGGCTCCACTTTTTTAAATCGCTGCATAGGCAACGACATCTAGGTCTGAAGTTCCTAATTCCAAAATTTCATTCCGATATCTTTATAAACTTCGGAGATAAAAAAGTGTGACAGACACGACGGACGGACGGACACACCGAAATTATAAATGTTCCGTTTTTGTAGACGGAACCTTAAAAACCGACCCCCTTTTTTTGGAGGATTTTTGAAACATTACTGGATCAATCAGACTCAAAACTGAGTCCATTGAACTACCTGGTAGCAAACTACTCCAGTGCCGTTAATTTGATCCCAACGGCAAATGGTGACTGAACGAGATTCGATTTCACTGGGATTCGGACTTGAGACCCCTCGAAAATGGGGCAGGGACTTAACCAACTGCGCCATCCAGTCGTTTTAAGCAACCCTCTTATAACATACGATGTCTTCAGCCACAATATTTCATGCTACGGATTTTAATTTTCACTTCATTTTTTTTCATTTAATTTTTAGGGGTCGCGGGGGCAATGCACGCACGAGGGATCTCCATGCCACTCGATCCTCCGCCATCGACTCTAACTTATCAGGAGCTATGCTCGGATTTTAATTTGAAAACCTAAAAATCGTGTATTTTAATTAGAATAGTATAAAAAATACACAAAACACTTCAAATTAATTTATTTATAGTTGAAATACGTATATCCCATCTTCCGTAACAATTACATGTCTTGAAATTTTATAAATAAATTTTAAGACAACTTGGCAAACAAAAACATAATTCCCAAGTACTGTACGACTTGCACACGCAACTGTGAATTGTGTTTCTCTTTTCATTCCACATTACGTTCCACAAAAACCAGCTGTCAGTTTCACATGATTTCGTATTTGTGTTCAACTACCTATTCTTTTTAGGAATTTTTCTACTTATTTTATGATTTGCTTTAAATTTTATATGACGTGTGTGTGCTTTTGTTGATATAAACAAATACGTAAATAGAAAGAGAAAACAAATGAGACAGTTAACAACAGAAATCAACTAATTTAACTGACAAACACAAGAAGCAACTGCTGCAATACTTACTTATTTGGTTCCATCTTTACGATATTTGCGCAAGAAATACTCCATTTCTCGAATTATCTGTGTATAAATATCAATAAAGGATTTAATGTTCATTATGCATAAATCTGAGTGAATGCAATTGTATGAGAAACCAATAAGTACATGCAACTCAACTCAGGAAGAAATTGCTTTCCGAGGTTTTTTTTTTGCATGAGATCAGAATAAAACTTAAATTGCTACAAATTGGCATAGCATTACCGAGAAAAAAATCAGTACGATGAATATTGGCCAACAAAGAGTGGTAAATGTTCTATAAAAACATTATTTTGTTAACGCACAAGCATGTTTGTAATAGTTTTGATTTCTTTTTCCCTGTTTACGAAAAATATTGCGCAAGTGTATCTTTTCTTCTTTACTCGACTATGTTGACATACGAAGTAGAATAGATTCCACAATCATCTGACTGTCAAAATGCAAAGAAAATGTCAAATTTTGTATACGTAAATTTTTTGCATTGTTTTGTTTATTGTGTATTTTGCATTTTAGTGATTTATTTTTAAGTGAATTTAATGTCAACTATTTGAACAATATCATAAAAGTATTCAGGAAACTATTGGGGGTGTGTTGGGAAAAGAAATTGAGTGAAGTAAATTGTGCGCCAAGTGCGAACCGCGAAACTTGTTGCGGCACATTAGTTGGGTTGTTGTTAGATGCTTACTGCGCTTTACATCATATCCAACAAGAAATTTAAGCATCAATTTCCCTTCTGAAATCAAGATTGGAAATTCCCAAGGTCTAATAGTATAAAACAGCAGCAATGGAGGACATATCCACTGTGGAAGATGTAGCTGAGAACTCCAATGAAGTGGATGAAATAACGTCATGTACATCGCTTGATGAGGAAGAGACAAATCCACACTGGGACGTTGGTTCTGGAGATTTGGCCATATACAACGATGTACCAACAGACCGAAATGTTTCCAGATTTCTCCAAAGAGCCAAACCGGAAATAATAAATTTCCTCAGAAATGTTCTTTTGCGCAAGCGAAAAATCAAATACAACATAATTCTTCAGGTGAGATTTAGCAAGAATGTGCTCCCACAAACTCCGCTCAGAACACATTACATTTCATTGGAGAACCCTGCAGACATTGATGACACCTACGACGTGCTGGCGGCCTTGGTCGATCTGAAATCAAAAGACTTCTCATGTGTGCATCAAATCTTAAGAATTGAAATTAATATCAAGAGGACAAGACGTCAAAGTGGGTCGTTCATTGAATTGCCGCCAAAAATTTCCTCTTTGAAAGCAGTTATCAACTTTCCGAATAACAACAATTATTGCTTTAAATATGCCATTTTGGTTGGCGTTAAGTATTTGTCGAAAACAAAAACAGTGCCTATTGAAAAGCTTGATATTAGCAGTGAGGAGATATCGTTTGGGGGGGTGTCTTTGAATTTTTCAGGTCTAACGTACCCCTTGAAGGTTATGGATGTGCGAATATTTGAGGAAAACAATCCGGGAGTTAGTGTGTCGGTGTTCGGAATTCAAAAGTGCAGAACGAGGCACTTTGTTGAACCCATCTATCAAACGAGACAACAAAAGGACACGCATTTCAATTTGCTATTTCTCGAGAATGCGAAAAAATATATCACTCACTACGCGTACATATCCAATCTGGAGAAACTTATTCGTGGGACGGCTAAGAAGAGGTTATCATGTCCGACTCGTTCAACTGGGGTTGTTGGCGCAGAATCCACAGCGGATAACTAAAGATTTCAATTTACTTTCTGAATGTGATGTTTTCGTTTAACGAAAGCGACCCGTTCTCAATCTTTGATTTGGATTGGTTGAAACAGTTCGTGATATGCCAGAGATTAATATTCAATGTTTTCAAACTGGTGGTGTACGATTGGGAGGACAAGAACCGCCCTGTCCGACGAGTTAAGCCGTGCAACCGCAAGCGTGCCGCCGTCCTACTCACCGTCACCATGGCTCAGCCAAACCTAGCTGCAACAAAATGGCAGCAAAGGACTAATGTTTTTAAAACCCATAAAAAATGTAACATTTTCATTGCGGTGGGCGTTTTGTTTCCCGTTTTCATCCTGAATGATTGATAAAAGTAACCATGGTGTCTGTCTTTGCTAATGATTTAGGCCGGAGTCCACCTCGTGCCACCATTATTTATTATGATTAACCATGGTGTCACTTGAGTTGTAGAGGTAATGTATGACGTCATTCAGGGTATGTCCCTGTCATAACGAAGACTGAAAGTGGAAGTCATTGAATATTTGTTTGCCTTTCTGTACAAAGAATTGAATATAATTAATGGTTAAGAAAGACGTCTATTACAATTTTTTTTAAATTTTTACCAAATTTGTTGATATTATCAGAGACAGTTTTCTCCTTTTTTATACAAATTTCTACGTCGTGACTTTAGTTTTTTACAAAAATTTGTTTTCTGATTGTTTTTTTTCGTTAAGGATATTTCTTTGTATAAATTTGTATAAATTTTAATTAAATGTTTTTTTTTCGTTAAGGATATTTCTTTGTATAAATTTTAATTAAATATTAATTTATAAATTTTAAATTTAAATATTTTTTTAAAATTATTTTCTTTGCAGCATTTATTGTAATCTGAAAAAAAATTCTGTGATAAAAAATGTTTTATTTTAGTAAAATGTAAGGTAAATGTTTAAGCAAGCATTGATTGAAGTTATCGGGTGTACAACGGTGGTTGTTAATTACTTAAAACGTCTCTAAATAGCTAAGAATGTACATATGTATATGTAATACTAAATTAATACTGATGAACTAACATAGAATTGTCTTATATCTAGCGTTAAGTTTGAAACAGAAATCAGAACATTTTTGGCAGTTTTGACCAAAATTTATTTCGTACATGTATTGTATTTTATAAAACTGTATTGTTAATTATTTGGACTCATTCGAAAGACACAAATTGTATAGGTTATGAATTTACATGTTTATATGTGTATAAATAAAAAATAAATAAAATAAAATATTATTGTAATAAAATTCCCTTGATGTTATTTTTTCGTCGGAATTCTTGATTTTGAAAGCATAAATAAGTGGCGAATTTTTATTTTTCTTCACTTATAATTAAATTAGCGGACAGCTAATGTATTTTCGGTATACTTTTATTTTCGAGAGTCCAAAAATCATATGAAGTGTTGTGTTCTTTCTTTCTTCTTTCTTTGCGGCGAGGTTGTGGTCCTGAATAAAAGGATCACTTTACTGCATCTCTACTGGTCCGCCTGTGGGGTTTGCCGGTTTGACCTCAGGAAATAACGGCAGGCTTCGCGGTTTCGGATCACTTCATCACTAAGGCCAATCAAATGCTGGTGTTTTTGCATTTGTGTGATCCAATTGTTTTTTGGTCTGCCTTTTTTGCGTGATTGTGCAGCAACGTTAATTGATATTGCCTTTTTGACAGGATTCGAAGGAACTCTCATTTGAACATGACAAAACCAACAGAGCCGGTCGTTTTCTATTTTCCTTGTGATGGGTTCTTATACATGAAGGCTTCCTCCAATCTCCATCGAATTCTGTCAGATTTTTTTTACTCCTGCTGTTTTACGCCTGCTGTCATGCGAAGCATCTTCATCTCAGCTGCCGTTAAAAAAAATTGTGAACCATATGTGAGACGTACAACTGCAGTGTAGAGCTTTCCTTCCAGCTTAGGGGCCGTTTTTCGGTCACAAAAGATAGCGGAGTTTTCCCGTCACTTTATCCACCCTACGCTTACACGATGATTGATGTCATCATCAGAAGTTGCTACGCTATTGATCATAGATCCCAAATATTTAAACTTTTCGCACTTGGGAAGCACATTTCCAAGTCCAAGTAAACGTCTGGAATAGGCCGGTGTGAATCAGAGAATGGGCAGTACAC
Organism: Myathropa florea; assembly: GCA_930367185.1. Taxonomy (NCBI): domain Eukaryota; kingdom Metazoa; phylum Arthropoda; class Insecta; order Diptera; family Syrphidae; genus Myathropa; species Myathropa florea. Next base: position 12,594,560 of record OV884003.1, on the reverse strand, counting down.
ATACTCTGTTGGTACCCATTTCCCTCCAAAACATCCACCCATACAACAAGTGCTCGTTGCAGGGACGTTTGATCTTCACTTATGATGGCTCCATCATCAGCAAAGAATAAATTATGCACTTTGGGGTCTGTCACTTTTCCATTAAGCAGATAATCAAGGACTATAATAAACAGCAAAGGACTGAGAACGTTTCCTTGGTGTACACCGACTTTAATTGGGAACTCTTCAGTGATTCCTGCGGGACACCTTACTCTTGTTATTGCTCCCTCATACATATCCATGATCATACGCACGTAGGTTTCTGGAACTCCTTTTTGTCTTAGCGCCACCCACTCTTCGGGCCGGAGCTAAGTTGTCCATACACTCTACATGGCCTTAACATCTTATGCGCTGGATCCACAGACACCTGGCTAGACTCATGTCGCTGTACAGCCCATATAGTTCGTGGTTGAACCTTCTCCTCCAAATGCCATCAACGCAAACAGGACCAAAGATCTCGCGCAGAACTGGTCATCAGATAGCCGTATTATTTTTCGCAGTCGGCCGTCTAATACTCTCTCAACGATCTTCATGATGTGTGACATCAGGGTGGCAGAACGGTAGTTATCGCAGTTTCGCGTATCGCCCTTTCCTTTGTGCAAAGGAAGAAGAATACTTTCTCTCCACTGATTAGGCATTGGATCACCGCTCATAAGTTTGGAGATAAGAATCATGAGCCATCTGGACCCGATTTCTCCCATCTTTTTCCAGAACTCAGAGGGGATCTCATCTGGCCCAACCGCTTTTCTTTTTTTGGAGTATTTGACCGCATTCCATCAGAGCAGCATCACTGTACACATTAAAGAAAAACTTCAATCAGAATTGTTATGACTGTCAATTGGTTGATAATTGATCATCGACAAGTTTTATCAATCATCAATATTATCGATATAATAATAATAATAATAATGGCGGCGCTACAGTCCGAGGTGGACCTGGGCCTAGCTTCTCAGCAACCACTCGTTTTGTGCGTGCTATTGTTCTCTCACGAGTGGAGGGGACCTACAGTTTAATGCCGACTCCGAACGGCGAGATTGAGAAGCTTTTTCTAGACAGTTATACTCTTTCAGCATTGTCAATGACTCGAAAGAGGTGGAGAATCGAACCGACAACATCGATCGTAGGAGTCGACGCACCTACCCACTACGCCACTGCGCCCACATTATATTATCAATATTATCGATAATACGATTATAATCTTTGGCTCTTTCAGCGAAAGAACATCCGAATAAAATGTCATGGTGGTAGTCCGAGTGGATGGCCGAGCACTTCAAAATTGACACGGTGCAGTGACAATCCAGGGAATTACAGAGACGCCAGTTGTGACACAAGTTCTCTAGTTCATACATATGAAGAAAACTATGCACGCTAATCGCTACAATAATTCCAGCAATGGTACAAATTCTACAAAGTGCCGCAAAATTAATCGTCCTTTCGGAAGATTTTATATTTTTTGCAAATGGCGTCGTACGTCAATCATATTTGACGTTTATGAACTAAACAGCTGCAGAATACAAAAAGACAAGCAGTGGAGCACTATACTCTGCAAGAGCGTGGAATAAGTGCGTCGATTTTTTTGACCAATAATCGGTCGGTGGTGTTAACGCAGCGTGAATTTCGACGTCGATTTCCTAATCGTGTCGTGTCAACTGGGCAAACATCTCGGCGCTTAGCTACTCGACTTGTACAGACTGGAACCACAGGAGATCATGCAGGAGATCACACAGGACTTCCGCTCGGCCGTGCTTGCAACGATACGAACGACTCTTATCAATGCATAGCGTCATTATTTCGGCGCATTATTAAGGGTGAAGCGATTTATGGTTAAAATTATATTGAATTGACGTTTCAAAAACTCGAGTCAATCGGTTGATAAATGCCAAAGTTATTCAGTGTTTACATGCCGACTTAAAAGATGGCGCAGCCTGTACCAGCACGATATAATATAAGTCATCTGAAGACATGAAGTAAGTATTACCCACCTGTTTATACCACTTACATGTGCTAAAATTCATCCTCCTCGTCCTTCAAAAATCGGCTAATACTCACTTATCTCATCACAAATCCATTGATGTAGGTGCTTGTGTCAAATCATGTCACAGAGAGGTGACACACTGATGAAAATTCACATGAGACGAAAGTAATTATTTTAATCACACCCAGTTCGAGGTGATTCCTTTGAAATACCCGCACCTGTAAAACTGTGTTCACATTTCATTAGACCCTCATAAATACCTAACCACACTCCTGAGCCGTACGTTGAAAACAATCAGTAAATGGCGCGCAATAAAATCAAATTTCATATTCAATTAATATTCAAATGAGCGGCGTAATCTCTGGCTCGCAATGGAGTTCAGGAAGTTAGGTGAGGGCACACGAAAACAAAAAAGGGTTCATAAAGCAAGAACCCGTCAACACACATGATTTACGATTTCGGATAAATACCACGAATTTATTACCATTACAGCGAACCGAACAGCCACCATAAAGCTGCTAAAAATTACCTATTCACGAAACAAATACCACCATCCAGCCACTGAAAGTTGGTGCGCCGATTAGCTCCTTTCTGGGAAGGATTTCACAGGCGGCGGGGGTGTACTCATTAGAATTCTCATTCATTAATAGTCGACCTGATTAACAAGGACATTCGCAAACATGAAGATTCACAGCACAGAAATATTTTCTTGAGCAAATGGATTGTACATGGATGTAGATTCCTCCGGCATATACATCACAGCGGAAGGTATGGTTCCTTTCGTTGTGGTAGCCTTGTCGCACCCTCAATCCACTTGGTAGCTGTTATCACGTATTTCGTGTTTATTATGGCCGTTGTGTGTTTTTATCGCAAAATGTTAAAAATTAGCAAAATACAACGAGTGTAGTTTTATTCTCGTCATAGTGGGATCGGGGCTCCTCGGAACTCCCTCTGGGCTTCTGGGCGGTGGTGAATATTGGTGTGCGGCTTGTTAGGGAGCCTAAATACCTTGTTATGCCGTTATTATGAGTTAACTAGTCAGCAGTCGGTGTACGTGATACCATCACGACCCAGTGAAATGGAAATAAGCACTGAACGAGGGAGGAAAGGAAACAAAAAAATGCTCGTGTCAGGAACTGTTGACCAGTTAGTTTGCTTCTCTGGACTTCCCACCTCTGGACGAACTATTGGGTGGGGATTTATGTTTGCGTAGTCGCCTCCAACGCAAACCGTGTCTGGGTGGGTAGTTTTTCGATAACTCCTTCGGTCAATGTTCGTCTACACTTGTGGCCATTGCAAAATAATCACTACGCGACTTTTGATTCTTTTGACAGCAAGTCAATGAAAATTTGAAGACAAACTAGGGCACAATCGAATCTCGCAGACTCGCAGACAAAAAAGCGCTTAACTTGGTTCGAGTACCAGGGATAATCGTCATAAAGCTTTATTTCCATTTTGATGTTTCACTTTGCATTCAAGTGATCATAAAAGCATGCCGCTCACTGTAAGCAACCACTACATGTGAATACAGTTTCGCTTAACAGAGAAAAAAATAACCAATGTTTTAATGACAGTAGTCATGTTTAATTTATGCGCCGCCATAAAGCGCTGCCAATATCCTTGCCTAAATCAAAATATTTATACGTTGCGTTGTTTGGCGTACTTTAATTGCGGCTCCCTGCGTATTATGAATGGCAATTAATTAGCGCACATTTTCCATTCCATGACTACGGGGCTCCTGCCTTTGCTTTATCTCATTTTTAGTTTATCGCTATAATTTCAATTCCGCCAGGATCTTTGGCTTGTTAATGAGCTTGTTCTCTGGATTAGATAAAAGTTTCCTTGGACTTTCTCGACTCCTGGTCAAAGATTTATCACCCCAAGTCTCGACAGGATGCGTGTGAATAGAGTATTTCGCCGAAATACACCCCGGCACCAAACATGGTGGGAAACAGGTGCGTAAACGCTCGTATCAAAGTCCGAAAATTAGGTTTCGCGAAAAGTTTACATGCAAAGAGGCAAGAGCCTGTAAAGTTTTCAAGTTGATGATTAGTTGAAAATAAATGAATGGATTAGACCCATGGCATGTGACTGGGAGCCCATTAAGTGACTAATTAAACACGGCCCATTGGGATAAATCGTAAGTGGGGAGATAATGGAGCGTTCAGGATCTAAAGCATTGGTGGGCTTAGAAATGGCCGCGTATAGTCGCAACGTGCGATTTGTGATAATGGAATATTTAATTGCAGGTGGAAGTTGTAATTGCCAGTGGCAACAAGCGACAGAAGTCATAAAGAGCGCTGTTAGTTTTTGGATAATATTTACTGCTGCCAGATAAAACTGCGAAAGATTTATTTTGATGCTTTAGTTTATTTTATTTTTATTCGAGATTGTTTTGTAGTTGGACAACATGTTTATTTTAGCTCTCAAAAGTTTTTCACGAGGTGTTTTTGGAATTTTATGGAGAGCAGTATACTTTTATTGACTTTACAGCAGCATTTTGGTTCTGGTTCTGGTATTAAGTTGAGGTTTTTATGAACCATTGCCGCAATTTATCACTGGAATCCAGGTCGAAGGACTACCCGCAGTACATGGTGGGATTTATGTGCTCTCTAATGGAGATTTGCAACTTTTTAGTCGTACTACTTTGATGATCCAGGTTATTTAAGTGCAATTGGGACAAATTTCTTATGGCTCAATTAAACTTTTTCGTAAATCATGCCTAGAATACATTTTTACTACGTGGCCTCTTAAGGAATCAGGCTTAAAATAGTTTTTCGCTATCGCTTTTTTTAAGTTGCAGGGTAATAAAATGGCGATAGGAAAAGTTATTCATTAAGAGGCCGCTTTAATGGGATAATAAGTAAGGGTGATTGTCAGTGTGAATGTAACGCAGTTGAATGACTGGATGGCGCAGTTGGTTAAGTGCCTGCCCAAGTTCGAGGGGTCCCAGGTTCGAATCCCAGTGAAATCGAATCTGGTCCAATCACCATTTGCCCTTGGGATCAAATTAACGGCACTGGAGTAGGTTGTTACCCGTCAGTACAATGAAAAAGTTTTAAGACTGAGTGCTACAGTAGCGTTTCAAAAAATCTCCGAAAATAAAAGTTTTTAAAATTCTAAGAAATTACTTAAAAGGAAAAATATAAGGAGCAGATTGTATACCGACATTTACGCGTTAAGTATGTGATTACGATCCTCACAAATAAGGTTTTCAGAATGGTGTTCCATCTCGAAGAGTTTTCTAATTTATTCCACACTCAACCAAATTGTTATTCAGCCAATCAAAGTGACTCCTCCAAAATCCACAAAACGACATTTCTGTTTGGGGAGCCGTTTGCTTATGATTTATTATAATTTTTGGTACCGCCAAAGTTCCTTAATCATAATAATTTTATGGTGTACCGAAAAGAATTAGTGTATGAATGGTGTTAATGGGTGTACAAATAGTTTTGCCATCGATCGGCATGAAACGAAATACAACATAACAAGCAAAGGCGAAGAAAAAATCAATCCTTTGCAACCATCTCCGATTGGAGGAAAAACAACAAAAGGCAGTCTGAAAACCAGAAGTGATTCACTACACTCACCAACCGACGACGTCTCTCCAGTTGAAGTTTTTGAAAAGTTCGTCCTAAGAGCTCGACCGCCCATAAATAAAGTCCTGGCATCGGTAATTTATGTTCATACACGACGAACAGGACTAATTGCAATAGTCAGTGGAAAACTTTTCTGCATGCCTGTGCGGATGTGCATACATACACATGTGTACGGTTAGTTGTGTCCCCAGTTGAAATGGCGAAACTTTTCCCTTGCGGAATTGCGGTCCTGCAAGAGTTAACTTCTCAGTCCTCAAATAATTAATGAGAGAAAAAAAAGTGGATTAATTCATGCGCTATGTAGTGAGTGGTGGGGGCTTATAATAAAAATTCAATTCACATATGAAAAACTGCCTCAGGGTGATAAACAGTCATACACCGCACCTAACAACATGTTTCGCATTCCACTTGTAAGACGAACGAGAAGTATGCCTCCTTCTTAATTAGTCCTTAAAATGAAACCAAGGAAGCAAAACCGAATACCACGGGGCAGAAGCAGAAGTGATGGTAAACGTGGTGAATAGTGTGATACACATCCTTCCGTTGTGTTCTTTTCCGGAATTTAATTAGCCGCTATACCGAATGTGGTCTCGACACGCTTACTCGTACCTCCGCAACAAGGGATATTCTTCTCGCTCTTTTTTCCACTTCATCACGTGCTTGTTAGTTGTGACTTGGCTTAGCATCATAATTCAGGGTGACAATTTATGCTGTTTCAAGTCATTGTGGACACATCTCCCGAGGACATCATCAATTGATTATAAATCGTTAGGCAAGTATATCTTTCAATGAGCTCACAGTCAAAGGAACGATTATGGGCTATCATAATGCATAACGATTATGTTCGTCGCTTCCCAGCCCACACTGGCTGCGAGAGATATTTCAATTGAATGGTTAAAGGACAAATATTGGCTTTCTTTAGCTGGGAATCGCAGAGGATTGCCAACTGCGACAAGCAAACGACCAAGGCGGAGCAAAGTGCAACAATAATGGCAAGACGATTTGTAGCATTTTTTTTCTCTCTCTCGGATAAAGAACAGCCTTGGGCAGGCAGTCATAATACACATTTTCTTTTTTTGAGGAGGAATGGGGAGGGTATCTGTATCCCTTGGGGGCATCTTTGCATTTTATTTATTTTGTATCGTTGATAGTTGCAGTGGAACAGCGTTTTGAGTTAGAGAGCCGACGGTTGTCTTGTAGTAGGATGAGTTTTGGCAACAGTTGACTGAGAATGAATAGAAACCTTTTAGAAGGAAGCAGCTTTGCACAAATTAATGGCCATGCGAAACGTTTCCGACTTGTATTTTGTATGAAATATTGTTCGAGTATAGCAGAAATGTAGCGCATGCAGCAATAACTTATTGAAACTGCTTGGGGAGTTTCGTTCTCTTTCTTTTGCTCTATTCATTGTTTAAAAGGGGAGATTTATTTTTTCTTAAATTCTGTTGGGCCATTAGGACGTACGTATCCTTGCTTGTAATATCATAGCCCAAAGTGTGTCTGTGTCATGTTCAAGAAGGCGTTGATTTTAACAGGACAACTAATTATCTGACAGTGATCCCCATCGTGGAACATTTTATGCATCAATTAAGTGATTTGTAATTAGATGTCACCCCGGGAGAAAAATAGAATAATTGAGGGTGTTTATGAAAGCACTTAAAAACATTCCAAGCTTATCCCGTAAAGAAAACATTGGTTGTGGGTTTCTGGTAAACTGATGCTTTTGTATCACGTTAAGTGGATATTGACCAGCTGATGTTAGCCATCAATGATGCGTTTGGTGGAGAAAGAACGCACAACATCGGCGACTTGGCCAGAACGTCAACATAGGCAGCTATAACTTTGAGGTGGTTAAGGACTTCGTCTTCGTCTTCGTCTACCTTGGCTCCGCAGTAAACAGGATAAACAACATCAGTACCGAGATCAGAATAACTCTTGCCAACCGCTGTTTTTTTGGGTTTAAAAGGCAATTGAGTTGTAGAGCCCTCTCTCGGAAGACCAACCTGACTCTTACAATATCCCAAGCGGATGAACAGTGTGTTGGTCCTTTCGAGAGAAAAGTTGTGCACGCAAAAGTTGTACAATTTGCGTTGATGGCATTTGAAAGAAGAAGGTTCAACCACGAACTGTATGGGCTGTACAGCGACATGAGTCTGGCGTGCGTGGCGAACGGATGTTTGCACAGACTTATGGTAGCTATAGGTTACTATAGGTTTGCAGCGACGTGTCTGTGTCGTGTATGGGCCCTATAACCGCTGAGCCACAAATGGGCCTCGTTCGAAGTAGATGATTTTTTGGATAAAATCTGGATTTCCGACAAGCATTTCCAGCGCCCAATTAGCGAACTCACAACGTTGTCTATGGTCGCCCAGCTTCAATTCTTGCGTTAGCACAATCTTATAGGGATTTAGCCCCAAGTCTCACCGCAAAATAAGCCGGTTTGACTTTCTGGCGATATCCAATTCAGTTGGTCGGCGCCGATTCCACATTTTTTTTGTCTTCCTCGATACTGACCGCTACGATGGGTATGTTTTCTTCATTTTGCACCAATCTCTGTCTAGTTGATGGCTGCAAAAGAGTGTACCTACGCACCAAGTTTTCCACAGTGCGACGAGTTGCACACTGACGTCAATACGACGACTGACGTCACGACGTCGACTGGCGTAATTTTGATAATATTTTTGAATAATCTTCACACGTTTGGCAAGTGTGGAATGATCTGTGATGGAATAACAAACTATGCTGAATATTTTGACAGTTGGATGTCATTCGTCACTTTGACAGCTGCTAAAACATGACAATTGGAAAAACTGTCACTGCTATCTGGTCGGCCGTTATAACCCTTTTTCGCAATTTTTGGTAGAACGAAATTCAAAATATTGTCTTAATTAAAAACATACTCGTAAATTATGAGCCACGTATCTGCGGCAACAATCAAACTGAAAGCAGCAATAATTTTTTGAACAATAGGTGTCCAAAAAGGGTGCATATCCTCCCTTCTTTCCAATCCCATTGTAACAAAAATAAGTCAGCTTTGTCCGCTGACAGTAAAAAAAAAACAAAATTGAATTGGAAATAACGAAGTGAACGATCGAATCAGAATGTGTAGATAAAAACCTTGTTACTAAGGCTCCTTCCTATTCTATGATGCCATTTTACCAAGCTTCGCAGTTAATTTGAAACTATTGCTACCTTCTGACAAATAAATGCTGCAAACCGCGTATTCTCAACCAATTTCGCTGACCAGCCCTTATGGATTACCTGCCAACTTGACCGCAAATGGGATGAAGTGAATAGCGTGGATGGCGGTATTAACAATTTCAGTGACATTCGTGTTCACAAAACGCAAGGATACCAATGAACACGGAATCCGTTAGCTTTTTCTGTGAAACGAACAATTTGCAGGTTTTGGGTCACCATTCCAACTCTTTGCTTTGATACTTCGTCCCCGGGTGGATGTGCGTGAAATGTTTTTTTTTTTGTTAATTTTTCCCCGTTTGTTTGCTACTCTATGGTGCGGCGAGTTGCTTTTTTGGACATGTCTGTTGTCTGTTGTCTGTTACAGGACTTTGCGGTCTCCCCCCAACCGGGTACAAAAGTACATTTATACGCAAACCGATTCGCAATTATAGACTTTCCATTGCCGTAAACAGACGCACAGATGCTGCAAGGAATTCGTGGAAGCACTGCTCTCTGTTGTGAGTGTTGTAATTTTGGTTTGCCAAAAAGGACACAGCATGTGGCGCAATTGTGGCGTTAACGGCCATCAATGCAAGCCACTGGAGGGGTAAGAGGATCATCTATCAAGTGAACGAACCACTAGTGTGCAATAATTTAGCTTGCGCTTGCTGATAGAGGAGTGATACATTCATACACCGCCCAGGGACGCAGGACTATTGGCGATTTTATTGCTTCGCCCTTTGACAGAATCGTGAGCAAAGTATTTTCGTGTGGAATAATTCCTTTTGCATGGGTAACAGATTGTGGTGGTATTTGAAATTGCTATTGCATACCGGATTAAAATTTATATCACACAGACGAGGTAATAAAGAAATCTATCACTCAACTCCGTTGGGGTGCATTAGATCTCTTACCGTCGCCGTTGACTTCAATTTATAGTAGTTCACGATAGCCAATTATGCTTTGATTAGGTTTCTTTTTAAAGACTTTTGCCTTAGTCTTTTATATGATCTAAATTAGACAGCTGCTGAGATGACGTGTGATAGGAATTCTTTCAAATGTAGACATGTTTCTTAATTCATTAGTAAATCAGTACAATGGTTGATTCGAGGGAGAGAGTTCAACTTCTTACTGCACAGAGGTCCTTGTGAAAATGTATCTAAGATGGCGGCCCCGATTGGAATGGGACTTAACAAACTCGTAATGCTGCGCCGGTAAAGACTAACACACTAACACATCGTGCTTGCTGAACAAATTCGTAGAGTGAGCTCAAGGTCCCCCAAAAATATACCGCCACTAAAATAGAGAAACACCCGTCAATAGTATTATCCAATTATGTTGTTGAAATATAATTTCAGAATGTACAAGAGTATAATTGACGTCTCAGTTTAATGAAGTCTGAAGTATTTTTCGCTTACCGAGAGAGAAAACTTTTGAAGCGGCCTAGATTTAGATTTGGTCTAGTCATGCTTTAGGTCTGACACATTATGCGCGCCATGCTGTCAAACATTGTTTCTCCTGCAACCTCTCGGAGCAACAGCTTCCAAGTAACTAAAAGCAACTATACCACCGTGATTTGTATTGTATTGTGATGTTATTCCTGTCAAGTTCAGCTGCTTCACAGTACATATAGCCTTGGCCAAATGTATTAGGCACCCTTTAAGATTCGGTATATCTTCAAAAAGCAAGAAAATTAATGAAATGAGAGGATAAAACAAAAATCGTATACAACTTCAGATAGTGTCGCCGAAAACCATACAATTCAAACTAATTACTTCCAATAAGTGATTTGGCAGCAAAGACAAAAAGATAAGGGCGCCTAATACATTTGGCCAAGGCTGCATAATGTCTCTATGGCTTGAAAAATGTTGAACTGTCCTATCTCGCCAAGAGACCAATTATTTCTTTCGAATTTACAGAAACTGATTTTAAGATAGTGTACAACGTATACAATGTAATAAGGATAACGACTTTCGGTTCTGCACGTGAAATATGAGCTCCCTTAACTAACCACGTGCAGCCGATGAACTTGCGGAGGCAAATATCACCGCAATCCAGGAGGTGCCATGGGATGGGCCGGGCAAAAGAAGGATGAAGAACTGCGACATACACAGAGAGCGAAGGTCGCGCTTGTTTGGATGCGGGTTTGTTGTTCGAGGCAGACTTGGTCAAGAAATCATAAACCGGCCTCGTCTTAACCCTTTCATGCCCATCGTTACCTATAGACAACATTTCATAACGGCTAAACCAGGATACATAGGACTTTGAAAATGATATCAGTCTATACTAAGCTTCAGACTAACAAATCTATATACTTAAACAAAATTTAGCCACGCAACAATTAATTCGGGCATGAAAGCCTCATAACTATCCGCATCAAGGATAAATTTGGCATCATCACCCTTATCGGCGTCCTAACGGAGGGCAAAGATGATGATAACAACTTCTGTTACGATAAATTCCCCATCTACGAAACCAAGATCGTTCTAGGAAATTTAAACGCCAAGGTGAGCAAGGAACACATCTTTGCTAGGGTCTTCGAAAACACAGTCTGCACGACACCACGTCCGAAAACGGACTCAGGCTGGTGGACTTTGTCACGGGGCGAAACCTCTCTGTAGCCAGTACACTGTTTCCACACCCCAGCATTCACAAAAGGGACTTGCCGGTCTCCTGATCAATCAACTCACACATTGTAATTAATGTCAGGCACTCCTCCAGTGTTCTCGGTATCCGAACCCTTCATGGGTTCATGGGTTATATCAACATGGATATAAAAACGAAGTAGAGTAAGACCACAACAGTTCGGCGTCACTTGGAAGTTTGCCGATCGAGTCTCCATGAAACTCTTAGAGAGTTCATCTCTGCTAGGCGAATCAATCGAAGAATGGTGGAAATCTTGTCAAACACCATTAGAAGAGCACGAGAAGCGCGAATTATGGTCGTGCCTTCGCGGAACGATTAAAAAAAACTACTTTCCGTTTCAACGGTCACTTTATTAATGATCTTTTTACAATATTTTTGTGTTCATTTCACCTCGCTTGCACAAGTGAGTCCAATTAATTTGAAAGCGATCGGAAATCATCCAGACGCTGACTTCATCAATTAATTGGGTCACCTGTGCAATCACAATTGCTGATCTAATAATTTTCGCTAGCTCTGCTGTTTCGGCGGCTTGTGTTTCTGACCGCCGTTGACCCATAGTGCTGCGTCTGCAAAACGTGCACATGCTGGTTGTTGACCTCGGTGGTTCGTGGAGTCGGCTGGGTTCGTAACTCCTCCCCCCTTAGCATGAAGCGACGGCCAAAGGTACTCGAACCGTGGACTTTGAGCAGGAGCGGAATCATCAATAATTATTGTTCTGGATCTAATTTTTCTGCAAGTGTAAACCATTAGTACTAAGCAAAATATTGTTAGAGTTATTATTGAGCCGCAGGTTAAAAAGTATTTATTTTCAAGATTATATCGTAGGATTTCAATATCATTTCCATTTTTAAAGTTATATGTTTGAAGTTTTTCTAGGTTCAGCCTTTCTATTATTGTCTTCGCGACAACGTTTTGGTGTGACATCGGTAGCATGTGTACTTCCTGCCAGAATACGGATGGAGTATTCCTATACATTACGCCATTTATTTGAACGTTGCAATCTTGGTAGTGTATGAGGATGGTGCCCGATAATTTTAGTGTTTCATGGTTGCAAGATGAGTTAATTAGAGTAGTTGGTGCTTGAATCAGGAGGATGTAGTTTGGTTCAGGTTGTATAATTTTTGAAATTGGTCCGACGTCTTGCAGTGTACAGTTGGCTGGTTGGTTCTGAAGAAGTTTTCCGAAGCATGGTGATTCGCTCAGTTGTTCCTGGTGCCTGGATTCTTTGCAGTAGTAGATACTTTCTATTATAGGACATGCTTCGTCGAGGTATTGAATACTTTCGGAATTGTACAACACATAAGGTAGGATTGAAATTTCTTTGGTGTGATTGATTGGAAGTGGGATCACATGGATAAGGGAATAGTTTTTTCGTGATAAAATGGGTATTTGAACATTGAGAATAATCTTCGTATTATTGAAATATGCTTGCAATCCTAGCATTTCATAAATGTGCTCATTTGAAGTAATTTTGACTGATTGGTTAACAAGAAATTCTTGAATTTCAATTAGTTCGGTTGGGTTTAGTATAAATTTGGGTATAACGTTCATTTTTGCCATAACGATTGATTCAGCTATATTTGTTAAATGATTATTAAGGAGGTCTATATTGTAATTTATTTGACTAAGATATTGTGTGCGGAGCAAAATTTCTTCGTTTGTTCTCATACGATTATTGTTGTCGTCGTTAAGTTTGTTAAGAAAATTCTCAATACTATTTTGTTGTTTATTGATGTGATTCGTTATATTTTCAAATCTTTGTATCATTTTTGTGTTGATTATTATCTGATTGTTTAATTTGTTTTCAAGGGTTGTTTCTTTAGAATTAAGGTCTTCAATGTTTTTGTTTATGAATTCTGCATCGTTTGCATCCATATTTCCCGTAATAAACTTGATAGCGGTACCTAGTCCGTTTATTATTCCTCTTCTGTTTCTTAGTTTCGGCGATAATGCATTTAATTTGAATTCTACGTCTCTTAATTTGATTTTTGTTACTTCTATGGAATCTTTTAAGTTGTAAAATTTCTCTATGGCTGATAATGATTCTGAAATTTTGTTAATATTATGCTGGTATGTGTCTAAATCTATAATATGAACTAAGTTATTATATCTTTTAATAACTCGTGCGGTGCCTATTTTAAGTGGAAGTATGGATTGTTTTATAGTTAGCTCCCGAGTCTCTAATTTTTGTGCTGATGTACCTAGTGCCCTGGAAAGTGATTAACTTGTTAAATTTCTTTGTCTTTTCTTTTTCTTTTTTATTTTAGATTTATGTAATTTCTTGTCTTTAATGGTTATTAATGTTACTCTTTTATCTTCTTTCACTTGATGTTTTGAAAAACGGGGGGTTAGCTTATTTCTACGACATTCTTTTCTAAAAACTGTATCATTAGGTTGTGTTTCTTCTGGATCATCTCTATCTTTATTAAGTTTATCTATACGTTTGTTAGTAATATCTTCTAGTTTCTCTTTTATTTGTGGGTATATTTTTTCTTGATATTCGTTAAGTTTCTTTAGATAGTCATGTTCATTATCAAAATGTAAAGTTTTATTAAAATCGTGAGTTCTACCGTAAAACAATTCATATGGGGTTAGTTTTGTTGTGGAGTGAATAGCATTATTGTAGGTTATTATTGATTCTTGTAGAATTTCCTCATGATCGAGATCTAAGTTGCTTTCTTTTCGTTTCGCCAGAATAATTCTATAAATTTCTGTCAGAGTAGAATGAAGTCTCTCAACTGGAGAGTTACTACTCGTTTGTTGAAACGAAGTATAGTGCAGTTGTATATTGTATTGCGTGCAGAGGGCTTTGAAAATGTTATTATTGAACTCGGTACCTTGATCACATATTATCTTTTCGGGGATGCCGTGGAGGCTTATAAACATTTTTATGTTTTTGATTATGGCTACACTATTTCTTGACGAAATTGTGTAAGCGCTGGCGAATTTTGAAAATTTATCGATGATGGTTAGAATATTTTTGTGATTAATGGTATATAAGTCGATATGAATAATAGAAAGTGGCTTATTAGGGGTTTCTGGTGTTTCGAATTTCGGTTTTTGTGGATTCCTGTCATATTTTAAGGTTTGACACTTTTCGCAATTATTTATTGTCTGCGTGATCTTCGCTTTCATATATGGAAAATAGTATGTTCTTTTTAGATGAAGGAGTGTTTCTGCTATTCCTCTGTGGTTATTTTTTATGTGGTATTCATTAATTATTTTCTCTTGCTCATCATTATCTGTTATGTCTGTTAGTATATTAGTACATCTAATTAATTTGAAAATCTTGTTGTTGGAAAAGTACGCAGAATAAACTGACTGAATAATACGAAATGTATCGTCGTCTGTAAATATTGCCGTTAGTTTATTTGCAGGAAGGAATTTTTTAAAGATATCTATGATGTCCATTTCGGTAAAATCGCTTCTTTGGATAAGGCGTCTTTGTTTATTCTTGAAGGGTGTTTTTAAATTCATAAGGGGAGTATCAGATCGTTTTAAAATGAGTTGGAGGTTAAAGTCGTTAAGGGGTTTTTCTGCTATATAAATTCCATCATTCATGTTTTCTTCTGCTGAATGTACAGTTGTATCTGAGGAGTGATATTGGGGATTGGTATCGTTTAGGTTAATATCTGCTTTGGTGAAGGAGGGGTTTGGGATTTTAACGCGGCTTAATGCATCAGCATTGGTGTTAAGTTTGCCTTTTTTGTAAACTATTTCGTAGTCAAATTCCTCTAATTTCAGTCTCCATCTGATTAGTTTGGAATTTGGTTCTTTAAGGCTCATCAACCAAGTAAGTGGCCTATGATCTGTAAGGATCTTGAATTTATGTCCGAATAGATATGGACGGAAATATTTGGTCGCCCAAACAATGGCCAATAATTCTTTCTCGATTGTTGAGTAGTTTACCTCAGAGTCCGTTAAGGTGCGGCTTGCATAACAAATTGGTTTATCACTGCCGATTGGCCCTTGTGATAAAACTGCTCCAATGGCATAGTTACTGGCGTCTGTGGTTAGTAGAAAGGGTTTTGAGAAATCGGGGTACTGGAGAATTGGGTCGTTGGTTAAAATGTTTTTGCAATTTTCGAAAGTTTTTATATATTCTTCAGTTAGTTCAACAGTTTTACCTTTCTTTAGACAGATAGTCATAGGTTTAACTAAACGAGCAAAATCCTTTATGAATTTCCTATAATATCCTAGGAGACCGAGAAATGCTTTAATCTCCTTCTGAGTGCGAGGGATTGGAAATTGTTTGATGGAGTGAATTTTGTCTGGATTTGGTTTAACACCATCAGTCGACACTATGTGTCCAAGGAAAGCAATTTCCTTATGGAGAAATTCGGATTTGTCGAGTTGGATCTTTAGATTTGATTCACGAAGTCTTTCGAAAACTTTTGCTAGGTTCTCAATATGTTCTTGTAAAGAGGTCGAAAAAATAATGATATCGTCTAAGTACACCAAACATATTTTTCCTTGCAGATCTTTGAGAATGTTGTCCATCACTCGTTGAAATGTCGATGGAGCATTCTTAAGCCCGAAAGGCATTCTCAAAAACTCGAAATGACCATTTTCAACAGAAAATGCTGTTTTAGCTATGTCCTTGGGGTGCATTTCAATTTGATGAAATCCACTGGCCAAGTCAAGGGTGGAGAAATAGAGGCATTTGCCCAATTTGTCCAAAATTTCACTGATGTTAGGAATTGGATAGCGATCTGAAACAGTTTTTTCGTTGAGCTTCCTGTAGTCTATTACGAGGCGCCATTTCTGTTTCCCACTGGCGTCTTTCTTTTTGGCGACCACCCAAACAGGGGAGCTCCAAGGGGAATAGCTTGGACGGATTATGCCTTGCTCAAGCATACTGTCGATCTGTTTCTTAACCTCTTCTTTATGAACATATGGGTATCGATACGACTTTGTGTAGATGGGAACATTATCCGTTGTAGTGATATGATGTTTGATCTTATTAGAAAATGTAAGGGGTTGACCTTCCCGAAAGAATATGTCACTATATTTTTTGCATATTTTAAATAAGGCTTTCTTTTCTTCTTTGTTTAGATGTGACGAACGGATGAGATCTGTAATGTCGATTTCTGGATTTTGTTCATTATTTTTGAAATTAAAATTATTTATCTCTGTAAATTCTATTGGATCATAGGATTCCACCTTGATTGGTTGCTCTATAAGCAGTATTTTGGATTGAGTACTTTTGTTAACTACTTCCACAATGCTAAACCAGTTGTTTGACTTATAGATTCCTTCAGAGATGTGTAATTGGGGTTCGATTTCGGTGTATCTTAAAAAGAAGTCACCGTTTTTAAGGTCTACCGGAACCTTGACTATTTGTTTGGAGTTTGGTGGGATCACTAGCTTTCCGGAAGTAAAGTTTGGTTTGAATCTGAGTGGTATAATAGTTTTGTTAGTAATTAAGGTATTGTTACTTAAATCTATTTTTGCTCCTAATTTTGATAGTACATCAACTCCTAGCAGACCGTCAAAATATTGGTGGAATTTAAATACTAAGAATTTCATTTTACCAGGTTCTTTAAATTCGATGAACGTTGGAATGGTTATTTGTTTGTCTAAAACATATTCATTGAGGATAGTTGTAATTGTGATTGGGGTACAATTTCTAAGATCTTTTGGGTGAGTGAATTCTGGGTTTATGAAAGACGACGAGGCTCCTGTATCGATTAAAAACTTGAGGTCTCGTCCAAAAGGAGAAGAGATTTGGATATAAGGCAGAGTAAAGCCGTGTTTATTCACGTCTAAGTACCCTGTTGGTTTCGAGAGGCGAATTGGGGAAAATTCTGTTCCTCAAGTTCTTCCATTACTTGAAGTACTTCTTGATCAGATTCGTCAAGATCATTGGGGTTTGTATTATGTTCGTTATAGTAACTATCTAAGGATTGTTGATATGACCCAGGTTGTGACATTTTTGTGTTCATATTATTGACTTCTTCGATTGTATATCTGGGATGCGAGTTAGGATAACGCGGATTATTAAAATTTGATCTGTTTGTAAAATTTGTTCTATTTGTTCTTTGCGTTAATCGGGAATTTATGGTACTCGTTTCCATTGGTTCTACCGGTGGTAGTTTTGGGATAGGCTGCTGATTTGGAGGATTGTATTGTATGGGAGTTCTGTAATTTTGCTGGGAGTTTTGGAGTTGGGGTTGGGGAAAATTTTGAAATTGGCGACGGTTTGGATTTGTTAACGAATTTTGGAATGATTGTGGTTGGGATCTTATGAATGGGGTACGATATGATGGTTGTGGGTTTCTTACATTTGGGTATCTGGAAAACTTATCATTTTGAAATCTATTCATTGAGGCTCTAGAATAGAAGATGTTTTGTTCTTGAATGCAATAATTCAAAGCAACAGGCAGTGAGTCGGGTCTCATTGCTCTTACTACTGAACCGATGGGTTCTTTTAGACCTGATAAAAATACATTCAAGCACATTTCTGCATAGAGATTATGCTTAGCTTGAATTACGTTTTTATCGATTTCGTGAATGCGTATATTATTCAACATTGTAGCTTGTATTTCGATTATTGCTCCGTAAAATTGTTCTACTGTTCTACTGGCTTGACGAAGGTTATGGAGGTCACGTATAAGAGACGTTTCCGTTCTCTTGTCGGAATAGTGAATAATTAAGTTTTTCTTAATTTCGTCCCAATGTAAAGGCGTGCCGTACATGTTCAACACTTCATTTGCTTGCCCTTCGATTTTATTTCGAATAGCTCGCAATAAAATAATTGAACTTTGTGTTGCATCTAAAGGTTTGATTACTGTTAAAATTTCTTCTACGTTACTTATGAATTCGTAAAGTAATCTTGGATTGCCGTCAAATTTTGGCAGATCCCGGATTACATCTGGAATCCTGAGTGCATTAAATATGTCAGAAGTTTGTACTCGCGACGTACTTGGTCCAGCGATATCAGAGTTCATTTCGGGAATTGAATTTAACGGATTATAAAATAGACAAGGTGTGCTTTGACTTAAATCTTTTCCTAACACAATATCTTCTTCGCTAATTGGAGAAAGACCTAATATTTCTTGACTGTCACTTTTTGATTTTCTTTCTTTTATATATGGCATAAATGATCGCAGTTTCTTATGCATCAGAACAATTTATTTTGTAAAATATATATATTTTTTTTTTTGAAGATTATTCTTAGGGGATAATAAGAATGAGTTTTTGTGTGTAAATAAGCGTTAAAAGTATTCAAAAAGCCTTGACTCACATTAGTCCCATAAGTAAAAGTACTGTAGATTTTTCCATGGTAAGTAATGGTAGCATCAGGGTGATGATTTTGATTGATGACAGCAAGATGAAGCAAGATGAAGCAAGATCCACAGTCACTTTTCTGTTTAATTTACTAGGTTTTTCTTCACACAAATCACAAATCGTTTCCTCTGTTTATAATGTTTCAGTTTTTACAGTTCTCCGGTGTTTAGAATTCAAAAATTCGCGGCAAGTGAAATCACTACTACCGATTTCCCGTCGGTATTAACGCGTTTGTGGTGATATTCCGTCACTACGCCAACACGTTACGATAACACATACTATTACTTTTCGCGTAGATTTATATGCTATTTTCGGTAATCCGCCGAAGAATATTATAGATCTTTAGCAAAAAGTTAGTACCGACACCGGGTTACCGACTGCGCCAATTATGGTCGTGCCTTCGCGGAACGATTAAAAAAAACTACTTTCCGTTTCAACGGTCACTTTATTAATGATCTTTTTACAATATTTTTGTGTTCATTTCACCTCGCTTGCACAAGTGAGTCCAATTAATTTGAAAGCGATCGGAAATCATCCAGACGCTGACTTCATCAATTAATTGGGTCACCTGTGCAATCACAATTGCTGATCTAATAATTTTCGCTAGCTCTGCTGTTTCGGCGGCTTGTGTTTCTGACCGCCGTTGACCCATAGTGCTGCGTCTGCAAAACGTGCACATGCTGGTTGTTGACCTCGGTGGTTCGTGGAGTCGGCTGGGTTCGTAACTCGCGCGATCGAATCGCAGAGTTGGAGAGGCTTGTTGGTTAAGGCTCAGGTCCACTCCGGCCTATAGTGCCATCAGAATAAGAAGGAGAAGATCAGGGATTCGAGAGACTAATATTTAGTAATCTGGGAAAGCCAGAAAGCGCTATCTATGATAAGAGCTTAAGAATTTCTTTTGAGGAAATAGTGTGGATTGGAGAGGTCTATGTTTTAAGGTAGAAATTGCAATCGAAGCCAATAAATTATTCTCAAACCCTGAGAAGACCAAAACCAGTTTTCGTTGTCATTCTCAACTTTATAGATGCACACTTGTTTTTAACTTTCCCTTAGGAATTTTGGGGCAAGGCTGAGTTCAGAATAGGCCATACAACGGCAACGTTGGTCCACTGTAACGTATTTTGCTCTAGACCTCACGAAGGAACTCATTCAAAGAGCCAACGCAGATAATTTTACAATACCCCATTTTCCTTCAATGTTCGTAACCAGTTTAATTAATTTAAAACTTAACTAACAGGATTTCCTTTCATCCATTAACAGCTCTTCCTTGTCATCGTCAACTCATTACAGATCTATTGCATTACTTACCAACTCTGATGAAGATGAACGCACGCACACATTCACACATGTCCTCTTCAATCGCCAAATTTCGAACTGCCACTTCAGAAACAAAGGCCGTAAACCAATTATTCAGTTCCAAACTTTGAGCATGCTTTGCATTTATCTGATTGGATGGGACCACGTGTGAATGTTTGAAAGTTATGTATGCATGGGCACCGAATTGAGAAATAAGGCCAATTTATTCATTTTGTGCCTCCTTAAAGCTGATTTGGCACGATGACTTCTTACCTCGGTGCAGCAAATAAGTGGCACCCTTCCAATCCCAGTGATTACCATCAATCCAACTCACCATTTCCCAACCACTGAGGATGGCTTTTATCACTTGATGGTTGATATACTGCACTGCACACATCTTCGAATTTGTAACCCTAACCGAATGAATTGCAAATGCATTTATGCCAGAGTAAGCTCCATGACATAAGGTTTCCCCTATCCAGACAACTCACCTAAGCCGCCAACCGATTGATATGTCAGAAAATGTGTTGAAGCAGTTGCTTGCGTGTGTGTGCGGGTAAGGAAATGAAGACGTAGTTGTAAAATTATTCAGAGATATCAGCATCAGTCCACTCCAGTGGAGAAGTTGCATTCCTGCGGGAATATTACATTCAAATTGGGAATAGGTTTTGCATATTCAATCGAAAATTGTTGGTATCTACGCAAATATAGATGAGAAAGTAGTTAGCCTTAATGCATTCCTGCCACCATAACCACTTCACCGACACCCGAAAAGGGCTCTCGTCCCTGCATCAGTCATTGAAATGCTAAAATGTCCGTCGAGAGTGGGCGGGACCACCCAGAAGGACTATGTGCTGTCACTCTTGCCACAAACCATCTCCAATTGCAAATCTAGCTGGTCCAAGGTGTTCGAATTGTTTCACACTTCATGGGTCTCAGTTGAAACCATTGAGTTAAATGATTACTATATCAGCAACTCTTCGGGTTGTTGGGCGACTAATTTATGGAATTCTGTTCACTCTGCAAACAAGAAAACCCGAAATAAAGTTTCGGGTAAATAAAGTATATAATAACATTCCGCGCATTTTGCCCATTTTACGGTCGCCATAATCGTCCTACCGTGAGGACTATTCGAAGAGTGGTGGACTAATTTGGGTCCACTGGTTCAGAAAACATCTCCGCTGTCCGTGAGAGAAGAATCCGAGGCAGTCAATTTCGCGTAGCTTACAAAAACTCGGTCTTTCGCCGACCACAACTGGGCAAATCTTGCATTGTGAATTGTTCCTGTACACGTACACAACTGACTCAGTAGCTGAGTTTAAACGACCATAGACAACGTGTGTTTGCTGAATGGGCTCTGGAGCAGGTGGAAGCTGACGATGAGGTCTATTTCTGGATGAATGGGTACTTCAACAAGCAAAATTGTCGAACTGGGACGATACCAAGCCACATGAGATCCAAGAGCGTCCAATGCATCCCGATGAAATCATTGTTTAGTGTTGATTTTGGGCTGACGACGTCATCGTTTCATATTTTTTAAGAACGACGTTGGGCAGGCCTTCATTGACAATGGCGGGGGCTGGTGGTCGATGCCAACTTCTTTTGGCCTGCATTGGATGATATGGACTCCAATGATATGTGGTTTCAACAGGTCGGCGCTATGTGCCACACAGCTCAAGCCACATTGGAAATTCTGCACGAGTGATTCGAGAGCATGGTCATCTAACGTGGAGGTAATGTGAACTGGCCACTAGAGTCCGACCGAACATTCGGCTTCGGCCGAAAAACTGGCCTTCGGTCGGACTCTACTGGCCACCGAGATCGTGCAATTTTACCCCGTCAGACTTTTTCTTGTAGTGTTTTCTGAAGTCGCAGTTGTATGCGAATAAGACTCAGACCACAGCGGCCCTCAAAGCTAAAATACTTAATAAATAATAAATTCAGCCTGATTTATGTGCCAGAGTCATGGACATTTCGGACATTTGGAATGAGCGCCACTCAGAGAAGCCGCGGCGGACATTTGAACAATGTTATATTCCATGCAAAATGGCATCGATAGGCCTTTCAAACAAATAAAAAATGTCTGTGATATATGGGACACACTTTATTTTATTTAAATTTGAAAATATGAAGCGCTTAATGAAAGACTCAACAATTTCGATGATATCTGACACACACTTTGTTTTATTTACATCTGAAAATAGGAAGCGCTTAATGAATGATCCTTGAACAACATCCAAATTCATTCAGCACACACTGTCACTTTTTTATGTTTAATTGAGGTTCCCTTAACTGGGCCGAGTACGTCCTCTTTTTGAGAGATCTTTATGTGTGGAAAATACACATCGCCATGTGCTAAGAGTCACAAGGAAGCGACAACACCATTATCCTTGCCTGCGCCAGTTTCAAGATCTACAGTTTTTGCCGGCAAAACACCCTCTTCTTGTGAAAAGTATTTAAGTACATGTTTATCGTCGAATAACTGACTCAGAACGTCCTATGTCTGTGGGTTCCTTTTTCTTCCTACTCTCGTTTTATCTTATCGATGACAGAGGCTTACGTAGCAATATAACACCCCACTCACCTTCAGCTCGGCAGACATCCGCAGAGTGTCGTAGAGGTATACATACGTATATCCAAGAAAAGAATCCCGCCCGCTTTTCATCGACTCGATTTCCGTAGACACAGTCGCTCTTATCAATTTTCTGAAATCAGAATCATACTTGAAGCGTCTTAAAAATCCATAAAGGAAATCGCTTTCGCTATGTATTTATAGAATGGCACACCGTCTCACCGTTCACATGGCGGAGTGCTTCTGGCCAACATGACCCTCTTCCTTTTGCCACAAACATTTATGTACCTAAGTGGATATGAATACGAAAAATGAGGAAACTCCGACGACATGCAACAGAGAAAAGTGAGACAAACAAAAGGAGGAACAGCAGAGACACGAAGAAAAAGAAAAGTTGATGATAAAAAATGTGATTTTTATTCAGAGTGTTCAATGTGATGACAATTTCAGATACGAGATTTCTATCATCATCCATTTACAACTCTCTGTCTCTATCCGGAGGAGCATTGCTTAGGGGAATCCTTCGAGCGGTATTCCAGACATTATATCGTAAAACGAGACTCAAATGGAGAGGAGATGAAAGTCGCTAAAACAACTAGGCAACACAAATAGGGGAATCTAGTGCAGAGAACATCAAGGGGAACGCCACTGTGGAGGAGGGTGAAAATTATGCAATAAAAATGACACATAATTTCCCAAATGGAAAAGCAAAAGATGTGTACGTTTGCGAAAATAGGGATGAGTGACCCAAATATTTTATAAATCTATTTTTCCTTTTTCTTTAGTGGACTTTCTTTGTTTTATAATTTCCCATTTGTTTAAGAGGCAATAATACGAAACAAAAGTTTGAAATAAAATGAACTTCGTACAATATTTGTGCCTCTTTTCTTGCTGATACACTAGCATTCAAAAGTACTTTGAAGCCACTTTTCAGTTTTTTGAACTTATAGGTGCATAATATAGGCACGTAAGAGAACTGCTATCTACATCAGACACATAAGTGAAAGATGGTTTCACCACTTAACCTTGAAATTAACGGTTTAAAATAATAAGGAACTTCTCAAACAAGCCAAACACGACTGTACAGCAGAGTGAACAATCTTGTACTGTTTTCAAAGAAGGCTCAATATCATCGAATCAGTTTCTTAACAAATCACTCCCAATTCTGATTTTGTAGTGAAGTCATTCTCATCTCATTTTCAGTGACCCGCATGTTTCACTAAAGGGGTCGCGGGGGCAATGCATGCACGAGAGATCTCCAATCCACTCGATCCCCCGCCATCGACTCGTACTCATCAGGAGCTATGCCCAAGCGCAACCAGGCAAGTGTTTGGACTTTGTCGAACCATCTCGTCCTGGGTCCGCCAAGCGGTCGCCTACCTGATGGAATCGCATTCAAGACACGCCTCGGAAGTCGTTATAATGGGGACATTCACGCCACATGACCAAACCAACGAAGTAAAGCCCTTTCCGTACGAAGAAGCAGCTGCCCAACGTTGAGTTCCTCGCGCATTGCCGTCTTTCTCACCCTATCCCGGCGAGTAATTTCCACAACAGCACGAAGAAATCTCATCACGGCTGCTTGTATTCGCGATCTCATTCTTTCGGTTATTACCCAAATTGACATGATCATAGGTGAGAGTTGGTACAAATACTGCGTTAAAAACTGCAAACTTGGCTCTGACACCAAGCTCGGCCTTCTTGATTACAGATCGACCAAGCTGTTTCAAAATTGACCCAGCTTGACCAACCCTACAGCAAGCTCAGCATTATTCCTCCCATACCAGATTCCGACATACTTCTGTTTCAATGGGACTCCACTAACATGTAGAGTGCATTGAACTGGGGTTCTGGAAATAACCATAACCTCGGATTTGTCCACGTTAACCTTCATCCCAGCATCAGCACATACGGCCACAAACCTATCTAGCGTGCGCTGGAGTTCTATCTGGGAGGATGTGAGGATGACTAAGTCATCTGCAAAAAGAAGATGGCTTACCCTTAACTCTCCCTATGTGAAACATTCCTCGCCTCGGCTGCGCTAACATCGTCAATATGTATAATGAAAAGGAGAGGTCACAAGACGCACCTTTGGCGAAGTCCAAAGCCCAAAGGTGTTGATTTACTGCCGTTAACCCGAACACAACTACTACAGTTTGTGTATAGAGACTGAATGGCCCTCAACAAAGAACCATCAATCCCATACTCCTGCAGAACACTCCAGAGTTTAACTCGAGGAACTCGGTCATATGCCTTTTCAAAATCTACAAAACAACTGTAGATCGGTTTGGCGTACACCCAAGCCTTCCCAAGAATCATTCTTAGAGTGAAAAGCTGGTCGGTTGCACTTCTACCGGGACGAAAACCGCACTGGTCATCTCCCATCCTGGATTCGACTATACTCGTAGCTCTAGAACGCGCCTCCAACACCTTAGCGTAGACTTTACCCGGGAGACTTAAAAGAGATATGCCCCTGCAGTTGGAGCACTCTTTTTTGTCCCCTTTTTGAAGAGAGGGACAACCACCCCAGTCTGCGAATCACCAAGTGTCTCACCGCGTTCCCAAGAAGTCAATATATGGTCTTTCAATGACCCAACAATTTAGCAAACTTAAGAGGTGTGTTCCGAAAATAATGGGAATTTTAAAATTTCGCGGCTTTGGAGAGTCCGATTGTTAGACATTCTTTTTGTATTTTCTCTTTTTTATTTTGGTATGCATGCCCCTGAAGTATGAACTCAAAAAAAGGTATAACTTCTTGTGGGGTTTTCTGAAGTCGCAGGTCTATGCGAGTAAGCCACAAACCACTGTGGCCCTCAAAGCAAAACATCACCCATGCCATTAGTCAAATTCAGCCTGTTTTGTGGACCAGAGTCATGGAAAAATGGATGTGCACCACCAAGAGAAGCCGCTGCGGACATTTGAACGACGTTATATTTCACACATAATGGCATTGATAGGCCATTCAAAGGAATAAAAAATGTCTATGATATTTTACACACACTTTATTTTATTTAAATTTAAATATATATAGCGCTTAATGAAAAACTCTTTATATAACGGAGAGAGGACAAGCAGATACAATGCAGATACAAGCAGGTACAATGCAATACGTGGTGTCTTCAAGGAAAGAGAATAAATAATTCAAAGTACGACTCTCCTTCCAATTCTAATATCCTCAATTGGTACTCGTACCTACTGAAATACCATATCAATTTTGTAAAGGAAAATAAAAGTTTAACCACTCAATAAGAGCAAGCACAAAGAAATCGTTTGAATAACCGATACAACGACCAACTTCAGTCACAACAAAACTATTGCATGTGTTCGCTGTTCGGAATTCCGACAACAATAATACTTCATAAGAGTTGAATTGCAAGCAAATAACAGACAAGCCCCAACACCCGAGCAAAAAGAAAAATGAAAAACAGAAAATACCCTCAGTATCCATGTCAGTTTCCTCTTTGGCACATCCTCAAAGTTGCATACCCATTCACAAGAAACTCCCAAAAAACAATACGATACGAACATCACACAACATTACCCAGTCCTTAAAAGTTTCAACGACTCTCGAAATATCGAATCATTCGTCTTCACATTGCTAAAGGGAACTCAATGCAGCATCATCAAAAATCCTTTCGCTTTAATATCGTATCGGATATCCTAAGCCGAAGTTCTGTTTTTTTCTTCATTCTATGCTCAGTTTCTGTTTTCAGCGAAAAAATTGCAAAACATACCAACTCCTTGGCCTGAGAGTCGTCCATAGACCAGAATTCACAAACGAAACGGATGCAGCATTCTACGTTCGAATGCTCAAGCATATGCCAAACTTACACGCAGTGTTTCTGGTATCGCCCCATTATCGTGTAGACTTCTTGTGTATCCTTCAGCTAGGGGGGCATCAATGAAATGCCTTTTTGGCAGCTACACCAATTTCAAATGAGTTCGAATTCGGGGTGTACCCGAGGGTGCGCTCACCATGCATGCTACCATTTGTGTAGCGGCAAGCACTTGAGTATTTCGGGTGCTAAAAGGAACACAAGATTGTATGTTTCGTTCGGAAATATCATTCTCGTAAAAATACATTAAACGGAAAAAATACTACGGAAATTATTATGAATTTCGATCAAGGCCAAAAAGCGCCAATGTTTTGTGTGGAAACTAAACTATTATGCATGCAATATTACTGCCAAATCCTTTAACAAATCTGTGTTTAAAAATGAGTTCACAAATAGCGTGCTTCTTCTTCGGGTGACAATACTGTTTGGTATCGACTTGGGCCTAACTTCTCCACCAAGCATTAAATGAGGAGTAACCAGCTTTTTACTGACCCCAGTTGACTAAGTTTGAGTTTCTTGAAAGTTATACCCTCAGAGATTTTCAGCGACCCTTATATTAGGTGCGCAACTAAGTTGTCGCTGTTTGTCAATAGATGGCTCCAGCAATAAGTGCCGAACGATTTTAGCACATCCAAAATCTCATGAACTGACCTTAGACATATAGTATACAAACTGTTTTGACACATTAGTAAATTAGTTTAGGTCTCATATACTTTTGGTTGTGTAAACATTTCTGATTTTCTGATTATCGTCATTTATGGGAAATGATGATTTGGTTCTTTCATTGGAAGAAAACGGCAGCCGAAGTACATCGAGAGCTCGAAAAGTTTGCGAAGATGCTGCTCTAAGTGAAGTAACGTACCATGATTGGTTCCGTCGCGTCACAGGCGATGATTTCGATGTTGAAGACCGTCGGTGCTATTTATGTGAACACCTCTGTGTGTTGGAAAATCTGTTTAGTCAGTCGTACTTTAAACAATTAAATTGTTGTTGAAATGCCTTTAAATCGAGTTGAAGCTATTAAATTGCATGTAAAATTAATTAGTTTCAGTTTTGTTTTATTTCATATCAAATTAGGTGAATTTAAATGCGATAAATTTATTTCATATCCTGTTTTACAATTTTCTCTCGATACATTTTAAATGAGTGAGTGGGAAAACAGGTGAAATTGACAAAAATATATCACACATTGCAGAATTACTACTTTCTATGGCGAAAAACTATTTCATAGGTAAATTAATAATAACGCTTTTCCAAACAAATTACTCGTGCAATAGATGGGTAGGACCAAAAATGTGTTATGCACACAAGAACACATGCGTGGATATTGAAAAAATTCAGAAAAATTAAATTATGTAAGCAGACTTGTGGGCGCCGTGGCGTAGTGGGTAGGTGCGTCGACTCCTACCCTCGATGTTGTCGGTTCGATTCCCGAAAAATCACATAAAAATCATAAAAATTTTTTTCACTGCTCCATCTCTTTCGAGTCGTTGACAATGCTCAAAGAGCGTAATTGTCTAGAAAAAGCTTCTCAATCTCGCCGTTCGGAGTCAGTATTAAACTCCTCTCCACTCGTGAGAGAACAATAGCACGCATAACACGAGTGGTTGCCGAGAAGCTAGGCCCAGGTCCACCTCGGACTGTAGCGCTGCCATTATTATTATAATATTGTGTGAGAAAACTATTCTTGTACACACTTAATGATTCTAAAAACATGCCAATTTAATTCTCATCATTTTAAAAATAAGTGAGTCATAAAAACTACACCAACATGTGTATCCCTGCTTCCTCCTTAATGCACTACCGCGAAGTATACTCAAAAGATGTGTTTTTGTTAAATCTATCTCACCCCAAAAAAGGCTACTTATTCAATATGAGATTCAAAATAACCAAACACTAAAAGAACAAGAGCAAAACAAAAGTGTGTACGTAATAAAAAAGGAAACACTCAGAGTCAATTGAAGGGGGATGAGATGTTGAGGGACCTTTCTGCGTATTGCATCTGTGCAAGGACTTCCCATCCAATAACGACCTCTCGGATACTGTCGAGATTAATTTATGCGAAGTAAGCACCCCAGTTTGTGCTTAAAAATATGAAGGAAAATGCTTGGGATAAAAGTGTTTTGACAAATATCTCTTGGAAAATGAAGGGCGAATTATGGGGGTTTGGCCAGGGAAAATTTAAAGTGGCACGGGCTGGCTGACTAAGTGACACTCGGCCTGGGGCTGCATTCTCTTGAGAGCTAGGATTCAGCTACGTTGACGTAAGAAAATATATCACAAATGACAGGATCATAAATTTCAATCCATTTAGTTTTGCTCAAATGGAAGCAGTAGTTTGATTAAGTCTGCTGTGAAATGCGTTCTACGAAAAAATAAATAATAACACAGGGGGAGTTGAGAATTTTGAAATTAAAGGCAATTTATGAAAGTAACACTTGCGTGTCAATTATTCATCAGTTTTGACTTCTGTCATTTATTTTGATGCGGACACGAGGCGATTGTCCTTCGATAGAAAGGGGACTTCTTAATTTTGGGTAGGTTTTCTAAAATTTCCTTCGCGCAGGTTTGAATGATTTTCAGAGAATGTCAATTTACTGAGTTTCAAATCAAAATTTGTTTAGAAAAAACCCTCGAGCACGAGCATCGAATGTAATTAACTGCAGAAAGGGAAGTGGCGCAGGTTTTGTCAAATACTCCACAATTTTGATTAGTTGACCGACTAAATACACACTTCATGCCAAAGCTAATTTCTGTATGCAGTAAACTATACACATTTACACATATATGTATGCCGGAGCGTAGTTAAAATTTAAAATTAAATATTCGTCGAAAAACGACACTTTCCGAGTACAGTTGCATGGTTCGTTGCCGACTACTGCAGCTAATTGCATTCAACCTTGGGTGCATGCAGAGTCCAAAAAGGGGGAATCTATTTACATAACTTGGACCGCTGTTACATTGATGGTTGGATAATGGAGGAACATTAAGCCAGGGTGGGCAGTCTCTAACCCTCTACTGCTGTCATGATCAGTACCACAATTAAGGCATGTCCAACACAATGTTTGTGGTATTTGGACATTTGCAATGAACGTAGCTGCAGATTTTTGGAATGGACAACTATGTAATATTTTTGCGAGAACACTTTACAATTAGAGAGAGAGAGGGTTAGTGCTCTTACAGCAAAACCCTTACGGACTGAATAGATGCGAAAATTGGTTCCTGAGGGATGACACTTAGGCATTGTTTGGAGCAGAGTTTCACTATTACTTGTTTCGTTTGAGTCCTGTGCGGTTGGACAGGACACGGTTGAACACATTTTGTAAAGCTTCAGTGGTACGGCATCGTATTCGAACGTAGCCGAATGGGTGTTGTTTGGCGTACAGACAGGTATTCAAAGTCTGGTGGAAATAGTATTATATTGGTTTTCTTGTTCGTCTGGTTGGCTATGTTGAGCTTGTAAAGTTGTAAGGATGTTAAGTGAGTAATTGAACATGGTAGGTTGTTACTCCTTACTGACATGGTTGCATTGTGGTAGGGGTAATGAGAAAAATATGTGCACTTAGCTTGTTAATTTGGTTTTAGTTGAAAAGGAAGGAGGTGGGTAGTCATGCTGCCATTGCTCTTTAGAACAAGCATGGTAATCATCAAGGACAGAATACTTAAAATGTAATTTTGTTGGATGAAGACAAATCAAACTTTAGTCCAAACACTTGTTAACGACGAACAAATTATGTACTAACCCTTCTCCATTTAAGTGGACTTTGAAATTTCGAGCTTCAAATGATGCTTGTGACCATTAAAAGATTGATTTAAGTTAGTTTGGGGATAGAAAATAGTTTCCGGCACATATATCCGGACTTTCAGAATACAACGTGTAAGATTTATGTGCTCGCTCAGAGGGATAATCGTTTTGATTAGCGAGTGGATTTGCTGGTTTATGGTACAAAATCAGTGTTTGCCACTGAACGAGGTTTTCATACTGAATTGACAGTGTCTCTTTTTTTCTTCTATGCTTCTAGAAATCTAGACTAGGCAAACATTTAAATTGTTTAAATTTGCATTTGTTCTTACAGTGCCTGTGGGCGCTATGGCCGTCTGGGTTTGTGCGTCGACCCATACACACTTGACTTTCACAGTCTAGATTCGAATCGCAGTTCAAACGAACAATTTTTCAAAAAAAGAAAATTGTTCACTGCTCCGCCTCTTTCGAGTCACTGTCAATGCTCAAAGAGTATAACTGTCTAGGAAAAGCTTCTCAAAATCGCCGTTCGAAGTCAGCATTAAACTGTATGTCCCTTCCACTCGTGAGAGAACAATAGCACGCACAACACGAGTGGTTGCCTAGAAGCTAGGCCCAGGTCCACATTACAGTTCTTAGATAATACCTATACTTAGCTAGGACTCTAACCCCTAGTGACAACGTAGTAAAGGAAGACCACACCTCCGGTGGCATACACAACTAGGAAGGAACCTCAATCAGCTGAACGTGCGTCACTGTTTGCAGCTACTGCAAGACCGTGATAGATGGAGAGGAATGTTGACTAAGGCCCAGATCCACCCCGAACGCCAGCGCCAGCTGGAGATGAAGAAGTCTATTCGAAGTTGTAAATGCTTGGTTAACATTGTTCATAGTCCCCACTCATGTGTAGTCTTTGTCTGCTTCATCAGTAAGTAACATTATTTAAGCCGTCTGCGTAGGTGCGAAGGCAGTGGCATGATGTCGGGAGCTATTTCCTTCTACAGAACCTTCGAACTCCAATTTTTTAACTCGAGAATGAATGCTAATTCTTATAAAGGTGTGCTAGAAAAGGCCTTCCCACAGATTTCTGAGCTGTTTGAATCAATCTCGTGAACATTCCAACATGATAATGACCATATCCACACATCGAGAGTGGTAAAACAGTGGATTGAAAGCCAAAATGTTCAGATGCTGGTGTGGCCTCCATACTCCGACAAAACGCCTTCACGAATTATTTCAATTTGAATTGATGGCGTTAAGGTTTGTCCATTTATCCGCTAAAAATAATTATACCCATGCAGCTTATGGAGAGTGATAGCGTAATGTATTTTCTTTCTATGAAAAAGGTCCGCCACCACCAAAATCTTTGACAAAACGTCACTATTAAATTTCAAGGCGGAATATAAGCTAATTAAACATTTTTTCAAGTTAAATGTTCTTCCAAGCCTTGTTCTCTTACCGTTGTATACCAATAATCGAAAGTGATGTCCACGCGTATAAGCCCAACAAAACTCGGGTCAAAAGACGAAGGTATTCGTCCGTATTCCGCCTCGACCTCTTTTAATGTAACCTTGATTTAAATTCACTTTCAAAGGCCTATTCCCCACCAGTAACCTTACCATCTCTTAATTGTCAACTGATTGCAATCTGAGGGCATTAATTTTCACTGTCAGGCAAAACCAAAACCCATCCACACTTCCAACATTTTTAGTTCATTCTGATCGTTCGACCTAGCTTCATAAATTACATCACTAACTAGGATAAGGCTCATTCACACTCCAGCGCGAACAGAGACGGAGGAAAAAAAGGAACTCAACTGTGCCTCAGAGTGGTGCACACACACTAAGGGTGTCCCTGCCAATCGGCTAGATTCAGAGAACACCGGAAACGCTGAGCCTTTTAAAACAGGAAATTTAATTTCCCCTACGCATAAATTTTGAACTTTTTTTTCTGTATCTCCACTCCAGCTCAGACGCTTTAATCCTAGTTATTGACGGTCGTGTGCCGCCCCATACAAAATATGCACAGCAGAGGGGATTCACGAATAAAAACGGAATACAATGCGTTAGTTAGTGTGTGGGCCCAGAATGTGTGTCCTATGTGGTGATGATAGCTCATTTGTTATTCTAAGCAGAGTCTCCACCTGCGGAGCAGATTCAGTTTTGGCGGATGGGTGGGATCTGGCGGTGGCCTGGGATAGACACAGAGCATCCGCATCCGGATGCGTGTACATTTTTCATGGCCCTTTCAGGGCAACGTTGAAGGGTAAAGGCCCAGTGTTAAATGGCTAAAAGGCCGATGTGGTTGGTACACTGATAAGCGATCTCATTATCGGGATTTCCAGATAAAACCAGAGGTAATCGTAAAAAGCGACCTTTTTTCGGAGTTTCTTCTCTAATCCGATGCGGACTTAACCGCTCTCTGGTAGTATACAGTCATTTTTGTGCTATAACCGTCACTCGTCCTTGTTTTGCTTGTCCCCATCGACGTCATTATTAAATCTGTCTGTAGAATACTTTCGACTGGCATTGGCTGGGTTGTTATCCTGGCAATTAAACAGTCGTAAAATGGGGGACTTTAATTGGATATTACATCCGTTGTGGTGTGTTGGGAGGATTCTGTTTCGTACTGGAAATAACGATTTTCGCAGTTCTTATCGGGATAAATTATGAGATTATTGCTGGGGAATTTTTTTTCTTTGCTCAAATAAGAGAGAGGGAGAGAGCTTAAGCAGGGCCAAGTTGTATGCTGGTAAGGCTTTGTTCATTCGTTGGGAAGCTGTTAATTGATAAATGCTAATTAAAACAACTCGACTTTTGATGATATAACGTACATAAATGGATTTATCTGATGGCAGTGAGTTGAAAGACAAGTAATCAATGATGACAGCAAAAGTAATTGTACTGCTGCCAGAAGATTATTCAGTCTCGTAAACGGAGTATTTCAGTACAGATCTGATTATGTATCAAACTCATGCGTCTCAACGTGAATGCAAGTCCAATGGCAAGGGGTCAAATGGTGTAAGAACAATACCAAAATTCGATAAGTCAGTGACTTTCGAATGAAGTACTTGCTTTTGTCTCAGAATTGAAATCAACGTAGTCTCCTTTTACTACGGCACACGATTCCCAACGATATTCCGACTATTTTAACCTCTCCGAAAAAATATAATTTCTCAAACTTTGCAAAATAGGCTCATCATCATCATCATCACTTTCCGTGGTCCGCATATTCCACTAAAGGAGTCTCACGCACGCAAGATCTCCAGATCATTCTATCCTCCGCCATCGACTCTAACCCATCATGAGCTGTGCCGAAGAACAACCAGGGAAATTTTTGGACCTGGTTCAACCATCTCCTCCTGTGTCTGCCAAGCGGTCGCCAACCTGACGGAATCGCATTCAAGGCAGGCCTCGGATGTCGTGATGATGGGGACATTCGTGCCACGTAAACGAACCATCGAAGTTCTTTCCGTTCGAAGAAGCAGCAGCGACAAAATAGGCTTTTTGCTTTTTTTTGGAGCACGTTCCTGCGCGAGCCTGCAAAATCCACTGTCCTGATTCTTCCTTCAATTCTGGAATGTAGGATTCACCAACTGCCACCAAACGCCGTAAAAATTCACTTAAATAATGCTCGAAAATGTTCAAATTCTGTTTTAAAATCTTCACCCAAATTTAGAAAACAAGGCACCCATCTTGCCGTACATTTTTTCATGCCCACATTGTCATGCAAGGCGACGACATCAGTTGAAACTACTAAAATCTTAGCTACCTCGCGAACCTTAACCCGATATCGTGGACTTAGTTGACCATTTCTTCTGTTGTGACTTCAGTTGAAGATCATGAGCGCTCAACACCTTCTATCGCTGACGATCTTGGTGTCATAGGTGGAGATTGTGACATATGTGATTACATAAGTGATCTGTTAAGAGACCTCACATTCCACGTGGAGAACTGAAAATCGTTGTCCTTATTTTGTTGTGCATGGTCTTCATAACCGGATTTTTTTTACACGTCGGGGAAGTTACCCCCGCGCGAAACCGCCAAACCTGGAGTACCGGATAATAGTTTAAATCCATCGACAGAAAGGCCGCTGCATACATTGGTTGCCCTCTAAGCGGTCCCAGGTCAAGGAATTCGACTTCGATGTTGACCTAAATGCCTTGGAACAGCAAAGTGGTGGCAACTAATTTGGAGACTTGAACTGGAGATGCTGTTGCTGTTCAAGAGCTGGACAAAGGCCGAAAGAAGTATGGGGAAGTCATTGCCATATCGAGAGGGTATGTATGTGGCGTTGGAAATTTTTGTACGGTCTTGTCTTCTTTACTTACTTATTTATGGTACAGTTCGGGGTGAACCTGGGCCTCAAATAACAAGCCTCTTCAGGTAGCACGGTCCTTAACTAGCTGCCTCCAGTTCCGCACTCCAAGAAGGTTGAGGTCTCCTTCAACTTGTGCGGTCTTGCTCTACTGCGTCGTCCTTTTGGGTTTTTTTTTCGTGAACACAAGGCCATTTCCACTTTCAAAATGTTTGACATGGCAAATTCAGTTCTCCTTTTTGTCTTATTTTTGTTAGATTCCAAGACTCTTTGGGCCGGAGCATTGTGTGTGTCCTCTACATGTCCTAGCCATCTTAAGCGAATAATGGGCAGGTCTTGTCTTCACTGGATCGTATTCTTAGGAGCCATCCATCAAACATTTCCCAACTCGGATATGGGATTTCCTTCTAGATTTTATTCTGTGTAACATATAGTGGCGTTAGATGCGTATTTAAATGACATTTAAGTATCAATAAATTCAGATAACGCAATTGAGATATGTTCAGATACAAAAAATTATAAAAATACCGTCATTTACCATTTTCTGATTCAAGCATTTCCGAAAGGATGTGTTGTACGTATATGCGGTTAAAATTATCCTATCAGATCGTGTCGCTTTTTTTTCAACGAATTCACTTCACTGAACTGGCAAACGTAATTTGTCATTCCATGAAATAGCGTTCTCGAATACGTATCCGGTGATATTCCGCATGTGCATACACATTAAGGACATCATTAAATAAGCTCACACAGAGAGAGAGAGTTCACTCCTTTGCCTGCTACCTGTCATTCAATGAAAAAAAAAATGCCGAAAAAAATGAGAAAAATCACCTCTACCGCCACAGAAAGCAACCTGTTAACGCATCCCTCCCAACCAAGAGCCGTGATTTTTCTCACTTCCATACAATTAAAGATGCAAATCGGAGCAATTTTTCCATTCGGCGGTGCAGCAATTTAAATCTGTTGAATAATAGCTACTAATTGGCTCCACAGAGGAACGTTCAACGAGTGGCAGCTACTCATAAGGCGTAAAATTGACATGTGAACACGAGTGTCGCACAGCGCCACACACGGAAGTGCCGCGTCTGATGCAAATCGAAATATTAACATTTTTTTAGTTTTTACTCCTGCCACCCATCAAATTTTGAATTAGTGACTTGATTTGACTCATGCAACATTCACTCCCAACCGCTAAGACTTTATGTTGAACATATCCTCTCACTCATGCAAAGCTTGTTATATTCCTGCAGATATCTTCTCCTGGACCGTGGCATGTTCTGGTTGGGGCTCACCGAATGTTAATGGATTTTTGTATTCTAGTTCATAGGTAGACGCATACATACACACAGACCGAACTGAAAACCATAACGACATACTGTGGGAATGTGTTCGCAGCGGAGATTTTGAAAATGACTGCTCAAAATGAGATTTCCGACAACTAGTGATTTCAATTTGTGCGGTGTCAATTGCAGGACGTTCTGTTTTTTTATTTTTGTCATTCATTCGCGTTCAATTTGGCTGCGGAGTTATCCTATTTGAAATGCGAATTGCTTTCAATTTAGTGAATTAATGGAGTTGTGCGCATAGTTGAGTGTGGCACAAGCGGGACAGTTGACGAGAGGACATTTTAAAGAAGAGGATTAACAGATGAATCATACATTTATTGAATGGACGTTTTGGTGGCTGGAAAAAAATACGTGTGTACTGATTATTTCGGGTGATTCAA
This sequence comes from Myathropa florea, assembly GCA_930367185.1. NCBI lineage: Eukaryota > Metazoa > Arthropoda > Insecta > Diptera > Syrphidae > Myathropa > Myathropa florea. Next base: position 12,558,342 of record OV884003.1, on the reverse strand, counting down.
TTTTCCGAAAATATTTGCATTTTACTGTGCCAATGAAACAATTTAACTTTGACAGTGATCCACCTAACTGACAGTTTATATCGATTTTACCTTCGGTTTAGGCTCAGTGAATGCGTGTTGCTTCTTGTTTCGCCCCGAAGCACTCGTTAACACTTCAAAAAATGTGAGCTATTTTTTCTGAACATTATTTAAGCCGTCTGCATAGGTGCGAAGGCAGTGGCATGATGTCAGGAGCTATTTCCTTCTACAGAACCTTTGAACTCCAATTTTTTAACTCGAGAATGAATGCACAACTTGACCACAAGGTAACCATAGGCATAATACTTCGATTTGGTTAAATGCTTTGTCACCTCAACTCCAGTACGAATGCCATCAGTTCTGAAATTAAACGCAGAATAACTGTTGCCAATCACTGTTTCTTTGGGATCAATAGGCTGAGTAGTACAGCCTTATCTCGAATGACTTAACGCAATGTCTTGATCGTCCATGTCCTGCTCTATGACACAGAGACATGGGCAATCTCAAGATCGGATGAAGAAGCCCTTGGTCTTTCAAGGGAAAAAATTCTGCGTGCGCCCACTAAACTGATAGAGCACACAGTTGGAAAAGGACCTCAGCCAACTTGACGTGCGTAATTGGAGGCAGCTGACTAAATATCGTTTCACTTGGAGAGGCTTGTTGGAAGAAGAAGATTTCTTTTAATATATTTCTTGTAGTTTTTTTTTGACAATTTTTCGTCTTATAATAATCAATAAATATTTGTGAACTATTATTTTGGTTGTTTCCAGAGTGCCTCTCTAACTCACTCTGAGTGTTTGTGGAGATTCATTGAAACATATGAAGAAGTTAAGCACTTCCAGATGTTAAGAGTTTTCGTTTTATTTGTTGCTAGACAGATTTACTGGGGCAGCTTCGGTGGGGGTAAAAAATAGGGCGACACGCTTCTCGTTGCATGTCATGTTTCTGATAGATATACCACCGAGTTGCATACAAAATCTCTCACCAACATTAAATACATTAGTATTTAAATAAACAAAACTGTTATGGCACACAAATTCATTCTAGCAATTGACCCCTTCTCTTCACTTTATTTCAATACCAGGAAAAGAATGTGGTCGCCCGAAGAAAAAACTTTGCTGCCATTTTTTTTTTTTTTTGTCGGAGGTTTTTGTGACACTACACTGGAGCACTCAGACTCAAAAACTGGTCCATTGTCCTACCAGGCAGCAACTTACTTTTGCTGAAATTTCATGGTCTTCCGAAGGCCAGCAGGCGCTTCTGTGATGAGGAGCCTACACCATCAGCTCTCACCTCATCAGCACCGAATAACTGCCACCTGATCCGAGCAAAGGCGGGACAATGGCAAATGTCTGTGGCGCTTGGTCTGTCTACATCCTTGAGAGTCATGCCACCTGCGGTTGTGCTCTCGAGAAGTCCAACCATTGCTGCACTTTACTTCCAATTTTCTTAATCGAATTTCGGCCTTATTTTATTTTCTTTGCATGCACCATCAGATGCATCAAATATTTGGAGTTTTCCTCAAAGAACTCCTCTGCAGTTACCTAATCATTGGTCGTTGCCGAGAATACTTTGACTGACTTGACTGAGAAATCAAAAAATTGTAACATACTTGACATCTTGTAGGAATCAAAAGTCAGATAAGATTCGGCCAAAAAAAGTTAAATGTCGCCTCATATTGAATTTTTGAGGCGTGAGTAAATGTAACAGATGCCTTTGTCTGCAAAACCACAACGGAAACATTCGTGCATTTTATTAATCAAAACATGCGGCCTGAACCAACCAACCAACTGTCAAAAAATCTGACATTTTTATTAACAAAAAATTCAAAGCTGTCGTTAAACACTCTCAAAATCAAAATGACAACTGACAAATAGTTACAAAGGGCATTGTCACTCGAAACTCCCCCTCCGATACCCACACATGTATTCATATTTTTCGCCAGGATCAACCTGAAATCCATGTCAAGGCGAACAGTCCCCGAAGACTTAGGAAAATATATGAATTTTTACATTTTGCAATCTTCATTTGACAGTACAACTGTCATTCCGTTTAACCAAAAAATAATAGAGTTTGCATATGGTCCAGGTCCATCCTTGTGTACAATGCCATACACTCAAGTGTACATGTATGTGGGTGTACAAGTGGGAGAATGCCATATGAGATGGGAATTGTGGGCAGGAAGCCGCACATAAAAAACTATAAATATATTTTTCTTGGCATCATCTTAAGACATTTGAAATTATTTCAAGCATAAAACTGGGATTCATGCATCTTTCTCCTCTCACCTCCCAGTCGTGTGCCCATATTTCATCTGTACATACACATCGTACCCTGCCTGCCTTGCCGTGGCACAACAAGAGACTGAGGTCCCTTTTGCTATCCGTAAGTCCCAATTCGTATTTGCGCTCAGTCAACGAAGCAGAACAGAACGGTGGGCAAACATGACGGAAGAAACTTTCCTTCGGAATATGTTTATCTTCACTCCCAGACAGTCAAAGCCAAGCGAAAATAAGAAATGAAGAGAGAAACACCCAAATGGGGGTCTTGGCGTTTGACGTTCAAAGGTGATTGCAAAAGTCGCGAAATGAAAAACATCATTGGATTTGCCCCTCCCCCACTCCCCATGCAGTTTACTTGAAAATGCGGGTCGTCGATGTGAAATGTGGATGTCAAAATGAAATGCCAACACCAAGCATATGCTGGGAACCAAAACTTATCAAAGTCGATTTACTCCACTGCATGTGACATATGAAATTCCCAATGCATCTGAATTCCTCATATTTCGCTTGCAATCAAGGTTGTACAAATAAGTTGTTGACGGGCGGTGTTTGATATTTTGGGTCACGAGAAGGCTTTATGTTTGCAAAATTAAGCTGAGCGATAATGAGTTTGAATGGAAAAAGTGTGATCAAAACGAAAGCAGAAATGAATAGAATGTGAAAGCACATGTCGTGAAAAGTTGACTCCTACGCTTGAGGGCTAAGATTCGAATCTCGGAAAAACACCCAACATTTTTTCAGAGTATAGCTGTCTAGAAAAAGCTTCTCAATCTCGCCGTTCGGAGTAGGCATTAAACTGTAGGTCCCTTCCACTCGTGAGAGAACAATAGCACGCACAACACGAGTGGTTGCTGAGAAACTAGGCCCAGGTCCACCTCGGACTGTAGCGCCGCCGTTATTATTATTATTAATATTATTACAGTAGACGCTCGATATAGTGATCAAAATAAATCAAATAAAAATTAATTTAATTTTAAAAAAAGGACAATACCAAAAAGTGTTCATAAGAGGTAAAAAAAACAGTCTTATTTAGACGCTTTTCTCAAAAAACTGCTCTACAGTAGACTGTCGCCCAGAAGGAAAAATAGGAAAAACCTCGGTCATGTTTAAAAAATATTCGTGTTTTGGAACCGTTCATGTTTTCGAGATTTCACTGCATTTTGATATGAATTTCTGTCAATACTCTTGTATGAGAAACAGGGAATCTGCTGATAAAATTCCAAGTGTGTAGCTAAAAGTCAAAAGTATGCTTCACACTTATTTCCCTTTACAAGTCACAAACTATACAAGCTCTTGGATAATTGTGAGGAGATTATATTTGTGTTTTCACCAAAAAAACGTGTAAAAAGTGCTTCATATCATTAATTATACTCTTCGTGTGTGTTTCGCGCTATCGCATTACAACACTCCCCAACTGGAGATAAATAACTCTTTCTCACCCAGACTAGACTCGCAGGACTGCGATTATTTATTACATATGCTTGAATCACGCACTTTTTTATAATGATGCAATTACACCCTAGATAGACAATAAATTCAACAAAGCAAAAAAGCAAGGAAGATATTTATTCTCTCGCACACAATACAACACCTCTCTGAACGCGCCCATCCGTCATTCTAGACACGCGCTCATTCATTTGCAAATCTGCAATAAAGTCGACGCGAGACAGACAAAAAAACGTTTGCCTTTAATAAAGCACGCCATTGGGAGTAATTATTTTCTGGCGGTTGTTTTACAAATGATTATGGCTAAATCACTTTTGGGCATATTCAGGTTCCCACCCGGCGAGCGGTGCAGTGAGTACAAGAAAAAAAAACTGAATTCTCGCAGCCCTTTATCGGCTTTGTACCAAGCTTCCGCTTATAATTAATGAGCAACATTAAGTCTGAATCAGCTGCGAACCGTCACGAAAATCCCTTCTTTTATTTTGCTAAGTTTTTCCTTTTTTCTTTTCCACATCCAATGTCGTTCCTAATTAAATTATACATAACGGTACATATATTCATGCCCCCATTGCGAGTGTCACTGAGCGGAGATTACACTTTGTCACTTGATAACAAGACACATTCCATGCATGTGAAGGCAATTGAAAACTCTGCGAGTAGTCACATGCAAGATACCTCATCGTAGCAGCCAAGGAATGAGACTTCATTCAGATGGCTCCCAATAAAGGAGTCCTTACAATAATGTGACGTTTTGAATGTGCGTTGGTGGCTTACGAATGCACTCGGGGAAATGACAAATGAAAGTAGCTCTTTTCAAAAAGAGTTACAATGATGAGTAAGTGCCTGTAATTACCGCCCTAATTCCCTTAATTAGAAAATTCTTGTATCGTTCTTTGTGCGCTAAGATGTAGCATAAACGAGTGCAAAACAAAACCGCATACATAACGACCCAACAGCGCACAGCGCACACACGCACTCGCTTATGAGAAAGATGGGAAACAATAATTATGTCACATCAAAAAGTTATGAGAGTTTTAGTGGCGCCCAACGAACATTGTTGCCGTGGAGGATGACTACTACCACGAGGGGAGAACATGTTCTATGATGGAAGCTAAAATGATTTGTATACATGTATGCATGTGTGGGAACGCACAGAGAGGAGCTTCGGTTGGGGGAAGATGTTCTTGTGCTTGTACTCAAAAACGGCGGGCTGTCATTTATGTGGTGATATAAATTTTGAAGTTCATAATTTATCATAAGGGACGACCGCAAATGATGAAGTAGGTGTTGGTGGCTTTGAGTAGATCATTTCTTAACTTAGTCTTCAAGATTTTCCGACGAAGTGAAGTTTGGGTGATTGTGGTGTCAACTTGTTGTCAAAAAGTTTTCCATCTTAGTGGGTGTTGCTAGAATATACTTACAAGTCATTTTTGATCAAAAGAATTCTTTATAACTCCAACACGAAACTAATCACGGAGGAGAACTGCATACCCAGTGTCACACTCCTTCTTTAGTGGTGCTACAGCCAGGGCGGAATACGGAACTCTATCATCAAGTGGGTTTAGTTTTGAATAAGAGGTGATGGTCGCATTTGTTGTTGTGTCCAACTGGTTTGGTGTCGAATTTCTTCCAGTCGGGCACTGTTGCTCATACGCCTTACCCAGCCCTGCCGTCTTAGGCGTTGTATTTGTTGCTACATGACTGTACTCACGTCACTGTTAATAATAACAATAATAGCGGCGCTACAGTTCGAGGTGGACCTAGGCTCAATCTCTCAGCAACCACTCGTGTTGTGCGTGCCATTGTTCTTTCACGATTGGAAGGGACCAACAGTTTAATGCCGACTCCGAACGGCGAGATTTAGAAGCTTTTTCTAGACATTCTAGACCACTTGACATAGCCCCAGAGAAAACAATGGAATGGTGTCAAATCGCATGACTGCGACGGCCGTGAGATAATTCAGTTTTTCTATCACAACTTCGAGCGTTACATTGTGTCGCTTGTAGGGCATGTAGCACCGTCTTGTTGGAACCCTAGCTAGGATATAACAATGTTGTCGAGCTCTGGCCACAGAAAGTCGGTTAACATCGCTCTCTACCTGAGATATCATTCACGATAACGGTGTTTCCTTCTTCATTTCGAAAGAAATAAGATTCGAATGGTCGAACACTTGTGGATTGTGTTCGCTGTTATAATGGCAATTTAACTTTTTGAAATCCGAGCAGCCGCTGAGCCAAAAATGGGTCTCGTCCGATAAGAGGTAATTTTCGGGCAAAATCCGGATCTCTGGCCAACATTACCATTTCCAGCGCTCAATTAGCGAACTCTCGCGGTTGCCTACGGGCGTCCGGCTTCAATTGTTGCATCGGGCTAATATATGGAAGTAGGCCCAAATCCACCCGACTCAATTCTCTGTCGATGAACAATTCAGCTGATCGGCGACGAATGGACATTTCTGGGACTTTTTCGATATAGGCCGCTATGGCGGCTATGCTTTCTTCATTTCGTATCAATCTCTATCTGGTTTGTGGCTTATTGTTCGAAAGAGTGTACTCACACTCAAACACTTCCGCGGTGCGACGAATTGCTTGTACACTTAAGACACGATTACGACCAACCTCTAGGGAAATTCACGTTGGGTATTTACAATGGCTGCCGTGGCCGTGTGAGTTTGTGCGTCTAGCGCTACGCTATAAACTTTCACAGTCTATGTTCAAAAACAAACACACGCAAAAATTTTTAAAAAAATTTTGACAGCTGAATGTCATTTGTCGCTTTGACAGCTTCTGAGATATATGGGCACTCTTTATTTAAAATTACTGGCGGATTTCCCAGCACAAAATGTCGACAAGAGATGTGCAGAGGATGCCTACTCAGCGTCATAAAATATCCAAATCGTGTGCTTATATCGCTCGATTTCAAGATTACCTGGCTCCTGAATAGGCAGTGTTGGTTTTCTTTTTACTGAGTTCATCCATACTCTGCCAAAATGCAACTTTATTTAAAACCGCAGGAAATACAGTGGCTCACAAAAGTATTCGGAATTATGTTTTTTTCCTGGACTTTAGTATTGACAACAAATTATTACTATAATTATAATAAAAAAAACAGTTTCAATACAACATTTGTTCTCTGCTAACAAAAAATCAGAAAAAATAATGAATGTTTTCTGTCTGCAACAACAAACAAAAAGCAACAAACTAGGTTCCAGGAAAAAACATAATTCCGAATATTTTTGTGAGGCACTGCATATAATAGACAAATGTGCAAATGCGTATGTTTTTTGTGCTTATGATCTCCATTTGAAAATCTCCTGCACGGAAACATTTTTTGTTTAGCTCCAGCCACCATATCTGACCTTCACGAACTTGCTTCACCCATGGAAGTGTTACAGCGAGAAAATAAACAAACAAACGGTGAACACCTCATTTCAGACTGTGTACTAAATTTTAAAGGTTACAATACTGGGTACAGATTTTTCTTTGCGCATGACTGGTGTGAAATAATTGTGGGAAAATTCACCCCATCCCGACACAGTGCAGGCACTAAGAATGAGAGTGAAAGTCTGCAAAACGTGTTCGATGGCATCTGCATCATCATTCAACTGCTTAAATACTTTAGCCGGCCTATTATCCGACACTACCAAGTCAGCCAGCCAGCCAGCCAGCCAGCCGTCCTTCACTTGAATCAAACTCCACATGCCCTCCCTCCTATCATCTACCTGCTGTTTAAGGGTGAAGCTTAATAGGGAAGCAAAAATGGGAAAAAAAAGAAAGGCAGAAAAAAAAAGAAATGGGGAAAAGCGAATGAGCGTACTTGGTGGTAGAATGTCAGTAATTTCGTTTTCATCTCGTTTTATGCGATTTGAATGGAATCCTGGCGGGGAGCTGGGATTAGAAACATACACCGCTCTTGTACACCCACCTTCCCGGCCTCATCCCAACGCACCCGGAGTTAACATTAAAACCAAAGTACGTACATACATGCGAATAAATACGTTGTAGGTGCATATGTACGTCCGTCAATGACGTTGCTTTGCTTTAGAAAGCGCAGTTTATGGATTTCACTTTTCTCCATACGGATGGATGAGCTTGGGTTGTCTACAACAACCGTGCTGCATAGGAAGCGCTCTTGCATGCCTCTTGATCTGTCTGGGACTCTTTAGGACCCGCATGTGCATATCTACCCATCTATCTGCTAGTCTGTCGCGACTGTTTATTTGTCTGCTGGTGGTTGGTTATTTGGTTGACTCTGTCTGGGTTACAAATTGTTGAAATGGTGAGAAGGAAAATACAACAAAAAATTAACAAAACCCTTTTTGCTTTTATTTTTCAAGTTTGTTTGTTCTGTCATTCGTTTTGTATGTCCCCCTCTGCGTGTGTGGGGGAGGGATGGTTGCAATGATATGCACCTGGTTCAAGTTATTTAGGTTCTGCATTCGGATGGGTGCGTGGGTGGTATGCAGAATACGCGGAGGGTTAATTTTGGTCTTAGCTGTTTCCTGTCTGTGTTGACTAATTGGTTTGAAGCTTAAGTGGGTTCAAAACAACTGGCGGTTACCACAGGATGGGGAAGGTTTACTATCTGTAAGAATTGTATGAAAATTCCTTTTGTTTTTTCAACTGTGGGATAAGCGGGTGACCTCAAACAATGTTTTGTTACAAATTTCATCCAAGAATGCGCGTGCATAGAGAGAGGGATTAGCTGCTTAAATGTTGAATAAGGAGATTCTTTACGGCATAAGTGTGTGGCCGTAGAGTGTCATAGATTGCAGAGAAGACATGCTTTAGGATTATTTTCCTACAGTGTAATTTCCGTATTAATAACGTCTTAGACTATTTTTAAGATCTTTTCCAACCTAACGGAACTATTCTTTTTGTTCTTATAAACACTATACGAGGTGTTTTAGGAAAAACGGGAAATTTTAAATTTCGCGGCTTTGGAGAGTCGTTGACGTTGTTTTAGAAGCATAGAAGCATAAACGACATTAAGAACGCATCGCTGAAGGAGCTGTAGGCTATCCCAAAGATCGAGTTTGAGAAGTGCTTCGAGGATTGGAAGAAGCGCTGGCAAAAGTGAATAATAACTAATAGGGACTATTTTTAAGGCGACAACGTTAATGTAGACGAATAAATAAATATATTTAAAAACAAATTTAATATCTACATAGTTATTTTCCGTTGATGATGTCGATGATAATAATTTGAATCAAAATATAAAATTCGTTGAAATCTCTCCCGCAACTTGTTTTATTTAACTTTAATACCTACTATTGGATATTATTTATTTATTAGTTTATTAAGGAAAAGAGCTGTCTTTCATGCCATACTTGCATATATTAGGCCCTGGATCCGCATATCCCGACCAGACTTCAGCCGCTGTCGCTGTATACATACAGTTGTGTTCAAAATAATAGTAGTGCGTACCACAACAATACTTGAATCAATATTTCAGCTTGCTTCCTCATGGAAATTTGATTTTCAGCTTCTTTCCACAAACTAACGGAATATGTTAAGCAAGATTACTGTAAATCCATAGCCAAAATCTTAAAGATCAATGCATATAAGTCGAGTTCGTGATCTCAGGGAAAAGCTGTTAAAAAAATAGTAGTAATACTAAGAAAACTATTTGGAATGGAAGATTTGACTTTTATTGTATTTGTTTCAAGTGGAAAAGTATGTACTGTCTTTGCCTTTTTTAAATTTGAAATTAGAATTAAAATTTTTGGCGAAAAATATCAGCAGTGGGAAGAGGCAAGCATTGCAGCCAAGACAAGAGTGATCTCATTAAAAAATTAAGAAGAGAAGGCAAAACTTATGCCGAAATACAAAATTTGCTATGTTGTACTCCAACAATGACAGCCAATGCCATCAAATATGTTGAAAAGGCGCAAACTCGACGTAGCAAGAGAAAAACGAACGAAATAGACGATCGGCACATTGTCCGATACAACAAATTGCATCCTTGTTCATCATCTTCTCCAACTTCCTGTAAGTGCTGTGACCGTTCGCAGACGTCTTTTAGACCAAGACTTGCATGCACGAAGTTCACGGAAAGTTTCTCATTTGACAAAGAAACACCTCAAGACCCGTATTCAGTTCGTTAAAAATCACATAGAGTGACCAGTTAAAAAATGGCGCAATGTATTCTGGACAGACGAGATTAAATTCGTTCTCTTTGGAAATACTGTCTCTCAGCAGTATATTCGTCGTGCACCCAACACAGAATATCAACCCAAATATACTGTAAAACCGTAAAACACGGAGGAATAAAAATATTAGTTTGGGCATGCTTTTCATACTACGGCGTTGGGCCTATACACCTGGTAGACAGAATAAAGGATCAACATGTCTATGTTGATATTTTGAACAACACTATACCCTACGCCGAATATGAAATGCCTTTAAAATGTATCTTCCAGCAGGACAATGACAACAGGACAATGAGGTAAGGAAGGCAAACCATCAAACAATCGGGACCTTTGGGAGATAGTTAATGATTCCTGGACAAAAATCCCAGAAAAGCGTTGCCACAGCTTAGTAGACTCCATGCAACGTCGTTGTAAACCTGTTTCGAATAATAAAGGGGTTCACTACAAAATTTTAAGCTCTAGTTTATTTTAAAATAACTTTTATTTAATATTTATGCCATTTAAAGGCCGTTTTTTCATAATAATATAAATACTACGATTTTTTTGAACAGTAAATTTTCTTTGTTAATTTTGTTTTGAGCTTATTTTATTAAATTTAATAAGATAAGAAAGTAATGAATTCTGGTAAATCATTAAATTATAATTAAGGTTTGGATTTTTTTTATTTTAACGAAAAAAGACCTTTAAGAAATTTTTTTGAAACTATTTGTTTCCCTTTGTAGATGTCACTACTATTATTTTGAACACAGCTGTATGTATGTAAATGGCGTAAACGCGAACGGGACAAAATCCTCATAGTCCTTCATGTACGCGTATGTAACTTTTCCACGATAATGTTTTAACAATTAAAACCCTTTATGGGATTCGCCTTGAAATTCGAAGATGCCACTTTTGACCCAAAAATTCTTAGAAAAGCGAGTGTCCTCCTCCCCTTTTCTAATGTTTCTTTTTCAAATGCTGGTGATTTCTATCGCCCTTCTTCCGCCTTTATTGCTTGGAGCCGTTTAAAAGGGTTAATACCCAAATATAAAAAGTGGTGCTAAAATATCTTGAGCTGGTTTTTGGTATTAACGCTCAATTGTGAGTCATATTTTAAGGCGATTGCCAATGAACATGTCGACATTGTTTATCCTTTTTTGATATCACTGACAAATGCAACAAAAGATTCGCGATGTAAAAGGATTGTATCAATCATAAGATCGTTAACCTACACTCTCTTCACTGAAAACAAAGGAATCTCAAATTAAACTTTTCTCGGAACAATAAACTTACGTACTTAGGAAAAAACCGCTTATTTTCCTCGTGTAGAGTGCACTAATTCTCGTACCCTAGACAATTTTGTTGCGAACTGAAATCTCCTCAGCCACATCCACGCTTCTCTTAAGAAAATCTTGACAAGTAAGTTCGCTACTCAAATTAGGTTCCACTTTCGCTGAGTCATTTTAAATCCTTCAAACCTACAATTTAGGAGTATCCTTACGCAGAAAAAATTTCTTAACAAGTTTCTTTTCGTTTTTATGCGGAAAATGTTTTTTTTTCTGGGACTTTTCAGAGACTTTTGCCATTTCCTGTTAATTTATAATTAATATCGGGCCTTCTTTTCCAAATCCACTGCGAAAAATAAATTACAAACTCGCTAATGGTATGTTTAACTAAGCGTCTAAAGTTCACCGCTCGTAAACCAGAGAACAACAACATCATATCCCAACATGGTAACAAAAGTGAAATGGGTTTTTGACATCATTCTCGTAATTGAAAACTGAAACCCTTTTATCCGGTGACATTTATTGTCGGTGTTGGTGCCCCCGTCCATCCGTAACTACCGCACCGCACCATAAACCCAACACCGCCATCAGCTGACTGCTAATTATGTAATATCTTGTATTAAAGCCCAACTAACAACCGAACATGGTCTTTGCCTCGAGTATAGTGTCTATTGTTCGTCGTGTTTACTTTCCTCCACTTCGCTTTTCCTGCTTCTCTTGCCTTCTTTTTCGTATTTTACTTTTAATGTTGTCTTAAACTTTATTTTAAAACACTCACGGGATAAGTAATGCCTCCTGTTCTGGACACGACACAACCCAAAAGCTGCGTCTAATGACAAATGAAATATTCATCATTATCCTTCTGCTTTGAGGATAATGCCAAACCCTTGTCTTACGGTAAAATTTGTGTGAACCATAAAAAAAGGGAAAACAGCCCAATGGTATGGGTCGAAAATGAACCTACTGAGTCCTTTCCCTATGAAAAGGGCCTGTAAAGGTGCACGTTTCGGAAAGAAACTGCGTTCACGGGAGTTCTGAACGTAGAAGCCATTTCAGACAAACGAAAAAAAAAAAAACACAGATCTTTGGATTTAGAGAAAAGGTTGTTTTCTCTGAAGAATATGAAACGATTGTAAGGATTCATTTAAGTTTGGCTAGAGGATTACTGTTCCAAATGGAAAATGGAATATTTCTTAAAGAGAAATATTACAGCAAAGACGAGTACAATATGGAATAGGTTGGAATTGGTTTGTATGGACGTCTGGACGATGGGGGGAAAAATATCTCCAATTCATGGTTCCATCATATAATGGGTCTGTTTGAGAGCATTCCTAGCTAAAGCTGCAATTCAATTACCGCGATTCAAGGAGAGGTGGAAAAATTGTCTAAGAAAGAGGTGAAATTGCAAAAAAAAAAGTTGACGAAAGCGTTGAACACAAAAAACAGCTTACGAATTTAAATTATTAAAGAAGTGTGTCCTGAGAGAAAGTTGGTTATCTTCTTCTTCTTCTTCTTCTTAGGGCGCTATAGTCCAAGGTGGACCTGGGCCTCACTCAACATGCCTCTCCAGCCAGCACGATCTCTCGCCAGCTGTCTCCAGTTTCGCACACCAAGCCGGCCGAGGTCCCCCTCGACATGTGTGCGCCACCTTATACGTGGACGTCCTCTGTTGCGTTGTCCCACAGGCTCAGAGTCGAGGAATCTTCGGGCCGGAGCTAAGTTGTCCATACGCTCTACATGGTCTAGCCATCTTAGGCGTTGGATCTGTTGACGCTTGGCTAGACTCATGTCGCTGTATAGCCCATACAGTTCGTGGTTGAACCTTCTCTTCCAAATGCCATCAACGCAAACAGAACCAAAGATCGCGCGCAGAACTTTTCTTTTGAAAGGACCAAGGGCATTTTTCCTACCTTCCTACCTTCAGTTAAATATATGCTTACCATTAAATATAGTAAGGCTTCCCAAGACAAAGAATTGTTTGTGCTTCACATCAGACGTCTTTGCCCACAGACATGGTTACTAAATTTCATTTAATTTCAGTTCTCTTAATCTCACTTGACCACAGGAAATGTGTTGAAAAACAAGAAATATCTCTCGAGTTTTCATTTGGCGGTATTGCACGGAACTGCCTTAAATACCCTTGACATGATTGAGTGCCGCAAACGTTTTGTAAATTAAAACTAATTTATTTTCTGTTCATCCCAGATATGCTGACGCTGGAGCTAGGAGAAGGATTGTATTTACCAATATGTGTGGATTACCGCTCAGTGTCAGTCAATTGCTTCAATTAGCACTTGTGAACCTAATAGATAATCCCACAGTAATATATTTACAAACACCTAGCGTATGGGGTAATGCTGAAGTGTTGCTGCACTGACTGCTTTGCACGTTGCCTCATTTTAAGAGATTTCGGAAATTGAAGAATGCTACACGGAAATCATGCGGAGTAAAGGAGTTGGAATGGAATGCTGTACGTACTCGTTTTTAGTATTTTTCGTATTTAGTCTGCATTCACAACTAATTGGACGGTATGCTGGGAAGTCCGGAACTTGATAGAAAGAAACCGACGACATTTAATTCTGACAGCGACACTTGTTGACGGTTCGTTGGTTTCCTGAACGATTTGGGTCCGGGTTACAACTTTGATTATTGGTTAAGTGCTTTTTGTTATGGGCTACGCTGAGAGAGAAACGGAGAAAATGAAGTAGTTTTAGGAACAAGTAAATTCCTTTTGTCAAAATAAATTCTTGACTGTCTGACTGTCCGGCTAGGTCATGTAGAGCTAATGGAAACCAATACTCCGGCCCGGAAAGTCTTCGAATCCAACCCCGAGGAAGACCGCAACTCAGGTGGCGCACGCAAGTGGAAAGGGACCTCAACCAACTGTGCGTGCGAAACTGGAGGCAGCTAGCTAAAGATCGAGCTGGCTTGTTGGTTGAGGACCAGGTCCACCCCGGACTGTTCACACAAAAGGTGATTACCAGTTCTGATAAATGGTACAGTTTGGCTCATCAAACACTGCTCGCTAATAGATTTGGACCATCTATACTTCATGACTGCTAAGTACAATAAGTCAGGACCGAAATGGCGAACACCCTGTACACTGATGTATGCATACATATAAGCCATCAGTCAGCCAGCCAAGCCAAGATGTTGAATCAGTTACGAACAATAAATATTCATTTGGTTTCAGAATTAAATTAAAAGGTTATTTGAGTGAGGATACGTTATCTCGACGTCTTTGTGGCTTGAATTAATTCCACCGTACACCAGATACGCATGATATAACAACGTGCAAGACTAAGGAACACAAGCAATTTCAAATACCGATTTTATAAGTTATTTAACTACGTGTCAATCTCTTGTCGCATTTGTATTTTCCGTCTCTGCTGGGGCACATGTAATCGTTTCGGATATCTAACAAATGGAGAACATGTGTTCGAGCGTAGCATACAAACATCCGCAATTATACCCCGACAATGCTCTTTGGTGAGTTCGTAGTCCCTGCTCCTTCGGTACGCACTTGTTTTGCAATCACATAATTTAAACAATTCCCGCCCGAGGTGTACATTGTGTGCGAACACACGCAACGAACGCCTCAAACGAACACGAATACACTTCAGTTGGGTAACAGCAAGTACCTCCTACCTCTTATGTTCTTCACATCTCTCCCTCTGCCCCACCCCAATGAGGACTCCTATAAAAATGTGTACTGGATTTCAAGGAATTCCCACAGCACAAACAAGTTCAATACACATTTGAGTTGAAAATCTGATTTTCTCCAGTGGAAGCATTTCGAATGAGAACTGTTGTTCTCCTTCGTCCTGCTTGCTGGCAGTTTTCCTTTTTTTGACGTGTTTCATTAAATTTCTTTTCCGATTACGTTTTTTTTGCTTCAATCTCCGATAAGGACGCTCAACTCCTTCAACAGGAGTACCTTTCTGCTTAAGGAGTTTATGATTTCTTCATTGCACTTATTGTTTTCAGCGATTGGCAGGGAAGGAATGGCAATCGCATCGCAGTACATATTAGAACAGCAACAATGATACCCGTCCTGGTTTGAGGGAAGAAATCAATTTCAGCGATGGAGAACTATCAGCACTAAATGTTTTACTTCCCCCTATTGTGTTCAATTGAGCCACTTATACACCACTTCCGAAAGAAAATCGTCTTTTGACAATGCAGCAGTTATGGAGGAGCCTGAAATCGAAGCCGTGGTTCTTAATGGGTGGAAAAGGCGATTTCTCAACCGACAATCGCTGAGCAGTATCAATGAATCACAATGGTTGATGCAGGAAAATGCTATGAAAGTGGGTTCTATTCTAGTGACGAGCTGAAAGCTAAAAATTGAATGGCTTAGGGCAAGAGACGTTGTCATAAATATATATAAACTCTAATTGGACGACTATCAGCATTTCCGATAACTATTTGTTCACAATTTTGGTTTTAAGGGAATCAGTTCATAGCATTTGATGAAATAATGGAAGGGTAGTCTAAAGGTTTGAAATTGAACGTTGTGAAAAGCTTATTGGTGCAGTATGTGCAACGCGCTGTGTAGCTGTATAGCGCATAGTCTAGTTTTGGCATCCCTGCAAAACTCGTCCGTCTTTGCAGGACAGCGATGGAGAAGGCTAGTTGCTCCATCAAGGTCGGTACAGCCCACACCGAGACTTTCGATGTCAAAAAATGATTTAGACAAGGCGATGCACTGTCATGCGACGTTTTTAACATAATTCTCGAGATTATCGTGCGTGCAACTCAGAGGCACGATTTTCCAAAAATCTGTGCAACTGGCCACACATGTCGATGACTTTGACATCATCGGAAGGACTCAACGGGGGACATTTGTGGGCATCGAGAAGGAAGCGGCTAAGATGGGCCTTCACCGCAATGAATGAGGGTAAGACGAAGTTAATGCTGTCTACAAAAAAAGTCCATCAAACGTCACAATAGGCAGATACAACTTTAAGGTAGTAAAGGACTTTATCTACCAAGGTTCCGCAGTATACTCCGATAACGACCACGGAGATTAAACGAAGGATAATTATGGCCAATTCGGCTTTTTTCTTTTTTTAGGATTTTTGAAACACTACTGTTGCACTCAAACTCAAAACTGGTCCATTGTCCTGCCAGGAAGCAACCTCCTCCAGTGCCGTTAATTTGATTTCAACGGCAAATGGTGACTGGACCAGATTCGATTTCACTGGGATTCGAACTTAGGACCCCTCCAACTTGGGGCAGGCACTTAACCAACTGCGCCATCCAGTCGTCATGTCTTTTGGCTTAGACGGCAATTGAAAAATAAAGCCCTCTCTCGAAGAACCAAGTTATCTTTATGTAAGACCTTGATAGCCCTCGTCCTGCTGTATGGCGCAGAAGCATAGACAACGTCAAATACGGACGATGAGATTCTTGGTCGCTTCGAGTAAAAATCCTTCGATTTATATTCGGTCCCGTTTGCCCAGAAGGAGTTTGGAGGAGAAGATTGAACGACGAACTCTACGAGCTGTACAGCAACATTGACTTGGTCAAACGAATTCGAATGTCTCGACTCAGGTGGCTAGGTCATTTAGAGCGAGTGGACATTAACGCTCCGGCTCGGGAAGTTTTCCAATCCAACAGCAAGGGACAACGTTATAGAGGAAGATCTCGCCTCCGATGCCGTACCCAGCTGGGAAAGGACCTCAATCAGTTGGGTGTACGAAACTGGAGGCGACTAGCCTAAGACCGTGCATGTTGACTGAGGCCCAGATCCACCCCGGACTGTAGCGCCCGCTAAAGAAGAAGAAGAAGTGCAATGCCCATATGCAATTTTAGTCGATCAATCACCGAAATTGTATTAGACTGATGTAATCATTGAAGAAAGCGCTTAAGTAATTTTGTTGTTGGTCAAGACTTTCGGACCAGACTTCTGAGCAGGACTCTGTTTCTGGTCAGGCTCTGTTTTTGAGCTGAACGTTGTTTTTGGTCATCTCTTAATTTCTGATTAAGACTATTTTTCTGAGCTGGGCTTATCTTCTAGTCAAGAATCAAAATTTTAGTGAGATTTTGCTTCTGAACTTGACTGTTTGAATGTTTCTGGTCACGACCAAATTTTCAAAAAGGATTCCATTCCTGGTGACTATTTAATTTTTGATCATCTCCTGTTCTGTATGTTAAAACTTAATTTCTGAACAATGAGCAGGACCCTGTTTCTGATCAACTGTAAATTTGTAAGCCACACTTCATTTCTTGTTAAGACTCCATTTCTGAGGAAATCATTGTTTTCGGTTAAGTCTCAATTTTTAAGATATTTCTGAGAAAGACGCCGTTTGGAGTTAAAATATGTTTCTGGTTAAGCCAACATTTTTGAGCAAGATGGCGTTTCAGAGCATGACTGCGTTTTATAGCCAAGACTAAAGTTTTAAATAAGACTTCTGCTACTAATACTGAATCAAGACTACAGTTCTGAGAAAAACTCTGTTTCAAAGTACGACTTTGCTTCTGGTCAAAAATCAACTTTTTAATGAGATTTTGCTTCTGGACTTGACTGTTTGACTATTTCTGGTCACGGCAAATTTTTTAAACAAGATCCTATTTCTGAGCAGGACTGTATTCCTGGTGACCATTTAATTTTGAAATATCTCCCTTTTTGTTTTTTGGTTTAAACTGATTTCTGATCAGTAAGCCGGACTTTTTCTGTCCTACTCTAAATTTGTAAGCCACACTACATTTCTGGTCAAGACTCCAATTATGAGGAAAACTCTGAGACAGACTTCAGTTATGAGTCAGAACATGTTTGTGGTTAAAGGTAGCCCTAATCGACCAATATGCTCGCCGAACTTGCTCATGCTAACCGCATTTTCGTCATGTATGTGCTGGTTCGCGAGCCGCTCGCTGTTGGCGAAAAATTTCAATTTTGTCGTGTTCGTTGGCTTTGATGTTCGCTGTGTAGGGCCATGTTCGCGAACAAACTTCATTTTTGCTGTGAACGTCGCCGAGTGCATATCGTGGATTAAGCACAATGTCAACAGTCAGCCACGATTTTATCGAGGAATTCATTTCCTATCACACATGTTGACGGTTTGAAGAAACAACACGAAATGAATGTTCGCCAAATGTGTTCACCGTGTAGGGGATAACGCTAACGAGCAAGTTTGGCGAGCATGTTCGTCGGTTAGGACTACTTTAAGGCAACATTTTTTAAGAAGGTGCCGCTTCTGAGCAGACTGCGTTTCTGGTAAGGAAGCAGTTTTGGTTGCGCCAATTGAGTGCGAAGACGCTGCTTACGAGGACCTGCCCTCTGAGAGTCACAGTAAGCGAGAGCGCGAGGGTTGTTTCTTCAACCGAGGCGAATGATGGGCTTTTGCTGCGGCTAAAAACTGCAACAACCCTTAAAATCGAACAAAAATGCTAAAACAAGTCAAAGTTCGATACGCAACATCGAATTGACAAATTTTCTTTTACCTAACTCGATAAGGGACTTTCAAAACACTGTCAAAAACACACTCATAATTCCGCATACGCATATTTTCCGGGCGGCAAATTAATTAAAATAAAGCAACAATTCAGATTGTATCTGATTGAGTCCATATACAACCAACCCGCATATGGGAAGTGAGCAATTATGCATGTGTATCTGTGCAATTATAAGGATTTTTCAATTTTTGAACCCACTACTGCGCCACTGATCGTTCGCTGGGCAGACGCATTAATCAAATGAAACGTTCGAAAAACAAAAACAAAAGTAAAATAAAAAAGGAAAGGGCGATGAAAAACCGCCAATATTCGAGCAGTGGTCCCTCAACCCATCCGCCAGGGCTCCATTGTGCCCCGCCTCTGTTAAGCGTTGCACTACTGAATCTGATTGTTGCATTTATTTTCGGCTTTTGTAAAGCAATTATTGCTGTCATTTCCATCATCTCTTTTGTTAATTAGAGTATTATGTGCATGTGTGTGTGTGGGAGTGTGTGTTGCAAGCAACATTCATGCAGAGCACAATGTCCTCGAGAAAGGATATCCGTCCATTGAAAATGAATCTCTCACAGTACGGCTAGACTGGGCAGACGTAGCGCGCCAGCATGGACTCATGTCCCAGGATACTCGTGGCGATAATTGATTATTTCATTCTGCATGCATGTAACTCTGACATTCGGAGAGGACTCTTGCGACTTCTAAAGGGGCGACACTCATACTTTGCATTGATGTTGTTTTTATTTTATCTGCAAATATAGACAGTCTGTGTGCATGTGAAATATGCGGGTGTAAGTTTTGTGCAATAAATTATGTTTATTATGTTTATTAACCGGACATTTTCAATGGCGCCACGCTGAATTACGTGATTAAAATTTGGCGGGCTACTATTTCGCATTTCACTTGCAGACAATTAAAATGCTTTTCTCACGGGGGGAGTTTGAAATCATTGTTTCACTTTCAGCAATGCAATTAAATTAAAAAAAACAGCCGCTTCATGGTTTTGAATACATTTGCCTCTCTGACCTGACTGACTTTTCACCCGCAATAGTTTCCAACAGTGCAGAAGTTAAGGCCATAAAAAACATTTCGGCTTAAATACCATCAAGGCGGAAACAGAAACAGACTTTAGAAAACTGTGCCATAAACATATTATTTTTTGAATCGCAGTTCTCACGGGACGGGTAGATTTTGACAGATCAAAGCTTCAAAATAGGTGTTCTCTTGTGGAAATGCTGTGATCGCTGCACCTATTTTATGGTTTCCTTTGTCTTTCTTACCAGTCGACTATAAAACAGCTAATGACTAAATTCGAGTCGATCGGTTTTCTGATTATTTAGCCAGTACCCGTACTTCAACGAAGCGCAGGATCTACTAACAAGACCGTGGGGGCATGCAGGTGAACTCAAGGCAGCCAATTCCGTGCCACACACAGGAACTAAATTTTTCGCCGACATTAAGTAGATAAATTTTTCGCCGGGACTAGAGCTTACACCCGTACAAAATCCATGGCGGCGCTAAAGTCTGAGGTGGACCTGGGTCTAGCATGCTCAAGTATGTACCCGTGCGCAGTTGGATGGCGCAGTTGGTTAGATGCCTGCTCCAAGTTAGAGAGGTCTCAGGTTCGAATCCCAGTGAAATCGAATCTGGTCCAGTCCCCATTTGCCGTTGGGATAAAATTAACGGCACTGGATTAGGTTGCTACCTGGCAGTACAATGGACCAGTTCTAAGTCTGAGTGATGCAGTAGTGTTTCAAAAATCCTCCGAAAAAAAAAATACTTCAGTCTGTGGTGACATCCTCATTTTGTCTCTTATTATCAAGCCCCTGTCATTTCTGTCACCCACTTTTGATGACTGATGCCTGTAAAGTTACATCTGTTGTCGAATACATCAGAGGATAGCAGCATTGCCAATAAGGAATGTTTAATGTTGACAAAGTGTTATGCTTCCGTTTCCGCTTAGTGGTTTTAGCAACGTCACACGATTCATTAGTGACCTGAAAAAATTTCGAAAATCTTCGAATATGAACACGAAGAAACATGACGTCGATCGTATTGCGTTTACGCTGCTGTTGGTAACTTGTCGTTCTGGTTCCCTTAGCATTTCACGGTTAAGTAAATTGTATGCAAGAAAAATATTGAATTGCATGCATGACAGCATTGAATAAAGTGCATGCACTCATATTGAGCCAACCAGACCGACTAGATCCTTTCCGATGCGGCAGCATCAGGAAGAGAGTCTGTAAAGAAAATAAATGCGAGACAAAGTGCAGAGTTGCATGAAAGTATTTTCCAATGACGTCGCCAACGACAAGTTGAGTGGCGGCAAGGAGTGCTGGCAAAAGAGATTGTACACTGTCAGGATTTTCGGTCCTGATAAAAGCAACAACGCACGCAAGCGAAGACGAGGAAAAGGAGGAAGGATTCAAATCCAAGTTATGAGAATATTACCGGAGAGGATACAAGTCGAATGCAAAAGCGTGTGCAATATTTGCTCGCCATCGTCGTCACTCTAAGGATGCATGCAAAGGAATTTCCGGATAGTATTTTTTACTGATTTCTTTCTTCTTCTTTATTTTCGTCACTCTTACACACACACACACACACACACACACCCGCTCATACTTATGTAGATTTCGTACGTGATTTGATTCAGTCAAGCGTTTTTGATTCGAAGTCGATAGAGAGCGGAGGAAAAAAACCGGAAAGCAGCGGAAGAGATTTTCGCTTTCTTGTCAACGAGAGTGCATTTTCCAGTTGTTGTGTGTTCCGCGCGACGTTTCTGTCTTGTTAATACGGCTGTGGGACGCGGTGAGGTAGTGCAAAAGTGCAATGTAAATAATATTGGAAAAAATTTTCCATTTCGATTTATTCTGCATGGATTAATTTGTAGCTATGGTGACGGAGGGATGTTGTACTATTTTCTCGTACAGCATGCAGCAGGAAATTTATGATGCGAGATCCCTCGGAAGCTGCGGAATTTGGTCTCTGAGTCTATTTGACTTGAAACTGCTTTCGACATTCAAGTACTAGTTGGGGGAAAATTGCTTTGGAGAAAATAGTTTCTGCGATGGTAAATAAAAATGTACTTAGAGAATAAAATCAAGTACACATCGTATTTTTCGTTTACCTTTCAAGAAAACGAGGTAGAAAGCAATTTTATCTGATAATCGAGTGTGTATGCAGTCTAAACGTCTGTAGTTGGAGACAAATAAATAACATTACGAATGCAGGATTGGAGAAAACATGATTTTCCTTCATTAAAAAATGTTTTCTTTGGAAGATCCCTAAACCTAAGCGACGAATGTAGCGTTTTCCAAGCAGAAGTGGTGGCAATAAATGAGGCGCCACTTACGTTAAAAGAGCTTAGTTTGTCTGAAAAGACGAAATCCATATACTCCGACAGTCAAGCGGCTATAAGAGCCATATTCTCTTTCATGGAGTCTGAAATTTCCCAGCGAATTTTAATAATTAATCCTCTCTTTATCCTTTTGAAAATTCTCTCAAAAACTGCACTCATTTCATGCCTACACAACACCACCAGCAAGTTCTATTTAAGTGATGCACACTATCAATCTCTGATGAATGGCTTTTCTAGGTTTTTAAACTCAATTCGTCTTGAAAACTCCCCGTACATACAAAATTTATGAATTCAATTTAATTCTTATCAAAAGCCGCTGGTTAACCAAATCCTTAATTCAACAGACCCTAATAAATATCCGCCACTCTAAGGCATTCCGTATTCAAATGCTGTAAGCATCTCACAACACAGACCCAACACAGTCAAAGAGAGAAGATCCTTCATTTGACCAGCTTCCCCCCCGGCACGCACACATGCCGACAAATGACTTTTCATTTGTTTCTTTCCCTTAATAAATAACGGTTTGCCAATAAATTGAAAACTTGAATTTACATTTAATTAAATTACCATAAGCATCACAAACTAGGGAAGAAGGCGAAAAAGGAACTCAAGTCCCTATGCCCACATTCCCACATTGAATTTGATCCTTTCGACCGCCGCTAACATCATGTTAAGCCGTAAAACACTCCAATATAACAAATGAGCTTGATTAGAAGGAACCAACTTTACACAAATAGATTCCCACAGAGTGGATGGGATCAGCTCGGTGGCTGGTGTTGTCCAAATGAGCTCAACGCAACGGCGCGAATGTCCTTAATCTCTTCACTTAGTTTAATTGTTTCGGGATCACCCGCTGCAAATGCTTGCCATCATTAATAAGGACCAGTACGGGTTCCCTATGAAAAATTCCACATTTCCTTTTTCGTCTTAAAGACGGGCGCTGCACAGCGTCTTGGTAACTTCCCCAACTCCCGATAACAAATGTCGAGAATAATTGCCACTGTCAGTTGAACTCCAGGTAATTATTCACCTTCAATGGAATTATTTTCCATTTTTCAGGTGTATTCCCAGAAGGAATCATAGTTGGAGTGTGCCGAGCTCTGTGCCCTGTGTGTATGGCCTGAGAGGGTGTGTGTGCTCTTACGAATTCAGAAGCTCTTAGACAATGTGTACTTCGGGTGGGAGATGAATTTGCTTCGAATTTTCGATTCGATTTCCTTGATGGTTTCATAAAAGATTCACAAAGATCTAAAAGTGTCGGTCGATTTCGGGGGATTGGGAAATGAAATGTTGTGTGCATGGTTCATTGATATCTATTAGTTGTTGGAGTAGAATTAAGATAAATTGATTAAAATTAGGCACACAACAGCTACGAGGTATTGTTGCAAAATGAAAATCGAAAATCGAGAGCTACTGCTGGAGAGGGTGGCTTCGCATTTTCGAAGGCAAGAAGTTTGTGGTTTCGTTTAGGGGAATGATGCTCGATGTGATGCTGGGGATAAGTAAGCCGCCTTCATTTGTTTACATTAGTTTATGTGAAAAATTATTTCTTAGATGGAATGCTATCTGAAGAATGCGAATTGATAGACCCAAAAAATAGATGTATGGTGATGGTATGTGGGGTGGAGTAGGTTCTGAGGGTTACTTAGTAGTGTGTGGTTAACCCAAGGGGTAATAATAAATGAATACAAGGATATTTGATTCTGATTACTACGTTCCGGGAATAATGGATCCCTTGGTAAAGTAACTGGTTTGATGTGTTGTTGGGAGGCGCATATGGAGACTAAAATATCGCAACCACAGATTCATTTAAGTGCAGACTTATCCGGGTTGAGGAAGTATTTATTTTCTTAAATTCTATTATTAACTGTAGACAATAAAGTGTTTCCTCTTTTTTTGCGTTTTAAAGTTTTTTAGTGAAAGAAATTTAATGCATATACTCAGTCACAAAAGTAAGTATCCACCACAAACCGAAACCTTAGATTTTTCTTCACTTTGGAAAAATTAGGCAACTTTTGCGTTAAGAGAGTGTAAGTGGTTGGTCACTTCGCTAAAAATTGTCAGCGTTTCAAAAGTTTTATAATTTAAACTTAAAGGTTTTGAATAGCTGACAGGCTATTCAACTGACAGCTGACAGTCAACAATTTCTGAGACTTTTGCGGGTCGATTTACCTTTAATAATAATAATGGCGGCGCTACAGTCCGAGTTGGACCTGGGCCTAGCTTCTCAGCAACCACTCGTGTTGTGTGTGCTACTCTTCCTTCACGATTGGAGGGGACCTACAGTTGAATGTCGACTCCGAACGGTGAAGTTGAGAAGTTTTTTCTAGACAGTTTCTAGACAGCATTGTCAGTGACTCGAAAGAGGTGGAAAAAAATGTTTGGTGTTTTCTCGGGAATCGAACCGACAACATCGAACGTAGGAGTCGACGCATCTACCCACTACGCCACGGCGCCCACCGATTTACTCTTACCGCGATGTTTTTTTATTAACTCCTTCAGATCCATTGGGAGCTATTTTCCGTGTTTTGCCATTTTGTACGTTCGAATTCAGCTGCCTAAAATTTCACAGTGGTAAATGATGGTGCAGAGTCCCCATATACAGCATCCAACTCATCCTTTGCTTGTGCAAGCGCATTGTCATTCACAAATAAATATTTGATGACCACTAGCACTCAATTTTCTTCACTTTCACGAAATTATTTAGATCGAGTCACTCAAACGACTGTTAATAACAAACGACTGTTTGAGTACCTGTCAAAAGTTCTGCAACGCAGTGGAAGGTGTTGCCAGATTGAACTTTCAGCTAATGACTGTACATTTGGTTTTGACGCGACTTTATTAGTTTCTCAAGCTACATCGACATCGTATTTTTTCATCCTTTTACTTCATCTTCTCGGAGTGCCAAAATAATAAAATAAAAAATGTTGTCCAAAATTGGACTTGACATATCAATTAGAATTTATTTCTTCCTAACTTCTTTTCAACTGTATGCGTCCGAAAAATGAGACAAACGATAAACTTGGATGCCTTTGTAAATGTAACCTAAATATCTTTCCGTCCAAATTCTCGCATCTTCAATTTCAGATTAAATACTTAAATATATATACACGCTCAACCAGAATCGATCAAAATGTACACACAGTAAGCGTAAAGTTTTCGCCATCAGACTTCTCAGAAACACTACTCCGACACCCAATATGCGACCTTTGGTGAGCAACAAAACGA